>CM028246.1:45699348-46366221 GCA_016432835.1 Brassica nigra
TCCCAAGTTGGGACTTAACTTCTTTTCTCTTAAGAACATATTTAGATCTTGAAGAAAGTTTGGATCTTGGATCCTTTTCATCTTATTCTCTTTGTGTTTATTTGATTATCTTGCTCACTATCATGTTTAACCTTGAATCATCCATGGTTTTAGGGTTATTCATGTCTATTAGTGAGTAGATCTATCTAGGATTCATGGGCTTGGGAGACTAAGGGTGATTAGGTGTAGATCTAAGATGTTTTAGGGTAGATCCTTCTTGATCCTTGCTTGTAGAGTGTTTTTATTGCTATTTTGGAGTTGGCCTCTTCATGATAGAGCTATAGGCATTTCATGCCCGAAAGGTGTTTGATGAAATGCTTGAACCAACTCTCCAATGCTTTTAACATCCTTTACCTAAGGTATAGTTGTTAAAGGTGTTAAGATAGCTATTAGACTTGTTCTTAATGATTGCTTTGATAATATTCAACCAAAGGGATTTGATGCTTGAGTTATCTTAGTGAATGAGCATTCATCTAGGGATAGAGCTTGCTTAGGATTGTGTCTAGGCTTAAGGTTGATAGATTGATTGTATTGCTTCCATCTTAGATTGAAACTTAATTACCCAAAGTCAATTCCCTTGTCCCATGAGTCCCCTTGCCTCATATTGAAAGAAAGTTCACTCCTTTATTGCATTTTTAGTATTATCTTAGTTCATCTCATCTCACTTATTGATTGCACTTAGCTTAAGCATGGATTTTCATTCCCTTTGCATTAGAATCATTTAGGATTGGTTTGACATCTTTCTATACTACAATCATTTGATTAGGAGCCTTGTGGGAACCGAAATTCACACCGTCAATTTTAATGAATAAGATTGCGGAGGAAAGCCAAGTTAACCCGACTTTCCTTGAAGGTCCGGATTCTCGCGACAACGACAAGTGACCGAATAAATGCGGAAAAGATTTGTTAAGATTTGAGACTGGACCTTAAGAAAGGCTGCCTCATTACCCTTCGAGGATCAAGTCGGACGTAGTTCAGTTAGAAAGAATTGAACAAGAGATCGAACCGTCTGGCGGGTTCGTCTAGTATGGCGTTGTCATAGAAACAGGCATGTCGAAGATAGCGCCTAGGGTTTCTATGTCGCGGAGCTCTTAAGTAAAAGAATTGTCCGATCCTTCCGAGAGGAGCGGAGATTTGCGAGCAGGAGGCGGCCAGACGTTCTAGGGCCTGGTTCGTCTAATATGAGCGTTGGTCATAGAAGCGGGCATGTCGAAGATAATGCCTAGGGTTTCTATGCTTGAGCTCTGAGTAAAAGTATAGTTAGATCATTCCGAGAGGAACGTGGGTCTGCGGAGAAGATAAAACTAGAACAAGAGGCGGCCAGACGTTCTGAGTCCTGCCTCGCTGGCCTAACCGCCTAAGTTCTAAGTTCTCTAAGCTAGCAGGATGCTCTAAGTCTCCAATCTAGGATTTTCGGATCCCCTTCTCTTCTGCCCTTGCTCTCCTTATATATCCACTCCAAGGTCGGTTTGCCTTAGGATGATGGACCTCGCCTTTGGGTCCAAGCTTATCTCTTCAGGAAGTATTCCATTTTCGTCGATCTTTGTAATTATCCTCGAGTGTTCGGTGACTTGATGTTTATTCGATGTTCGGGATATCGGACAAACCGTCATAGCCTGATTGAACCTGAATTCCTAAATTCGTAAGTTAGTCCGTGGACTTATCTTAAGTCGTTAAACGTTTTATCGATTTCTGGAAAGACTATCTTTCTTAAAATAAACCGTATAACCTAAAGGATCGATGTTCAAGTTAATCGACCTTGTTTTATACGATATCTTCTACGAGAAACCCAATCCTTCTAGTTTTTGTCGTAAAACATCGAGGACGATTCCAATCGAGTCGTAGGATGTTTATTCCGTAGCCGTGATCGTCCCAAACTCATGATGATTGATCCAAACAAGCCAAGATGGGATCAGACCGAACACGATGGGACCGAGACCAGGGCGAGGGCGTCGACCGGCGCCAGGCGAGGTGCCCGGCGCCAGGCCAGCCAGCGACGGTGCCGCCGGCGCCAGGCCAGCCAGCGACAGGTGCCACCGGCGGCCAGCCAGCGGCGGGTGCGCCGGCGCCAGGCGGTGCCGCCGGCGCCAGGCCAGCCCGTCGCGGCGGTGCCACGGCGCCAGGCCGCCAGCGTCCGCAGTGCGCCCGGCGGCTAGCCAGCGTGGCCAGTGCCGCCCGGCCAGGCGGTGCCGCCCGGCGCCAGGCGCCCGTGTCCGGTGCCGCCGGCGCCAGTCCATCCCGCGTGACGGGTGCCGCCGGCGCCAGGCCGGTGCCGGCGCCAGGCTGAAGATCTCGGCGAGGGCTTCGATTTGATATCTTGATCGTTTTCTGGTTCCTCACGGTTTGAGAGAACGACCTCTTGAAGTTTGAGGCAGATTCTTTTGTGTTTAGGGTTTTGTGGTGATCGAATCTTGATGTCCTCGGAAGCGGACCGATCTTTCGGGGACTCTCGTCGCGCGCCGTAGTCTTCCGATCTCACAGAGAGTGGATATTCTAATTTGAGAAAATCTCGTATAACTTCTTTTCAAATTATCCGAGACTTTTTGTTTCAAGAAATACTTTCTAGAGACTTTCAGTCATTGATTCCGTCGTGACCGATTTTGACACCAACAAGCCTTGAAAACTCTTAACATCATGGTGTGCTTCTGAGAATACTTCTGGCCCATATCAATACCCCCTCGCAAACTTATGGGGGGGTGGGGTGAAGGCACGACACCGAGTTTGAAGCGTAAGGAGAAGAAACCAGCTTGGGGAAGAGACTTAGTGAAGATATCTGCAAGTTGCGACGCAGCAGAGACATGCTGCACCACCAGTGTTCCTTTAGCAACGAGCTCACAGGGTTAGCAGTAAAGTGAACAGCCGACAGGTTATCACAGGAAGCTTCTGCAGGTTTGGTAGTCGGAAAACCAAGTTCACAAAGAACATCTGTGATCCATGATAATTCTGCTGCTGTATCAGACAAGGTTCTGTATTCTGCTTTAGTAGATGATCTAGACACAGAGTCTTGTCTCTGAGCTGACCAAGAGATAAGGTTAGAACCCAGCATAGTGCAGAAACCACCTGTTGATCGTCTTGTTTCATGGCAGCCTGCCCAGTCGCTGTCACAGAAAGCCCTCAGAGAAGAATCTGAATCAGAGTAAAAGTTTAATCCCATTGTGACTGTCCCTTTAATGTAGCGAAGTACTCTCTTTAACAAGTGAAAATCTGCCATTGTTGGCTTATGCATTCTTTGACAGACCAAGTTCACCGGAATTGCAGGTCTGGCCGTGTTAAAGTTAAGTACTGGAGCTTCCCAGCAAGGCTTCTGAATTACTTTGTGTCACTGCAGTCTTCATCTTGATGAGGAACACGATCAAGTTGAAGGGGAAGCGGGGTTGGCATAGGAGAGCAGTCAAGCATTCCTGCTGTTTCTAGCAGCTCAAAAGCGTATTTTTTCTTGATTCAGGAAGAGACCAGTGGGCATGTAATGAACCTGAATCCCTAAGAAGTAACTCAGAGGACCCATGTAATGACCCTCACGAGCCAATGAATTTTTGGTCGAGAAAAATCCCGCTCGACCAGTTTGGAGTTCGTCCGACCAGAATTAAAATAAAATCGACCCGGTGAATTAATGTCTCGACTGGACTGTCTTGTGGTTGAAAGACCTTCCCTTGATAGTTCTGACCGACTGTTAATTAATGTTGTCGAGTTTTATTCAAGCTGGACGAGTTTATTCATAGCAGGACTAGATTCGAAGAAAACCGTTAGTGAAAACTATCCAAATATACAGACAAAACTCATAAAATTATTTCTGAACCATCACATGACCTAAACCTCCTAGCCTGCTTGATTCCTTCCCAGTAATTAAGTCACATGGCATGCACCTGTGTGCTTGCTTACCTGCTTGTTCTTTAAAAAAAATGTGCAAGTCACAAGCTACTTGCTTCAGCTGCTTGCAGCTTTCTTCATGGGAAGGAAAAATTCAGCTGCTTTTGATGAAGCATGTATCCAGCTGTCAAGTCTCAGCTTTGCTTTGTGCTGAGTGAAACCCACCTCTGAAGAAACTGTGGGAACCGAAATTCGCACTGTCAATTTTCGTATAAATAAGGAAAGTAGGAAAACCCTAATTTCCTGAGGTCCCGGATCTCTGCGAGCCATCGACAACTGATCAAATAGATGCGGAAAATATGAAAAGATAACAAAACAAATTTAGAAAACAGTAGATCTTATTCGTGTAAGAGCGTTGCGATCATTACAAGAGATTATAAAGTTTTGGCCGCAAAGGCTGTCAGCGAGTTACCTAGTTCTAGCGACCCAAAACCTTAACCTTAGTTGAGTCGCAGCTCGATAACAAAAGACGAAAAAGATACAAAAGGTTTTGATTGATTTCGGACTGAACCTTATTAAAGGCTGCCTACGTACCCCTTTCGAGGATCAAGTCAAACGTAGTTCAATTGATAGAGCTGGACAAGAGATCGAACTGCCTAGGCGAGTTCGTCTAGTAATCGTGTGCCAGTCATAGAAACCGAACTTGTCGAGAATAAAGCCTAAAGTTTCTAAGTGCAGAGAATTCTGAGTCTCGAAGAGTCCCCCTGTGCCTCTCGTCTTGAACTCCTTATATACTCTCCTCTAGGTCGGATTACGCTTTCCCTTACTGCCCTTAAGCCGTCATAGCCAAAAAATGGTGATATTCCATTTTTCCGATCTTCATGATTATCTGCGGAAACTTTCCATTTATCCGCGTAATTTGATGTTTATCTCACCAAGTATAACCGTCATAGCGTTTATGGGTCATAAGAAATCGTAAGTGGGCCTCGAATCAAGTTTTAGGACTCTTTGGACCGTCTTTTGATTCGGGACGTTTATTACGGTTTCTTCGATAAAGATAATTTCCTTGGTTTTTATCGTAAAACTAGACCAAGGATTCCATTTGATTGGAAATCAAGAAATGGTTAAGCCGTGGTTTGCGGAAGGTTGTAATGAGGACAGTCGAGAGTTCATAGTTTTACATTGTATTTTCATTTCGGAAGATGTCGGATGCTACGCAAGGACCGTGACGCATGCATGTTTGGTCGCTATAGCGACCGAGCCTGTGTTTGGGTTAGCGACCGAGCTTCGTATGGAGCTCGGTCGCTATAGCTACTGAGCCTTTGTTTGGGCTCGGTCGCCTGTGTTTTGGCTCGGTCGCTATAGCGACCGAGCTTCGTATAGAGCTCGGCCGCTATATCGATCGAGCCGGGCATGCCGTTGGCTGCTTTGCGATGATCGAGCCAAGCCTTTTCCGTTGTTGATCTTTCATTGTTTTGAGTGATCGAGTTTTAACGAAGACACGATTTAGTCATAGAGTTCCTCGCAAGGATTCAATTTTTACGATATTTTTCGTAAAGATATCAGAGATGTATGTTTTTACTGAATGTTTCGATACTAACTTTGTCGCGAAAATTTTCGAACCCCAACAAAGATCGTCGAGTAGACAAGTTACGATGTCCACTTGACCATCGTCGAGTGGATTGATGCTCGAACCATTGGAGTTTGTTTTGACGCTGCAGACAAATCTTTTCAATAATTTTATCGTAAAAACTAGTTTAAGTATTTTTTACGAGAATTATCTTTTTCGAAAAATATTTTTGAACGTTAATTTCGTCGTGACCGTTTTTGACCCCAACAGTTAGCCCCCCAGCCCGTTAGAACAGTGGATCATAGATGTGAGGTTCTAGCGTGCGATAAGACAAGTCAGGCAAGTTAGGCGGAATTAATGGTTGAAAATGTCCGTTGAAAGTTGTACGTTCACTCTAAGAAGAGTGGAATCATAATTATAAGATTGAGGCTGCGCTTGATGAAAGCTGCCTACGTACCCTTTGTAAAAAGGATCAAGCCATTCGTAGTTCGTCTTGGAGTTAAGACTCTTATCACCTGTTTTCCAGTGAGATCTTTACGGTCTAGTTGTATGTCATGTAGAGATTATGAGGCATGTTGCTGCTGCAGGCATTTTATACTAGACCTTTGGCCAAGTGTGGCCGTATTTATGTTTTCGGGACTGAAAGCGTGTGGCTTTGAATCCCAGCCGCTTTGCGATTTCCTTTTTTAAAAATAAATTGTGTTTCGCGTTTTAAGAGCATGTTTGTATTCGTATGAATGAAGAGGGAAGAGTATGAGTTGTCATCTCATATCTAACTCTTTGTAGATCGTTATATTTGCTGTTCGTTTTAGATGAGAATGTACGCGAAAATTTTACTTTCCGGAACTTTATGAACGTTGGAATACAAGCGAAGAGACATATTTTGGGATCTCGTATCTTTCGATATCATGCCTAGAGATGTTAGAGACCAGTGTGCTGGGTTTAGGGAAAGACCTAGGCTTACTTCTGGTTTAGGGGGTGTGATGACTAATTCGGCTTACGTATCCCGTTACAGTTTCAACCTGATTCCATACCGATTTAAAGTCCGCGATAGGTTCTTGGCTTATCGACTTGTATGGTTGGAATCGAGCATCTCTCAAGGACAATTTCTAAGTCTCCTGGAAGTGCTGACCAAAATTTTGGATTTCTTTTATAGCTATTACCCTTGTGTTGGGTGTATGAGAGCTATTTCTACGAGATGGCTAAGTCTGTTTAGGACCGTTAAGAGTTCGTTGTGATCAGCAACAAACTTATTGGTAGATATTACCGTTTTGAATCTTAGCGAAGGATCGTGTTTCAAGAGGGTGTTAGTGCGTATGATTGTTTGGTCCTCCAAGGTAGTGTTTTTATCGAGGATGGTATTTTTTGAAAAAGTTTCTTCAATCGTCTGCGACGTCTCGCAATGCTGAAGTTTGGTTTTTCTTTCGTATGCCGCGTTTTGTGCTCGAATTGTTCGCGGGCTTGATGATGTTATGCAGTGTTGCGAGGGTTAAGTCTTAACCCTATGTTTGGAAAGC
Organism: Brassica nigra; assembly: GCA_016432835.1. Classification (NCBI taxonomy): domain Eukaryota; kingdom Viridiplantae; phylum Streptophyta; class Magnoliopsida; order Brassicales; family Brassicaceae; genus Brassica; species Brassica nigra. The sequence goes on from CM028246.1 coordinate 45,706,282, forward strand.
ATTTTGGTTTAGCTGCGGATGTTGGCAGTCAAATCTGTTGTTCCAGTTTGGATGTTATGTTGATAGAGGAGTTAGGACCAAGGGTCCGTAGGTTTGTCCCTGGAAAGAGGCGTCCTCCTACACTGTGCTTAGTGAGGTGTTAGCCTTCCGAGATTTGTTTCGTGTATATTTGAGGATGTTTCGTTTAGCTCTAACAGCTATGTTGCGAGTTTTCCTTACATGCCGCATTTTACGAGTAAAACATAGCGGGCTTAAAGTGAATCGTAGAATATGGAACTTGGTCGATTTTGACAAGTTCAACCTTTCCGTTAACTGTTTGGTTGTTAAACCTGAGTTTTGTTATGACGATTTTACCGTAGGATTCCCGTTTCTCGGTCATACGATAATTGTTTGTGTAATCGTTACTTAGCGTTGCAAGACAAATTGCGGATTATCGTTTAGCCGTCAAGTTATTGGAGCGGTGGTCGCTCAATTGTTTTGGCTTGGCGTGAAGGTTGTGTTCAGCCGCATTGCCGAGGATGTAGTCGGTAAAGGATTAGACCATAAGGTCAACTCGGTTAGAATCGTCCTTAAGATGGATACCGTAACCCAGTTCGGCTTTGAAGGGAAGGCGTAATTGGGCGAGGACCGAATAGTGTTTATCGAGATAGATAGGCCGAGTATGCCCATGGTCATAGGAAACGATTTTTCACTTTGGGTTTAATTTATACGTTGAAATTCGTATAATGTTTCCTTTATTCGTATGAAAGTTGTTTCCTTTGTATCGGATAGAGACAAAGCCTAAGAAGCTTGATAGAGAGCCCGTGCGGATTCAATTGCGGTGTGATTTCCTACTCAGATATAACTGAGGGGATGAGAGTGGATGCTGGTGAGCCCGCATGGATAAAGAATGGGATCTGACAGATCCTAGTGTGAGGAAATAAAGTTAAGATTGATCGTCCAATGTCGGATCATACAGCTTCGTTTTTGCTATAAGAAAAATACTTTTTTTCGTAAAACCTGTTATGTTTACTTTCGAAAGTCTCTTCGTATGCTTGATTCGATTTATACGAATAATTTTTGCGTAAGTCACAGGCGACTGGTTTTACGAATTAAGTAAATAGGCGCGACTTATGGAGATGTAAAAGTAACGATGTTTCTGTAGGTTTCTTGGCGAAATGAATCGGTTAAACAACTAGATTAAGTAGACGAGAGGGGAGGACGTGTTCCCTTTGTCGTATTTGTTTCTAGTTGTGTTCTCGATTTCTTTTGCTAGCGTTTAGACGAATCTTAGATTTTTGTTTGCTTTGGATCGGTTAGCAAGATCTGCCAGAGCAATTAAAGAGCAATAGGAAAAATTGCCTACGAAATAGTTCACTAGACTATCCACCTATGTTTTAAGTTCCCTAAAATTCTATGGCAGTCTCAAGGCGTTTTATTGCTTACTACCTTCCTCGAAAATTCCAAGTTTGATATTGAAAATTTTCCAAGTCGGACATACCTTAGTGTTTCTGGAGATGCAGTTTTGTCTTTTCTCAGTTTTGCTCGCTTATTTCCCCCTCCTCTTCTCTCGTACACTCACCGTTCTCGATATTGGTGTTTATCCTTTGAAACTCGACCATTATCTTTCAAACTTAACTGTCATCTTCTCCTTAGATACAACGTCAATTTTTATAAAAAGGTTCAACGTAATCGTATAGTTGAGGCCGCTAAAGTGTTAAGTTAACGGTTGCCGTTTTATACGATCAATTTGAATTCATGCAAGAAAACAAGTCTTTGCGGGTTTTTTTATATCATAAAGTTTCAATGGTAACTTCAATCGAGACAAAACAAAGAGGCGTTTGATCGATACCGAAGAGAGCAAAGATGGAGGTAGGGCGAGTAGGAACAAGCCAAGGAGTTTAAGACGAGTTTTGCTTGTTTTCGTCGTAAAACCTCAACGGAAACTCTGATTGAGACGAAACGAAAAGCGTTTCGATGAGGATTCAAAGGAGAACCCAAAGTAAGACCCCTTTGATTCCTAACAGGTCACTATAGAGAGTGATGATGTCTGGAAGGTCGCTATAGCGAGTAGAAGCAAGCCGAGAAGAGTCCTACTTGTTTTCATCGTAAAATCTCAACGGACACTCCGATTGATACGAAACGAAAAGCGTTTCGATGAGGATTCAAAGGAGAACGCAAAGTAGGACGCCTTTGAGGCCTGACAGGTCGCTATAGCGAGTGAGGATGTCATCTCGGTCGCTATAGCGAGTGGAAGCAAGCCAAGACGAGTCTCAGTCGTTTTCGTCGTAAAATCTCAACGGAAACTCCGATTGAGACGAAACGAAAAGTTTTACGATGAGGATTCAAAGGAAAACGCAAAGGAGGACCCCTTTGAGGCCTGACAGGTCGCTATAGCGAGTGAGGATGTCATCTTGGTCGCTATAGCGAGTGAACCGTGTTCATGCTCGGTCGCTATAGCGACCGAGCTTTGTTCGGTGCTCGGTCGCTATAGCGACCGAGCAACTGAGCTTGGCCTTCTGCGAGTAACCTAGGGTTTTCCGCAGTTATTGGGAGAGCGAGTTTTATTTTTCCGAAAAGTTTTCGGAAAAAGCCTCTTGGTCAAATCCTTACGCGCTGGGATTTTTCCAATCGCGGTAATAAGAAGAATTTTACGGGGTTGGAAAGATTTTATCGTTGCCCTTTGTATATGGAGGGAGAAATCGTGAGCTCGTTTTAGTGCTCTTCCTGTGGCGGAAGGTTGCGACTAAGTTTTCGATTTTGTTGAACACTCGGCGTTTTCGTAGCGTTGGCCATAGGGGCAGTCTGTGCTGCGAGTTTGTCTTTCATATATCCACATCTTTTGAACAAGCGTTTTCGGCTATGAGTTAGAGTAATCTGTACCCCCCTTCTAGCCAAACTGTAGGAACGGAATTCGCACTGTCAATTTTCGTATAAATAAGGAAAGTAGGAAAACCCTAATTTCCCTGAGGTCCCGGATCTCTGCGGAGCCAACGACAACTGATCAAATAGATGCGGAAAATATGAAAAGATAACAAAACCAATTTAGAAAACAGTAGATCTTATTCGTAAGAGGCGTTGCGATCATTACAAGAGGTTATAAAATTTTTGGCCGCAAAGGCTGTCAGCGAGTTACCTAGTTCTAGCGACCCAAAACCTTAAACCTAGTTGACTCGCAGCTCTATAACAAAAGACGAAAAAGATACAAAAAAGGTTTTTGATTGATTTCGGACTGAACCTTATTAATGGCTGCCTACGTACCCCTTTCGAGGATCAAGTCGAACGTAGTTCAATTGATAGAGCTGGACAAGAGATCGAACTGCCTAGGCGAGTTCGTCTAGTAATCGTGTGCCAGTTATAGAAACCGAACTTGTCGAGAATAAAGCCTAAAGTTTCTAAGTGAAGGGAATTCTGTGTCTCGAAGAGTCCCCCTGTGCCTCTCGTCTTGAACTCCTTATATACTCTCCTCTAGGTCGGTTTACGCTTTCCCTTACTGCCCTTAAGCCGTCATAGCCAAAAAATGGTGATATTCCATTTTTCCGATCTTCATGATTATCTGCGGAAACTTTCCATTTATCCGCGTAATTTGATGTTTATCTCACCAAGCATAACCGTCATAGCGTTTATGGGTTTTAAGAAATCGTAAGTGGGCCTTGAATCAAGTTTTAGGACTCTTTGGACTGTCTTTTGATTCAGGACGTTTATTACGGTTTCTTCGATAAAGATAACTTCCGCGATTTTTATCGTAAAACCAGACCAAGGATTCCATTTGATTGGAAATCAAGAAATGGTTAAGTCGTGGTTTGCGGAAGGTTGTAATGAGGACAGTCGAGAGTTCATAGTTTTACATCGTATTGTCATTTCGGAAGATGTCGGATGCTACGGAAGGACCGTGACGCATGCATGTTTGGTCGCTATAGCGACCGAGCTTCGTATGGAGCTCGGTCGTTATAGCGACCGAGCCTGTGTTCGGGTTTGGTCGCTATAGCGACCGAGCTTCGTATGGAGCTCAGTCGCTATAGCGCCGAGCCTTTGTGCGACCGAGCCGGGCATGCCGTTGGCTGCTTTGCGATGATCGAGCCGAGCCTTCGCCGTTGTTGATCTTTCGTTGTTTCGAGTGATCGAGTTTTTAACGAAGACACGATTTAGTCATAGAGTTCCTCGAAAGGATTCGATTTTTACGATATTTTTCGTAAAGATATCAGAGATGTATGTTTTTATTGAATGTTTCGATACTAACTTTCTCGCGACAGTTTTCGACCCCAACAACGATCGTCGAGTAGACAAGTTACGATGTCCACTCGACCATCGTCGAGTGGATTAATGCTAGAACCATTGGAGTTTATTTTTACGCTGCGGACAAATCTTTTCAATAATTTTATCGTAAAAATTAGTTTATGTACTTTTTACGAGAATTATCTTTTTCGAAAAATATTTTCGAACGTTAATTTCGTCGTGACCGTTTTTGACCCCAACAGAAACCTCTCAGTCATTTAAATCTCTTTTTCACCAGCTTGGTCGTCCATAACCACAAGATAATCAGAGATAAACTTTCAGAGAAATCAGAGAGAGAGAAGGGAGAAAATCTGAAAGAAAAATGAGAGAAAAATTCTGAAAAGAGATCTGAGCATGGAAGACCCTTTCTAACCTTCTTGTGACCTGAATCAGTGGCTGTGGTGTGTGGACTATTTGTAGATGGTCCAGGAGATTCATGAGATCAGTCCACAATTTATCAGTTTATTATTAAACCGATACTCGAGGAGAGTGATCGGACAAGCCGGATCATGCCTCTTCCTCATTCTGTTTTGGGAGTCATCAGCAACTGGTGAAAGTTTAGCCTGAGCTCGTCTAGTCGTCCTTAGCCAATCTCATAGATTTAAAGGTGAGTCTAGATGGATGTGGTAATAGATCACATATGAGTATGTGCTTGAATGGAATTGAATTAACTCGGTTAGTTAGTAAAGTCTCTGAATCTTTATGATGTGTTGTGTTTATTCATTGTAAACACTTACATTTAAAGAATAATCAGAAATGTTAAATAACGTTAACCCAAACCTTAGTACTTGTTCTCAAGTACTAGTTATAATTATGAAATAATTATGGATTAATTAAGAATTATTCTGAGATTAATTTAGAATTAATCTTGGATTAAATAAGGATTAATTAAGAATTGTTATGAATTATTCTTTGAGGTTTATTCCGAGCCTTAGTACTTGTCTCAAGTACTAATATATAAATATCTTATTAAATATATGAGTGTAGGAACCGAAATTCGCACCGTCAATTTCCGATAAAGATTTGGAGGAAAACCGAGTTAACCCGATCTTCCTTGAAGGTCCGGATATCTGCTGGGCGCAAACAATCAATAAAATAGAAGTTGCGAAAATAGAAATCGTAAAAGATGGCGGAAGAAAGATCTTATTTCTGAATTGGCGTTTTGGCGTGAACAACAGGTGAGAAGTAAACTACAAGAGCTGTCGAAAGGTCCGCTAGTCCGGTCGCCTAAGTCTATCCTAGTTGAGTCGCAGCTCGCTAGTGAAAACAGAAAAGAATGCTTAAATCGCTCTAAGTGCTAAGTGCTTTCGAAAATTTGTGATCTGGTTTGCTTCTTTCTCAAAGCTCTCCTTATATACTCCTCCTATGACGGTCTATCTTCTCGCGGGCTGAGTCGGGCTTTTCCATTTTCGTCCATCTTTGTGTTTATCGGAAACTTGACATCTATCTTAGGAAATCTTGACATTTATCTTCTGGAAACTTGATATTTATCTCTTATGGAAACTTGACATTTATCTCTTATGTGAGGATAAAGATAAACCGTCATAGTTATCCTTCCTTTCGGAAAATCGTCGTGGGCGTTTTGGCGCGTTGGGCCGTTTAGGCGTTTTCACGGTTTTGAAGGACAGTCTTTGAAGGTCTCGGTGTTTCGAAGGAACCTCAATTCCTTGTTTAGTCGAGGAAGTGGCGTTAGAGTAACCGTGATCATACCAAACTTCGTAGATTGATCGAACAAGCTAAGGCGGGATCGAACCGGCACGATAGGCGAGACCGATGCGAGGGCGTGGACCGCGCCAGGCCGACCAGCGAGGTGCGCGGCGCCAGGCCGGCCAGCGTGGCGGTGCCGGCGCCAGGCGGTGCTGCGCCAGGCGGCCAGCGTGGCAGTGCCGCCATGGCGGGTGCCGGCGCCAGGCCAGCCAGCGTCCTGCGTGCGCGGCATGGGCGGTGCCGCCGGTGCCAGGCCTGCCTGCGTCCAGCGTGCGCCGGCGCCAGGCCAGCCAGCGTCCAGCGTGCCGCGGCAAGCCAGCCCGTCCAGCGTGCGCCCGGCGCCAGGCGGTGCGCCCGGCGCCAGCCAGCCAGCGTCCAGCGTGCCGCCCGGCGCCAGGCGAGGTGCCGCCGGCGCCAGGCCAGCCCGTCAGCGTGCCGCGGGCGAGTGCCGGCGCCAGGACAGCCAGCGTCCAGCGTGCGGCGTAGGCGAGTGTCGCCGGTGCCAGGCCAGCCAGCGTCCAGCGTGCCGCCGGCGCCAGGCGAGTGTGCGCCAGGCCAGCCAGCGTCCAGCGTGCCGCCCGGCCAGGCGAGTGCGCCGGCGCCAGGCGAGTGCCCCGGCGCCAGCCCGCGTCCCTCGTGCTGTCGGTGCCAGGCCGTCTTGCCGTCTGTGGGTTTGTTCGATCTTTCCCTCGTCAGTTGTTTGCGGGAAATCTTTCTTGTTTTGGGAGGGTCTCTAGTCGTAGACCTCGAGATAATTGTTTCCAACGAGATTCCGCGAGTATCGGGATTTTGAGATGGACTTAGATCTGCAGATTTTCCGTCGTCGAGGATGAGAGCAATGTGGCTCCGAGCTTTAGATATGTTAAAAGATGAATCTTTTTAAACAATCGGGAAGGTTTTACGGAAGACTCATTGTAGATCTCGGACAATCCAGACATGGGTTTCAAGGGACCAAGATGCTGTCATTGCCCGAGATCATAAGACGATCGCATGGACGGGCGCCAGGACCCTCGCCGTTGGCGCTAGATGGGAGTGGACGAGCCTTCCGTGAGTTTTATCGAGCGACGACCCGTTTCTTGGATTTGATCGTCGCTTGGCTTTTCTTTCGAGGACTTTCGGGTGACGATTTCGTCATTGACCGATTTTGACCCCAACAGTTAGCCCCCCAGCTAGCTAGGAACGTAAAGCCTGTCGGATCCTAGCTTGCGGTATAGCCGTGTGGGAAGGTGTTGAGACGTAGTCGTTTGCCAAAAATCGGGGTAAATAGTGATTTTACTTCCTTTATATGGAGTAAGAAATCTCATTCTTACTTCATCACAAGGTTTTTACTCTCTCTCTCAAGAATCCTTTCTCTCTCTTTAAGAACAATGTCTTCAAGATCCTCAAAGAGAAACTCTTCTTCCCATTCATCCTCGGATGACTCTCCTGCCCATGTGACGGTGAAGCAGGAGGAGTCGGTCGAGGAGGAAAAGAATGCATATTACCGAGCCCTTGTAGGTTAGCCCCAACACTGCCAGAGATCCCTGTTCGAGGAGGCCTCGAGGCAGCCGGTGCTCCTTTGCGCCGAGCTCGGTTTCTCGTAAATATCTCAAGGTTCTTGAGATTTTACCAGGTTCTGAAGAGTCAAATTTGGATTCCGTTGGTAGCGAGTGCAAGGAATCCTCCGCAAGATTTCTTTACATGTTACGAAGCTTTCTTCACGTCTGCCGTATGTGGTTCCCAATCCCTGGTGCCATTGTTAGATGCGCTTCACGCTTTGAACTTCGATCAGCCAACTCAGCGTTCCTGCCTTGGAGAGTTGGCTTGGCGTATATCGCTAGCTACTGAACTTCGGGATTGATCTTGGTCGATGATTTGAAGGCCTTTGGGGTACTTTCGGCCGATGGGGAGTGGCGGTTACTATTCCATGCTGCCTAAGAAGGATATGGCGTGATTCAGGGACTACTTGAATCCCAAATCGTGGCAGGGCGTTTCTTCTTTGTTCAAATAGATGGCGAGTCTGTCGAGGAGAGCTGCCTCCATCTTTTCCTGAGCATGGAACTTCAGAGGTAATCGATGAAAACTCTGTTGTCCATCTCACCTTTTGGAGTCGCGAGTTTTGAAAAATTTTCGTTTTGTAGGGAACAACCCTACCGCGCATTTGCCTGGTGACGTTTTCGTCAAGAGAGATCTTCTTCGTCAAAGGCCGTTTTTCTGGAAATCCTTCACCCTCGAGCGGATTCGAGATGCGGTTAAGCTTTATCGGTCGAGGTCCTGTTCCGTCGTATGGCCTTGAACCTGTTACCGTGGCTCCTACCGGGCGCAGACAGAGGTCTCGTAAGGGGAAGGAAATCGACGATGGGGAAGGCTCGGAAAATCCTTCACCGTTGGGAGAAAAACCTAGTTTTGTTCCAACGGAAAAAGGCGGAGCCAGCGGTTTTCCACCTAACAACTTCTTTGATGGCCTTCCTCCGGAGTTTACTACTGACGAGTCGCTGGAGGATGAGGAGAAACAACGGGTTTTGCGAGGGCTCCCAGCGTGTCAGCGAGGTTTGGCCCTTGAACTTTTAACCTTGCGTTGAATCCGTATATAAGCATGCTTGCTGATCTTGAGTTTTATGCAGGGACTAAGAGTGTTTAGCGAGCGACTCGAGTTTCTGCAAATCCAGGATTGCTAACTTCAAGACCACAGAAGTGGGCGAGAGCTTTTCGGTTCCGTCAAGAGGTGAAGGCACAGAGCGAAGCAAGCTGAGCTTCACGCGGGCTCGTCGGGCGGAAAGGAGAGGAAGAAGGATGGTCGCAGCGAGAGGTGGCAAGGCGGGCGGAATCGTTGCTGCTGAGTTTCAATGCTTTAAAGAAGCTCAGGAGTTTGTTGGTGATTTCCGCGAGTGCGAGGTTCGGTTGTAAACCTTTACAAGTCTCAGAACCGGTTTCTCTTCGATTCGAGATTGCTGAAATGAAGGATTTCATGGCGAGTGTGCTCATGCTGAGTCCTTGGTTCATCCGGTAGAGGAAAGAGTCCGGAGACTATGGGAACCTATCGAGGTTTCGAGGATCTGATGGAGGTTGGAGCCGATGAGAACGCCGAGAATGGTGGGAATGCTCGGCGTGAATGAGGAAGTGGACCAGCCTGCTAGTTCATTTGGGATTTCTGCATCCGTTTCTCAACGCTTCCTTTTGTGAATTGAATATTTTGGCGTGTGTGGCGTTTTAGTAATTTTATCCTGCGACCGTTGGAGGTTGCATTCTTATGTTTTGGACTGGCCGTTGGTGGCTTTGAATCCTGCCGTCTTTTGCGGCATTTATGAATATGAAAATTTGCGAGATTTAGTCTTTTGTTTTGATTTATACTTTCGTCAAGTGTAGAGGAAGGATCACGAGTAGTCGCCATTATCCTAACTCTTTTCGTCGCTGGTCCGTATGCTACTTTTAGCGGCGTTTTAGGTGTAGCGATAAGAGACATGTTTTGGGATCTCGATAACGATACTATGTCTGTGAGATGTCAAGATCCAGCAAGACTGGGTTTAGGGCAAGACCTAGGTTTACTCTCAGCTTTGAGGCTGTCGCGATGACTGATCGGCTTTCGTTTTGCCTGTTAGTGATTTCTTCCTGATTCTTTTCGTTTAAAGTCCGCTAGTCGCTTAATATGACTTGTGTTAAAAGAATCGAGCTATCTTCGGAGTTTATCGAGATGCTAAACCAAAATTTTGGGTTTCTTGTATAGCGCTATGATATCCTTGTCGGATGTAAGAGGACCTTGTAGGTCTGACTACCATTTTGTATTGAGTGAAGCGTTTCTTATGGCGTCCGTCGGGGCCAATCGGCGGCGTGAGTTATTCTAAGTCGCTGGTGGACTGTTTTGCGGATAATCGAGTTTTGTTATCTTTTAAGAAGTTGCGGCGTCTCGCGTTTCTTTTGAAGATCGTTTTCGTTTTCGAGCGTTGGCGTGTTTAAGTGAGCATGAGAGATAGAAAGAATTTTATTAAAAATTTGAAGTTAGAGTACATATCGCGGATTTTTGGCGTTTTGTGGGAGTATAGAATTATCGCGCAGTCCCCTTTTAGTGAGGGGATAGCTGAACTCGCCTGGTTTCGACGAGCTGCCTCGTGCCTCTTCGAGGATCAAGCCATCTCGTAGTTCTGATAGTTGCAGCGGACGTTTTACTCCCGTGCATCGCTGTTCGATCGTGCTGGTCGGATCAGTGGTTTGTCGCGGGTCGAGCTGTCGCTCTTATGGCGGTGGATTCAGAGGCTTTGTCGTCGTCTTGAATCGTTGCCTGTTCGGATGATTCTGCATCACCTTTCTTGAGTCTTCGGAATGTTGTGTGATTCCTTTGCTCGTTTGGGTTGGCGCGGCGTTCGATCTTTCTCAGTTTGAACTTCGGCTAGGTAAGAGTCTCGATGTTTCGACTACCCGGATGGCTGCCGTTCGGTCGGTCGGGAACTTGATACCGAGGTGATATGTGGATGGTACTGCTTTCATGGAGTTGATCAAGGGGTTCCCATGATGGCGTTGTAGATGGCGGGTTGTCGACTACTGCAAACTCGGCGATCTTTGTAACTTCCTTCGCCATGGTGGGAGTTTAATTTTCGAGGTCATGGTAGTGGCGCCGAAAACCCGTCAAAGGTTTTGGCTCGGGGCGACTTCCCCAAGTGGGATCTTCATCCTGTAGAGGGTGTCGCGGAAGATGGCGTTGACCGTGCTTCCAGTATCGGCGAGAATGCGGCCGACTTGAGATCCTGGATGACCAGGTCGATTACCAAAGGGTCGCAGTGAGGTTTGTCGATTCCGACGGTCGTGTTCCTCAAAATTGTGTGGTTAGGAACATCGCTGTCCGGGAACCAGTTGGAACTGATCTCGGCTTTTAGCCCGTAGGCTTTTATCGATGAGACAGAGTCTTGGTAGAACTGTGATCCTCCGATGATCATGTTTACCCTCGGCGACTGCTGTTGTTCCTTGGTCGTCTGTCTTCTTCCGCTTTTCCCTGATTGGTTTTCGGTCGCGGTCTTGGAGACAGTTTTGTTAGTCTTTGGGCGGTCGGAGTCCAGGAGCAAGTCCTTTATACTCTTGACCTTTGATAGCTTCGCCGGTGAGGAGTTTTGCGGCGAGCCGGCCGAGAACCTTGCAGTTTGCAGTGGAGTGACCTCTGGTCTCGTGGAACTTCGCAATAGGAGTTATCCTTGTACTGGTTCCTGGTCAGGTGTTGCGGAGGTTTTGCCTTGCTCGAGTTGATGGCGTAGTTATGCTCGCCTTGGGCGTCTTCTCCCGTGATGGGCGTATTTGTCGTTCGAGAGGTTTCTTCTTGGATGCGGTTTTCTGCGGTCCGTGTTTCTGCGATAGAAGCTTCATCTCTTCTTCCATGATGATGAAGTCTGTTGCCTTGTGGAGTATCCTGGATTGTCCGCGGCTTTTCCAGTAGTATCCACTTTCGAACTTCGACTTGTACGAGAGTTTTCTCGAGTCGATTGCGACATTGTCGCTGATGCTTACTCTGGCCATCACCAGTTTGAACCTTCGCATGAAGTCGCGGGCGACGTCTTCCTTCTGAGCTAGACTCCATAGATCCACGTCGGACGTTTCTCTGTCCATGAACATGGAGTACTGTTTGAGAAACGCCGAGGCTAGTTGGCGGAAACTTCCGATGGAGTTCCTTTGAGTCGGAGAACCACTCGCGCAGCACCTTTGAGGTGCTTTCGGCGAAGAAGACAATGACCTGCGTCCCGTTCGCTCGGAGTTTGCACCTACTCATTGCGATCTGGAAGGACTGCAGGTGCGAGTTAGGATCCGTCGTACCGTCGTAGACCGGGATTTGATCTTCCCTGGGTCTGAGATGCGTGTTTCCGTGATTCGAGTGGTGAACGGTGTTTTCCGTGCTTCCTCGAGAAGTCTATCGATCTCGGGCGGAACTGGTCGCCTGATGGATCTGCGATTTTACGCTTTCACTTCAGCCACGGTCTTTTGAGAGATTCACGGAGATCATGGATCTCGCTATTGCCGCCGGCGTTCCTCCGAATCTGTCGACGCTGGTCGCGATAGATCCGAGTTTGATCTTCCGCGAGTTCTTCCTGCTCCATCCAGTAGAGTTCTTCTTCCTCTTCGTCATGGGCCTATCGAAGGATACCGCCTGCCGGCGGACTGGCCGGTTCTCCTGGGTGGATGTCAGCGTCTTCATCGGAAGGGTCCGATCGTCGCTGATATCTAGATCGATCTTCGGCGTCGATTTCCTTGTTTCCGCGTCGGAGTGGAAGGTTCTGCGAGGTCGTTTTCTGTCCTTCGAGCCGTTTCCTGGGAGTGGGCTCTTCGGGGCATCTTTTCGGCCGGAGATCGAAGTCGAGTCTCCTGCCTGGCGTGCCTTGGTGGATCCGCTGCAACTTGCTCCTCGCAGTTAAGGTATCGACCTGTTTTGCGGCGAGGTTATCAGCTTGTCTGTTGTTCCGCCAGCGCTGGTATAAACAGTTCCTTCATCTGCTTGGCCTCAGTGTTTGCATCAGCAGTGACTGTGGGCGTCTCCAGCTGGAGTCTTCTCAGCGTTGGCATCGGCGGGTGTTCCGTCTGGCTGGCTGATCCTTGGTGGCGTCGGCTGACATGATCGGCGTGTGCAGTTGCGAGATAGATAGATCCGTAACCCCCCTTCCTAGCGCCAAACTGTGGGAACGAAATTCGCACCGTCAATTTCCGATAAAGATTTACGGAGGAAAACCGAGTTAACCCGATCTTCCTTGAAGGTCCCGGATATCTGCTGGGCGCTGCGAAACAATCAATAAAATAGAAGTTGCGAAAATAGAAATCGTAAAAGATGAGCGGAAGAAAGATCTTATTTCTGAATTCGCGTTTTGGCGTGAACAACAGGTGAAAGTAAACTACAAGAGCTGTCGAAGGTCCGCTAGTCCGTCGCCTAAGTCTATCTAGTTGAGTCGCGGCTCGCTAGTGAAAACAGAAAAGAATGCTTAAATCGCTCTAAGTGCTAAGTGCTCGAAAATTTGTGATCTGGTTTGCTTCTTGCTCAAAGCTCTCCTTATATACTCCTCCTATGACGGTCTATCTTCGCGGGCTGAGTCGGGCTTTTCCATTTTCGTCCATCTTTGTGTTTATCGGAAACTTGACATTTATCTTGAAATCTCGACATTTATCTTCTGGAAACTTGATATTTATCTCTTATGGAAACTTGACATTTATCTCTTATGTGAGGATAAAGATAAACCGTCATAGTTATCCTTCTTTTCGGAAAATCGTACGTGGGCCGTTTTGGCGCAATGGGCCGTTTAGGCGTTTTACGGTTTTGAAAGGACAGTCTTTGAAGGTCTCGGTGTTTCGAAGGAACCTCAATTCCTTGTTTAGTCGAAGAAGTGGCGTTCAGAGTAACCGTGATCGTACCAAACTTGCGTAGACTGATCCGAACAAGCTAAGATGGGATCGAACCGGACACGATAGGAACGAGACTGGGGCGAGGGCCGTGGACCGACGCCAGGCCGACCAGCGGCGTGCCGGCGCCAGGCGTGCCGCCGGCGCCAGGCGGCCAGCGTGACGGTGCCGCCCGGCAGGGCGGTGCCGCCGCCAGGCGGCCAGCGTGGCGGTGCCGCCGGCGCCAGGCGTGCCGCGGCGCCAGGCGGTGCCGCCGGCGGCAGTGCGCCGGCGCCAGGCCTGCGTCCAGCGTGCCGCCCGGCACCAGGCCAGCGTCCAGCGTGCGCGTAGGGCGGGTGCCGCCCGGCGCCAGGCCAGCCAGCGTCCGCATGCCGTCGGTGCCAGGCGAGTGCCGCCGGTGCCAGGCCAGCCAGCGTCCAGCGTGCGCCGGCCAGCCAGCCCAGCGTGCGCCGGGGCGAGTGCGCCCGGCGCCAGCCAGCGTCAGCGTGCCGCGGCGCCAGGCCGGGGTGCCGCCGGCGCCAGCCCGCGTCCCTCGTGCTGTCGGTGCCAGGCCGTCTTGCCGTCTGTGGGTTTGTTCGATCTTTCCCTCGTCAGTTGTTTGCGGGAAATCTTCGAGTTTTGGGAGGGTCTCTAGCCGTAGATCTCGAGATAATTGTTTCCAACGAGATTCCGCGAGTATCGGATTTTGAGATGGACTTAGATCTGTAGATTTTCCGTCGTCGAGGATGAGAGCAATGTGGCTCCGAGCTTTAGATATGTTAAAAGATGAATCTTTTTTAAACAATCGGGAAGGTTTTACGGAAGACTCATTGTAGATCTCGGACAATCCAGACATGGGTTTCAAGGGACCAAGATGCTGTCATTGCCCGAGATCATAAGACGATCGCATGGACGGGCGCCAGGACCCTCGCCGTTGGCGCCAGATGGGAGTGGACGAGCCTTCCGTGAGTTTTATCGAGCGACGACCCGTTTCTTGGATTTGATCGTCGCTTAGCTTTTCTTTCGAGGACTTTCGGGTGACGATTTCGTCATTGACCGATTTTGACCCCAACAATGAGTATGAATCATTTGAAGTCTTATTGTATACTCACTCTCCCGAAAGTTCCCGCATTACCGTGAATTGGTCCTGCGATATGGAACAAGGTCACGAAAACACGATGATGGGGTCGCACCCTGGAGGCCGTGTAACTGAATGCAGCGTTAGATTTCGATCTTGGAATATCTAATGGAGATGATGGTTATATTTATTTCCCCGCTAGGCTCGGTTAGCCTTGGTGGTTTTCCGGGTTTAGTCTCTCTATATATATATATTATAAGTATGAGTGAATGGCGGGAGTTGTGAAGGTGATGTTTAAGATAAGATTCACATCGATGGAATGATAGGCCTTATATTAAAATAGTAATGGAATATATTTCCACTGCATCCAAATAGAGTTTATTGCTTGGGATTTAATTGATATGTGTTGGGGTGCGGGATTAGACTCACTGGGTAAACTAGTTAGTCATGACTCATTTGTGATGCAGGTAACCATTAGGTGGGAGACCTTATTCTAGGACGGGAAGGAACAGCATTAGCCAGCTGTAGTTTTATTATCCTTGCAAAGTCGTTTTGATATTTCTTATGTATAAGATTGGTTGACCGAAAACCTCAAGGTTAATTTATAAAAAAAAAAATTTAAGATGTTTTTGAATGATTTATAAAGAATGTTTTAAAGTACGGGTTTCATATGATATTAGTCCTTGTCCGGGCGAACTAACTATCGGGTATTGCTTTTTTGGGTTGAAAAGTTTAGAGTGATATCCGATAGGAGCGTTGGTATTCTTTGGTTGTTGGTCTAAGGCGATCGGAAGTATTCTGAAAATCTCAGATCGACCATCGAGGAACATCAACCGTGTCATTTCCAGTCATCTACAATCGGGGGTGTCACAAAGGTGGTTTCAGAGCATGGTTATACGATGCTAGAATGGGACTTGTTTCAAATGTTTTTCGAGTCAAAATGAGTCCCAAGGATAACTAGGATTGCTGGCTGGTTTCTTCATTTTAGGATAGATAGTCATGGGTAGTTACCTAACCGTGATCTTTTATAGCAGAGGCAACGAGACAAGCTCGACGGGGTGGATCGTATTTTCGATTTTGATTCCGTCATGTTTGAGTTTGCTACAGTCATGCTTTGATCCGTTATCTTCATGCTTGGATTCGTTACCGTCATGCTAGGAATCGATAATGTCATGGTTTTCTGCCGCGCTTTTGAGTTCTAGTGGGGATACAGATTCGTTAGGGAGATATATGGGAAAAAGTAGACACATCAAATACATCTACAGACTTGTGTGTTATCGATGTCAAGGTGGGCGTTGTTTGTGATCCGATTTAGGGAAATCCGACCAAACATGATCACCATGATGCACTTATTCTTCCTGCGTCTTATGTCGATCAATTTTATGAAGAGCTGTACCAACATCAGAGCAACACAAGCCTAAATTGTTCAACATTATTTTCAAGCTTAGCATTGGAGGAAGAAATGATTATACCATATTACAAGATAATGAACGCACCAGAATTATTCTGTTGCAACTAGAAATCATGAATCTTACGATGCAAACAAGAAGAAGTTGGGACCACAAAATACTGAAGAAGGACTAAACCGTTCGAGGTATACTTTGGCATGAGGAAGATTTTGGATGCAACACTCGGAGCAGAATATTGATGTGGTCATTGTTCAGAGAACTTCAAGAAGGATTTGGCAGCAAGCTATCTGGAGATGAATGCAATGAGTTATTGGTCGAGAGTCAAGCATTACTTCGGAGAGGTGAGATCAAGTTGGACAGATTGCAAGAGTTCAAGAAGTAGTATTTTCTACACAAGGTATGGACTGATTGAAGATTCAGTTTATGGACTTTGTACAGAGAGATTTTTCTGCTGGGAGATTGATGTGGAGTTAATTATATACAACAATTTCAGCATTGACATATGTGGTCGAGTGAATTTGATAAATAGATTTGGGTTTGAAGGATAAGCCAAAGATCACAAGAAAATCTTTGGGAACTTAGCCAAGAAATTTGAAGTAGATAAAAGACCATGGAGTTGTAAAGCTTCGAGGACATGTTAGAGTATGAAGTGAATGTAAAAGAAGATATTATTGCTGAAGAAGTTTACCAAGTTGTGCAGACCATTTAATTTCCCACCAGTGCAGATTGAAGGTCAGTTTCAAGCAGTAAATTAAGTGAGCCGTTGGGGATGATTTTCGTTGGACGTTTCATCAGATCAAGGTCGAGGACCCTGAGTTATTATTGTTGTAACTAGCCACGACATAGTAGTCAGGATTGTCCAAGTGCGAGAAAATCTTGATCGTTTGCATCTTTCGCGCTTCAGTACGGTTCCCTTGTGAAGAATAAGGATGATTATTCTACACTTGCCCATGAAGTTACCCGATTCCTTTACCTATACCTAAGGTATCAGTTGATGGGATTGTTCAAGTTTCCGTACCATTAGTCCTGATCTCCAAGTGTTAGGCTATTTGAGTAGAGCCTACACTTTAGAATTGCTTGGACAGTCAAAGTCCCTGAAAGGTCCAATCACAGGTTTGCTTCTGATCCCATTGGATGCTGTGTGAATTTTAAAATTTATGAATGATTGAATAAATAAGTGAAGGTGTGATCAAGTTGTCGTAAGAGACCTTGTCCATGGACGGAATTTTCCGCCCATATTGTGTTTAATTCGGGAACAACACACAGTTGTAGTTTCCGAGTAGTGTCATAGAATTAGAGAGGATTCACTTTGGTTAATTCAAGTAGACCATTCTTATTTCTGAAAGTATTGGTTGCCATTGAAAGTTATGGTATGCCTTCCCCATTCTTTAGTACTTCTGTTAGAGCGGTATGTTTTTATCTAGAATAAGATTGGCTATCTAGTTACCGAGCTCAACTATGATGTTGTTGAGGAAAGAGGTATTTGGAAGAAGACCAGTCACCATAGGCCTACAGTGGTATTCTACCATGTGTTGGAGCATTGCTCGTATCAGTCCTAAGAGTTAAAGACCTTTTGGAAAAAGTGAAGAGGTGTATTCCAGCAACTTAATCATTGGGAAAGTAGAATATAAGAAGGAGCAGAGTATAGACGACAGTCCGATAATCATAGAAAATGAAGATGTCTATAAGACTTTGGAAGGATGAAGACATTTAAAATAAACCGTTTCATAATCTTGTTGAACCGGTTCCACTACAATAACTTAGGAATCTCGCCAAGTGCGTCTAGCCGAGTACAAGTAGCAGTTACAAGATTTATTTAGAGAGAAGTTTTGTTCGACCTAGTTCTTTTTCGTGAAGAGCACCCATGTCAGTGGTATAGGGGAAGGATGAGAGTTTGTGGTTATGTTCAGCAGTGAATAAATTAATAGCGTGACCATAAGGGACAAGTATCCATCTCTTAGAAAGGATGAGTTGTTAAGATCGGTCGCAAGGTACAAATTTCTTTCCAAGGAAGTTCGATGGACGCATTATGTTTTAGTAACTGCTACTGCTAGGAAATTGGAAGTTGGATCATTAGTCAACAAGTTGGAACAAAAAGTTGTTGGAGATTTAGAACAGATATTGCTGCTATTGAATAATGGTCGTGTCTAATCACAGTTATTGAGATTCGAAGATCTTTGAATTGGCCGATTATAATCAGAAGTTTGTTCAAGAATTGACACCCATATCAACCGCTGAGCTGATTGATTGAGAAAGGTAACCTTGGAATGAAGTAAAAGGAGTAAAGAAAAAGGCAATCAGTTAAAGGAAGTCTCTACGTCTTTAGCTTTAAATGAGCCTAACTCGCCATATATTGTTGCATGGACGCATCATGTGTTGGCTTAGGTTACGTTTTGATGCTAGACGATAGGGTAATCGTTTAGGCATCAATGGAGCTGAATAAGCATAAGGTAAATTATTCAATGCACAAATAAGAGTTGGCTACAGTTTTGTTTGCTCTTCAGGATTGTCGATGATTTCAATATGGAGAAAGAATGCAAGTGTTCACTGATCAAAGTAGACATAAGAAAAAAGCAAAGGCAGTTGCTTGTCCTGTGAGGAGAGGGAAAGTTGGTGTCAATATTGAGAAGGAACTCAATAATCATGAAGTATAATCGAAAGGATTGATTTGGCTGTTTTACCAGGAGAGAACAGAGAGTCTCCAAGATTGCAAGTAGTAAATCAAGATGGCTTACTCATTTTTACCTGAGGAGCTCAGTTAAAGAATGGGAACATAAGGAAAACTTAGGAGGAGCGGAATGAAGAGAATTTCAGTGGATAATATGAGGAGTGTTCTGTACACAAGGATGATTAGAAAATACGTGGGAGAAAGAACTCAAGTTCTACCATAAGATTACACTGGATGATTAGAAAAGAGATGTTAAGTGAACACCAAAGAATATTGATGAGTGCAAGAAGAGGTATGACCATGAGGCAAATGGGAATGCCAAGGTTGTTAAGATATTAGAGTATGTATCAATACCGAAAGTATGAACTCGTCGTACAAGAGTACTCAGTTGGTGAATCAAGCTTAGTCTAGACGGACCTGTTGGATCCTCAGTTGCTGGAGAGAAGAAAGAAATCAGAAAACAATAGAACCAGACTTGGTTATTGAGAGCATAAGGAGATTGAGTTGTTCAGAAGATTATGAAGAGGGTCTCAGATAGATCAGAAGTGTATAGAATATTATAAGGGAAATCATTCTTGGAATGGGTGAGTGTGTGTATTTGAGAGTAGCATCGTTGGTCTGAATCATGTTGGCGTGATTGATCGTGCATGTTCTTGTTTGATTGTTGCACGATTAATCAAGTTGACATTGACCAAGACAGGAGATGTTACCTTCACGCACGGCACATCACCTAACGTTCCACATTTCCATGTTACTGATATGGAAGAAAGACATATAGAAAAGTTTCAGAAGTGATGGTTTTAAGAGACTCAAGGCTGTCAAAAGAATTATGTAGACCAAAGTTGAAGAAAGTTGTGTTGCAGTAATGAATTCAGTTCTTCTTCAAGATGTTTCAGAAAAGAAAGGATTGTTTATAAAAGTTGGGGAAATCTGCAATCTGTTATATTGATCTATACCGAGTAGTCAGTTTATCAGAGTTGGAAAGGTTGTCTATAGACCAGAGCTTCTTGAAGATATGCTTATGCATCTAGTGTGTAAACTGTTGATGTTGTGTAAGAAAATATCAGACTCAAGTATGATAAAGCCGCTGAAACCAGAGAATTTGCAACCCAATCCCGCTTATCCGAAAGCTCCTTTGTAGATAGGTGAACGTCGTGTCAGAGCATTGGAGGATCAGAAAATTTTGTAGCTCCAAGTATTTGGGGAACCAAACCATCAGTTGTTTGGACATGAGAAGATGACGATAAGTTTATAGCTGATTATTATGAATCAAATGTCTAGTAAATTGTGTACAACTATGTTATGAGAATTCGGGACGAATTCTTTTGAGGGGGAAGAATGTAATGACCCTCACGAGCCAATGAACTCTTGGTCGAGAAAAATCCCGCTCGACCAGTTTGGAGTTCGTCCGACCAGAATTAAAATAAAATCGACCCGGTGAAATAATGTCTCGACGGGACTGTCTTGTGATTGAAAGACCTTCCCTTGATAGTTCTGACCGACTGTTAATTAATGTTGTCGAGTTTTATTCAAACTGGACGAGTTTATTCATAGCAGGACTAGATTCGAAAGACGAGAAACCGTTAGTCGAAAACTATCCGAAAAATACCGACAAAAACTCATATAATTATTTCTGAACCATCACATGACTTAAACCTACTAGCCTGCTTGCTTCCTTCCTCAGTAATTAAGTCACACGGCATGCACCTGTGTGCTTGCTTACCTCCTTGTTCATTAAAAAAAAAATCATGTGCAAGTCACAAGCTACTTGCCTCAGCTGCTTGCCTCAGCTGCTTGCAGCTTTCTTCATGGGAAGGAAAAATTCAGCTGCTTTTGATGAAGCATGTCTCCAGCTGTCAAGTCTCAGCTTTGCTTTGTGCTGAGTGAAACCCACCTCTGAAGAAACCTCTCAGTCATTTAAATCTCTTTTTCGCCAGCTTGGTCGTCCATAACCACAAGAAAATCAGAGAGAAACTTTCAGAAAAATCAGAGAGAGAGAAGAGAGAAAATCTGACAGAAAAATGAGAGAAAAATTCTGAAGAGAGATCTGAGCATGGAAGACCCTTTCTAACCGTCTTGTGCCCTGAATCAGTGGCTGTGGTGTGTGTAATATTTGTAGATGGTCCAGGAGATTCATGAGATCAGTCCACAATTTATCATTTTATTATTAAACCGATACTCGAGGAGAGTGATCACGCCGGATCATGCCTCTTCCTCATTCTGTTTTGGGAGTCATCAGCAACTGGTGAAAGTTTAGCCTGAGCTCGAGTCTAGTCGTCCTTAGCCAATCTCATAGATTTAAAGGTGAGTCTAGATGGATGTGGTGATAGATCACATATGAGTATGTGCTTGAATGGAATTGAATTATCTCGGTTAGTTAGTAAAGTCTCTGAATATTTATGATGTGTTGTGTTTATTCATTGTAAACACTTACATTTAAAGAATAATCAGAAATGTTAAATAAGGTTAACCCAAACCTTAGTACTTGTTCTCAAGTACTAGTTATAATTATGAAATAATTATGGATTAATTAAGGATTATTCTGAGATTAATTTAGAATTAATCTTGGATTAAATAAGGATTAATTAAGAATTGTTATGAATTATTTTTTGAGGTTTATTCCGAGCCTTAGTACTTGTCTCAAGTACCAATATATAAATATATTATTAAATATATGAGTATGAATCATGTGAAGTCTTGTTGTATACTCACTTTCCCGAAAGTTCCCGCATTACCGTGAATTGGTCCTGCGATATGGAACAAGGTCACGAAAACACGATGATGGGATCGCACCCTGGAGGCCGTGTAACTACATGCAGCGTTATATTTTCTATCTTGGAATATCTAATGGAGATGATGGTTATATTTATTTCCCGCAGGCTTGGTTAGCCTTGGTGGTTTTCGGGTTTAGTCTCTATATATATATATATATATATATATATATATATATATATATATTATAAGTATGAGTGAATGGCAGGAGTCGTGAAGGTGATGTTTAAGATAAGATTCACATCGATGGAATGATAGGCCTTATATTAAAATAGTTATGGAAATATTTCCACTGCATCCAAATAGAGTTTATTACTCGGGATTTAATTGATATGTGTTGGGGTGCGGGATTAGACTTACTGGGTAAACTAGTTAGTCATGACTCATTTGAGATGCAGGTAACCAATTGGTGGGAGACCTTATTCTAGGACGGGAAGGAACAGAATTAGCCAGCTGTAGTTTTATTATCCTTGCAAACTCGTTTAGATATTTCTTATGTATAAGATTTGTTGACCGAAAACCTCGAGGTTAATTTATAAAAAAAAATGGTAAGATGTTTTGAATAATATATAAAGAATGTTTTAAATTACGGGTTCCATATGATATTAGTCCTTGTCCGGGCGAACTAACTATCAGGTATTGATTTTTCAGGTTGAAAAGCTTAGAGTGATATCCGATAGGAGCGTTGGTATTCTTTGGTTGTTGGTCTAAGGCGATCGGAAGTATTCTGAAAATCTCGGATCGACCATCGAGGAACATCGACCGTGTCATTTCCAGTCATCTACGATCGAGGGTGTCACAACCCATGTCTTTCATCCTCCCACTGGGAGAGTTTATATAAGCCGTCATGTTCTCTTTGATGAGGGACGGTTTCCTTTCTCTGGTATATATCAATTCTATATGTCATCACCCAGCACACCTCTGTTATCTGCCTGGTGTTAAGGTCTACTGTCAACTTCGCAAGAAGAAGACAACGGCTCAGATTCAATAGTTGATGAAGTGGTTTCAGGAATCAGAAAACAAGCAGCTCAGCAGATTCCTCAACAAGTGCAGGGACATGATGCTCCCTTTGTCTTAGGGAAGCAAAGCAGTCCGTTTGAAAAGCTGCACGGCTATGCACCTTAGTATTCAGCACTCAGGGTCTTAGGATGTTCCTGCTATCCTCACTTGAGATAGTTGTCATCTTTGAGCTTGAGAATGACGCACTGAGTAATGGTGAGATTCGAAGCGGAGTGAGGATCAGCCATAGATCGACTGAAGCTCTGATACCATATAGGTAAACAGAGTATTGCAGAGCAAGATAGAACAAAGGGTTTTTACTGAAAGTTATGAGCTTTATTGCTTAACCTTATCTTCATACAATGCTGAGTATTTATAGAGACAAGAGAAGGATCTAGATACTATACAGCTGTGTTCTTAACACGCATCAATGGCTAGAGGAGTAAACCGATTACACAGCTGGAAGGATAGCTTTTCCGTACTGCTTTTGGCTGAAGCTATCTCTTGTTTGTCTTGTTGCAGGTTGATAGCAGGCTTCTGAGAATACTTCTGGCCCATGTCAATAGAACATACACGGGCTGGCAAGCGAGTTGCGGTCGATTCGAGAAAGCGTAACCCAGCTGATTTTGCATTGTGGAAGGCTGCAAAACCTGAAGACGAGCTGTATTAGGAGCAGTACCGTTCCTGATTTATAAAAGACCAGAAGCTATTTCAAATAAAAAGGCTAGAAGTGACACTACCAAGTGTTGAACCCAGCGTGATAGCGATGACATGATACGTTTGGCACCATTAGACTAGACAATTTTATTGAAAATTTTGGCCGAAAACTATATATAATATTAAATGCCGGAAACCCATGCTTCTAAAGCTTCCTATCAGGGCCGGGCCTGATTAGGAGAGTCTGTGGGGACGAGGGAGGCCAGGATGGCACATCGAGTGCAGCGCCATGAGCGCTCGTCATCTCTCTCCTAAGTTCGACATTCACGGCGGCGGTGCAGATCTGATATTCCCGCACCACGAGAACGAGCTGGCTCAGACGTGCGCTGCGTATGAGGACGGCGGCGTGAAATACTAGTTGCATAACAGGCATGTGACGACTATCGATAACGAGAAGATGTCGAAATCGAAGAATAACTCCAAACCAGTAAGAGAAGTCACTGAACGTTTAAAAAAAAAAAGTCACTGAAACTCTGAGGCACTTCTTGGTGACCGTCGCACACTACATGTCTCCTCTGAGCTACTCGGAGTCAAAGCTAGACAGTTTCTCTGAAGCTTTGTATTATGTTTATCAGACATTGCAAGATCTTGACGATGCTCTCATGCCATACCGAGAAGCATTGTCTGAAAGACTCTAAACAGACTACTGCAGAAGCCAAATACATCATTAACAAGCTCAAAAGTGAGTTTGACGCAAAGATGTCAGACGATTTGAATACTGTCCACATACTCACGGGTGCTTACGATCGTGCGATGAAATTCATCAACTCTTCCATCGGCAAGCTCGAGAAAATGCAGAAGAGACAGAGGATGTCACTGGTTGTGTTACTCTTTGGGATTGAGAGGGAAGCCAGGGAAGTTCTTGATGAGCTTGGTTTGCTCCCTACTCTGAGCTGTGCAGAAATTTTGAAAGAGATGAAGCAAAAAGCACTAACAAGAGCAGGATTGAGCGAAGAAGTCGTTTCACAGAAGATGGAAGAAAGGACAATGGCGCGGAAGAAGAAAGAGTTTGGGAAAAGTGATCAGATTAGAGAAGAGCTGAAAGTTAAAGGAATAGAATTAATGGATGTTGGCAACGAAACTGTGTGGAAGCCATTCTTACCTTCTCAGGCTAATTCCAGCGACTAAGCAAAAGAGCAGAGAGATCAAAGATAATTCCAGCAACATTTTTTTCATCTCTTTTTAGCCTTTGTTTTAAAACTCTCTTTATTACTCTGTTTTACTATTATTGCTCTTTTACCATTGTTGCTGTTTTTTTTTTTTTACAAAAACTACTAATCTATCAAACCTAAGCTGATCTCAACATTGCTCTTAGATATGTGGCAATATTGTTACCATAAAGCAGACCAAAAAAAAATTACATTGTTCATTAGCTCTTTAGTATTGCTCGCATGAAAATGGTATATCTGTATAACTCAATAGAGTTTTGGATTAGTAAACCATTTAAGAAGTTGACAAAAAAAAAGTAAACCTAAATTATGCTATGTTTTAAACTTTTTAAAGTATATTAAGAAACCATTTAAGATGTGCTATATAGTGTTATATCTTTTAACAAATAGAATTTTAGTCATAGTTATGTTTTTTCTTTTGAAATTTAATCATTTTATCATTAATTAATACATTGAAAATGTAAAAAATGTATCATTCTCAAACATTTTTTAAAAAACATGGATCATTTTAGAAACAGAATATACTTCTAAAGCTGATATTGACTAACGATCTGATGAGGAAATTGACTAAACCAAGTCAACAAACCAAAGCGTGTTCCACTGACTTGTGTCCCAACTTTTCTTTTCAAAATCTTGAACCAGTCTTTGTTTCTCATCTCCATTTTGTCGTGAGTTATGGTTCCAAAGACAGTTTCCTCAAAGACTTAATGTACTTCCAACCAAAACTTCGACATCATCAAGCTTCACCACTTTCAATAAATCATCGATCTTTCAGGTTCCTAACAGCTTTACTCTTCACAATCTTTGTCTTGATGTAATAATCTTTCGTGTTCCCTTCCACCCACGCAAAAAAAAAAAAAAAGTCTCTGAGTTTTTAGGGTTTCACCATTTGTCAACGACATGGACGAAGAATCTGCTTCTAATGGTTCCATCTTCAGAAACTTCGAAGGAGAAGAGATGATGGGTAAAGTAATCCTCTTCGCAATCGTCTCGCTTTTCACAGCGATTCTGTTCCTCCTCTTGCTTCATCTCTACGCTAGGCTCTTCTGGTGGCGTGTAGAACGCCATCTCAACCTAAACCTAACCCAACCCGACACTCCTGCCTCCACGGTCATCGGCCGTAACAACCAACGACGTCGTTTCGTCTTCGCTCAAGGTCAAGAAGATCCTCCTCGCAACACCGGTCTCGACTCTACAACCCTCTGCTCGATCCCGATCCTTGTTTACAAGTCATGCGACTTCAAAGACGGGCTAGAGTGCGCCGTTTGTCTCTCTCATCTCGTTGACGGGGACAAAGCTAGGATTTTGCCAGGGTGTAAACATGGGTTCCATGTTGATTGCATCGACATGTGGTTTCAATCTCATTCCACTTGTCCTCTCTGTAGAAACACGGTTGGTTCTGTGGAGGAGACAAGGCATGGAGGAAGTGAGGGTTTGCTGTCTCAAAATCAAAACTTTGAATCTGGGCATTCATCTCAAGATCAGAGTTCTGTTCTTGGGTTTCCGACAGAACCCCAGAACTTTCCGACAAATGTACTAGTTTGGGGAGATCACAATCAAGTTAGAAGTGCAGGTCTCGTAGTTACTGAAGATCTTGGTTCTAATGATCATCAACGTGAATCTACTAGTACTAATAGTTGTAACAGAGCACAAGAAGTAAGGGAAGTTGTGGTGGATATTCCAGTGAGTTCAAGTGAGAACTTTTCAGAGAGAATCCAAGAAGAAGACGAAGAAACTAAGTCACCTATGTTCACAAGGTTAAGATCACTTAAAAAGTTGTTGAGTAGAGAGAAGAAAGGTGTTGTCTGCATTAATGATTCAAGCGGTAGCAATAATAACAATGTTTGAAATAATAGCTAATCTTGAATCCATTCAAGAATTTATGTTTTCGTATGTTTTACGAGGAGTGTGATTCAAATCAACATTACTAGAGATGATTGATTAAACTATGGTTGCTATACATATACCGTATGTGTACTCTTAAATTTATCATTACTTGGCAAAGTAGCATTGTATTAAAAGGGTTACAAACCATATTTATAATGGAACATTAACAAAAGAGTAGTTTGAGAAACATAAGAAAGAAAGAAAAATAGAAGTGTTGAAATACAAGATCTTTTCACATAATTGAATATCTAAACTAATGATCTTGTTAAGGATTCTTGTACAACATTCTTTACAAACATGATTAGTCTTGTACAAACATTCTTTACCAATATAATATCTGCATTCTGCAATATATACACATACATGAAAAATTTAAAATAATGGAGAATGTATGCATTGATTACTATTTGTTATAAACTAATTAGTATAGTTACAGGTTTTGTATAATGTATATACACATCTCTTATATAATAAAGTTGACTTTTTTCTCCCCGGGGGAAATTTCGCCACGTAGAACTTCATTTCGTGGGCTATTGAGTTCTGAAGCCCTTTTGTTCGTCGTCGTGTTTTAGTTAGTGAATAAGATGGGCCTTCGTGAGTTTATCAAAACCTGTTCTTGCAGCGATTTTATGCTTAGAAGCTGTCTTCGTCCAATCATGAAGCTATAAATTGCCACATCATACAATTTGATATTCACACAAAATTTTATTGGGTCAGTTCTATTGGGATTTAGAAACTTTCAAACCCATTCTACCAAGCTTGGTCGTCACATGCAACGACTCCTCCATCACCCTCATTGTTTCCATCGGGAAATTCATTAGTCTCTGCAGCTCACTGTTACGGTATAATAATGTGGACCCATTCTAGATCATTCAATTATGTTCTCTACTCCTTTCTTCATAAGAGATAGAATCGTTATACATCCCTTTGTTTCTCCACCTATATAAATATCTTTGTGAATCTGCCTTCCAACCACAATCGTAAACGTCCGATGAAGAATAGCATGGCTACGTGTATCAACAACATATGCTACTGGTTTATGTTCCCTTAGGTAAAATTTTCAGATGCAGGAGTGTTTGGTTGCTGATGTTGTTGCACAACCCATCATGGAGTTCAGGTCACGATGATCTCTATATGTTCGATCCTCATTGTTTAACCTAACTGGATATTTTCTTACTATGTTTCATGCTCTAATTGTGTATAGCAATATGTGCTTTAGAAGAAGTCACTTGCTGTGGAAGTTTGAGCTCACGCTGGATGCACACTTAATCAAATAAGATATATATTTTTCTCTGCAGGGAAAGAGTTTCTTTAGCTCATGGAAAAAGGGCGAGTTTTCTGCATCGACGGTTCTATACGGGGTGCATGAGAATTTGAGCAAGATAGATGAAAAGAGTCTTCTGCAGCCGGAGATGGTTGTATTGCAAAGGTAACTTCCACCAAGGAAACCCATTTATTCATTCATATAGAGAGAAAAAAATCCATAGGTTACATCTTTAACCTTATGAGTCAAACTGTGTACTTCTCAATCCTTGATGATTGAAAAATGAAGAAACCAAAGTAGCAAGGAAGGTGCCTATCCAACTATTTAGTAACCTTTTTCTTAAAGACATGAGATACATTTTGACATAGACGGGAAAGCAGATAATGAGCTACAAGAATACTTCAACACTGACTCTGTCTTTACTCTTGCTCAACAAAAAATTCCTTCCAGTGCTCCGATTCTCTTTATGTGAGCTATTTTATTAGTATTCTTGAGTTTCTTGCTAATCTTTATAAATATTATTGATTATCCCATAGTCTCCCAACATTGTCATGTTGTGGTACCACCACTCAGATTATTATTTTCCCTTAACCTGCAATGCTTCTATTTTATTGTTTTATTTTTACTGATTTCGTGTCTTTGTATTTGATTCACATGCAATAAGAAAAGAGTTTTGGCTACCTGGCTCAGGACTGATTTCGGTTCGCCGCCTTTATCCAATATCATTGCTGTTATCCTTTTAAGATCTTCATTAAATTTTCAAGCTTAGTTTTGAGAAACCAACATGATCAAAATCAACCACATGTCTGAGTACAGACTTTGAAACACTCATAGCTTTTAACCACCACCCGTGAACAGGAACCAGTTTTTGGCATCAGCTTATTTCACACCCTGAAACTGCAAAGTTTTTCTTTTGTCTTGGACTTATTTTTTCATGTAATGACAGTCTTAGCAATGTGGATTGCAGCTGCGCTATGGGAACTGTTAAGTCTGCGTAAAGATCAAGAAGTTGCTCATAAGGTAATTCTAAGCCAAGGCTAATCTTAAATTACACAAGCAAAGCCAAGGCTATCACTTCTCATTTATTCCTTTTTTCATATGTAGTGGTTTCGAAGAGACCAGTGTATTCATCTTCTAAGCTGGGAAAAGACTTATACAAGCTGAACTAAAGAAGTATGTTCCTCTTATAGCTCCAGAGGTTTTGAGTGCTCAAGATAAGGATGAGAAGATATATGAAGATGCATGTGTCTATGAGCAAGGTTTCCAGTGATATATACCATAGTACGGATGAGGACATGAGCCAAGCCATGAACAAATAAATCATTCATGAACAGATGAATCTTTCATTTTTTTAACAAATTATCCTTTGTCATTTTGATAGAAGATATACTTTCTCAGCTGATTTTGGGCTGACATGCAGACTTGAAAATGATAGTCTACAGACGAGAAAGAGCTAGGGACTAAGAAAGAAGACATGAAGAATATTTTGTCTTAAGATTAAGCTAAAGCGATTCCTTGGTTAAATCATTGTTACATGAAAGATTATATGTTCATATAAGTGTATGTGGTCTTATATTTCTTTGTCGGACTGTCATTTCAAATACTACCAAAGTAAAACTTGGAAGCTAGGAGAAAGATTTTCTATGCTCTAATTCAATAAAGCATTAATTGTTATCGATTATTCATGTTTTTCTTATCTCTACATGCATTTGCAATGTAAACACAAAGTCAAAATATTCCA
The DNA here is from genome assembly GCA_016432835.1 of Brassica nigra. Classification (NCBI taxonomy): domain Eukaryota; kingdom Viridiplantae; phylum Streptophyta; class Magnoliopsida; order Brassicales; family Brassicaceae; genus Brassica; species Brassica nigra. Next base: position 45,735,267 of record CM028246.1, read on the forward strand.
TTACTGATCTGGGTGAACGTGCATCATAAGTTGTGTTATAAACACTAGCGATGAACTAAAAACCATGTGGGTAAAAATTAAGCAGCTATAGTAAACAATCAGAATTAACTTAAATAAAAACAATTAGGATTAACTTAAATAAAAACAGTAGAAACGGTATTTTAAAATATTTTTTAAATACGAATAGAAGAATGACAATGAATAAAAGAAAACTTAACAAAGATATTTGAACAACTGTAGTTTTTGACATTTCCAAAATCTAAGTAACATTTTTTGTCACATTTTTTTTGCCAACTCTTAGGTCACGTTAATAATAATTTATCAAATAATACCATTCCTTAATATCTACTCGAAAATAGTTATAAAATGTAACTTATTTGAAGTTTAAAAATAAGCCTTCAACAGTCTTATGTTTTTTTACTTTTGTATACAGTAAAACTCAATAGATTAATAGTGTTAGGACTACGAAATTTTATTAATTTAAAAATTATTAATTTACAAAAAAATTTCTTCTTAGATTTCTCTATTTTCAAAATATATTTTTTATAATATAAGAAAATAACTGATTTTGTCGTATATATATTAATTAATTGTAGAAATTTGATTTTATATAGTTTTGTTATACTATTTTGGTGTATATAAAATATGTTCCTTAGAATTTTAATGTACTTTTATATATACTAAATATTATCAAATACAATGTTTTCGTACTTATATAAACCATATATATATTGTTAATTTATGATTTCAGTGAGACTATATAAATATATAGGATTTTATATAAAAAATTGTATTATTTTTATCTATCTGTATCATATTTTGAATTAGTCCGACTCAGTACTGAAGAAATTTATTAATTTGACGTGTATATTAATTTATAGAGTAATTTATAGAGTTTCTACTGTATTGTTCCAAAGTTATGCACTAAAAACTGGTTGTTGTTCCCAACAGTCGTTGCACATCGTCTTCGTTTTTGTTTTTAGGAGGACTGTTATGTGATGATGAAAGAAGGCGAGTTTGTGGGAATAGACAATAATATCAAATGAATCAAATACCTTGATTTAAAAAGAAGACATAAAAACTACAAAATGAAATACACATGTTAGTAGCATCAATAGCAAATAACCTGCGTGAAGCACGGGAACACCACTAGTCATTTCATATAGTTTGATTAAAATCATAATAAGTTATTCATATGATTGGTTAACAATCCCTCGTCCCTTAGCACATTATTTACAAAATGATTTGCTTATCTGTCATCATTATATTCATTCTCAACAAAAAACATGTCTTTTGAAAAAGTGTGACATGGTATCCTACCCAATTGTAACATGGTATAAAATTTTATATTTTTGACAAGATTCATTAAAAAGGTAATTACTAATAATTTACGTATCACAACTAAAATCAATTTTCTATATAAACCAAAGTAATGACTAATAATTTATATATCACAAATAAAGTAAATTTTCTACATAAACATTTACTTTTAAAATATGGTAAAAATAAACAACTCACATATCATAAATAAAGTATATAAAACTATATAAACTTATATATCATATTTTGTATAAATATATATATATATATATATATATATATATATATATATATATCAAAATAAATTATAAATGTGCCATAAAAATACAAAACTAAATATGTACTAATCAAATATATTTTTTACTGATAGTGAAATGCTGATATTTTTTAAAAAATATTGGTTAATTAGGTTAATTAACAAGTTAGTTTTTTTAGTTTAACATATTTTAACTAAAACCAAAAAATCCAATTTTTTTTTAACTTTTTGAAAACATATACATATTAAAACTGAGAGATGAGAGAAATATTTCAAATAAAGATATCCGAGGATATACCAAAGAACATCAATTTGACAGTTGTCGGTATTTTTCAGAATTTTTCTGAGAATGTTTTGAGGAATACAACATTTGTCAAAATTTCTGAAAAAAAAATCGACGAATAACGAGGAAAAAAATATATATGTTGAGTAACTGTTGTAATTAATTACAAAAAATTATTTGTAGGAAATTTGTTGGAAATTTGTCAAAAAAATTTATGGATATTTTTCGGAAATTTCCAACAAATTATATGACCGTTTTATGTACATTTAAATTTTGAATTTTCCAATGTATTTCCTACGAAATTGATAAATTTGTAGAAAATTGTCGGAAATATCGGAAACTTTTCATCTATAAATACCATTTATTTTCATTCACAATAAAGCAAAAAAAAAAATCATGTATTCTCCTTATTCTTTCGTTCATGGATGGATAAAAAATCATGTATTCTTCAAACCTTGTCACTGCTTTACTTGTAAAAATAATAGGATTTATTAAGAAGAGTGATGTTTGGATCTATTTATATTTGTTAAGGTTCACGCCTGAGTTACAAGGTTTGGTTTCTTCATAGAGAAATGATTATGAATATGATAGTCCTGACGAATCTCAACCCGCATATAGGTTAGAAGAACGAAGCATGGATGTAGATTATGGTATATTGTTTAGGTGGTAAATGGTACATATAGAAAAAAAAAAACTATCTCCAATGGTTGAGGAAGCAGATAGACAGGAATAACCCATTGCAAATGCTAGGAGACTTTTTGAAATATGGTTAAAATTTCACGTTAATAAAAATTCAACTAAACCTAACTAAAATATAAAAATTACATAAACGTGTATATCATATTTTATATCAATATATATATTATCAAAATAAATTATAAATATGCCTTAACAAATACAAAATTAAATCAGTACTTATTGAAAATATATTTAATGATAGTTAAATGAATGACATGTTTAAAAAATATCAGTTAATTAGGTTAATTAACAAATTGATTTTTGAGGTTATGATATATGCTGTTTTTAACATCATTGTAAATATGTTTTTACAAGGTTTTCAGTCTTTTATCGAGTCTGTCTAGTCCTCTTTGAATCATTTCAGGTGTGGAGTAGGTTGAAGAGCTGAAGGAGGATGTATGAAGAAAGATGACCAAATGGAGTGTTTTCACGTGGAACAACCAGGCGGAGCAGTTCGAAGATTGTTCCCAGAAGGAACAGTCGGGTGACTGTTCTCGACAATCAAGGAAACCTTCAAGATATTTCGGGATTTTTCCCTAGCCAACTCACCTCTTCTCTAACCTAATGGCATCTCCATATAAAAACGCCTCATATCTTTATTTTCTTTTCTACGCTAGTTTTTGCAAGAAACAAGTTTACTTTGGATTTGCTTTTGTAAGGGAGACGGCTCCATCTTTCTCAACATAGAGAAGATTATCTTTAAGCTTAATTTTTCTCTATTCAATCGTATCATGTATTATTCAGAATTGTCATCTGTGTTTACTTGTGCCATGACTGAGTAGTCGATATTGTTAGCCTAGGGTGTTAGGGTTGCTAGATCGTGAGCTAAACACAAATAAGTCTCATTAATTGTCTTCATTCATAACTGATCTAATTGCTTGCATTAAACTGATCACTTGGTGCATGAACTTAGGCTGATCTAATCATTAGCAATGCATTAGATTACTTGACATGTTTCGCATGAGCACGGCATCCCTAATCAGCGAAAGAAGATATTAGGGTGCCTTGTGAACATATCGGGCCAGCTCCTAAAGTTTATCGTTGTATCTCTATCCAAGAGATAGCTTAGGTGCTGAGATTGATCGATAAAAGGAACAGCTCCACGAAAGTGGGTTGATCTACTAGTTGCCTGAGTTCTAGACTCGATCTGAAGAAACTTGAATAGCTTTTTGGCTCGCTCCCTTGTTAACCCGTTTGATCACTCTAGGCTAACTCTCTTATCATCTTGAGAAACCCCCTTAATTACTTGTTACTTGCATTCTAAGTTTCAAATCTATCTTTAAAACCCATCACTATTTTAGCTCATTGTCGAACCAATAGGATAAAGTGTAAACTGGTCCTCTGGAATTGAATATCAAATATTACAACAACCATTGTTAACTTGATAGTAGCAAAGGTTAAGTTTTAGTGTATCAGTTTAACATATTTTAACAAAAAATTCCAAATTTAGTTATTTTTTTATAGTTAAGCATAAACATATTAAAACTAGGAGATCAGAGACATATTTCAAATAAACAATCAAAATAGTATAACATAAATAACTTAAAAACTTTTATAAAATGTTCTTTTAATTTTACTGAAGTTTAAATAGAATCAAATTGAAATAGTTAAACTAAATCATAAGAAACTAGACTAGACTAGACTATACATAATTATATTTCTGGTTTTCTTTTTTTCAAACCGATAAAATATAAAACATAAATAATAATATCAAATTATAAACTAGAATTTTTTTTAAATAAAATAATGTTATAATTAAGATTATTATATCTCTATGAATTAAGTTTACGTTTGTGTTTCATAATTAAATGGTTCTTTAAATTCAATTAAAATATGAAATCGTGATATGTGAAATTTTATTAACAAACACCCAAATGTTTAACAAAAAACCATTCAGAAGTTTCAAGAAAACAAGAGTTTCAAATAAAAGGGAAAATACAAAGCCCCCAACACGTTACATAAGCTAAGTTTCTCTTGAATAATCCGTACGTGAGGTAATAGGTTTGATGATCGACAGAAACAAGACGTGATGTATTGCAAGGTTTAGTGTCTGACGGGATGAGGTGAAGAACAAGTTGCCACCAACTTCGAAAGCGAAAAGAAGCCGTGGAAGAGTCAAAGACTTAGTCAGGAACATTGTGATTAAGAAAAAGAAACGTTGAATTTACCTTCAGAAAAAGAGAGAAAATATGATTTCTGGAAGCTATTATTAATAATAATGGAATATATTATTCTTTGTCCAAGGAAACATCTACTGGACTACACCCCCTTCATGCGGAGGACGAAGGACTAATCTTGGCGATGCAGGAGCTGCAAAAGAAGAGCAGAACAGAGATACACTTTCAATCAGACTGTGAACAGCTAGTGAGTTCATTCAAACAGAGATTGAGTGGCCTGCACTAGCATCAGAATTGGATGAAATAAAAGCTTTATCTTATGAGTTTTTAAACTTCGCAGTATCATCTATTGCAAGATCTCTGAATGTCTGTGCCGACAGCCTTGCAAAAGGTGGCCGAGCACGTGAGATAAACTCCTATGTTAATGATTTTGCACCACATGCCTAGCCCTTGAAGCTAGTCTGACAGTTGCGGAGTAGAATACGCTTTTCTTTCAACGTCAAAAAAAAAATCTGAATCCACATCGGATACAACGGATAACCAGTTAATTTTTGGTTTTTACATATCAAAACCAAATCTTCCTAAACTTAGGAAGATCCAACTTAAAACGACTCGATTTTATAATGCATATTTTCAAAACCCAAAGAAACAATTCATATCCGAATGAGTATCCAAATACTCAAATCCTCCCAGATTTGGGAAGATCTATCTCGAACCGATTCAATTATATAATAACCGTAAAAAAAAGATTATATAATACCCAAATGATATTTTTTTTCAAAACCCAAAAAACCAGTGGGACATCCGAATGGGTATTCAAAATGCTCATTCCTAGTGTAGTGTATATTATTCCATATCGTTTGATTAAAAGTTTAAAACCACCATAAAATAAGATATTGTGATATGTGAAATAAGGACACACGCTCTTTTTTTTTAAACTCTTACTAGATGACCGGTCCGCACCCTGTGCGGACATAAAAAATTCAAAATATAGAATAAATAGTGTATAGTTTTAGAAGTAACGGATTTTATATCATAATACCACCATCTTTGGGAGAAAGCATCAGTCATGGAGAAATGCTGCTACTCCGCCTTTGACATGGACGAAAGAGAACAAAGTAATTTCAGTATGAAGAGGCGGTTATTGTGTTGAAGATGTTGCACATTTTCCTCAAAAGCATCTCCTTGTCTGACCACTTTTCTTTTGCAAAAATTGCAGGCAGTGTAATACCTTGGTTTTTCCAAATCAATAGCCTCAATTATAGCACAACCACGCACGTTCCAGCCTATTATGATTAATTTAAGTTCCAATAAATTTGTAGTGAAATCATATTTGAATTAGTTTTAAAAAAATGAAAACGCTTGGGAAAATCAAAAAAATAAAATATTTACCGATCTTGCTTTAATAATTTCAGAAATTGTTTTCTTCATGCCTTCCATTGTTTCAAGAATACTGTGTTTTGACAAAGATAAAAATCAACCTTCATACTCGATTTGTATAACCTACTAATAACATAATAATACAGAAGATAGAGAGTGGAGATTGTAACATCTTTGGCGAAATATGATGTATAGAATGTCGAGTATATAAACTTTATTTATAAGAGCATATGAGATATTAGTAGTCATAGAATGTCGAATATTTCTTTTTCACAATAAGGTAAGTAATTAAAAACGAATGAACACAATTTAGAAAGATTTAAAAGTGGAATTAATGTGATACTAACTTGCGCAAGAAATGGTTATTCTGAGTAAGGTAACTTTATACTGTCCACATTTCAAACATAAATGACGTTTGTATATTTATTTTTCACAATAAATATTGAAATAGATTAAAGAAAGTTATTTCCTATTAAGGTAAGTCATTACAAACGAATTAAGAATTTAGAAATATTAAGGTAAATTGGCATTAAAATTTTCAATAAATGTGATAGTAACTTGCGCAAGCAATTTATTTTTTTAAATAAGGTAACTTACATTTAAACTATTCATAAGTTACTTTTCAACTTGCACAAGTAATAGAAATATAAGTCTTTCTATACAAATATAACATCATTTTATCAATTCAAATAAACATTTTTGTTTATTATTTTATGTAGTTTATAAGTATATAAAAAATTTGATCACACTATTGCTCTTTCATAGTTTCAACAATTAGTTACCACAAATAATAATTCCTAATATTATGTAAATTATTTGGAAAGTGATATTAATTGGTAATTGAATTATATTTTCCTTTCAGATATAATTATAATAAATAAAATTAAAAATAATCTTCAATCAAATTATAACATTTTTAAGAGTTCATTTATGATCGACACGTAAGAAAAATCACTTATGTAATTCTCAATATATAGTAGGATTTACATTTTATAAATAATTTATATCATTTTATAAAGTATTTTAAAATTCTGATAAATTTATTATGTAAACAACAATAAATAATTAAAAATAATATTAATAAAACATGTTTGGATTTTGTAATATTAAAATAGTTATTAAATAATTACATCTGAATACAATTCATCAAGTAAAATATAAAACTATTATAATTATATTATATAAAAATTCGTTCATTTTATTTTATAGTTTATAAATATTAAAAGTAATAATTAATCTTTCTATAATTCGAGAATTAATTTCCATAAATTGTTATTTGTAATATTTTTTATATTGTATGCAAGTGATCTTAAATGATTTTAGACTTACCTTAAACTTTTAGATCTAGTTTAAATAAATAAAAATTAAAAACTATCGACCAATCAAATTATAACAATTTTTTTGAAACTTCTCATATGAGTGACACGTCAGCAGAAATCACTAAAGTGACTTCTCATTTAATATATAGGAGGATTTATTATGATATTACAATTATAAGAAAGATTACATAGGGGATCCGACAACCGATAATACTACCTGCCTTACGAGGATCTACGTCTTGCACCATGTTGAAGATCTCTTGTAAGCGTTTCTTTCATTCTGCATAATTGTTTAATAAATCGCTATCTCCGGGACTTGAAACCTTAGATTTCTTGTAATCTGCAAGCAATTGCATAGTCTGGGATTCGAACCCCAGACCTGGGTGTAAAAACCTATAAATCTTAACCACTAGGCTACGGTGCTTCCACGAACATACTCTCTCTTAGAATTGACTTTTTACGTTTGTGTTCTGTATTTAAATGGTTCTTTAAAATAAAATAAGAAATTGTGATATGTGAAATTTCATTAACAAACACCCAAAGTTTAAGACAAACCAATTAAAAAAGGAGTTCCAATAATAAAAAGGAAGTACAGACTCCCTACACGTTACACAAGGTTAGCTTCACATTCTCTGCATAGTCTTGAAAGGTGTGAACCCTAAGATTTTGAAACTCTTTAGTAAATCCTCGGATTTCAGATCTTGTCAAAGTTTTCATGTCGAGATTGTAGTAGAAAACGTAGAAGGGTCTGTATGAAAGTACGGTGCAAACACAATATCACATGTACCAGTTATTCCAACAATGTGTAGCTCCGTACTCTCATTTATACTATTCCATACATTGGAAAATTCATAAGTATAGTGTGACCACTCATGTTTCCCAGCATCTTCTAGAATGAAGATCTCAACATCTCTCTCTGGCCAACGTGTTAAGTAAACCAGACCTAGTTTACCTTTGTAGTTGATAAAAGTACAAGAAGTAGAACATCTTGACATGCCTTATCTGTTAAGAACCGAGATTCAAACTCCGATCTAGCTAATCCATTCAAGTTCAATTCGATATAAGAGATTTTATGAATTGATAGATCTAAAGGCAATAACAAGAGCACATAAGATTTGTTTACCCAGTCTTCGTTTCCTACTGACTAGGGAGAGATTGAAACTCTCAAGCTTTCACTAGATCGATGTGAACCAATAGTGAATGATATCAAACTGATATCGCTTTGTTCCTTCCTTTTCAGGTACTACAAGAACATATACAAGTCGTATACCGGAGAGGAGTACCACAGCGACGAGGACGACTCACTATCAGTCACTGATCCGATGACGAGGATCCGCAGCCGTGAACCGGAAAAAGCACCGTAATCTCAATAGCTATGATCGCTCAACAGATCTCTCTATCTTGATCTTCTTCTTTCTCCTCCTTTGTGTGTAAAACCTCTCCCTTAGACTTCTCTCGAATGCTCTGTATCTCTCTCACACTCTGTTACTCGCTTCCTCTGTTTATAAACGGAGACGAAGAAGGTTGTTACACAGGACCCACTGTAACCATCTTTTTTGCCAGCTCATTTCGAGCTAAAGATGAAAACCAGAGATCAACCATAAAACACCATGCCCATCTCTTCTGATCAAAAAGAAGCCCATAAGGCCCAATGACCAAAATGACACAGCATTCACAAATCTCCACCTTGACGTTTTAGGTCAAACGAGCTAGACATCCAGCCAAAACCTCTCTGACTCCGAAAAAGCGAGAAACATGTCTGAAAATCCACCTTACTCTCATGAAAGATCCGCAGGACAATGTGGATCAAATGACGAACCCCATCCTCCTCCAATTGAACCCGAACCCAATCATGAGCAGATGAATGTTGCAAGTCCAGACCTTATCATTGACAATGAGATCTCCAACTTTGACTCTCCCAGAAGATTTCAAGTTTCCTGACCCACCCGTTGTCCCTCAGAACAGAGCCGCAGAAAACCCAGCATCTTCAAGCAGACGTGAAGAACTCTCAAGATTATCAGCTCTTGAAATCTGTAAGTATCACTCTGTCCCTCCATCTCAATAACCATTTCCTGATGAAGAAGTGATGCCACAGCTTTCTTTATGAAACAGATAACAAGTACCTTAACCCATTTGGGAAACCAGAAACACCAGAGTAAGTTCCCAATTCTTCCAACATCCTGTTAGTAAGTTTGTTGTTTATCCGAGAACCAAATACTAACCAATTTTTTTCTCTTCTACTCATGTACTCCCTCATGAAACGACCAACAACAGAGTCATTTCGGAGTACCTTCAGACGAAATCAGGCGGTGACCCCCAGCGTCACGAGGCACTTCTTGAACGCCTTTACAGGTAAACCCTTCATTAACATGTCTGCTGGATTTTGAGTAGTATGAATCTTGTGAATCTTGACTAGGCCAAAATCCACAACATCTCTGATGAAATGAATTTTGTTTGCCACATGCTTAGTTCGATCATGATGCACTGCATTCTTAGCTAGGCATATAGCACTCTGTGAATCACTGTGTAGCTTGAACGATTTCACATCAAACCCCAACTCACAACAAAATTCCCTCAACCATAAACCCTCCTTCGTAGCTTCGGATATAGCCATGTACTCGGCCTCTGTTGTAGACATAGCAACAACATGCTGAAGTACTGATCTCCAGCTAACAGTATTTCCACCCACTTGAAAAACATAGCCCGTGATTGATCTTCTCTTATCACGATCAGTAGAGTAGTCTGAATCACTAGAACCCTCCACCTCAAACTGATCATTCTTAGTGAAATGTAGACAAACTTCTGAAGTTCCCTGAAGATACCTCATAACCCATTTAACAGTTTTTCAATGCTCTTTGCTCGGCTTAGACATAAACCTGCTTACCAGACCAACTGCATATCCCAAGTCTGGTCTGGTGCCGACCATAGCATACATCAAACTCCCCACTGCACTTGCATAAGGAGTAGTGTCCATTAAATGTTTTTGCTCTTCCCACTCTTCTGGTGTAAGACTCTTTAGCTTGAATTGAGGTCCAATAGGTGTTACCACTGGTTTACAATCTTCCATTCGAAACGTCTTCAGAACTTGTTTAACATATCTTTCCTGAGATAGCTTTGGGGTTCGCTTCTCTCTGTTTCTGTAGATATCCATTTCAAGTATCCGTGTAGCTGGTCCCAAGTCTTTCATTTCAAATTCTTTCTTTAGGACTTCCTTGAGCTTTAAGACTTTCTTCTTATCTTTAGCTGCTATTAACATATCATCCACGTATAGCAGTAGATAAATGCTTTCCTCAGCTCCCTTTCTTTTCAAGTACACACACGGATCTTTAATACATCTCGTGAAGCCTCTCTTCCTGATGAAAGCATCAAATCTCAAGTTCCACTGACGAGGTGATTGCTTTAACCCGTACAAAGATTTCTTTAGTAAGCAAACTTTGTTCTCGTCACCTTTCTTGATGTATCCTTCAGGCTGTTCCATGTAGATAGTCTCGTCTAGGTTCCCATGTAAAAACGCAATCTTTACATTCATTTGCTCCAGCTCAGTGTCAAAGTTCACAACAAAAGATAGAAGTATCCGAATAGATACATGCTTTACCACTGGTGCAAAAATCTCGTTGTAATCAACTCCTTCTACTTGAGTAACCTTTAGCAACGAGTCTAGAATTGTATCTAGGATCTTCAAACCCTGGAATTCCTTCTTTGTACTTATAGATCCACTTAGAACCAACCACTCTTTGTCTCTGAGGTCGATCAACAATATCCCATGTATGATTCTTGTCTAGTGAATACTTTTCTTCTCCCATAGATGCATTCCACTTATCCCAATTTTTACTAGCTCTTGCTTCTGCATAAGTCTTAGGCTCAGACACTTCAATATCTCTAGCACAACTGAGAGCATATGCAACAAAGTCACTATTTTCATTGCGGGGAGCTTAGTAGTTCTTCTAACTATGTCACATGCTAAAAGATAACCATCAAGACTCTCTGTAGACGAAGAACCTTTCTGTTTCTCTGTCTCTTGTTCTGACTCAGGTTCAGAACCATCACTTGACTCAGATGATGACGAAGAAGAAACTCCATCTTCACCACTACTTGAAGGACCACAAATCAAATCTGGACTGAAAGTGACTTTCCTTTTGCCTTTCAGTTTCTCCTCTTTAGACTTCCAATATAGTTTTTCTTCATCAAAGACAACATTTCTACTGATTGTTGACTTTCCTTCGTCTGGAAGCCACACACAGTATCCCTTAGTGCCTTGCGGATAACCCATGAAAATACCTTTCACTGCTCTAGGACTCATATTGTCTTGAACTGTATGAACATATGCAACACAACTAAATCTCCTTAGATGTCCATACTCCACCTTAACTCCTGACCACAATTCCTCTGGTATCTTAAACTCGATAGCTGCACTCGGAGTTCTGTTAATAAGATACACTACTGTGGAAGCTGCTTCTGCCCAGAATTTCTTTTCCAAACCATAATCAGCAAGCATGCTCCTGTTTTTATATGCAATGGTTCGATTCATCCTTTCCGCAACACCGTTTTGTCGAGGAGTATAAGAACACGTCTTGTGTCTCTTTATTCCTGAATCGTTACACATCTTATCCATAAGAGCATTGCAGAACTCCAAACCATTATCAGTGCATAAGCACTTCATCTTCTTGCTTGTCTGATTTTCAACTAGAGCTTTCCATTCCACTACATTAGTATACACTTCATCTTTGGTATGTAGAAACCGTATCCAGATCTTCTTAGAGTAATCCTCAATCATAGCTAAGAAGTATCTACACCCAGATAGACTTTCTTCATTTGCCGGAGATCCCTAAAGATCTGAGTGTATGTAATCAAGGATGGCTTCTGAGTTTTTCTTCGCAGTTGGGAATGGTTGGCGATGAGCCTTCCCTAGAACGCACTCTTCATAGAAACTCAAGGTGTGAACTTCCTTTGTATCAAGATAGCCTTTCCTGACCAACAAATTAATATTCTTCAAACTCATATGACCAAGTCTAGAATGCCAAATATTAGTCATATCCACCTCTGCTCTCGCAACTGAAACCTCAGCACTAGCAACAACACCTTGAAGATAGTACAACCCATTCTTGTAGAAACCAGATAATACTTTCTTTCCTTTCTTAAAGAATGTCACCTTGTAGTCACTTCCCTCATAGTTGCAGCCACAATTCTCCAGTTGACCATAGTGTTGAAGAGAGAGAGCTGTATGAGGATGAAGAGAACCTTGGGTGAAGAAATGGGATCAAGAGGAGCAATGTGCAAAGATAGGACGGAGTGGCCGTACGGACGAGTAGTACGGCCGGTACGGACCATCTCGCCCACGATGAGTTTGGATTTGACCATCGTCCTCATTTGAGGCTTGTGCAAACTTAGGGCGTATGTACGAAATTACCATGACCATACATAAGGAGTTACCACAGTCAAAATGGTAAAAGGATGCACAAGAAGAGAGATGGTCGAATACACTTGATGAAGAAAAAGGTTTGGTTTGAATAAGGCTATGACCGTTGAAGGGATAAGGCTGGCGCATCTCTGAACAGCTGGAGCAAGCTGGAAAGTAAAGGAAGAAGCTGGTCTGTTCCCTGTAGCAAGCGTGTGAGTATTGTGAGCCAAGTATTCAAATGGGACGCTCCTCTTCTTGTTGACTACACATGCTTAGTCTCTTAACCATTTGGAAAGTCCTTGTATCTTGAGTCCTATATATATGTGATCTTACCAATTAATAAAACTATCCAGTTATGAGAGTCTCTTAAGGTGTTCTTGATGTTCTTAGTCTCTCCTTAATCTTATTCTCTCAAATCTCTCTAAATCTTTTCTAACCTCTCTCAATCTCTTTCTTTCTCTCAATACCATCTCTAAATCTCTAAAAATTTCATGGTATCAGAGCCAGGTTGGCTCTGGAATTGAGAGATCTCGAGTTCTTCAGCTTCTTTTAAGTTCAAGATTCAAACTTTGAAGGTGTTCATTGGCGGCAAGATGGATTACCACGACAACAACAAAATCATCTCGGTTCCGGTTGCTCTCAAGGGAGGAAGCAACTATTTGTTGTGGTCTAGATTGGTGAATACTGAAATTGGGAGGCTAGAGCTATGGAGTCACATCACGGATGAAGCTCAGAAGAAGCCAGTGGCCAAGGAAGATGAAGATATGAAGGAAAAGGAGGAAGCTTTAGCTAAGTACAAGAAGTGGGTGCAAGATGGCTTGATGGTGCTGTCCGTGCTGCAAGGATCTCTTGAGGTTCCCCTTCTTGAAGCCTACAGCTACTGTGAGACTTCAAAACAGCTATGGGAGACGCTCCAGAAGACATTTGGTAATGAAACCAACCTCAGCCGAGTGTTTGAGTTGAAAGGAGCTATCAACTCTCTTGTGCAAGATGGTGAGGAGTTCACCAAACATTTGGGTAAGTACAGATCTTTATGGTATGACCCAACACCATGGATCAAGAGGTTCTTGCGGAAAGGAGAGAACAAGATCAGGTGTTTGGGCTGTTGATGACATTGGATCCACCATACAACGATGTGATTGCGCACATTCTGAGATCTCCGAGCTTACCAACTATGGAGGAGGTGTGTGCTCAACTTCAGAAGGAATAATGTTCCATGGGTCTCTTTGGAAAGAAGAAGGACATCCCCATGGCGCATAAGGCTGATGATCTACAAGCTAACCGAGCTATTTACAAAGGTGGAGAAAGGAGATATGGTGAGAGGTTTGCTGGTGAATGCGACCATTGTAAGAAGACATGGCATAAGAAGAGCCAATGCTGGATCCTTCATCCCCATCTCAAGCCATCAAAGTTCAACAAGGACAGAGAAGCAAGAGCTCACCTTTTTGCTGAAGCAGGTGGAGCTGGCTCATCCGGAGCTGGCTCATCCGGAGCTGGCTCATCCGGAGCTGGTTCAAGTGCTCAAGCGGGTGAAAGTGAAGGAAAAGCTATGACTTCTCAAGGCGTGGGAGGAAGGAACCTGGAGAGTGAGATTATCAGAAGGTCCGACATTGAATCTCTCATCAAAGCTCTTAAGAAGCATGGTAACACTCTCGGAAACACCCTTGGATACTCTTATACTGCTCAAATGATGTCTAGCAACTCTGATAGGTTGCTAGAGACTGTTGAGAATGCTTATATAACTGAGAAAAGGACTAGCATCACTGATAGGTTGCTAGAAATGGTTGAGAACTTGCATCTTAGAAATGAATCACCTAGGACTCACATTGCTCAAAACTTGAAAAAGCCATTGATTATTGATTCTGGTGCATCTCATCACATGATTAGTGATATTAAGCCCATTAAAGATATAGAACCTGCTCATGGTCATGTTATGATTGCAAATGGAGATAGAATCCCTATTAAAGGAATTGGAAAACTGAAGTTGTTTGATAAGGATTCTAAAGCTTTTTACATGCCTGAGTTTACATCTAATCTGTTATCTGTCAAGAAATGCACCACTGATCTTCATTGCAATGTTATTTTCAGTCCTAATGGTGTGAAATTTCAGGATATTGAAAACAGTAAGTTGATTGGGCAAGGAGTCACCAAGGGAGATCTTTATTTGCTTGAAGACATTGCCCCTATTTCTAGTTCTGTTTCCTCTTTGAATAAAGATTCATTGTAGCATGCTAGACTAGGACATCCACATGTTAGAGCCTTAAGTTTAATGTTACCAGGTGTCATGTTTAAAAATAATGAGTGTGAGGCTTGTATTTTGGGAAAGCATTGTAAGACTGTCTTTGAAAGATCCAAACTGTTTATGAGAAATGCTTTGATTTGATTCACTCTGATGTTTGGACATCTCCCTGCTTATCTAGAGATAATTATAAGTATTATGTCACACTCATTGATGAAAAATCTAAATACACCTGGTTAACACTCATTATAACTAAGGATATGGTGCTTGATGCATTTAAAAATTTCCAGGATTATGTGACTAACCATTACAATGCCAAGATAAAGATTTTCAGGTCTGATAATGGTGGAGAGTACACAAGTCATGCATTTGAGCAACACCTGTCTCAACATGGGATCCTTCATCAAACGAGCTGTCCATACACTCCTCAACAGAATGGAGTGGCTGATAGGAAGAACATACACCTAATGGAGGTTGCTAGGTCCATGATGTTCCAAACGAGTGTTCCAAAGAGGTATTGGAGTGATGCTGTCATGGCTGCATGCTATTTGATCAACAGGATACCAACAAGAATCTTAGAGGATCAGTCTCCATTTGAGGTTCTATACAAGAACAGACCAACACTGGATCACCTGAGGGTATTTGGATGTGTTTGCTATGTGATGGTGCCTGATGAGATGAGGAACAAGCTTGAAGCAAAGAGTACCAAGGGTATATTCATAGGCTACTCTACAACTCAGAAGGGATATAAGTGTTTTGATCCAGAAGCTAGGAGAGTGTTAGTATCAAGGGAAGTCAAGTTCATGGAGGAAAAGGGATACTATGGAGGAAATAATTGGGAAGATCTAGAGGATTTATCTCGGCCATCAGATAAGGCTGCTAGTCTGAGGATTATTCTTGAAGGACTTGGGATTGGAGTATCCCAGAATCAAAGAAGGCATCACACGCCTACTACACAAGAAGCTGAAGAACCAACACACCTTGATCATGAGGGGGGAGAAGGAGTTGAAGCTGGAGGTCAAGAAGATCAAAGCTCAGCTAGTCCAAGTCCTGATCAAAGTGTGGGTGAAGAAATTGTTGATGAACAACAAGCAATGGAGGAACAACAAGCTGAACCAGAAAAAGATGAACCAATGGAGGAACCAGAACAAGCTGAACCAGTTGTTCCACTTAGGAGAAGCACACGGGTGAGGAAGGATCCTTCCAACTGAGTAAACATGCAAGTGTACTAACGTGCCCAGCTGTGGAGCATCCTTCTAAAGCCGTGTGCTCCTTTGTTGAGTACCCTGAAGAGCATTGTGCGTTCATGACAAGCTTAGATAAAAGCTTTGTTCCGAGATCTTATGAAGAAGCAATGTTGTATGAGGATTGGAAAGAATCTGTGGGAGATGAAGCTAATGCCATGATAAAGAATGACACATGGTATGAGAGTGCATTACCAAAGGGGAAGAAGGATGTGACCAGTAGATGGATCTTCACTATCAAATACAAGCCTGATGAAATTGTGGTAGGAAGAAGACAAGACTTGTGGTAAGAGGTTACACTCAGACTTATAGAGAGGACTACATTGACACCTTTGCACATGTGGCCAAGTTACACACAATCAGAATAGTTCTATCTCTTGCTGTGAACCTTGAGTGGGAACTTTGGCAAATGGATGTGAAGAATGCTTTTCTTCAAGGAGAACTTGAAGATGAAGTATATATGCATCCACCTCCAGGCTTAGAAAGTCTAGTGAAGCCAGGGAATGTCTTGAGATTGAAGAAAGCCATCTATGGTCTGAAACAATGTCCTAGAGCTTGGTACAACAAGTTGAGCACAACTCTGAATGGGCATTGCTTTAGGAAGTCTGAGTTACACCATACCCTCTTCACTCTCACTACTCCCTCAGGTATTATCTGTCTACTTGTATATGTTGATGATATCATCATAACTGGTAGTGATATGGTGGGCATAAAAGCCACAAAAGACTTTCTGAAATCTGTGTTTGAGATTAAAGACCTAGGAGAAATGAAATACTTTCTTGGAATTGAGTTGTGTAGATCCAAGAAGGGTTTGTTCATTTCTCAAAGGAAATATACACTTGATCTTTTAAAATATGCAGGTGGACTTGATGGCAAGACGGCTAAGATGCCTCTTGAGGATGGATATAAGGTTCCACGTGAGGGGGAGATTGAAGACAGGAAGCCGTTCCATGATCCAAAGCTTTATAGAAAGCTAGTAGGTAAGCTGATCTACTTAACTATCACATGGCCTGATATTTGTTTTGCTGTGAATCAGGTGAGCCAGCATATGCAAGTCCCAAAGGAGCATCATTGGCGCATGGTGGAGAGGATATTGATGTATCTGAATGGCACCACTGGTCTTGGTGTTTGGATGGGATGCAATGGTAGTACTGAGGTTGTTGGATACTGTGATGCTGATTGGGCTGGTGATAGAGCAGATAGAAGGTCTACAACCAGTTATTGTACCTTCATTGGAGGAAACATGGTGACTTGGAAGAGTAAGAAGCAGAAGGTGGTGTCATGCTCTAGTGCAGATGCCGAGTATAAAGCCATGCTGAAGCTTACAAATGAGTTAGTTGATATCACTCAAATTACCCTAAGGAGTGACTTTACTCTCTCAAATAAGAGGTTCAGTTGTAGTACTTAGGGATCGAATCCACAGAGAGCTAATGTACAAATAAGATGCAATCTTAATGACTATGCTAGGTTGAAAATAGTTTAAAGTAAAGTGCAGGTTTGCTGAGTAAGGATAAGATTACTCAGTTGAAAGGATTTGGTTTTGAAACAGTAAAGAAAAGTAGTTAGATTCAGGGTAAGTATTCAGGAATTCAGGATTATAAATACTATAAAGGCTAACAAGTTGCTTGCATGATTTGTCAGAGCTCAACACTTATTAAATGAATCCATCAACTCTCGCATTATTTAGACCATCTATTACTTAGATGCTAAATGGTGTTGCGGTCGGCTACTCTGTCGATAGTATCGATCGATGGTTCGATAGGAATATCAACCGATACACCTCTAGTTACGTCGATCGATTACTCTATAGGAGTATAGATCGATACTCTAAGCAAGCTTTATGCTGAGTTGATACAATGCTCACCATGATCTTAGATCAGCTTTCGCATATATCAAGAGGGTCATAGCATGTTTAGGATGTTGTCAGGTATTGCATGTAATAAACAATGCAATCCAAGTTCATGTTCTAGGTAGCTAAGCTAGAAAAAGCATTAGTGAACAATCCTAACAATAAATATCACAACTATAGCAATTATAGGTTGGGGCTAATCCCTCATATCCTATTTAAACCCTAAATCTAACAAATGAATCTACTCAGACATGGCTAAGTAGTTCATAGCAACAAGGTAATAATAGAAATTCATAGACTATTAGAGGGTGAACACTTAGGTTCCAATCACAAATATCTTTGGATCTCTCCTCTAGGTCTAGAATTCTATAACCTTTGTTAACAAATAAAGAACTAAAAGAAATAAGTAGAAGTAGAAGAAACTTGTATATAACTTGAATAAAACTTGTGTTTTTTTTTCTTTTGCCAAAACACTTAGGCATATATAAATATGAGTTCATTAGGTTAAAACTCGTCAGGGCATTCTTGTAAAATGTGATATCTTGGGCTTCAAGTTCGCCAGGTCCAACTTGTCTTTCTGCCGCCAGTATCGATCGATAGTACAGGTGTACATCGATCGGTTATATTCTCGATGTATCGTCCTTCGGCTAATGTGTGTCGATCGATTGCAGTGTGCATCGATCGATGTGTAACTCTGGTGTCGACCTCTGGTCTTGATCACGGGTGAACTCTTCTTTAAGCTCCAAAAGGCACCTAAAACATCATTTTTCTCCAAAATGCTTCTGAACCTGAAAACATACCTAATAGACTCCAAAACATAGATAATAGTAGTAAAACACTCATATACCATGGGTAAAATGGGTAAAATCCATGGTATATCAACTCCCCAGACTTGACCTTTTGCTTGTCCTCAAGCAAACACACTGCAGTCTTTATGAAAGAGGTTTTGAAAAGGACTAAATCAAATTCAAACTTAGAATCATAACCTCTATTTTGTTGCAAACCACATCTAAAAGTCTCAATCACGAAGCACATTATGCAATATCCTAATTAAACAACCTTGATCATCTAGCCAACAACTTAGCAATCATGTCTGGCTAACCCTCTACTGATTTCATTTCTGTACATAAAAATAAAAGTGCAGGCTTTACCTTGGGAGTATCGATCACAAGATGCAAGGTTGCTAAAACAAGTATCTGGACAGGTAAAATTAGTTCCTATCCTCTCTCTACTATTTCTCTCTAGTCAAGTCTGCTTCATTTGCAAGACATTGACCAAGATTGGACAGGCTTCCATGAATCAAGCCTTAATGGTTGCAGCCACCAAGTCCTGTTCACTTCTTTGACCTATATCCTAGGATTCATTCTGAAGCAACTCTTGAGGGGTAACCACCAAGCCCTGTTCGAACTCTTTACCTATAGAATTCTTATGAATCAAGTCTTGAGGGGTAACCGCCAAGCCCTGTTCGAATTCCTTCCTAGTTAATAACTAACTAATCCTAGAACATAAATTTAAGATAATTTTCGATTTTTTTTTAAGTATATGAAAATTAAATCTAATTTCGAAAATGAGAGAGAGGTGATAAAACTATCTACACAAGGCTTTTACCTTCCAGACTTGTTTGAAGCATCCGATCCCATGTATACCAGGCCCCAAGACAAGCAAAGAATTGTCAGGTTAGGTTGGAAATCAGCTTTGGTTCCTCCAGACAATCAATGAAAGTACTGTCATAGCTGACAGGTGATCAACTTTAGCATCTATAGTACATTCTGCATCAACAAATCTAAGAATGGTGCCTAAAATATTGGTTAGATAAAAAGTGAAAATTTAAATTATCATTATCCCTTTCTTGACTCAATTAAAACCATTTTGAAAACATTTTTGGATGAAATCAAAAGGTAAACAGCATCAGTAATCATCCCCCCAGACTTAAATCATACACTTTCCCAGTGTATAACCAGTCCAGTGAAGGCATAGGCAATAATAAAGTACGCTGATATCAAAAAAAGTTGAGAACGATATATCTGACCGCGATGGGTATTGATCGATGTTGAGTCGTCTTTGTCGATCGCTTCTGTGTGGTTCATGTCGATCGATATCGACAGTGTCATGTCGGTCGATTTCAATGGTAATCGTCTAATTGTAACTGCAAAGAAAAACAAATACGAAAAATAAAATCCTAAAGATAAAATAAAATGAAAAACTACCTAACAGTGGGTTGCCTCCCACTCAGCGTTTTGATTATAGTCATCTAGCTTGACTTTGGATGGAATGAGCTACTGAGATGAAGTCCAGGTACTTGTTGAGAAACAAGTATCCTCTGTATCTTTCTTCTCACCGAACCATGCGTCAAATAGGCTTCTTGTGGCTTCATATTCTCTGGTTCGTTTCTTCTTTATCTCAATCAACTCATCAGTGATCCTTTGAATCATTTCTTCATGACATTCAATGCTGAACTCGTGCCATCCTAATTTCCTGTAGGCATGTTCTGAAAGATCACTGAGTTCCGCTTGCATTGAATCAAGGCGTTGGATCATTTTGTCGTGGATGGAGCTGGTATCGATCGATTCCTTTGTTGAAATGTTGGTCGATGGCTGTTGAAGTCCATCGATCGATGCGCTGGATCCTCTGTCGATCGATGCTAAGGGTGCAGGTCTGCTCGCAAGCTGCATCTAAATGGCTTTGATTTCTTTCTGCATCCCTTCTATGCTAGATTCCATGCTTCCAACCTCGTTACTAAGCGGGAAATACGTTTGGTCTAGACGTCTATCTTGTGAATCATCCACGCTTGTTATTGCTGTGTAGACTTCATCAGCTGATTTATCCAAATCGGCTCTGGTACAGATCTCTGAAGTCTGTATATCGATCGATGCAATAGGTTGTCCATCGGTCGATTTTTGCTTCTGCAGATTCTCGTGAAGCTTCTCTGCAAAGAGCTTCATCTGGCCGTCGATTTCAGTCAAACGCCTATCGATCGATGTAAGGTTGAGCTCGTCGATCGATGCAATCGATGCAGCCTGATAATCAAGTTGACGTTGGAACTTCTCAGCCTCCTGCTGCATAGTATCTATTCGTAGTGCGAGTTTCTCCACTTCTTTGTCTACTAAGAAGTGTATATCAGCAATTTTTCTCTCAACTGCTTTCAGACGAGTCAATCCTCCAAAAGGATTGCAAGGTGCAGCGGGGTTCATATCTGCATGTGCTTCATTGATAAGGCGGATGGATCTCTTCATCTCCTCTGTGCAGATGCTTAGATCTGCTAGGTTGTGGAAGATAGGTTTACAGGTTTTGGTGAGTTTGCTGCTGAGACGAGCTTCTGCTTTCTTCAATTATTTCCAGATATCTCCAAGATACTCATCAACCTCATGTTTTGAGTAAGTGGTCGATGGTGTGGGCTCCGTATCGATCGATGTGGATGTTACTCCGTCGATCGATATTGATCTTTTCTGGCTATGGTTATGTGCGTTGCGAAGATCTTCAAGTTCCAGCTCAAGACGTTGAACCTTCTTGAATAATCCCTGGTCTGCACTGAACATCCAGTTCATCTCACTGCGAAGCTTGTCTGTGGCCTCTTCTAAACTCTTTTCCATGGAGAGCTTTTCCCATTTTCGTTCTCCAAGTAAACCGGTGAACATCTCGTTGATCTCGTCTTTGGTGTAGGTTTCATGCACCAATTCTCTTCTTGTAAATGAACTAGCGTGCTCTGGTAGACAGATGTAGGAGCGCTCGTCCATTGAAGTTCTTTGGAGCAGTTTCTTGATGTCGTCTTTAGAAATTCTGATGACGTCACCATCTATTCCTCTAGCAAAGCCATTCTCGTCTCTGTAGACCCCATACTCATCTCTTTGCTCCCAAAAGAATTTTCGAACTCCATATCGAAAGGCTCTCTTTCCGAATTCGGGACACTTATCGATCGATGCAACACACTCTGTATCGATTGATTTCCGTTGAAGATATGGATCCTTCCTATTGAGATGGTTATCCTCAGCTTCCTTTGGCTCGGTTGTTGTGTCTGCCTTCTGGTGCTGATAATGGTGGTCTGGTCCATAGCGTTGTTGCTGGAATAGGTTTTGGAATCCATTGGCTAACTGTAGGACGTCTGCAATGTCTTCTCTGGATATGTGGAGTGTTCGTCCATCCATTGAGCGTGCAAAGCCTTGTTAATCCCTGAAAATACCAAACTCATCCGGGATTAGATTACCGACATTAAGTACATTTTAATTTGTTACCTGGGATGGTTGGGTGTATGTATCGGTCGATGGCACATGTTCTGAATCGGTCGATGGTTGTTCAGGCTGATCGGTCGATTGTATTGGTGCTGTATCGATCGATGAGACTTCTTCGGGTTGGGTGATGTATGTTGGTGTGGCGGTCTCGACCGCAAAGCTCTCGTACTGGTAGTCGCTTGCCCAGCTCCCAATTGAGTAGTCTCCGTCTCGCGTGTTGTTGACTGTGTTGTCGAATGATGAGAGGCAAGTAGTATCGATCGATGGGGAGAAGGCCCTGTCGATCGATGTCGTGATTCTGAGGTTGTGGTGGAGAAGTCGATCTTCATCTTCTGGAAGGTTGTGACACTCTATAGCTCTCTCCTCCTCGTAATCATCAGTATACTCCTCAATGTGAGTAGTATTTGCAGCATATGGTGGGATGTAGTTGTCGTTCTCCCACGTGTTTACTTCGAAATCACCTTCTGGAAACTCCTCCTCGATCTGATTGAATAGTGAATCGATCGATGACCATGTGTGGTTGTCGATCGATGTCGGTTCACCAGAGATGATCGATGAAACAGTGCTACTATCGATCGATTTTGCGGTCTCGTCTCAGATTCGCCTTGTGAGTCATATTCATCTCCACAATAGCAAACAGCTACAAGGTCTGAGCCGTCTTGGATCTTCTTAGGGACCTTGATGACTCGTACTGGATCATAGTAGACCGTAGGGTTGATTAGGGTTAGGCACGTGTGTTTGTCTGGTTGCGACTGCTCCAACCGTGGCTAGGAAGGCTCTTCCAAGTAGCAAAGAAGTAGGTAGGGTTATCTTGACGTCCAAGACATGGAAGTCTACTGGAATTAGGGCTTCTCCTATGGTAACCTCAAGGTTTCTCACAATTCCTCGAGTTCTGCTGAGAACAATCCACAAAGATGAACGGTTCTTGATGGGCTCTATCTTGAGACCTAGATGGTCTGCTATCACCTTGGGTAAGATGCTAACTCCAGATCCTGTGTCACATAGGGCACGTGGGAAGTTGATCCCATCTGAGCAAGGAACAACAAACTTTCCTGGATCATCCTTCTCTAGTTTGATTCTCCTCTTCATATTTCTCTGACTTGGTTGAACATCCTCTTGATGTCTTCTTCTGTCTCCTTAGTTTCTCTGAAAAACATCCACAATCTGTGTGAAAAGTAGGCTTCTTCAAAGGGTGTCTCTGTAGGTATCCTTAGAACTCTCTTTCTGAAACTTGCCAACTCTTTCTCATTAACTCCTCTTTTAAGGTGTTTAGGAACCTTCTCTTTCCTTTTTCTGAGAACTCTGCCATCTTTTTCCTTTTCTATCTCCATTGGATCAATAATATATGTGGGTTTCTTCATTATGGCGGTTGGTGGGTTTCTGGAAGGCTTAGATTGCTCCCGAAGTGCATTAAGTCGTGCAACATCTATCTTGGGAAGTTGCACTCGGCGTGTGATAACTGAATATCTATCGACAGCGTCTGGAGTGTGTCGATCGATTTCTTTATCATTCGGTCGATCGTTGGGACGTCGGTCCTGTCGGTCGATGTTGTAAGGGCTGGGCGGATGTGGGTGCTTTGCTGAGAACTCCTCGTGAGTAAGTACCTTCACGGTGTTGCACTCGTTGGTGGATCTTTCAAGATCCATCGGTCGATGCTCGTCTTGTTCCACCGATCGATTGGTGTTGGCGTACATCGATCGATGTGGTGGTCCTGACATCGATCGATTCCAGTGGTTACCGCCAATACTTTTGATCTGGAAGTCTTCCTCTTGCAGCTTTTCTTGCTTCACCACTCTCCAAAAATCATCCTCTATGATAGCACTGACGTTATGGCCTGTTGTTTCTTCTCCAGTCCCTTTTCCTAAAGCTTCCTGCTTCTTCTCTGAATCACTTGAGTCTCTAGTTTCTTCACATGGGTACTCAAAGCATCAAGCTTTGTGTTCAAAGTGGTGTAGACAGCGTCGATCTTTCCATTGAAGTTCACCTCTAACTGCTGCTGGCTTTGAAGAACTTTGCTGAGCATGTCTTCTAGCTTTCCTTCTGGGGTTGGTGTGGGTGGCTTCATGTAAGATGAGTTTCCATAACTCCAGTTGTTGTTGGGGTTGCTGCTGTTGAAGTTTCCTCTCTGTCCTCTGAAGTTTCTGTTTCCTTGGTTTCCAGACCTGAAATCCGGTTCCACTGATCCAGTTGACTTCGCTTCTATATAGTCATCTTCTTCATCAGCTTCTGCATCCTCCACTGAGCAGATTTGCTTGTTTAGCAGTTTCTGAACATTGTCAAGTGTAGCTTGTACCTCATTTATCTGTTCCTTTCCAAGGAATGCTGCAGATCTTGCTCTTACAATGTTCTTTGTGATGTTGCTGGATGCTAGGTTGTCTATTAGCTTCACAGCATCTTCAAGATTCCTTGTGGTGAAGTTGCCTTCACTCGCAGTGTCTAGAGCCATCTAATATTTCAGTCGATGCCTCTAAAGAAAGTGCAGAGCAGCTGCACTTTGTTGAATCCATGGTGTGGGCAGTCTCGCTGGTAAGACTTGAATCTGATCCAGGTATCCTTGAATGACTCTCCAGACTCCTGATTAAATGTGGCAATTTTCCTTCTTAAGTCTTCAGCGCGCGCATCATCAAAGAAGTTACGCAAAAATGCATTTTTGATGTCGCTCCAGGATGTAAGAGATCCTGGTAGCTGCTTAAGCGTAAAGCTTCTCGGATAAAGAGTGTTTGAAGAGCTTACAGAGAAGGTAGTCCACAGGGACTCCATTGGCTTTGATAGCAGATATGAGATCCTCGAACCTCTCCAGATGGTCCATGGGATGCTCACTGGACAGCCTATAGTAAGGTGTCTGTCCCACAAGGGTGTAGTACTGCAGCTTGAGCTCGAAATCGCCTCTCTGAATAGCAGGGGGACGAATGGCTGATCTGTTGGTGTAGAACTGATCTGGACGGTTGTAGTCAGCTAGTGTTCGAGCAGCCACTTCTACAGGTTGAACAGCTCCTGTAGGTGCAGTTTCTGGCTCAGGGATTACTTCATTCTGAGCGTTGAGTTTCTGACCTGCTTCATTACGAAGGTGACCTTCTTGGTCACGCAAGTCTCCATTCTCATCTCGTGTGAGAATAATAGGCGCAACCATGACTCGCGGAGTAGTATCGATCGATATACGGTTAGGGGTATCGATCGATGTCGGATGAAAGATGTCGGTCGACGGTGAAGTAGTGTCGGTCGACGTGAAGGTGCGAGTGTTGGTCCACGAAGACGGTGTCTCGGTCGGCAGGGGTGCGTCGGTATTGGTCGACAGGTAGTTGATGGCGTCGATCGATGTGGAACGGATTTCCTTGCGGATGGAACGTTCCAAGCTAGCAGGGTCTTCTGAGAACAAAAGTTGGGATTCCTTGTTGCTTCTGGTGCTGCTGGGCATGTACCTGAAAAGACAAGAAAAAAAAAATTTGTGTCAGAAAAAAAATAAAAATAGAAATAACCTAGACCTAATCAGATTAGATCCTATTGTATCAAAGCTCCCCGGCAACGGCGCCAAATTTGATATCACTCAAATTACCCTACGGAGTGACTTTACTCTCTCAAATAAGAGGTTCAGTTGTAGTACTTAGGGATCGAATCCACAGAGAGCTAGTGTACAAATAAGATGCAATCTTAATGGCTATGCTAGGTTGAAAATAGTTTAAAGTAAAGTGCAGGTTTGCTGAGTAAGGATAAGATTACTCAGTTGAAAGGATTTGGTTTTGAAACAGTAAAGAAAAGTAGTTAGATTCAGGGTAAGTATTCAGGAATTCAGGATTATAAATACTATAAAGGCTAACAAGTTGCTTGCATGATATGTCAGAGCTCAACACTTATTAAATGAATCCATCAGCTCTCGCATTATTTAGACCATCTATTACTTAAACCCTAAATCTAACAAATGAATCTACTCAGACATGGCTAAGTAAATCATAGCAACAAGGTAATAATAGAAATTCATAAACCTATTAGAGGGTGAACACTTAGGTTCCAATCACAAATATCTTTGGATCTCTCCTCTAGGTCTAGAATTCTATAACTTTTGTTAACAAATAAAGAACTAAAAGAAATAAGTAGAAGTAGAAGAAACTTGTATATAACTTGAATAAAACTTGTATTTTTTTTTCGTTCTTTGCCAAAACACTTAGGCATATATAAATATGAGTTCATTAGGTTAAAAAACTCGTCAGGGGCATTCTTGTAAAATGTGATATCTTGGGCTTCAAGTTCGGCCAGGTCCAACTTATCTTTCTGCCGCCTCAGTATCGATCGATAGTACAGGGTGTACATCGATCGATTATAGTCTCGATGTATCGTCCTTCGGCTAATATGTGTCGATCGATTGCACAGAGTGTGCATCGATCGATGTGTAACTCTGGTGTCGACCTCTGGTCTTGATCACGGGTGAACTCTTCTTTAATCTCCAAAAAGGTACCTAAAACATCACTTTTCTCCAAAATACTTTTGAACCTGAAAACATACCTAATAGACTCCAAAACATAGATAATAGTAGTAAAAACACTCATATACCATGGGTAAAAACGGGTAAAATCCATGGTATATCATTAGTCTGGATCAAGGGGATACTGAAGCACTTGGAGATGGAGCAAGCAACTCCAATGACTATGCATTGTGATAACCAGGTGGCTATACACATTGCTACCAACTCAATCTTTCATGAGAGAACCAAGCACATTGAGGTTGATTGCCACAAAGTGAGGCAGATGATTGTCTTGAGAGTTATCTTACCATGTTATATTCGGAGTGAAGATGAGTTGGCGGATGTCTTTACCAAGGCAGCAAGACACAAGACTATGGAGTCCATTCATGTCAGATTGGGACTCATAGATCTTTCACCAAAGAGGAGCTGATCCCCTTGGTCATGAGGTCTTTACTCTTTTTCCCTCATTAAGGTTTTGTCCCAATGGATTTTCCTTAATGAAGTTTTTAATGAGGAAGATCTCATGGTCTTCCAAGCTTGACTTGTTCCATATGGTCAAGCTTGAAGGGGTGTTGAAGAGAGAGCTGTATGAGGATGAAGAGAAGCTTTGGTGAAGAAATGGGATCAAGAGGAGCAATGTGCAAAGATAGGGCGGAGTGGCCGTATGGACGAGTAGTACAGCCGGTATGGACCATCTCGCCCATGATGAGTTTGGAGTCGACCATCTTCCTCATTTGAGGCATGTGCAAACTTAGGGCGTATGTACGGAATTACCATGATCGTACATTAGGAGTTACCACAGTCAAAATGGTAAAAGAATGCACAAGAAGAGAGATGGTCGAATACACTTGATGAAGAAGAAGGTTTGGTTTGAATAAGGCTATGACCATTGAAGGGATAAGACTGTCGTGTCTCTGAACAGCTGGAGCAAGCTGGAAAGTAAAGGAAGAAGCTGGTCTGTTCCCTGTAGCAAGCGTGTGAGTATTGTGAGCCAAGTATTCAAATGGGACGCTCCTCTTCTTGTTGACTACACATGCTTAGTCTCTTAACCATTTGGAAAGCCCTTGTATCTTGAGTCTTATATATATGTAATCTCGCCAATTAATAAAACTATCCAGTTATGAAAGTCTCTTAAGGTGTTCTTATGTTCTTAGTCTCTCTTTAATCTTATTCTCTCAAATCTCTCTAAATCTTTTCTAATCTCTCTCAATCTCTTTCTTTCTCTCAATACCATCTCTAAATCTTTAAAAATATCACATAGGAGATGAGATTTCTACTCATCCTGGGAATATATCTGACTTCAGTTAAGATCACAGTAGACTTATCAGGATTAACAATCTTGATCTTTCCAATTCCTTTTACTTCACTGGTAGTGTTGTTTCCCATGAAGACCTTTCCTCCTTCCAACTCTTCAAGATCAAACAGCACGTGTTTGTTAGGAGTAATATGGAATGAGCATCCAGAGTCAAGTACCCACTCGTCCTTTGTCTCTTGAATGCTTGCAGTGAGAATCATTGGTTGCTCTTTCTCATGAGCAACATTTGCAGTTTCAAAACTTTGTCCCCTTTTGTTTGGACAATCTCGCTTGAAATGCCCTTCTTTTCCACAGCTCCAGCATTCCTTGGACTTAGATGAATTTTTTGGTCTTGACTTCGATCTATGATTGCTGCTCTTGGATCATCCTTTTCCATATCCTCCACCTCTACGTTTATCACCCCTGCCTCTGGTCACGCTTAGACCTTCTGCATTTGACCTTGTTTTACCATTCAAGCCTCTTTCCTTCAACTCAGCTTCTTTAGCATAAGCTGACGTAGTAACTTCTTTGACTGTCAGTGTCTCCTTCCCGTTACCATACTTAAGAGTATGCACCAGAGAATCATATTGAGGAGGTAGACTCGTAAGGATCTGAATAGCTTGATCCTCGTCTGAAACGGGAATGTTCAAGCTTGCAAGATCATCAACTAACTTTAAGAAAATGTCTAGATTTTCTTCAATACTCTTACTCTCCACCATCTTATAGCTTGCAAAGCTTTGCTTAAGATAAATCCGGTTAGGCAGAGTCTTAGTTTGATAATCTCCTTCTAGAGCTCTCCAAACACCCAAAGCCGTTGTCTCTTTCATGACCTTTCGTAAGACAATGTTAGTCAAGCTTGAACAGATAAGATTCCTTGCTCGAGTATCTTTCTCCTTAGCAAGAGGATCTTTCTTAGCCACTTCTTCAGCCTTAGGACTTGTATCACCCGTCTCCCTTCTCTTCTTTAGTATCCTTGACAGCTTCTTCACTACGAATGTTACCAAGACCTTGAAGTTCAAGTTGCATAAGCATCTTAAACTTCCACATCCCAAAATTACCAGATCCGTCAAACTTCTCCATCTCGAATCTCGTACAAACTGATTCCATTGTGATCTGTTCAGCAATCACAAACCACACACACGCAGCAAACAACCAGAACACCACAGATCAGATCGAGAATCTCAGAGCCGCCTCGAACCTGGCTCTGATACCACTTGTTAAGAACCGAGATTCAAACTCTGATCTAGCTAATCCGTTCAAGTTCAATTCGATATAAGAGATTTTATGAATTGATAGATCTAAAGGCGATAACAAGAGCACACAAGATTTGTTTACCCAGTCTTCGTTTCCTACTGACTAGGGAGAGCTCGAAACTCTCAAGCTTTCACTAGCTCGATGTGATACAACAGTGAATGATATCAAACTGATATCGCTTTGTTCCTTCCTTTTCAGGTACTACAAGAACAGATACAAGTCGTATACCGGAGAGGAGTACCACAGCGACTGCGACGAGGACGACTCACTATCAGTGTCTGAATCCTCCGATGACGAGGATCCGCAGCCGTGAACCGGAGAAAGCACCGTACTCTCAAGAGCTATGATCGCTCAACGTATTTCTCTATGTTGATCTTCTTCTTTCTCCTCCTCTGTGTGTAAAACCTCTCCCTTAGACTTCTCTCGAATGCTCTGTATCTCTCTCACTCTGTTACTCGCTTCCTCTGTTTATAAACGGAGACGAAGAAGATCGTTACGCGGGACCCACTGTAACCGTCTCTTTTTGCCAGCTAATTTCGAGCTAAATATGAAAACCCGAGATCAACCATAAAACACCAAGCCCATCTCTTCTGATCAAAAAGAAGCCCATAAGGCCCAGTGACCAAAACGACACAGCATTCACATCATCCATGTCGATAAAGCTGAATATCTCAGACTTAACATCAAAGCGAACTATCATAGTCGTCCTTGAATCCATGCTGATGTTAGCAAGGTAATACAAAACCCCGTCGATGCATATCGTTTTAGGCAAAGGATGATGAGGTCTGCAAAACTTAATTCTCCTCCATATATGTTTTGCATTCCCTAAGGTGATAACTCGATGGTCTTGGGTTAAATTGTATACATTAGAGATATACCATGTCATACACAGTACCTTGAACTGTTGTTTAATTGGATCATATCCAATAAAGTACCTTCTATTATCAGTCCACTCCGTTGACACTTACGGTAAGGTTAGAGACTCTCCCGTGCTTGGATTACAAATCACCGTTGATTGTGGCCTTCCCTGCTCTTGACGACAGATCAGTCCATTTAAATGGTGATACTCCATTGTTGCTGAGGAACAATCTTTGGGGAAATAGGTTTGATGATCGACGATAACAGGAGATGATGTCTTGTCCCACTTCGGAGTCTGAAGGGATGAGGAGAAGAACAACTTGTTATCAAGTATAAAAGTGAAAACAAGCCGTGGACGAGTCAAAGACTTAGTCAGGAACAATTCAGTGAAAGTTCGACGACGAAGTATTGAAGAACAGAGTTTCAATACGCAACGAAGTCTAGCTATAGCCTTTGATGGGACTCTCAAGAATATATCGATTAGAAGATCAACTGGTAGGTCTGAGTATTCTCTTCCTGGGGTCAAAGATTGTGTGTTGGATCGTTGATCCTCTGAGTCGTTCTTCTTCAGTTTTTTCATGGCGGGTTGTTACCTTTAAACCCTAGCTTTTGAATGTAGACGAACGAAAACGAGGTATATTTGCTCTTCTTGGATTCAACTTATAATTTTTGCTAAGAGTTGAACAACCTTTTAAAGCCCAAAAGTAAAAAGGAAAAATAAAAAAAGAGAAATTTTTGGGTTCACTATCTAGTTGAACCTACAGGTTCACCAACCAATGAGAATTGGTTATTTCACATGCAGATTTTTTTTAAAAAAAAAAAGAAATAGAATATTTAGAATTTATTTTTTTAAGTAAAAGAATAAAAAATAAATAAAAAATAGTAGTAGCTGTCAAAAAGAAGAAAAAAATTAACATTATTAAAACACTAAACCCTAAATCCTTGGATAAACTCTAAACCTCTGGGTAAACTCTAAATCCTTGGGTAAACTCTAAACCCTTGGGTAAACTCTAAACCCTAAATCCTTGGATAAACTCTTGGGTAAACTCTAAACCCTTGGAATATCTCTTTACCCAAGGGTTTAGGGTTTACCCAAGAGTTAAGGGTTTAGTGTTTAGAGTTTAGAATTTAGTATAAACTGTTTTAACAATATTAAAAAAAAATCTTTTTTTCAGTACTAGTACTTTTTATTTATTTTTTATTTTGTTGTTCAAAAAACAAATTTTTAATATTTTTTTTTTTTGAAAAATCTGTATATGAAATAACTAATTTTCATTGGTCGGTGAACTTTTAGGTTCATCTAGGGGTAGGGGATGAACCCAAAAATTTCTCATAAAAAAATAGAAACCAAACTGGGAAAAGGAAAAGATAAGGCTCGTACGAACACGATCCTTGTTCAAAACCGAATCAGAAATAGAGGATATATGACTTGTCACCCACGTAAACTCTTTTTTTCTTAATAATTTACATATTTATGTAAATCGAATATTAGTAAATTTTCAAAGTTAATTGATTTAGCAGTTATATTAAGAACCTAATTAGAAACCTATGTGGGTGTGGTTTGAGATTTACATTGCTGTTATCACAAGAGCTAATAAAGAAGACGCAAGCTTGTGGTTTGAGATTAACTATCCAGGAGGAGAGGAAGCGGAGCCATCTCCTATCAATCAGGGAAACCTTGTGTCATGGGTCAAACCTCCAACAGGTTACCTGAAATGCAATATAGGAGTCTCATGGGTAAGTAGACATGATAACTGTGGAGCTGCCTGGATCTTATGTGATGGCAGAGGCAAAACTATCCTTCATAGCCGTCGTGGGCGGTTATGTTGAGTCAAAAAGAGAAGCTGCACTTATAGCTATGCAGTGGGCGGTTAGGGACATGGTTAACATTCGCCAACGGAGGATTATCTTTGAATCTTCTTGTGTTTTGGCAAGAGACACGTTCCTATATCTTCCATCACATGTGGAGCATACCCCTCGTGTAAACGACATACACTACATCCTTCTCTCCTTACAAGATTGGAGCTTTCATCACTGTGCTCAATGAAAGAATTCTATTGCTCAGGATATAGTGGGGAGTGTTACTGCAGAGCATCGTTACCATTCCTATATAGCTTGTGGCGGACCGTCATGGATGTTACGACGGATTGAGAGTGAAGCTGGTGCCTAGACGGACCGTAATGCAGGCCCCTAGCTTATGTTTCTTGTGGTTAGGTGTCTACTGACATCATTTTCTGTTTCTTACGTTTTTTGAATTTTCCTTCTCTTTTTCTGCTAATGTTGGGATATTACCCTCCTATAGCCCCTATGGGTATACTCTTGTGAACCGCCTTTGGTTCCTTTTGAAGTTAATTCAATCAGTGTTAAAAGAAAAAGAACCTATGTTTGGGAACTTATTAGAGACAAAGCTCTGTTATAAAATGACAAGCTATAAAAACTTAAAGACATCTAAGTAATGGAATATATTTTCCAGCTAGGTGACAATCCGCGCATGGCGCGGAGTGAAATTATCAAAAGAAACTTAAATATTCATGTTATAGTCGAATTATTTGTTCAATACATTTTTGTGGTCAAAATTAAAGCAATAATTGTTTGTCATAGTGCATTCGGTTTTCAATTCAGGTTTGGTTATTTCAGTTGTTTTTGGTTTTTCGGTTTAGAGGTTTTGGATCTGTTTGAATATTTAGAAATTTTGGTTCGGTTATTTTGGTTTACGTTTAGTTCGGATAACAAAATTTAGAATCGGTTAATATCCGAAATAATTTCGGATCACATTCAGTTCCGGTTTGGTTCCAGTTTTTGTTAATTCGGGTATAAAAACAAAAAAAAATCGGTTTTTGAAAGAATGCTCAATTTTTGGGTTTCGGATAAAACTTTGGATGTTAAGATAATTATAGATATTTTGATAAAATAATTATTGTAATTTTAATTTTGGTATTTCAATTTAAAATTAATATTTAAAAATTATTTGATTATCCTATAATTTGATGCTTATAAGTATATAAACTATATTATAGAATATGGGTACCCATACGGTTCTCGGTTCAGTTTTTATTTTTTTTTACTTTTCTGTTTGGTTTAGTTTTTGGTTCTGAATAAAGAATAGTTAAGATCAGTCCAAATAGGACTATATGAATAGTTACAAAAGTGACTTAATTATTGTAAATAATTATAAGAGTTTTATAATTATCTAATAAAATAATTATTAAACTAATGATATGTAAACTAACTATTTTAGAATACAAATAAAAATTATTTAAATTTTATTTTGAAGAAAATAATAAAAATTATTATTCAGTATTTATATTTATAAAATTATAGTTACTTTCTAAAAGTTAACTTCCAATTTTTGTTTTAAACTGTTGATTTATATTTGTGCCAAAAAACATTAAATTTAAAAACCATTTTAGACATAATACTAAGGTTTTGATAATTGTATTGAATTTGCGACGTTTTAAAATTATACAGTTGTGTTATAGCCATTTCACACATTCATTTTTTACTTTATTCATAAACAGTGATTAATTTAAAAAATAACAAAGTATATTTAAATTTTTTTTAGTAATTTAATATATAAAACTATATGTTTTCATTAAATTTTCATGATTTTATTTCTTATATAATGATTTATATAACGTTATTATTACACATAATAATTATCATGCAATTAGAAATGGGTTTTGTAAATTTTGACCCAGTGGAAGAGGTATATAATTAATAAATTTATTTGATATAAATTTTAGTTTTTGGCTTGGGTATCTACGTCTAAACGTTACAAAGAAGCGTTATATTTGTGAAAATCATTGAATATATAATTTTCTGATGGAAATAGTTTTGATTACTGAATATGTATTCAGGTTTTAGAAGGGTATGCAATATATATTTGATAAAATTTTAAAATATATAATCAAATTTGAACAAAATCAAGCTACATTTCTTGTATTTATTAACATTTTGAGTTATTAACGTAATTAGTAAAAAATATTGTACCCAAAAATGACTCGAAATTGACCCGAAAACAGGGTTGTGCCCCTGAGTAGACCTGACCTATATTCTCGAACGGGTCATTGAGTGTTATATCCGAAAAACCAATATCAAATCCGACTGTACCCATAACCGAATAAGTATTCAAAACATATAAATATAGTTATAAGTATATTTATAATAATATCAATATTGAAATTAAAATTACAAATCAAAATTTTGGATGTATCTACCTCAAATCTTTTACGGCAATTAATACACATATAAAATCATGTATATAAAATGATCTCAATACAAATTTGGTATATTTTTCATCGTACATTTAATTTTAACTTACTACACATTAAATACCTAAACAACAAAGGAAAGTTGTAAAAGATTATGTATTTTTAATAGTCGAAAGTAGCATGTATATAATATACTTTAAAATGTTCCATGCAACTACCTTAGTCTAATTTCTAGTAAGGTCGGTCCACAAAAAAAATTAAAGCTGAGAAGCTCTCTTGGGTTGACACGTAAGCATGCTCCATAAAGTTATCATTTAACCAATGCTCCAGTATTAATATATAGGGCATTTACAAAAGTATGTATATATATATTAGATTTAGAACCGAGCTGGACCCAATTTTTCTTGGATATTAGAGGTTCTCAATTTTATTATTCGAACTGAACTGAAAACCAAAATAATTGAAACTAAACTGAATTTCATAGATAGTTGAACGGATCCTAAATTTCTAAAATACCAAGGACTAATCCGGACTGCAGCAGACCTTAGACCTAACGTCTTTCCTTCTCACCAAGTTGGCCGCCTTGTTGTGAAATTCTTTGGAAACTAAAAAGCACATTCAACTGAAGGCAAAATAGAAAGTTTTGGCGGAAAGACCAGCTGTAACTGGTAAATTAAAATGGAATTAATGGAATAAAAAGAAATGGAATAATAGAAATGGAATACTGCACAAAATGGAATGAATTTATTTCATTCATTCATGAAAAAAAAAATTGTTATGGAATAGTTTTCTTTGTATTTTATCTAATTATTTTTGGAATTGGTGAAATGGTCACTCCATTCTATTCATATATAGTAAACTATGAGTTTTTCTAGAAATAGTAATTTTAATATAACATTTTTATTTCAAAAAAAATTAAATTTATATTTCAATATTATTATTTTTATAATTTTAAATACAATAGTTATAGAAAATCATAAAAGTGTTTTTTTAATCTTATTTATTTTGATTTGGTATAAATATTTAAATTTGATTTTATTTAAAGTTTAATAAAGATAAAATTAGATTTTATAAAATTAGTTTTAATTATATTATTGTGTTTAATATTTTTTTGTGCAACTGGATATATTAATAGAGTGGGCTTAAACACAATGATTATTTATTTTAAATACACACACACATATATATATATATATATATATATATATATATATATATATATATATATATATATATATATATATCTAATCAATTTGAGACTTTGTTTGTTTTAATTAAAATATGTTAAACTGAAAAATCTTTTGTTAATTTAAATGATGAAGATGAATAGATAAATTTAAATAATGTTTAAACATTTAACTATCAAAAAAAATTTGGATTTGTGTTACTTTATTTAGTTTATTTTTATTAACGTGAGATATATATACATATATATTATTATTTAAATTGTGATATATGATTTATTAATATTTTAATAGTTTACCATAAATAAATATTTATATGGAAAATTGACATTAATGATGATATATAAGTTATTTTTATTACCATATTTAAAATCCCTGCAAAAAATATAAATTATTATAAGGAAAATTTACATCTCACAATTAATATGATGTCATGTCACTATTTTCTAAAAACATGTAATCTACTTTAAGTGTTAAGTCATCTTTTTTAGCGAGAATGATTGTAGTAACGACATATGTACAAATCACTTCGCAAATAATGTCTAGTGTATGGTAAAAAATCTGTAAAATTAATAGAATGACCCATTCCACATATTCCAATTCCAAATTTTGTTGATCCAGTTTCTTCCCCCAGAAATCAATATCATGAAGCTAGGAACTATAACTCCAACAAAAAAAGGTTGGTCATCAAAAAACCATTAGTCTCTCTCATATAGTAGCTGTCAAACTTTGGATCTCAGTTGACCGGCACGTGGCGGCTTTGATTGCGCCACCGCGGGTCTCATTCTCCTTTTCACTCCTTCTATTGTAAGTTTTGTTGTTAGTTTTGTGTATCTTCATCTTGGCTCTCGACATCTTTGTTGTAGAAGGTTCGACCTGGTCTTTGGTGAAAGGTTCCGCTTGGTCTGTGGATTCTCGTTGCTCAGGCTAGGTTGGAGGTTCAGTAGGTTGAGGTCTTGCAAATTTCTTTGCGGTGGTTGCGGGATAGATGATAGGGTTCCGGCACCGGGAAGTTTGGGGATCTTGTTCTGTTTGTAACATCTCCCGTTTGTTCTTTCTCTCAAAGTGTTGATTTTGGTGAAGCTAGTTCTTTAGATTGGATGTGTCGAGGTCTCTTATCTGGGGTCCTTTGGTTTGAGATCGAGTATTGTAATCACTCTTTGGTTAGCTTGGATTGCTTCTCTCGATTTGAAACTGTTTTCTGGTGCGCGGTTGCAGGGTATAGCCGGCTCTGATGTGGGTGTTTAATTCTTCCATCAAACCTGGTCAAGCGGCTTTCAGGCGTTTCATTGGTGTTTTATCAAGCTTGTGTCTCAATCTCTATTTAGTGGAGATAAAGGAGCGTTAGAGGTTTGTAGTGTGCTGGAGTGTGTGTGGTTTGGCGACTTGGTGGGAAGGAGCTATGTTCTTCTAAGAGGTGTCCGGTTTCTGCTGCTGCTGCGTGTGGTCTCTGGTTTGTCTCGTCGTTCAACTTGGGTGTGTTTTTTTAATATTTCAGTCGATGAAGCGTCGAAGCGGGGAAGTTGTGCAGTTCCTTGGTTTACAACCTACGGGTTTTTCCGGATTTTTTGGTAAGAGCTGCGGAGCTTATGCTCAATCGCGACGGTCTTGGAGTAGTCGATTGCAAAACGTGTATGTGTCTCATCGTTGGCTGCTCGAGTTGAAGGTTTGTTCTCTGGTGGCTTCTGTTTTTGAAGAAGTGGTAAGTGTCTTGGTTGCTGGTATGGTTCCTAAGGAAATGGTTTCGGGAGATTTCACTTCAACTCTAATAAGATAGGCTTATTTCGCTTTTCTTCTCATTCCTGCTTCCAGCTTCGATCAGCTTCATCTTTCTTGAAATTTATGCTTAATTTCCAGTATGTTTTTAGCCTCTGCTTCTCTCCTTTATTTTCTTAAGTTTGTGCAATCGGTTTAGTTCCATCGTTGTCTCTGGGTGTATCTTATTTCATGCCGGCTGTGGCTCCTGGAAGGTTTTATACCTTTGCCGGCTTTGTGTAAGAACTGATGCAAATCTACCTTTAAAGATGACAAAAAAAAAGACTACCGATAAAACCGCTGTCACCTTAGATCCAAAACCACTGTAGATAAAACCGGTATAAAACCGCACCGCAAAGTGAATCACATGGCTCGATCTACCAAAAAACGAAAAGAAAAGAAGCTCTCTCACGATGTTGGAGGTGAAACTGGAAGTCGCAGAGGTTCAGAAAAAAAAAGACGAGAGAGAGGCACGTAACTCTCTGTTTTTTTTTCTTTGGTTTTTATTTCCGGCTCTCACAGTCATCAGTGATGTACGATAAAATAAAATAAACATAAGCAGTAGTGAAAGACACTGTTAATACACGAGACGCCTAATACAAGCGAGGCTAGAAGTGGTTTGATTTCTACAGCCAAAGGCATATATGTTCGCTACAGCTCCAAGTTCCCAGCCGATTCTTCTTCTTTATTCTTTCTCCTGTTTTCTGCTCCTCTCTGTTATCCTTTCGTATTTTTTGTCTGTGTTTTGTGGTCGTGATGAGTTGAGGTTGGTTCTCCAATTAAAACTATGTGTTGCAAAAACGGCTGGGAACTTGGAGTTGTAGCTAACATATGCCTTTGGCTCTAGAAATCAAACCGTTTTTGTAACGCTCCAAAGGATATCTATACGTCTTGTAAGACATAGTTTTTGTTCTAATTGAGTTATGTATTTTCTGTCCGGTTTCTTTTTCAATAGGCAGTCGGTCAGTCACATATAGTGCAATTTGTTTAGGCATGACATTTGTATTTCAATCCGAGATCCGAATCAAATAAATCCCAGTCTGTACATTCAGGTCTAGAAAAAAAAAACTTTGATGAAATATGTAGAATGGTATTTCAGATATCTAGGCCATGTTAGTTTTTATATTTTATACAACATCTAGATATTGAATCTATATATTGTTCGTTTTTATAGTTAGTATTTGCATTCAGATGCAACATCTAAGTAGTAAGTTATTGGTTTTTCAATTTTATAATAGCATTTGAATACTAGTAATGAAAAAGATTAAAAAGGATATTTTATTAATAATAATGAAGATAATTATAATATTCAAATAAATATTTTTAAAATTAATTTTTCATTTTTACAAAAATATGAAATTTTACGAGTTTTGATGAGAAACTAATTTTTGCAATTTTGGTGGAAAATACACAATTTGCGATTTTGGCATAAAAACATGATTTACGGTTTGGCAGAAAATGTGAATTTTCGGTTTTGGCGGAAAAATAAAATTTTATTGATTTGATGGAAAATGGTAATTTCAGTTTTGACGGGAAAATACAATTTTCCAATTATGGTAGAAAACACAATTTTCCGGTTTTGGCGGAAAACACACAATTTTCTTTTTGACGAAAAATCGCGATTTTGCAGTTTTGGTGGGAAACATGATTTTACAGTTTTGGCGGGAAAACATGATTTACGGGTTTGACAGTAAAATGCGATTTAAGGTTTTGGCGGAAAAACACAGTTTTAATGTTCGGCGGAAAAACGTATCTTTATGTTCTGTCGAAAAATATGATTTTACATTTTTAGTAGAAAATACAATTTTATGATTTTGGCAAAAAAAAAAAAATCGATTTTCTGGTTTTGGTGAAAAATACGATTTTCTGGTTTCGGTGGGAAACACAATCTTCTAATTAAAAAAGTTATCTAACAATAATAATATCAAATTTAGTTAATATTATATTTATATTAAAATATTTAGATCTTTTGGATTTTAAGATACAAATGTATCATCCAAACTCTACTTTTTAGCATTTTAAATATCTAAATATTCTAGATATTATAAATTTTGCATCTAGATCTAGATGCTAATGCAGTAGTGTCCAAATTATAGTACAGATAGATGCAGTGTCTACATACAAAAACGAACATGACCATTATTATCCAAACTCAGACCTAACGAATACCTAGAAGAAAATTAAAAGTTATAAAAATTTCAATCTAAATCCAAGTGGATATACGGCACAAATCCAATCATGGGACTTGTATCTCAGTTCTAGACAGAGTTTTCTTTTTCTTTTATTTTGGGTCAATACAGAGTTTATGAACTGGTTTTAGTTTGAGATTTATCTGAAGCCTACCCTAGAATGAAAAAGAAACATAATTAAGGTGAAGATTCAACTTAAATTTTAGGTAGAGCTGAATTTGAAACTTGAATTTAACTAATTACGAATTTACCAAAACAAAGATACTTGGTTTTTGTTCACATTAAATTTTCCTTTTTGCTGTATCCGGCTTTGTAACCATATGTTTTGATAAATAATTCTTTCATTGAAAAAAGTAGTAAAATGAGCTCTGCGAGATAATCCCTTTTTCAATATCAAATGTATTGAATTATTCTGATGAAAAGAGTTTGTTACATGGTTCATACTATATATATTACATCGGTTTAAGCTAAAAGAAACTAAACCGACCTCTGATTTAACATTAAACCGGTACTCTATCTAATACACCCCCCCCCCCACCCCAACCTATGATAGAGATGAGCAATGCAGAAGGAATAGGCTCGAAGTCGACATTCGTGAAAGAAGAGAATTGAAAGGATCCGGTTGCAATGGTTTGTGAGAATATCAGCATGTTGGTTAACACTTGCAACATGCATCAGACGAATGAATCCTTTGTTGACTTGATCACGAACAGTGTGGCAGTCAATCTCCACATGCTTGGTCCATTCGTGAAAAATGGGGCTGGTGGCTATATACATTGCTGACTTGTTGTCACAGAAGAGCTTGGCAGTCGTAGTAATCGAGATATGAAGACTAGTAAGCAACTGCTGCAACCATAAAAGCTCACACGTCGCATGAGCCATACTCCTATACTCAGCTTCAGTATTACTCCTGCTCACTACATCCTGTTTCTTTGACTTTCAGGTGATCAAGAAAGTACCAAGATAAATGCGATAGCCAGTAATAGAGTAAGCAAACCTTGGTGATCGGAGTCAGCAAAAGCATGAAGGCAAGGTTCCGAGTTCGCAGAGTAAAACAAACCTTGGCCTGGATTGTTCTTGACATAACGGAGTATGCGATGAGCTGCAGTTAAGTGAACATCAGTCAGGGCTTGCATGAACTGACTGAGACAATGAACGGAGAAGGTGACATCAGGTCTCGTGATGGTAAGACAGAGAAGGCATCCTATCAAAGCTCAATAAGGAGTAGTATCAGCCAACAGGGTTCCAGAATCCTTGCTCGACATCACCAGAGGATACATAGGAACAGAGCTCGGTTTGCAAGCCAATAAACCTGTATCGGAGAGAATGTTCAATGTATACTTTCTCTGAGAAACATATATACCTTCAGCTGAACTGGGAATCTCGAGACCCAAGAAGAACCGAAGAGGACCCAAGTCCTTTATCTTGAAGTTCTGATGAAGTGTCATCTTGAGAGCTTGAACAGCAGAAGGGTCATTACTTGCTATCATAATATCATCAACGTAGATCAGGATAGCAGTAAATGAAGCACCATAACGTTTAACGAACAATGTGTTGTCCGCAGGTGATTGGTCAAATCCAGCAGAAACAAGAACATCAACTAAGGTAATGGTACCACTGACGAGAGGCTTGTTTCAAGCCATAGATGGGCTTGTGAAGCTTACAGACTGGATTTGGAGGGAGAACACCTGACGCTGGAGTATATCCCTGAGGTAAACTCATGTATATCTCCTCATCAAGATCACTGTGGAGAAATGCGTTGGACACATCCATTTTAGATAATTCCCAGCCTTTGATCGCAGCCAAACCGAGAAGAAGCTTGACATAAGCAAGCTTTGAAACTGGGGAGAAGGTATCTGTAAAGTCAACACCTTCCTGTTGCGTAAATCCCTTAGCCACCAAACGAGATATACGGCGTTCTATGGTGCCATCCGCATTATACTTGGTTGTAAAAACCCACTTTCAATCTACAACGTTCTTCCCTGGAGGAAGAGAAAACACTGTCCAAGTTCTATTATCCTCCATGGCATGTAGTTCCTCATTCGTTGCCTTACGAAACTCGGGTGATGATATGTCTTGTTTGAATGAGGTGGGTTCAGGGTCAAGCGAATAAGAAAGAAGATGATGATGATGATATAAAGGTTTGAGGTTAGCAAGAGTATCAACACAAGAGAGTGGGTAACGAGCCTTTGTGTGTGGTGAAGAAGAAGAAGAAGAAGAAGAAATAAAAGAACAGTGATAGTCGTAGAGATAACCTGGAGGACGAGCTGTCCGTTGAGGTCTACCAAGAAGTAGTCGATTCTATCTTGTTGCTGGTGGAGCAGTGTCTCGAGAAATGGTTAAAGAGTTATTCAATGCAGATGACGGAACAGGATGCACATGAATCAAAGAATCTAGACTAACAGGTGTAGAAATTGGCTATGATACCATATCAAATGTATTGAATTAATCTGATGAAAAGAGCTTGTTACATGGTTCATACTATATATATTACATCGGTTTAAGCTAAAGGAAACTAAACTGACATCTGATTTAACATCAAATCGGTACTCTATTTAATATTCAACTGACCTCTTTTCTAACATAGTCTTCATTTGTTATATTGTAATCCCTCGCTTTAAAGACACAATTATTCAACTTCTACATTTTTGTCAACTATATATCCATGTACCATAAAACCAGTATATCAATGATTGATACATGTATCT
Source organism: Brassica nigra (assembly GCA_016432835.1). Lineage (NCBI taxonomy): Eukaryota > Viridiplantae > Streptophyta > Magnoliopsida > Brassicales > Brassicaceae > Brassica > Brassica nigra. The sequence continues at coordinate 45,777,545 of CM028246.1, forward strand.
GAAGTCGAGGGCCACCAGATAATGTAATCAAACCTTAAGATATATCATAAGCTCTGGGATAAACTAATAGATTGGATGGCTTTATCCTCGTTGTTTCTTCAATAACTTACCATTAATATGTGCTGTTTTTCCCCGACACGGTATTGCATTCATCACTTTTCTTATCTAAATATATTGTATTAGTACGTTGGCGAACATTCTTCTTTTAGTGTCCGAATGGATAAATCGTTTCCCTTGTTTTTATATTACTTAACTTAAATTACAATTTTACATATATATTAGACAAATCGTTTCCCTTTGAGGTTATAATATTATGCAAGTGCAAATATGTTTCGCATTCGAAAAAGTGAAAATATTTGTTAATGGTGAACAAGGGATATATATATATTCAAGGGAACTTGCGTTGTATAATGTAAAAAAAAATTATAATTCATTGTTTAACCAATTGACCTACTTTTCTTAGATATAATGTGTATTTTATATAATAATATATTTATGTTTTTGTAAGCAACCGTTGAAATTTACTACCAAAATAAATTTAAATTAAATAATAAGTGAATATAAAAAGTATTTTGTGGCCTTTAATTAACAATTTACATCTAGTTGCAATACGAAATAACAACGACAAAGAAGAAAAGGGAGTAGGTGAAGAAGCAACACCGAATAAGACGATGACAAAGTGCAACGAAGTCAAGACGAATCTGGAATTGCAAAATTGCCATTGATGAGGAAATGAGTGAAGAAATGACATCGATGAAGACGAGGGAAATGACGAAGTCGAGGTAGGCGATGAAGTCAAGATCTCACAATCACGGTTGATGAAGACGAGGAAGGAGATACTTACATATTTGTGTAAGGTTACTGTACTATTTAAGATACAATATAATCTTCTTCTTTTTGTCACTGTGATACAATATAATCTTATTCACATATCTTTATACTACATTTATGAAATAGAATAGTCTCTTGTGTCTTTCAAATTCAACAGTTCTCTTATTTGACGTGTTCATACCAGTGTATTATGCTATTTATGGTATTTTATTTTATTTGATGCTTGAAAAAAATGTTTTATTTTGTTTAGAATGATAGTGTGTACTAATCATTGTTTCCTGTCAGTTAATATTTGTGATTTGTAAAGAAAGAAAGTAAAACACTAATATGCTGAGCAATTATTACCGGTTCCATAATAGCTAAATGTTAATAATTCGAATAGAAATATGGTTTTACAGTGAATAAACATGAGGTATGTTTTGTTATTGTATCACTCATACGAATTTTTAATTTATTCATAATGATCAAAACTAAGTATTTACAAAGTCAATTTTATCATTTCGTCAACCACATTAGACTTCACACAAATTTCTCTTATATACTATTTTCATATGATTATATACTATAGTTTAGTATCACAAAATATTATATACAATTTTCGGATTTTAATTTTATTTAAAATTATAAATATATAATATAGTTTAATTTAGATTTGGGTTTAGTGATTACGGTTTAGAGTTTAATATTTAAAAGTTGGGATGGGTTTAGTATTTATAAGTTGTAGGTGGTGCTAGAATCATATACTATTTTGGTAATAATGTTATCTATTCATTTTTACTGTCATTCAGTCACATGATTATAATCTATATTTGGGTTTATGGTATAGTCATTAGGGTTTAGAGTTTAGTATTTAAGAGCTGGGCTTGGAGTAGTGTTTAGTATCTAAGGATTGTGGGTGTAGTTTGAGTCCTATACTACTTCGGCGATATGGAATAGAATACATAGTGCATATGTATGCGGTCAATAAACGTGTAATGTGGGTGTCTCTTTTTTCATATGGAATAGTTTTTCAGTCATATCTAACTATATATTACTTGCCATCCGTCATCGGATAGAGCATGTTTACCAGGTAACTGCGAGTGGGAAGATTATCATTGGCTCACTTTGGATGTAAATGTTAGATTCTTCATTATGTCAAAATCATTTTTATCTATTTAATTTCACTTTTAAATTTGGTTAGATAGAAAATAAGCCCTAATATTCAAAAATTCAGGGTTCAAACTTCAAATCAAAGAAAATGAAAATGAGCAAAAGAATCAGCTTTCGAAATATTCTCTCTGTTTTACAAAAAATTGTAGATTTAAGATTTTTATTTGTTTCACAAAGATAATAATTTTATATTTTCAATGTATATTTATAGATTTTTATCTATTTTCATACTAATTAAGACAATTGCTACATATAATAATTTTTATTTTAAAAGTATGTATTAAAGTATGGTTATTTTTATATTATAACATTATTTTTAAAGGATTTGAAAACTCTAAAACTAGAGTCTTTATGCAACAGAAGGACTATTAGGGCATGACTGGTGGGTGTTTGCGGTTTTAAACGGTAATAAGAGATTTGTACGACTGGTACAGTAGGTAAAAATGAGTATGTTTGTGGGATATATATGACTAGTTTACCATCAAATTTAGCAGTGGTTAAATAATAATTTTAAAATGTGTACATTTTATATAATTATAAAATATTCAAAATTATATTATTATAATTATAATAAATATAAAAATTATATTTATAAATTATCAATATAAAAATTAATTTTATAAATTATACTATTATTTTATAAAGTTATAGATAAATTTTGGTCTAAAGTTTTATATTATAAACTAAAATATAATATTGATATTTTAGTATTTATATAATTTCAATTTAAAATTTTTATTGAATATTTTTATTTTTATATTCAGATAGTTTTAAAATAATTTTTTTACCTTCCTGCAACCGTCCACAACTGCAAAAGTTAACTAGAATCAGCTTTGAATTTAAAAAGTTTACAATGATTTGAATCATTTTATAATATTTTTGTGATTGTTGTAAAATGCCAACAGCTATTAACCGCAAAAGGGTAGTTAGCAGAGAAACCAATCATGCTCTTAATAAGTGTATGTATTAAAAGAACAATTATTAAGTAGTTAAAATTTGAAATAGATGAGGCGCGATTTACGGCGATGTTTGCGATTATAAAATTCCACGTACAGCCTTTATACCAACGAAAATAATGTAAAGGTATGATAAATGCTCAATAATTTCATCACATTACGGAAATAATTACGACAGATGATTTGTTAATGTACCCGGCCACCAAGAATCTCTATGCCAAATAATTGATCATCTTTCTTTTTTGTCAACCAATAACAATCACAACATTACTTTCTACTTTTCTAGTAAATTAACAATCAAGGAAATAAGTACAATAGAAATGAAAACTTACTACTAGCATAAATAGTGTTATATAATTTGCAAAAGTTAAACTGGTTTCCTCTCTGTTCTATTATATATAGTTAAAAAATTGGTCAGGCTCAATTTATAAAAAAAAAAGACAAAATTTTCTGTTTTTTCCAGACATGTTTAAGTGAAGTCTTAAGGGAAAAAAGTATATCGATATTATATGATTTTCTCAACTTTTAAACTAATTGTTTTTTCTTTTGCAGTATGTTCTACAAACAATTATTGTGATTGATTATATAATAAATGATTTTGTTTTTATAAATTTTTAAATAAATTAAAATATCTGTAAAATAATGTTATTTATTATGATACTAAGAAAGAATTATTTTCTGGCTGGTGCATCTCTTTTTTTGTCAAAAAAGAAAGAATTATATATTTAAAAATTATTGACTAATATGTTAAAAGAATTGGAACAAGTAGAATTTAAAACAAAGTGTAAAATTAAATAATACTTATAATAAACTGATTTTAGACTCAGATACGTTAATTTAATAGGAAAAGGGCGGAAAAAGAGGAGATAAACGTTGTTGTTATTTTGGACATTTTTTTTAGTTTTTGTTTTTGGAGAGATTTATGTCCATTCTCCACCAACTTTAATAATCTTAGTATGTCTAATAATATAATTCCAGATAGGAGTGGAAGGGATCGGATATCCGAGGTATTTCGAGGTATCCGGATCCGGATCTTTATTCGGCAGATCCATGATTTTACTATCCTTATCCGAATCCGGGGTTTTCGGGTATCCGGGTGTCGGATATCCTTCTAAAAATTGTAATATCCGGCGGATATCCGGATCCGGATTTGGAACATTAAATAAATAAAAAATAATATTAAACTATATAAAATATTAACAATAATTTAAAAATAAAAATATAATATTTTTAATTATTTTTATGTATGCTATTACAAATTTTATATAAAATTTATATATACTATTATAAAATGAAAATATAATAAATAAAATTAGTTTTATATATAGATATTACTATTTTAAAATAATTATTAATAAAATTACGGATCCGGATATCCGGACTAAAAATTTATATATCCGGATCCGGATCCGATTTTGACGGATCCAACATTTTACTATCCGGATTCAGATTCGGCCCCTCCAGATATTCGATTTTTCGGAGCAGATCCGGATCTCGGATCGAATCCGGATCTCAGATAATAAGTCACAGGCCTAATTCCAGATGATAAAGAAAAAATGAATCGACTGAATGATTTGGCTTAGCTGAATGTTTCTGGTGTTGTCAAAATGTGGGTGTCCAACAGGCAACAGTAACACTCTCGTGGTCCTTTCAATAATTTTATTATTAAAAAAAAATCTTAATCGATTATCATGTTCTTATAAATCGGATATATACATTTACAAAAACTCTGGCATTAAAACAAAAAGCAAGTATGCCACAGAAATACAGAATAGAAGGCACGAAACATGAATGGATGGCATTACACAGAAGTATGATAACTCTCTCACTGACAATCTCTTATAACTGCGTAAGATTGAAGACAACGAGAAAAGCCCATTTATTTATTGACGATGTTTTAACTTCTCCATTCCGTTAGAGGACTCATCAAGGTATGCAAGATCTCGGAAGCTTGATACCGCTAAGACGGCCAAACTTGAGGTTGAGTTCTATCAACCAATCCCACTATAGGGCTCAATTAAAATGTATTGTTGGTTACTTGGTTAAAGTTTACGTAACAGCGTGATCATGAATCATAACAATATAAGCTTCACCTTTTCTATATCCTAACAAAGTACGCGACACGGACGGTGGATGACATGAGTGATGCAAACAAAAACTCTCCCTCAAAATCAGAACAACAAAAAGATTCCTATTGTACCAACAAGAAGATGAATCCGTGACAGTCCTGAAGCCTAGTTGAGAGCAAGAGGGAATATAATTTTATTCACTCTCTGTTTGTCATTTTTCATAAAGTTATTGTTCGGTGCCACCGATCTATGGTATTTTATACTGCTTATTAGAGGTATTTCATATTTGTTATCCATGACAACTATACCGATAATTTCGTATTTATCTAAACCAAGAGGGTAAGTATCTTGACATTAAAAACAAAAACAAAATGACTAGTATTTTGAACGTTCGTTTTACTGCGAAACTGCATGATTCAGCGACGCGTACATACGTTCATTTGTAATATAAATAGTTAGTTCTGCTTACACAAACTAAAATGCAGTTAAAATAATGGATTGGCTTACTACATACTGACATTTAGTTTTTATACAACACCGTTAAATAGGAAAATGGAATATTATAAAATCAAGAATTCCTGCTGTTAATATTTCTGTACGACTTATTCTTGGATTCACCAACCAATAGAATAGTGTTATTTCATATTTGATATCTTTTAAAAAAGGAAACAAAATCTTGTTAAGTTATATTATATTTTTAAAATAAAAATACAAAAAATAATAATATTTATAAAACGAAAAATCTTTTAAAAAATATTGTAACATTATATTATGTTTTTAAAATAAAAGATAAATATAAATAAATAAAGTAATAATTGCAAAATATTTTTGATTTAATGTTTAATATTTAATTTTTGATTTAATGTTTAATATTTATCCAAAGGGTTTATGGTTTACCCAAGGGTTTAGGGTTTAGGATTAGGGTTTTGTGTTTTATTTTAAGATTTTTTTGTTTTTTTTAGAAATATTACTATTTTTATTTATTTTTTGTATTTTTATTTTATAGTTTACCCAAAGATTTAGGATTTAGGATTAGAGTTTAGGGTTTACTGTTTATGATTTATCTAAGGGTTTAGGGTTTAGGATTAGAGTTTAGGGTTTAGTGTTTTAGTGTTAAAAATTTAGTGTTATGATTATCCAAGGGTTTAGGGTTTAGGATTAGATTTTAAGGTTTAGTGTTTATAATTTACCCAAGGGTTTAGGGTTTAGAATTAGAGTTTAGGGTTTAGTGTTAAAATATATTTTTTAAAGAATTATTTTTGTTTTATTAATGATTATTATTATTTATTTATTTTGTATTTTTATTTTAAAAACATAATATAATTTAACAAGATTTTGTTTCATTTTTTAAAAGATATCAAATTTGAAATAACAAAATTTTATTGGTTGGTGAACCCAAAAATAACTCATTAAGGATATAGGCCCAGTGACATGTTTTGAAACATTCATTAATTAAAGAATATTTGTCGTTACCAATAACATCTAAAATATTCATTTTTAGCATAAATTCCGGGAACAGCATGTGATGAAGGGATATATTTTACATTGAGTTGATTATTACTAATAAACAAACAAAAAAATTGCTCTGTTTCATAGTTATAAATTCATTTAAAGGTCGATTTCGTTGTGTATGTAACTAAAAACAGATGGACACTTTCATTCAAATATTATTCAGATAGCAACTATGAAAATTTACTATGTTTTTTTTTGAAACTTGAAAATGTATTATGTTGCCTCAGGTTTTATGGATGATGACTTATGAGTATCAAACGTGGACAAGAGTGGTCGCTTTCGTCTTTGGAAATAAGAACATCATTATCTCTGAAATCCACTAAGGTTTCTTTAAAAAAAATTATTTTTTTGTCTGATTAAAAAAAATAAAAAAGAGAATCATTTGCGGGCTACCACGTATCAGTAGGGTCTGCAAACAGTGTAAGAAACGGACGAACTGCGATCCTTAATTGATGACTTTTATAACTGATCACTATCCTGTTTATGGCCTCCCCCTTTAAAAAACCCTTAAAATCCTGCGATAAAGATGGCCTAATTAAGATTCATGAAAGAAGATTTCCCCTCTTTTGACACTCTATCTCTATCTCTAAAGTTCTCTCTCTCGCAAGCCTCCTTCTCCGATTGTCTTGTTTCTCCGGTCCGGCGTTGTGCCGGTACCGGAGGTCGCGTTTCCTTTATCCCTTCTTCTTTTCCTTTTCCCTTCCTTCTATCAGTCACTTTCCGTCGATATGCTTATGCTTCTGGGTTACGCCGCGAGTCCTCCGGCGATCCTTAGCAGTTGAAGGGATTGTCAAGCGGTCTGGAACAGCGGCGAGACAGTGAGATGGCTGATGTGAGGTGAGGCCGGCGTTTAGGATCGAGTTTGATGCCAGATCTGAACTTTCAAATTTCTAGATCTCCGGCGACCCGCTCTTGACGATGGCGCGTGGTTCAGTGGGAGTCCTTCCCAAGCGTTGATCTCTCTTCCTTGCAAGGCGGTGAGGCGTTCGGAGGGGTGTTTTATGTGCGGTGGTAAGGGTTTGTTTCTCCGGTTCTCGGAGGCGTCTTGTTTGCAAGGTTTACTTCGTCGGTGTTGTCTCCCGGTGGTGGTGGCTTTGTAGTAGTGGCAAGGTGGGACCTTACTTCCCAGCACCAGCGAAGGTTGTTCGACTTCTTCCGGTGGTCGGGTTCCACACCCTTGATGCTATAGATTGCTGTTCCGGTCACGTATACGTCGTCGGGTCCGACCTTCGTTCTTCAGACAGTGCTGGAGTGTGAGCCGGTGGTGGTGGAGGGTCTTCTCCTCCAGTTTATACCCGCTTCCACCTCATTGAAGTCGAACTGTCTTTCCTTCAATGTAAGGCTTCTCTTCTTACTGTACTCTTTGTTCTCTGGGTGTCGACAGTTTCTGTCGAACTGTGGTTGTCCTGCTTCAAGCCTTGGGCTGCTCATCTTTCGTATGTGGATTGGGGATTGGTGGATGCTGTGGCTACGGCGGTTTGACGCTCATGGTGCTTCTTGGTTTTTCGTCTTGGATCTCACTCCTTACCTGTGGTTGGGGGCTAGTTTCCTTGGGCCGTTGTTCATACAGTCTCGAGCGCTAGGTTCAACGTTGTCTAGTGCTTGGTCTGTTCTTGCTCGTTCTGTGGAAACAAGCCTAACGCTGCTGATCTTGGGTAAGTTCTTGAGGCCCTAACTATCTTCTTGGGATGGTATCTTTGCTTCCTGCTTCAGCCTTGACCTTCATATCCTTTTTATACTTTCGCGTTAATGTTGCAGTTTGTAGTATGTATAAGGTCTTGTTGTTCTGCTGTTGTTATTGTTGTATTTGCTATGTTTTAATTAATGAAAATTAAAAATAAATAAATAAATAAAGATGGCCTAAAAGTAACGCGTGTTCATACGAATCAAGAAAATAGTACATTCTAAATCCTCAGAATAAACAAAAACGAATTAAAGATAATTTGTAACTTTTATACGAGATCATCTATTATATTAAAAGAGAAGTCACAACTTCATTTCAGGTGTGATTTTTTTTAAAAAAAATGGACCATCCCTAGAAAAGTCATTAATTAAAAAAATTCATTTATGCTTCACAATTAACAGAGAATCTTCTCATATTAATCTAAATAATATTTCTTTCCCCTAACTAGCTAACTGTATTTAATTAATTCATTTAAACTTAACTAAATTCTGACCAAATAAGTTCAGTTCAATAATGGGGAAAATTTATCATATTTTATGTGTTAAACAATTATATTTACATACACCAAGTTTTGAACGTTATAAATATATATCACGATGCTCAAACTTTGAGAACAAATGATCATATTATTATAAGATATCCAATGGGATTATATATATTTTTTACTAATACTTATAAAATTCAAATAGGTCCATATATAAAACCATAATCGGTACATATGACACAATGCAATACCCACTATCATAAACATGTGAGATATAGCTTTTAAATATAATGACCTATTTATATGATCTATATAATCTTTTAATAGGTAAGATGTTTTGTATATTTATGTTATATATTTAATTTAAGTTAGGCATACAATTAAGGTAGTCGGGTCGGGTAATTCGATATTCGGGTTGTTTGGTTTGACCAAAATCTCACCAAATTAAATCAGAAAATGTTCGGATCGGATCGGCGTTCAGGTAATTTGGTTTTTATTTATCTAACCAATTTTTTTAGTTTCGATTATATTTGATTAAAAAAATTGGTTAAACTCGGGTAATTTAAGATAATTTTATCAAAACTAACCGATTATCTAACTGAACTGATCGAAAAACAATTTAAAAAAAAATCTGCCAAGTCGAACTGAACTTCTCCCCAAAAATTCAATTTGGCAAGTTTTGTTCGGTTCAACATCCCATTTAAGTGGTGATCTAAACTTATGTTTTAATAATATAAATAACTAATATAAAATGTTTTGAAATTAGTGTATTTAAATATTTTAAAATTGTCATAAAATGCAAATTTTACTAATTCATTATTTTTTATTACTTATTATTTTATATGATACCTGAGTTACATACAAAAAAATTTCCAAATTAGTTAACCTTTCAAAGTTGTCTAATAATCAAACAAAAATCCAATAAGTACTACTAAAAAGCTACAAATAAATGTGATAGTTTGAAACAATTAACTAATTTATAAACATGTTTGACAAAAAAAACTAATTGATAAACATGTAAATGATAACGTGCTGGTGTTTAGAAAAGATATAAACATTTTAAAAGATGGTTAATATACATATATTTGCGACTAATAATATAAAATAAGATCTCTAGATATATATATCCACGTGGTTGCGCGGTTTAAAGTCTAGTTAATTTTAAAATAGTAGTATGATATCAAAAGTGGGCCTAAGGGAGATTGAAAATGATCAACTGAAATAATTAATATACATACAAAGCAAGCGAGTAAAACAACATTTCAAAATAAAATAATAAAAATATAACCATTTCATCTCAAAATTCAACAATATAAACCATATTCCCCCATCTTCTACTTCCTCACAAACAACATTTCCCACCCAAGAAATGGCACCAATAAAAGATCTCATATCCAAGTTCTCAGATTTCAAGAACAACAAGAAAGTTATTATCTCCTCCGCCGTCTTAGCTTTGGTGTTATTTTCCGCCGTTGTTGGAATCGCCGTCACAAAATCTAACCAAAGCGAAAACCAAAAAATCCCAACGTTATCTCCAACATCACACGCCGTTTTAAAGTCCGTTTGCAGCTCAACTCTTTACCCGGAGCTCTGTTTCTCCGCCGTGGCAGCCACCGGGAGAAAGTTGACGTCAGATAAGGACGTCATCGAAGCGTCGCTGAACCTCACCACAGACGCCGTGAAACACAATTACTTCGCCGTCAAGAAACTAACGGCTAAAAGTAAAGGCTTGACGGTGCGTGAGGTAACGGCGCTTCATGACTGTTTGAAGACTATTGATGAGACGTTAGATGAGCTCCGCCTGGCGCTGGAAGATCTTCATCAGTATCCTAAAGGCAAATCACTGAGGAAACATGCTGATGATCTGAAAACGCTAATTAGCTCAGCCATTACTAACCAAGGGACTTGCCTTGAAGGCTTCTCATACGACAAAGCAGATCGGAAAGTTCGCAAGGCCTTATTGAAGGGGCAGGTAAGTAAATTTAATTTATAATATTATAATACAAAGTTTAGATGTATGAACTTCTAATGATGCATATTTACAATATTTACTTTCACATATTTTCAAAGAAAAAAAACATCTACTTTCACACGAATAAAAACAAAATGTTGAGCTTATAATCGAATCTGAACCGATGAAAACAGGTACATGTGGAGCACATGTGTAGTAACGCATTAGCAATGATCAAGAACATGACAGAAACCGACATAGCCAACTTCGAGCTAAAAGACAAGTCCAGCTCCACCAACAACCGCAAACTGAATGAGCTTACAGGCAACTTGGACGGAGAAGGCTGGCCAAATTGGTTATCCATCGGAGACAGAAGGCTTCTTCAAGGGTCAACGGGGTTGAATGCAGACGCCACGGTGGCGGCTGATGGAAGCGGTGACTTTACGACTGTTGCGGCTGCCGTAGCAGCAGCGCCCGAGAAGAGTAATAAGAGGTATGTGATACATATAAAAGCAGGAGTTTATAGAGAGAATGTGGAAGTGTCGAAGAAAAAGAAGAATATAATGTTTTTAGGAGATGGTCGAGGAAAGACTATTATCACCGGGAAAAGAAACGTCGTTGACGGAAGCACCACGTTCCACTCCGCTACCGTTGGTATGTACTCTCCCTCTCTGAATATAAATAATTGATTGATGTTTTTGCTTTCTATTGAAAACAATTATTCTAAATTTAAGTAATACATTTAATTTTAAAATAAAATATAAGTAAAACAGAAAATATAAGTGGTATAATTTTAGTATAATTTTATTAGAAAACTAATAAAAATTGAACTAATTAAAAGAAAACTCAAAAATAATAAACAAAAGCGTATTTATATTTTTTTTCAAGTGTATTTATTTTGTTTAGTATGTATGTGAAAAATCTATAACATCAACTTTTTTATATCTAATTATTCATTTTTCAGTTTTAAAAATTCTTCAGCATGCGACTACTCACACATTCAATGTTTTTTTTTATAATTTTATAAAATTCCATAATAGTACTACGAGGACTTTCGGTATACGTACCACGTAACATCACATGTGAGACATTTTCACGTTAATTTATGTTTTGTTTTCTTGTGAGTGTAGCTGCGGTCGGTGAAAGATTCTTAGCGCGTGATATCACATTCCAAAACACGGCTGGTCCGTCAAAGCATCAAGCGGTGGCTCTCCGCGTCGGATCAGACTTCTCCGCTTTCTACAACTGCGACATGTTAGCATATCAAGACACACTCTACGTCCATTCCAACCGTCAGTTCTTCGTCAAATGTCACATAGCCGGAACAGTCGACTTCATCTTCGGAAACGCAGCCGCGGTTTTACAAAACTGCGTTATAAACGCACGCCGACCAAACTCCAACCAGAAAAACATGGTCACAGCTCAAGGCCGATCCGACCCGAACCAAAACACAGGGATTGTGATTCAGAACTGTAAGATTGGTGCCACGTCGGATCTTATGGCCGTGAAAGGAAGTTTTTCGACGTATCTTGGTCGTCCTTGGAAACAATATTCGAGGACGGTGATAATGCAGTCGGATATCTCCGACGTGATCCGACCCGAAGGATGGCTTGAGTGGAGTGGGGATTTTGCGTTGGATACTCTGACTTATAGAGAGTATTTGAATAGAGGAGCAGGGGCTGGAACTGCAAATAGAGTAAAGTGGAAGGGCTATAAAGTGATTACAAATGTTACAGAGGCTCAGCAGTATACAGCTGGTCAGTTTATTGGTGGTGATGGCTGGTTAGGTTCGACCGGGTTTCCTTTCTCGCTGAGTCTTTGATATTTTTGTAATTTGAATTATTAATTTATCTTCCATTATTAATCAATAAAGCATGATTTGATAAATTTATAAAGTTACTATTATAAGGGTAAGCCATGGCAAGGTTAACATACCTAGTTTTATCTACTCATATCAATATAAATTTTCATGTCATTCTCCTGAACCAAATCGGGTAGCATGAAACCGACTTAAGCCAAATTTTGAAAACCAAACCGAGATTCAAACTTTACACACTCCCATTAATGGAATAAAATTAACACAAAACTCCGGAGCGATACAGTTTCAAAGCATACAGAACCGGATTGATTAACTGGTTCGGATTCATCAAGTAGCCTCATGTGTTCGAAGCCCAATCTTGGTGCTGTCACTTGTCGGGTTTAAGGCCTCAGTTGATTTAGATGGACCACTTGTTAGACATGCACATGGCCATTTTGAATGTTGCAAGATAATCTTCTTTTTGTATTCATTTTTCTTCTTATTTGTATACATTTCATTGTATTATTCTTCTTTCCAATGTGTATATTTGAAAAATGTACCAGTCTTGAATGTGTTCCTCCTTTTAGGCCTACTATGAAATAAAGAAAGTTGACTTTTGACTTATTTTGGATCATTACACTTTAATATGAACTTTAATTATGCGCTAATGGGTTTATAAGAGACACGGTATTGTTGCACTTGATTGGATAGACAAAAAGGTTGCGTAATGGAGATTAGTATAGTTTATAATTAAGTTACGTAATTAAATAGTTAAAACTTAATCATGAATCTTCACATGCAAATAGATCAACTGTCACACACTCGCACACACCAAGAAAGCACCATGGGCTAGCGAGTCACCTTCATATATTCACTTTTGCTTGGTTCCATACTTTATAAAAGACAACAACACATGTCCCTCTGACAGAACAACAACAAAACATAAAAATAAATCTTTGTAAGAACCCAGAAACCAAAGAAAGGAGCTTGCTTTATGGATTCAGTGAAGTCCTTCAAAGGATATGGAAAAGTAGACGAAGCTCAAGATCTAGCATTAAAGAAAAAGACAAGAAAACGTCTGATTCTACTTACTGTCTCCGGCGTAATCCTCGTCGCGGTAATAATCGCCGCCGTGGTCGGCACCGTGGTCCACAACAAGAACAAGAACTCACCCGAGTCAACACCAAGTTCACCTCCCGAGTTAACACCATCCACTTCGCTCAAAACCATTTGCAGCGTGACACGTTACCCTGAATCTTGCTTCTACAGTATCTCAAAGCTTCCATCTTCCAACACCACAGATCCAGAGATCCTGTTCAAGCTCTCTTTGAAAGTAATCATCGACGAGCTCGATGGGATTTCCGATCTACCTGAGAAGCTGTCGAAGGAGACGGAGGACGAGAGGATCAAATCTGCGTTAAGGGTCTGTGGGAATCTGATCGAAGATGCTTTAGATCGGCTGAACGACACCGTTTCGTCCATGGATGCTTCTGAAGACGGGAGCAGGAAGACGCTAAACTCGTCGAGGATCAACGATCTCAAGACTTGGCTAAGCGCGACCGTCACGGACCACGAGACGTGTTTCGACGCGATAGACGAGTTAGCTACAAACAAGACGGAGTACGCGAACTCGACGATCACTCAGCAGTTGAAATCCGCCATGAGTAGCTCCACCGAGTTCACGAGCAACAGCCTCGCCATCGTGTCGAAGATCCTCGCCGCGATAAGCGACTTCGGGATCCCGATTCACGGAAGAAGACAGCTTTTGATGAGTCGGCAGCAGACCCCGGAGTGGGCGCGACGGAGGCTGTTACAGACGGAGGGTTTGAAGCCTGATGTGACGGTGGCGGCTGATGGGTCCGGAGATGTGACGACGGTGAACGAAGCGGTGGCGATGGTGCCGAAGAAGAGCTTGAAGATGTTTGTGATCTACGTGAAAGCTGGAAGGTACGTTGAGAATGTGGTGATGGATAAGGGTAAGTGGAATGTTATGATCTACGGCGACGGGAAAGATAAAACAATAATCGCCGGCGGTAAGAACTTCATCGACGGGACTCCGACTTATGAAACGGCGACGTTTGGTAAGTCCTTCTTTAAGCCATTCGTTACGAAACGGCGGCGTTTTGATTTTTATTTGGTTTACTTGCACAGCTATACAAGGCAAAGGATTTGTAATGAAGGACATCGCGATCATTAACACCTCCGGAGCAGCGAAACACCAGGCGGTGGCGTTCCGATCAGGATCCGACTTCTCCGTTTATTACCAATGCTCCTTCGACGGTTTCCAGGACACGCTCTACCCTCACTCCAACCGTCAGTTCTACCGCAACTGCGACGTCACCGGAACCATCGACTTCATCTTCGGAAGCGCCGCCGTGGTTTTCCAAGACTGCAAGATCATGCCACGTCAGCCTCTCGGGAACCAGTTCAACACCATTACAGCTCAGGGCAAGAAAGATCCGAACCAGAACTCCGGCATGTCGATCCAGCGATGCACTATCTCCGCCAACGGAAATGTGACAGCTCCGACGTACCTCGGCCGGCCGTGGAAGGATTTTTCCACGACGGTGATTATGGAGACGGAGATTGGACCGGTGGTTAAAGCTCCCGGGTGGAAGTCGTGGGTGGACAATGTTGACCCGCCGGCGAGTATTGTGTACGGTGAGTACAAGAATACGGGTCCTGGGTCGGATGTGGCGATGAGAGTTAAATGGGCTGGGTATAAAGCGGTTATGACGGCGGATGAGGCAGCGAAGTTTACGGTGGCTACGCTTTTACATGGCGGTGACTGGATACCGGCGACGGGAGTGACCCATCAGCTATCTTGATTTTATTTAGTGAGAGATTATGATGATACTTGGATTTTATAGATTTTTCTTTTATATAAGAACATCTGATTTCGTTCTACTTTTGTTTTTTTATTATTTGTTTGACACGGTTGTGTGGTCTGTATTTTGTCCAACTTGGTTGTACTTTGTGATATGAGATAATAGTTGAAGTTTTATAATCGGAGAGGTTACTAAATGATATGTTTGGTTGTTTGAATATTAATTCAGATGCGGGTAAGGTTATATATTAATAGAGGAACATTAGAAACATGAACATTCGAAAAGATGAACATTCCAAAAGTAGAAAAGATGTAATCTTAATTTTGTAATAATTAAAAAAAAATTAATGCTTATGTGTCAAATCAATTAGGTAGTTAAGTGAAAAAAAAGAGGTCCAATTCAATTAATATATTTCGCTAGATATACTAAAGTACTAACTATATAATATAATACGTTAGAAAATATTATATTAACCTAAAATATTAAAAGCAAGTATACCTTCCTTACATAAAAGCTACTGAATTACCTAATATAGATAATAAAGATTCGATAACAATTTGTGCATAATTTTTCATTTTTGTTTAATTTTATATTATTAAAAGAAATTAAATAATCATATTAACCATATAAGAAAAAATCAGATTTTTTTACATGTTATATTTTAAATTTTTAAAACAGCTATAAATTACTTTGAAAATTTTGTGATCGGTGTCTTAATTATTTTTATTATAACAAGATACAAATGATCATAAAATCGTATTAATATGAATTTTTATGTAATAGACATTAACATTAAATAATATATATATATATATCAATTTTAATACCGTTTATATGTACCACTTAAAAATACATAAATATGTTAATTTTAGAATTTGCATTGAAAAAATATTGAGACCTTAATATATAATTTTGAAATTTTCATCGAAAAAATATCACATCAAAAATTCTGAGATCAATGGTTTAAATTTTTTGTTACATAGAATATACAAATGTTAATAAAACCATATGAGTATGAAGTCTCAATAATGGTAATGTTTTTTTTAAGTTCAATCTATTGTTTTCCTCAAATTGACATCATCATTTTCGTTTAAAATTTTGTTACAATAAAAATATGGGGATGAGCAAAAAATCTAAATCTAAAAAACGAACCAAGTCTCATCCAAAAAATAGTTCAGAACTTTACCCAAAACTGGTTAGATATCCAAATGGATTCAAAATTTTGATATCTAGAGAACCGGAATTGAACCCTATCCGAACATAAATATTCCGGGTATTCGAATATATATGAACCAGATTTATAAACTCAAATATATTAATTATTTTAAAATTTAATATCTAAAAGAATATACACAAAATATAAGATGTTTTTAAGTTGTCTAAAATACTTGAAAATATATACAAATAGTTATAAGTACATGTTTAAAATAACTAATTGATACTTAAAATACCAAAATACTTAAAGTATCTTTTGATTTCCTATCTAAAAATTTAAGCTAAACTAATTTTTATGTTAAGTTTAAGTATTTCAGCATACATTATTCAAATTTATATGATATATTATTTTGATTCTTAGACTTTGAAAAATTTAGAACATATATGAATATTACTTTTTGAAACTTTTTTAAATAGGTTATTTGAATCCAAAACCAAACCAAATCCACGAAAATCAGAACTGAATCAAAACCACAATGATCCGGACCGAACTAAATCAAATGGTGCTCAAATGTCTACCTTTAATCAAATGTAAAGAATGTTATTGATAACAAAATGTATATTTTTAAAAACATTTAAATACAATATTTTAAAAAAAATATTCACTCCGCGCAGGACGCGGATTATCATCTAGTTGAATTTAATCTCTAAACTTTATTCGGGTTTTAACTTAAACAATTCCATTAGTCAAATTTAAAAACACAACAGTCGTCTACATTCATAAATATTATAATAGTAAGCTAATGCGATGGAATTCTATTTTTGTTTCCAAACTTTTTAGATACTCGTTCAAGTTTTGGGGGTCAGATAATATCCTGGTCTGTTCAGGTTTTGGATTTGGGATCTGCATTTTATGCTCAGCCCTATTGAATGATGACATGGGAGATGATTTTTGTCACTCGGTTCCGGCAGTTAAGACAAAAGCTAGACCCATTGTCGTGCTTCCGACCCAAGAATAACTTACAAAACTAGTCCTAAAGATGGAAATTTTGAGCCACAAATGGATCCGAGAGGTTATTGAATGACATGGAGTGATGGAGTATGGAGATAAAAGATTCTCTTACACAAGAGATTAAACTGTCTCATGAAACATCAGTCTCTAACAGACAAAACGAAAGAAAGCCACTTGGTGTCAAGATTCAAAGTAGACACAACGCGGATTAGCTACATCACCCGTATTGAGAATCTCCCTCAAAGACGACTAATGACTGCTTCCACTTCCTGTGGGGTGTAGAGATGGTACGCTGGAGCTACCTTGGCAATGTCCACATTATTTGGAGTAACCTACACAGACCAGACCCATTTAGATGCGATAAAAAAACTTCTGTAAATGTAAAAACTTTGGATTGAAAAGTTTGTACCTTTTCTTCCATAACTTGCTTGAGAATAGATACAGCGATCGTCTCAGCTTCAGCAAGTGACAGACCCTGCAACCAAGTTAAGGAAACTGAAGGTTACAACAACAATCAGACTGAGAAGTTATTGTATAGATTTTCATGTTACTTTGTTGAATTGCTCTTGAAGAGAACTATCAGCTCCTTCTGATCCTGATCCAATCGCTTTTGCATTGCACTGCCAGAACGTTCCAGACGGGTCCGTGTAGTACCTGAGACAAGACCAAGTCGTTTGACAAATGTGATGAACTAACTTACCAACAAGTGAATCATATCAGTCGAGGAAAGCTTGCTTTAGTGAATAAGTGCTTACAAGCTCGGTCCGTTTTCATCATGACCAGCAATGAGAAGAGAGACTCCAAATGGCCGAGACTGTAATAACATGAGTTGAAATGTAACGATTAAATATGTATTTTCTTTCAAAAAGGTTGTGTTCTGTGACCAATGATCCAATCATACAGCCTAAGCCAAGAGATGTGTGAAAGAAACTAGAGATTACCATTGATTCTTCATCTCCTTCACCAAACCGTAAAGCCAGATCACACAGCGCTTGGGTTGTGGACTCTACAGTCATTGGCTCACCATACGAGAATCTGTGGTTCTGTACAGCAGCAAACAACCAGTCAATAACGAGATCTTTTTACGCTAACATACATTAGAAAAACGAGAAAGAGAAACCTCACTTGAGTCTCAACTCTTGCATGCTCAACAAGTGTGCGCGCATCAGCAATTAAGCCGCTCATGGCACAGCCAATATGGTCATCAATTTCCATAATCTTCTCCACACTGCTCGGCTCCTGAACATTTTAAATGTAGTAGTTTAATATAAACTGAGATAGCATATATCACCATAAGTAACAAAGCCATCCTCTCTCCAGATTCCACGTATAATGCAACCATCAGAAGTTCAATTTGTTAAATCAAAACTCTGAGAAGAGATAACTCAAAGTAAGCAGGCAAACCAGCAAAGGCGAGGTGATACGCTTCTCGACAGCAAGCACAACTCCATCCTTTGTCTTTACTCCAATTGCAGTAGAACCCAGCTGCAGTAATTCCACACTCATCAGAACTCAAGAAATATAATACACACATGACACAACCCAAAGAAATCCACTAAATCGTTTTCCAGGGAAAACACATTTTCTTCAACTTTTCTCTCTATGTCACAATAGAACCAAGCTGCAATAAGAATTATAATCCACACACACATACACACTGAAAATTCCAACCACAGCGAGTAAACAAGTGAATGATCCACAATCTATTCTGCAATAGTTTAACTTTAAGCAATCAGAAATCAGAACCCTATTTTTCAACGTTTCTCTCGATTCTTCTACTATCTATTCTCTATAGCCTCAATGGAAAAAAGTTCTCAAGTTATGATTTGCATACACAGTGGAAAGTTTATTCTAAGTCCTCAGTGTACGACACTAAGAAGTAAGAACTGCTAACCAAATGAACAAGGAGTTCATATGAAATATGATCCAAGTTTCTAAGCAATTAGAAATCACTTTAGAGGGAAGAACCCTTTATTCAACGTCCCTCGATGCTTCAAGTATCTATTCTCTATAGCTTCCTTCAATGGTAACAAGTCCTCAAGCTATGATATGCATACACAGAGGAAAGTTTATTCTAAAGTAATAACCTCAATACATCAGTAAGAAGCACTAAGCAATCAAACAATGAGATCATATGAACCTAAATGGTTTTGCACGAAAACAAAAACCCTTTTGCTTCAACTTTTCTCGATGCTAACTAACAGAAGAGTTACCTTGATAGCTTCAATGGCATACTCGACTTGGAATAGCCTTCCTTCAGGAGAAAAAGTGTTGACTCCTCTGTCGTACTCGGTCCTTCCAACACCGCAAAAATCACAAATCACGATAAGCAAAACCCACGATTGAAACATAAAAAGGAAGGGAATTTAAGTGGACCCAGAAGCATCAGAACATAGATTTGGGCAAATAAGGAGACAAACCTAGTGAGAAACATCTTCTTCTTCGATCTGTAAACCCTTTAGTGTCTGCACAACAGAATCAAAACCATAGAGCATTAACAGATCTTGGTAAACGCTATAACTCAGGAACAAGAGAATCGAAATCCTTGTTGAGACTAGAGAATCATACCAGCTAATTGACCGGCAGATCGAAGAAACTAGTCTGGGATGCTTTTACAAGCTTGTGAAGGTTCACTTCTTGAAGGAATTCCCTTCTTGAACAAGAAGTTAGATGATCCAAAACGCGTCGTTTCGTAATGGGCTTTTACTAGGCCGAACAATCTTACTCGTGGGTCATGAGAAGGCCTTCGCTTTTTTTTTGAGTGAATTGGGTCATAATACTAAAAGATGTTATTAACTAAGTAACTACCCATGAGACAAATTGTGTGGGGTTTAATATTCAATTTGGAGACTTGCAATTACAAAACAGTCCTTTTGGTTTATAGGAAAAATAATACGGGGATTAGTAATGATTACAGAGTGTTTGTTCTCCCCTCCTCCCCCCTCAAAACACGTAAAAGTTACTAGATAAGAATTGGCAAATAAGAAGCTTAATAATTCTGACACAAAGAGCTGCATGGAAAAGGAAAATCCCAGAAAAGATTTTGAATCGTTGCATGCAAAATAATTGTATAGGGAGAGAGGCAAAAAATTTGTGATATCATATTTTATAACATTACAAGAAAACAGACATATACTGACGGACCAAATCGTCAGAAATTCGTCGGAATAGACATATTTTGACGAATTTCTGACGAAAGAGGTCGTCGGTATCATTTGGTCAGAAAAAAAAATTCGTCGGAATTTCGTCAGACTATTCCGACGACTTTATGACGAATACCGATAAACCAAATTCTGACGAAGTTTCGACGACACTCCGACAACATCTTCCGAGAACAGAATTCATCGGAAACAATAATTTTCGACGGAAAAAGGTCATCGGAATATTCCGACAACACGGATTCGTCGGAATATTCCGACTAACATATTTCTTCGGAAAATATTATTTCCGACGAAACTTGTTCGTCGGAATAGTCCGACGCCTATAGTTCATCGGAATTGTGCATTTTTAAATATAAGTAAATTATGCATTTTTAAATATTTTTTGTAATATTTAAAATTAATAAATAAACAAAATATGAAATTCAAAAGTAATAATATTATAGAATTTAAATTCATACAACCGAGATAGAAAAAAAAAGAAACATTCACAAAGTTTTAAAATTCAGAAAAAAACTAAGAACTCGAAGGAAACAAGCGATCTAGCCTCTCCAATATCTCGGCGTTGGTCTTCTTTTGATCCGCCAGCTCAGCAAGGATAGTGGCGTTCTGCTCCTCCAATGCCCCAATCCGTTCATCTTTGTTCTGTAGCTGCTCTAGAATCATGGGGTCGGCATAAGGAACTTGCGAAGAAGAAGCCGGGAACGAAGAAGCACGGCGGACCAACCCAACTAAACGGCCTCCTTTCCTTTTAGGAACCGCCTACAAAAAAATATTTAAAGTTAGTAAAGTACATTATAAAAGAAATATATTAATTAAAAAATTACCTTTTCGACCATCTCGTTTATTTGCAGTCGGGACAAGTTGGTTGAAGCTCCCGTAGAATCGGCGTCATCAGAGAGAGGCTGAGAAGCTAGAAAAGCTTCTTTTTGAGATTCCACCATTTCAATGACCTCTTTGATCACGGGGTCCTGAATTTGACCCGTATTCTTGTTAGTGTACGCCTCTCTCATGAGATCGAGATGATCAACGGGATTACCGTCGTTTGTTTCAACCTAAAAACAAAATTAGGCAAGGAATATATAAAAATATTTATTTAAATAAATATAAAGATAAATAAATAGGAAAAAAAAATAGAACTTACAAGTTGATCCTCCTTAGAGGACATAGAGCAAGCGCCGAGGTTGTGCACAAAGATACCTTTCCCGCCACGATCGCTCTTCCGGTTGGCTGAGTTCTTACGAGACGTCTGTACAGTCTCATCCTTCTGCCAATGGTCTATCAACTGCTCCCACACCGTCCCGTTGATGCACCGTGGCCTCTTGTTCTGCTGCCATACTGTCTTCCACGAGTTGACCTGCTTCGTATAAGAGTCCATGACCTTTTCGTTGAATTTCTGACTGACTGTTTCCGTGAGACCGGACAGCCAAGTGAATTGTTGCTACAAAAGACACATAATTTAATAATTAGATATATAATAAAAAAATCAAAATTGAAAAATGCTTTAAAAAAATGAAGAGTTACCGCAAACTGACGAAACCACAACTCCCGTTCGTCGGAAGGGATGACACTCCACTTCGGATATCCCAAATGGAGCATGGAATACATCATCTATCCTGCTAATGCCATTGCTCGACTTGTTGAACTTTTAAAAAAAAGCAAATTAGAAAGTTAAATGGAAAAAAAAATAACACTACATATAAAATAAAAATACTAACCAAGTTGAATGTCCCCGTCGTGGGTTGGGATGGAGAACCGGGAGATGCTCTCGACCTGGTTGTTGAACCAATAGTTCAACTGGCATGACCCTCGGATCCTGCGGAGCAGTTGCAGCGGGGTCGGCAGCTGGAGCGGGAATAGGTGCTGGAATAAATAGAACCGAGTTTTGTTCGTGAGACGATCCCGATGCACGGGAACTGCTCACCGAACTACCTCGGCCGCCACGGCGTGCAGAACGACGGACTGCGGAACGGCGTGCATCCTCGGACCTAAAAAAATATATTTTAATACATCAATAACTTTTTAAAAGCTTTTCTATTTAAAATGTTTTCATTTATATATTTAAATCTAAAAAATTTATAAATGTTTTAAAAATTATAAATATAGAAAAGGTTGTTAAATATATAAAAATAATTATAAACGTTTTTATCCATTTAAAATATTAAAATTGATTTTATCTATATAAAGTATTTTAAAATTATATTTACATCTAAAATGAGCTATATATATTTATATGTAAAATTATAAATATTTAAAATCGTTTTTATCTATATAAAAATATTTTAAAACGTTTATAAATATAGAAAAGGTTGTTAAATACATAAAACAAATTTATAAATTATATTTATTATATTTAATATATTACTGGAAGCCCCAAAACGTTTTAAAAATCAAAAACGTTTTAAATTCCAAAATGTTTTAAATATTCACAAATACACTATATTATTCCAAAAAAATTAAAACAACCAACCAAACAACAATTCTAACTAATATATCCTAAACTATTCATTCAATCATAAACATACAAATCAAACAACCTCAAATCCTCAAATCTAACTTCATAAACCCTAAAAAATTGAAATTGACAAAGGATTTTGAGAAACTTACATAATTGGTGGGAGAGGGGAAGAGAATTGAGGCTAGGAAGAGGATTTGCCGGGTTCTTCGTCGGGATTTCGCCGATTTCGCCGAGAGAGAGCTCGATTTCGTGGGGGAGAAACGGCGGCCGAAATGAAGAAGAAGAAGATCAGGGCTTTCTTTTTATGTTTAATGATTCCGACGGACCCGTGTTCGTCGGAATTCCCTCGGAATCATTAAATATATAATAAATTGGCGGTTCACGAAAATTTTCACGCGGTTTGGTTTTCCCGGGTACAAGATATTCCGACGGAATACCGACGGAACTAGTAAAGTCGTCAGAATTCCGTCGGAATTCAGGTCCGTCGGAAAGTCGTCGGTTTTTTCTTATGGAATACTGACGAACAATTCCTACGGAATTCCGACGACATAGTGTTTAGGGGTTAAACAGAAGATTCTAATTGTAAAATCAAATCTATGATAATATATATAGTATTTGCAATATGGTTTTAACCAAAAAAAGGGTTTCATAACACAATTTTACACAACTACGTTTTTGTAGTGTAAGATTAGATGAATATGAATGTATAAGTATATGAGTGTTAAGATAAGATGATATGAAAACAATGATATGCATATATAAATATTTTAGTAAGTTGTTAAATTTGACCGGTTGTGATCTAATACTATACTAAACACTTAATATGTGTTATTTCATAGTTTCAGTATCCAAATTTATATATTTTTTGATATGAAATTTTTGAAAAATTAAAGTCCTCGGAAAATCCTCGGAAAATACCGATGACATTCCGACAACATAGACGAGTTCGTCGGAATATCATCGGTATTTTCCGAGGATTTTCCGAGGAACCTGTCAACCCTGAATAAATCTTCGTTTCGTCGGTATTTCGTCGGTATATTCCGACTGAATACCGACGGACATTTTAAAAAAAAATTCTTCGGTTCGTCGGTATTTCGTCGGAATATACCGACGAAATACCGACGGATTTCTTATTAAAAAAATAAAATCTTCATTTCGTCGGTATTTCATCAGTATATTCCGACGGAATACCGACGAATTTTTTTTTTTAAAAAAAAAAAAACAACTAATAATAAGAATTCCTAATCAAAATCTTCATCAAACTCCCCAACCTCAGCTTCTGACTCCGAATGTACAACCGCATCAAGTCCAAACTCGGTAAAATTCTCAACGAGTTCAACATCTGCCAAATCTTCAACTGCACTCAGAAGTTCCATCCACTCGTCCTCTTGGGTTGATTTGCGTTACAGTGACTCATGGATCATCTCTATACGTCACCCGAGGATAACTGATGTAGCACACCTATCAATTATGCAAGGTATTAATAAAATATATATAAAATATTTATATTGTTTAATTAATATGAATAAATTGACATACCTGGTCAGCTTGTGAAGCCAGAATGAATGGATCATAATATTGAAGTTTCCGCCGCGAATGAACCGATGTAACACCAAATGCGTCAGTCTTCACTCCTCTAACTGGGGTGGTGTCGTACCAATCACAATAGAATACTACACACCGCTATCCAACCATACCAGGAAACTGAATTTCCAATATCTCTGATATGTTGCCGTAGTAGACATCGTCACCGGAAGAAGACGAAACACCAGCATCATATGTTGTCCTAGAATGACCTTTCCTTGTGAATGCATATCCTTGCGTACAATATTCTGGATATGATCTGACCACATAGTTTGGTCCCCGCACAAATTCGCGTATCCAATCATCGAACACAAAACCTCTGGCTAAACCATCATTCACCTTTAAATTAAAAACATATATGGTGAAAAGTTAATTATTTTATATTAAATATATACTAATCATTAATTTGCATATGTTCACATGATATATGACTCACATAACTAAGAAGCCATGCAGCAAATCCGTTATGCTTGAGTTGTTGAAGCTCATCTTCTGTCGCATGTCTGTGAGTCATACGCAACTCTGCCAAATAAACACTGTATAAAAAGATATTATCAATATGAAATAAAATTTATTGAATATTAATAAATTTTGTAGAACATCTTCACAGTTGGTGAGCAAATATGTTTGCAAATGAGCGTGCTCAGTCTCCGTAAGTCTCCGCTTCGTGGGTTTTTCACTAAGTCGTCCTATTTTCCTGAACATGCTCGGGACAGTAACATGATATGTTGCTCTCTCCCCTTTATCATCATGCCGAGCAGGTCTTCGGGTTTTTGTATGCACTTCTGATGGAAAATAGTTTTCAGCAAAGATTGCAGTTTCTTCATTGATCACCTGTGCGACTATAGATCCTTCCACCTTGCTTAAATTTTTCACCTTCTTCTTCAGATGATGCATATAACGCTCAAAAAGATACATCCATTGGTACTGCACAGGACCACCAAGTTCCAATTCTCTTGCGAGATGAATAGCAAGATGTTCCAGTACATCAAAGAATGATGGAGGAAATATCTTCTCGAGGTTGCACATGCTGACTGGTATGTTTGCCTTCAGATTACTAATACCCTCTGCGTCCTGCTCGGTGCATAAATCGAAAGAAAACACTTATCCCTACATAGATAAAAGATAAAATTTTCATAAGTATTAGGTTTATATAAACATAATTGTTAAATATAAAAATGTAAAAATATAAGATACCTGCAATTGCTTCATGAACATTACGTGGCAATAGTGCGGAAAAAGCAAAAGGAAGGAGGCGCTGCATAATTACATGATAATCATGACTCTTCAAGCCAGTAAACTTTTCTTCAATTCTATCAACGCAGTTCCGCAAATTTGATGGATAACCGTCTGGAAATTGCACTATTTCTGTAATCCAATCAAAGAACTCTTCTTTTGCAGCACCATTCAGCCGATAAATGGGAAAAGGGGCCGTACCGTTCTCATCAACGTGAAGTTCAGAACGATCACAGATATTGACTAAATCCAACCTGGACTTCAAATTATCCTTCGTTTTACCTTGGATGTTAAGGATTGTGTTCATCAGGTTGTCGAAGAAGTTCATCTTAATATGCATGACATCTAAATTATGCCGCAATAGATGACTCTGCCAATATGGTAGATCCCAGAAAATACTCTTTTTGTGCCAGTTATGTAGCTCTCCAACCGCATCGACTCGAATGTTTTCATGTCCACCAACGTCTGGAGTCCTTTCTGCACCAAAATCCCTCAACTGTTTCCACAAATCTTCCCCACTAACTGCCTCAGGTGGACCATCAAACACCTGCTTGTTCTTCGTGAACAAAGTCTTACTTCTACGGTATGGATGATCAGGTGGTAGAAATATTCTGTGACAGTCAAACCAACACGTTTTTCTTCCGTGCTTTAGTTGGAAAGCATCTGTGTCATCTTGACAATATGGACATGATAGCCTCCCATGTGTTGTCCATCCGGATAACATACCATATGCTGGAAAGTCACTTATTGTCCACATAAGTACTCCCCGCATATAAAAGTTTTTTTTTGCACGAAACATCGTATGTCTCAAAACCATGCACCCATAGTTGTTGCAGCTCATATATCAGTGGTTGAAAAAACACATCTAGTGATCTCTTAGGATGCTCTGGCCCGGGGACGAGAATTGAGAGGAACATAAACTCTCGTCGCATGCACAAACTCGGCGGCAAGTTGTACGGTGTCACAATCACCGGCCATAGAGAATATTGTCTTCCATGCTTTCCAAATAGGCTGAAACCATCAGTACATAATCCAAGATAAACATTTCTTCTCTCTGCAGCAAATTTTGGATATGTTGACTGGAAATGTTTCCAAGCCTTCACATCTGAAGGATGTCTAATCTCACCATTTGTGGAATGCTCTGCATACCATCTCATTGCTTTTGTTGTGCGCTCACATTGATACAACCTCTTCAATCTTTCTGTCAAAGGCAAATACCACATCCTTTTGAACGGGACTGGAACTCTTTCCTTCGTCTCCTGATAACGAGGTTTCCTACAAAATTTGCATTTATCTCGTTTCTTATCCGCTCCCCAGTAGATCATGCAGTTGTCAATACATACATCTATCGCTTCGTACGGTAGTTGAAGACCCGCAACAAGTTTCTGAACCTCGTAGTATGAACCCGGTGTAACATTATCCTCAGGTAGAATACCTTTGACAAAATCAGTAATCGCATCCACACATTCTTTAGTCAAATTATAGTCTGTCTTAATACCCATCAATCTAGTTGCAGATGATAAGGGTGAATGACCATCTCTACAACCTTTATACAAAGGCTGTTTTCCTGCATCCAACATGTCAAAAAGTCTCCTAGATTCGGGATTTGGTTCATCCCCTCTATAATGATCATATACCATCTGCTCAGTACCTACACCATAATCTATATCCGTTCTAGGTTCTTCTAACCTAATATCAGGCTGAGGTTCGCTAACAGGCTGAGGTTCGCTAGTAATACCATATTCATAACCAGTTTCTCCATGAAGATACCAAACTTTATAATTTTGTGAGAACCCTTTCAGATACAAATGAGTCCAAACATCTAATTCTTTTATAATCCTACTATTATTGCAAGTAGAACAGGGACATCTTAACATACCGGTTTTTGCATCCGGTTGCTGTTGAACAAGTGTCATGAATTCTCCAATCCCTTGAACGTATTCTTCCGTAAGCAACTTGGTGTTGGGATCCAAATGAGGTTTATCCATCCACGAACGATAATAACTTCCTGAAGACATGATTTTTTTTGGAATTGTTGTGATTAGAGAGAATGAAGAGAGAATGAGGAGTGAATGAGTAGAAAGAGAAGAGGTTGCATTTATAGGAAATTGTTTACGGTAATCCGACGGCATTGCGACGGAATTTCGACGACCACAACGGTTATATCGGTCGGAATTCCGTCGGTATTTTCATATCTCAACGGCTATAAAACGGTCATATGTATTACTTGGCAACGATCAAAAGGTTTGTCGGAATGTCGTCGGAATTTTGTTGGAATATTCCGACAAACCTCTTTGTGTGGGAAAGTCGTCGGAAAATACCGACGAAATTCTGACGACATTGTATTTTTTGATTTTGTCAGAATTCCGTCGGAAAGCCGTCAAAAATATCCGACGACTTTGGTGTCCATCGGAACGTCCGTCGGAATTTAGCGTGTTTTCTTGTAGTGTAAATAGTTCAATATTACGGGCTATTAAACGTGTTAACAATCTAACGTTAAATTTGGATATGTTACCTAATGTTGTTTGATATTATGTTCTACAAATTGTTCAGCACTAATAACACTATTATATGTGATTTATTATTTGTTACATGTTATGTATATAAATGTCTAATATATAGCAGATAAATAAATTGTTACACATTTTTAGATATATTAGCTATATAATAGTGAATCTCATAAAGTAATCTAAAATATCAATGAAAATTAAAGTAAAATTTATGTTAATATATGAGTTAGCAGGTTACTAAATAACCTTAAATATTAATTGAAGATAAGGTAAATGTATGATAAAAATTTATATGCAATAAATTATGGTAGCAGTCTAAAAAGAACATTCAAAGGTATACTTAAAATTATACATGGCTAAAATCTTTATTGTATTAAATTAAATTGTTGGATACTTTCAATATTATATTTAGCATGTAAAGTATATTATTAACAAGTTATACAACTATAAAAATATATAAATTCTAAGCATGACCTAGTTTTAAGCTTTTTAAGCTCTTATGTGTACTAGATTTTTAACTTATGCTGATAAGAAATTATATGTATTTTCAATTCTAAAGAATAATGTACAATATTGTATTACATTATTTAAAGAATATAAAATAAGACTACATAACATAAATATATTTTAAATTTTTCTTTGTGGATATCATTATCTTGTTAGATTGTTGTACTTGATTCACATATTTGTATAGATATTTGTGATAGATGAATAACTATATTTTTATTATCAGTAAATAATATATATTTATTATATAATATAAGAAAACTGAAATTACTTACTTTTTAAACAAATTTGTCATGTTGGAGACTCGGTTATAGACATATCATATTCGAAGGAGACATTTTTACAGTTATCAATCTTCTTAACAATCAAGAAACAAATCTGAATATCAAAACAATATCTTATACGATCTCTTTGTGGAAGAACTGCTTTGAAGAAATTGAATTTAGGCATCAAAAATGACTGTAAATAGATGTGCAGATGTATTATCTAAGTCAGCTTTACAAAGTACTACTCATAGTTCGATATATCATTTATGTCCATCCTTTTTTTTGTCCAATCCTTTCTTAAACATCTTGAAATAACTGATGCTAATTAATAATAAAATTTTGGCCGGCAAAAAAAATTCAAACTTGTGTAATTATCGCTTAAATATTTTATTAATATTGTCTAAGAAGCTTTCAAGTGATATCATAGTTTAATTTTTATTATTTTTTTGTTAATTTTTAGAATTTATCGTATTTAAGATTTTTTTCTATATTAAGCTTCTATTTCTTTCACAGAGTTGATATATATAACATGTAAGAAAGAAACTTCATAAGCAAAGAGAAGTTGCATCAGATTTTATGAGAGCAACTTGATATCGTGACTTGAATGAGCTAAAGGTTTATGTTTCAAGTATTTGACAGAGAGAGGCAATACACACCATAAGCAAGATGAAAACCATTAGAATATGAAAGTGGTATAGTTCCTTTTCTCAATGTAGTTATTGATCCACTGATTACACCACAAAGAGAAAAGTTAAGGGTAAACAAACAAACAAAAATATTTAAGTTAATTAATAGACCAAGCTAATCGACATAGGATCAGACGAAACCTTAACTCGCCTTCTTGTGGTCCGAATTCGACATCTCTGAAGAACAACACTTCATCGGCTTTGGCGGAGGAGTCGGAGTGGAGAACCGCCTTGCCGTTTGGTTTCTTCGACATAGGATCGCCGGAGACAGGGTTGGTGAAGGAGACTCCGGTTTTGCCGGTGTTTTTGATCGGTGGGGATTTTCCATCGGATTTCATCGCGGGTTCGACTTCTTGAGAGGATTTGATTGGAACCAAAAAATGGTGAAGAGGTTTATAAGAAATAGATAGAGAAGGAGTTGAAACGAAAGACATTAAAGATGGGAGTAAAGAGGAGGTTTGATTGTTAGTGCTCATGTTCGAAAATTTGGTAGGTGATATACGTACGCTCGGGTTGGGCCTAGCACCTAGTGTAAAAATCGGGGATTAAGCGGAGATTACTCGGGGCCTAGTTTTAGGTTTATCTTGGATTTTTTAAATACATACATATATAATTAGTGATTCTTGTATTTGTGTCCAAGAAAGTTTCAATGGCTTAGTGGTAACTGTTCAATATTTATGTCATATTAACCAGGGTTCGATCTTTTCCATCGTGTTTTTTTTCTTATATCAAGCGGAGGTGACGTGGCAACTTCAGACTCTCTGATTGGTTGATTTTCCGTGCCTACATGGACAGGCTAAATGAAACCTTAACTCGCCTTCTTGTGGTCCGAATTCGACATCTCTGAAGAACAACACTTCATCGGCTTTGGCGGAGGAGTCGGAGTGGAGAACCGCCTTGCCGTTTGGTTTCTTCGACATAGGATCGCCGGAGACAGGGTTGGTGGAGGAGACTCCGGTTTTGCCGGTGTTTTTGATCGGTGGGGATTTTCCATTGGATTCGCGGGTTCGACTTCTTGAGAGGATTTGATTGGAACCAAAAAATGGTGAAGAGGTTTATAAGAAATATATAGAGAAGGAGTTGAAACGAAAGACATTAAAGATGGGAGTAAAGAGGAGGTTTGATTGTTGGTGCTACTGTTCGAAAATTTGGTAGGTGCAATACGTACGCTCGGGTTGGGCCTAGCACCTAGTGTAAAAATCGGGGATTAAGCGGAGATTACTCGGGGCCTAGTTTTAGGTTTATCTTGGATTTTTTAAATACATACATATATAATTAGTGATTCTTGTATATGTGTCCAAGAAAGTTTCAATGGCTTAGTGGTAACTGTTCAATATTTATGTCATATTAACCAGGGTTCGATCCTTTCCATCGTGTTTTTTTTTCTTATCTCAAGCGGAGGTGACGTGGCAACTTCAGACTCTCTGATTGGTTGATTTTCCGTGTCTACGTGGACAGGCTAAATGATAATCTTATTCTTCTTTTAGTATAGTATATATATATATGTATAAACTTTAAATATGTAATCAATATTCAGAATGTTTCCTCAGCTCAATTGGCAAGTGAATTGTTCGGATATCAATAAAGAAGTTTTTGTTTTCCTTTCAAGGAGGGGCAAACATGTAGTTTTGATATCGTCTCTTTTCCTATAGCCTGCGTTTTCTTAAGCTCAAACAATGCTGCCTCCACATTTTTTCCCAATTTTTTCATTCGTTTTTTCACCTATTTAATCATTTTACTTTAAACTTTATAGATCTTAGTTGGATTCAAAGTTTTATAAGATTTGTTGCATAAATCGAGTTGGATTAACGACGCCGTATTACACACGGACAAGGCGGAAAAACTCGGTCGTCCGCCTTGGAGCTCTGATTTGCTCCACCTCGCCATGGCTAATCTCCGATCACCGCGGACACGGTCGATTAATCCAACGGAGGTTCACAATCACATCATGAAATAACACAAAATAAGAAACAATAACACTAGTGATGAGGAAACATAACCAGCAAAGTTTAGAAGATCTTGAAATGTACATTCAAAGGTGGGAACAACATAAGATGAAAAAGCCCAAGAAGAATTGTTTCTCCGCAATTTCTACAAGATTTCTAAATGGAGAATTTCTTATGACTGCGACTTCATCTTCATCAACGGCGATTAATATTTTACTGATATAGGAAGGTTTTTGATACCCTTATGTCCAAAGGTTTTTCACCAATAGCAAACATCCTAAAAGCAAAGAAAGGTTGAGGGGTTATACCATCACTGGTAGGCATTACAATCTTAACGATTACATATCGTATGAAAAAAATTGATTGAGGAAATGACTGGTAATTAAGTATGAAATGAAAGAAGATACTTGAATATATTAGAGGAATACAGAAAAGTATACGAAGATTTTAGAAAGCTTTATTCAGAAGAAAGATTCTAAAAAAAATAATAATTCAGTTTGTCTAACATAATAGCTTTTGTGTAAACTTGGTTTATCAAGATGAAATAGGGGTATTATGGTCACAAAAATTTCGACAAAAACTATGTAAACTCTATATGTGTATATGCATAATTATGCTATAATGTTAACTAGAGTTTGACCGGTCCTTGAAAGGACGGGTATTATTTTTAACTTTTATGAAATATATTATTTGTTTGTAATTATTGAATGTATTTATCTTAGTAAAACTTTCTTTATAATAAATTCGACACATAGAGTCTCTCCGTAGACTATGTGTTTTTCTGGCTTTTTTTATTCCATCTCCAATCAACATATTTATTTGGCTTGTTGTTAAAATAAATGATTTTAGAACGCAAATGTACAATACTTTATATTGATATTTTGTTTAAACAATATGACACATTTCTGTATTAATTAAATATTTACATTGTAATTTAAATTTTTATACAAATCAACATATTTGTGTAGTTTGTTTTTAAAAGATATAATTTTGAATCCAAATGTACAGTACTTTTATATTGATTTTTTTGTTATGTGCAGCCATTATGTTTGGTTCAAATATCCAATTCATTTTCAAATACATTCGTTATTTGAATATTATAAGTTTCCTATACATCATAACAAAATTAATACAGACCCGGGGATCCAACTTGAAACTCACACATAAATTTATATCCAAACATGGCCTAATTTCAAAACCCAAAAAATCTATACCCGAAAGAAACGATCAGTACCTAAATGGGTACCCAATGTCTATGCGTAACGGATTCCGTAAACAAATAAAAAAATATTTTTATGTGTTTGGCTAAATTAAGTGAAAAGGAAAATTTTATTCAGTAATATTTGTAAAATATTAATAAGGATTAATATATGAATATCGATTTGTTTATATAAGTTTTGGAATTGTAATTAATTAATTTATATTGATTTTAAATGCAGTGGTAGAATCTGTAAATAAAAAAATACAAAAGAAAGTACCTAAAAAGAAATTTTAAAACCCAAAAATATATACCCAAGAAAACGACCTTACCTAAATGGATATCCAATGTCTATGCCTAACTGATTTAAGTAAACAAAAAAAAAATATTTTAATATATTTGGCTAAATGAAGTTAAAAGAATTTTTTTATTTACTAATACTTTACAATATTAATAATGATCAATATATGAATATCGATTTGTTTAGATAAGTTTTGAATTGTAATTAATTAATTTAAATTGATTTTAAATGCAATGGTATAATCTGTAAATAAAAGAAACGCAAAAGGAAGTACCTAAAAGATATTTCAAAATCCAAAATCTATACCGAAAAAGACTCAGATCTAAATGGGTACCGAATGTATATGCCTAACTGATTCCGTAAACAAATGAAAAAAAAAAATTTATGTGTTTGGCTAAATTAAGTGAAATAGAAAATTTTTTATTTAGTAATAATTTTACAATATTAATAATGATCAATATATGAATATCAATTTGCTTAGATAAGTTTGGAATTGTAATTAATTAATTTAAATTGATTTTAAATGCAGTGGTAGAATCTGTAAATAAAAAGAATTACAAAAAGGAAATACATAATTTATAATAATGCAATGACCAAATGTGTAAAAAAAAAAAATAAATATACTGCTATCCATGTTTCCAAACAATTCTTATTTAATATTGTTATCCATGTTTCCAAACAAACATCCTTTTAAACTGCAATTCATGTCTTCAAACACTTCAATTTTGTACTTGAGTTTTAATAATATAGATGTATAAAGTGTAAATACTCTTTTTTTTATCTCCTTAACTTTTTCTTAATTTTGATAGTGGACTGGAGTTTTAGTGGAGTTAGTGGATTTTAAGATAACAAAATTAAGTGGAATAGTAATTTCTTTTATTTTCAAGACCACCTATTATTAGTTTTTAGTGTTATGTAAAATTGCTTAACTTTTTTTTTGTCACTAATGTAAAATTGCTTAACATTATCTATTATTTAATCATATGAATTTTACAGTACAATTTGTGGATTTTGAAAGAAAAATATTCTAAAAAATAAATTCGAAGGAACAAACATAGTTTTACATATACTAATTAATATGTATTTTTATCTCAATGTCAGAATTTAAGTGTAACAGTAAAAAAAATGACAAAATGGCCCGTCTGAATTTTGTTTTCTGCCTATACACTGTACTCAGTGTCAGAATTTATGTGTTACAATTAGTCAAGGAATACAACCAAGCAGAAAAGAACAAAAAGAAATGCAGGAGTGTTGTCTTGTAGATTATGGAGAGGAAGAAAAGCTGTGACTTGTTGCAAGGCTTCTCACGTTTTTTGTCTTTGGTCAGTCTTCTTATGTTTATCGAACAAGAAGAAAAGTTGGAACAGTTAAAGAAAACAAGTACAGAAATGATGTACCATATGGGGAGATTCAATATCAAAATCATGCACGGAAAAAAAAAACAAAGTTTTTTTGTGATTTGAATTCCATACAATATCTAAATGTCTATACATATATTCAAGTTCAGCAAGTGCAAATAATATCAAAACGAAATGATGAGTCACAAGATCAACAAGTTGTTTCTCAATCTTCTCCATTTGGGCAATACTTCACCGGTTAGCTGATCCGGAAACAATTTGCCAGATTATTATATCACTTGTTTTATGTTATCTTTATTTTCTATTATTCATGTTTTTTAATTATGTTATGCATTTTTATCTACAATTATTAAATAATGGAATATCTTGTTTTTACATATTATTGTATCATTTTAACATTAAAAATATTATTTAAATAAGAATTAAGAATATTAAAGATTTAAAGGATCATTTCATAAAAAAATAAAAAAAATCAACTCCAAAATGGAGTAATGGAAGTAACCCTAACCATTACTCTATTTTGAGATTGAAAATGGAGTGGGGTTGAAAAAGATTTTATTCCAAAATGATATTTAAAATAGAAAATGAAGTATGGTTGGAGATACCCTTACTAAAAAACAACAACAAAACTCCATAATACAGGAAAACAATAAGAGCTTCCACTGGTTAATTTTTTCTTTTCTTTTCCAAAATTTTTAAAATCTTAATGTTAATAGTCCACTCTTAAATTCAAAATAAATCGAGAGCGTTTAGTATGTAGTTATCAAAATAATGCCATACGTGACGTCTATAAGTTATCAATAAACTATTATTTTTTGTTGTAGTTTCCAACAAAAAAAAAGAGTTTTAGTAATCTAAAAATGTAGTTGTCCACTAATTCCTTGTTGTATTTCATTGATATTGCAGTAAAATAACATATATATTGATAATCCAATCCACATAAGCAAAAACTCTTGTCATTGTTTTTTTTTTTTGAGAAAGAAATTCTTGTCATTGTTGTCCATTTGTAATATCTTTTTCTTCTTAAATTAGGGACAAGTATTATTGCAAGGAATACAACCACATGAGCTACGCCCCGAAACCAAATAGCCACGACGGTTTGTTAACTTCCTCGCCGTTTCAGCTGCTCTCAGCAACTGCTCAGCATGTTGCTGCCTTGCCGTAGCTCTCCAGTCCTCTGCTCTCCGGTGCACCATGTCCATTCTCTTCATCAGTTTCTCTTCAAAATTTGATCTCATCTTCTGTATTTTCATCTAAAACAAATAAAACACCACCCAATACAAGACAAATTAATTGTTAAAAATGTTAAAAATCATTACACAGCTGTAAAATTAGGACTTGTATGATTTTATAAGCTACATAATAAAATGATAAATGGTTTAATATAGATCTAAACTCTATAAATAAACATATCTTTTTCACATGGGACTTGCACAAGTTACAAGTACAAGTACAAAGATATCATCACCCCTTTTTAAAAAATTTGAAACCCGAAGACTTTTTGCTCTAAAGTAACAGAGACTAGTCAATGAAGTCGTGCAAGGGACTTCGGATATTACTCTAATATTGGCGCATGGCTCCACGAATCTATTACTCCCTAGAACAGAACAAAAACCGTATTTTTATACGGTTCTCTCTCTAAAATATACGTATTACCATGCACATACCTCGAGTTTCCTGGACTGAGCTTCTGCTTTAGCATTTTGGAGATTCACCCATGCCTGGATCTTGGCTTCTTCTCTTTGATATCTACAAAAGAAATCAAATTTTTGAGTTTACCAAATTAACTTTTAATAGGTAAAAAAAAGCTATAATAGTTTAACCAAAAAAAAGGTTTTAATAGTTTCTTTCAAGAATTTTTATTTTTTTGACTTACAAGATTTTTTTTTTTCAAGATTCATGTTTATACCTTTGGCAAAACTTGATCGTGTCGTCTTCACCATCCCATAAAGCAGCTTTAGACTCACAAACACTTCTCCGTAATTCACTTTCCATATCGAATTGTCTTAAGCTCTTAGATATCTCTTGTTCTTCCTCTTCCCTCGAGTTCCAATGAGTGACCGAGTTATAATACTGAGTCGCTGCTGACCCACTGAGTCGTAGCTTGTCTGCGAACTCGGAGATGTCTATAACGTTTTTGGTTTCTGTTAACGGGCCAGACATTTTCGAAGGCGTGTTGTGTCTCGCCGGAGACATGCTTTTGAACGGCGTGTGGCATCTTGAAGCCGTCACGCTTCCGCTAGGTGTCATCTCTGTTCCCATGTCTCTGTGTTGTACTTGAGCTTCTTCTTCTTCCTCGAACTCTCTGAATATAAACCCTTCCGTTGATGGGAGCACTTCGTTCGCTAACTTATCTACAAGAACACAGAATCAAAAAAAAAAAGATCGAAACTTTTCAAGAATGTGTTAAAAAGGTTTCTTTCTTTTCTACCTTTGAGTACAAGATCTGGTGGAGATAATGAGACTTTCTCCGCTGTGACCCTAGACTTCTCCGAGTAAACAACTTTGAGGGAATGTGCCGGAGATTCATGACCGGAGGTGACCCATTTCTCTGCATCGACCCATTTAGAAGGAAAGTTTCTTCTTCTCCCAGAGACATTGCTACTGAAACTGAAGACACCTCTACCTGGAGTGCAAGGAGACTCCATCAACATCACTCTTCTCTGTCCACTGCTTCTTCCTTCTCCAATGCTCTTTTGTGATGAGAAACTTTGTCTTCTTTCGTTTACCATCTCGCTACTGCTGCTGCTGCTGCTTAGGTCTGCAGATTTATTTAGGTTGATTCTGCTTATAAGCGAGTCTTCTGCAAATGGGTTTCTACTCATTCTTGGCTCCACATCTATAGTTTTCTTCTGAAAACAAACAAACAAACAAAGAGAGATTCAAGAACAAGAAACAGAAGAGAAGTAATAAAGACAAGGAAATACATTGTTTCTTTTACCATATTAGGAGGAAAAGTTTGAAGATGGAGTTTGGTGGCGCTGTTTCTTGTGATGTCCTTTGTTTTGTTTCTTCTATTTTGTTTTTGTGTTCTTATCTTGCTAACTACTTGTCTACATCTAAGGCAGCAGTTGTTGTAGAAGAGCTATAAAAAGTGAAGTTATATGAAAATGGAATTAGCTTTTAGATGTCAGGCTTGACCAGTTTTTAAGAATGGACCATTGGATTCTATATTTTCATTTTATTTTCTTTCTTATCTTGTATTATTCTATACTAGTCTTTGGATTCTAAAGGAAACACTAAAGAATAATACAATTATAAAAGAAACACAAATATAGATTAAATATTTATATCTCATAAATATTTCAAATTATTTTTAATAAATTTAAGTTTCATACATAAAATTAAATAAAAGATTTAAAATAAAATTTACAATATTTGAAAACTAGAATTCGACAGCAAGAATATTACAAAAGAAACTTAATAAAATAATTTTTTTTAAAGGTACATGAAAACATAATTATTACACAAATTTAATATTACAACAACATTAATAGTCTGATAAATTTTCACAGAACCTCCAAAATATCCAAAATATTGTCGAAACAAATTTTATGTAACTGAAGATGGTGTTGTTGTTATACTTGGCGTCTTTTTGTACTATTCTTTCTTGTTAAGATCGAATGTATTCACGAGTATTAATATCATCGATATAAGCCAAGTCTTTTAGCAATATTTTAGTGTAAGATTTTATTAATTAATATTGTTGTAATATTTTTATTCATGTGTTAGTTATTTATAATTTTTTATGAATTTACATTAATTATAACAAATATGAGGACTATAGTGTAAAATACAAATTATTTGAAGTTTTGTTTGGAGTTTTGCTTTTGGAGAATAACACCATGAAACTTTAAATATAAAATTTTGCAAATTTCAAAATTGAGAGTCTTTTTGGAGATGCTTCCTAAAAAAGAAACTTCAAAACTTCAAATTTAAAATTTGATATTTTTATTTGCATTTTGATCCTTACAATTACATATTACATTTATGATTCTTAAGTATTTTATTACATTGTTTTAGTCCTTAAAAATTAACTCATAAATATTTTAAATTTGTTTTAATAAATTTATATTTTAATCATAAAATCAAATAAAAACTGTAAAAATAAGATCTAAAACTATATTTAGACTCTAACAATATTACAAAAGAAACTTAACAAATACACTAATTAATCATATAAAATAGTTTTATAGAATAATATGGTATTTACTTGTAATTTAATATTTAATTATGTATATCTATGTAAAAATTATATTAATTAATATTTCTGTAATATTTTTATATACATGCTCTTTATTTATAAAGTTATATGAATTTAAATTAATTATGATAAAATATAAGGACCATAGTATAAAAATAAATACTTTTGAAGAAGTTTTGTTTATGGGGAAGAACACCTTTAAACTTCAAATATGAAGTTTTGAAACCTTCAAAATATAATGTAGTTTTCTGGAGATGCTTTCTTTTGGACTCTAGACTGTTGTAGTATTTAGTTTGTGATAACGATCTAAGTAGTCATATTTATATAATTACTAGGGGTTGGTCCTACTGGTGGTGAGTTTATATTAAAACTATTTTATATAATTTAATTTTATAAAATATTTTAAGTTTTACTTATACTGAAAATAATAAACGTAATCTATTTTTATTCCAAAATTATATTGTAAATTTTATTAAATTTGAGAAATATCCTAGGATATCCTTTGAAAAAATTTGTCACAAAATAGCTTCTAAAGATCAAAGTGACCAAAATGTTTCACTGAAAAGATAAATAAATATATATATATATATATATATATATATGTAAAAATATATTTATATCCTCAGAATTAACTAATCTAGACCTTAGGTTCAAAATTAAGAAGTGAGTTTTGAATTGAGGTTTAAACTTTATAAATAAAAAATGAATATTAAAATTTTGATAATAAAATTTTTAAAAATAGTTTCAAAAAAAAATTTAAAATTTCAAAAGAAAAATTTAAAATAAATTGCAAGACTTTTATTTTGCAAGAAAATTTAAAATTTATAAAAATCAAATTTGAAAATATAATTCAAACTATTAAAAATTATTTTTCAATTTTTTTTAATTATTTGTATTTATATATCTCGGTGTAAAACTTTTTGCATGTTAAATAAAACATTTTGATCATTTTTTCTTTAGAATTTTTTTTGTGACAAAAACTTAAATATTGTCTATTTTAGAAGAATTACCCTTAAATTTTGTTGATTTGATTTGAAAAGACAACTAATAGTTTTATTTTGTTGGAGAACACAAAATTATTAAATTAAAAATTTAATGAAAATGCAATGATTTATATTGTGTTCGAGACCGGATAGAAAACAAAGTCGTAAGACTCAAATACCCCCAATCGGATTGAGAATCAGATTTACGCAGGTTACTACTATCAAGTGTAATGCGATATTTAAAATTAAACAAATTATCACGAAAATGATCGCTTCCTGCTTATAATTGTACATTAAGTACAAAGTTACATAAGAAAATTAAAGTCTTAAGGTGAAGACGAAACATTATTATTTCATGCTATAAAATCGTGGAAAGATGTAGTTATGTTAATACACAAAAAACAATAATAATATCAGTATCAGTAAAGATGAAACATTTTTTTTCCTTCTTGATGTTGCCTTCTCTAAAGCTTTTTTTTTGTGGATGGAGACTTAGATTCATCATTAACAGAATCATTGTTCAAATTCTCTCTATACCAGACCAAATCTTCAAGAACATTCTAGAACAACCAACATCCTCCTTCCATCAGTTTCCCTTTATTGTTCTTTTGTGGTTGATTCTTTGTGAGTCATCGATTCTCTAATTTGCCTTTCAGTGCTCTTATATCATATGTGTCACAACACCTATGTTGTCTTTGGTGTTTGTTGATCTTGAAGTTGGGGTGATCTCTGACATATTTTTTTCCGCTTGATGATGAACCATAGTTGTTAGCTCTTACGTGTTCAAAGCAGAGCACTCATCCACCACTCGCATTTGTAACTTCTTGTTTTGAACCGCATGTGCGCAAGCTTCCACCCATAACTTTCTTCAGTCCATTAACTTAGCTCCAAAGGCGTTCTAATGCTCTGAACCCAAGTATAATCGCTCCTGCAAGAAGTCACATAGTCATTCCTCGATACTCTAGAACCAAACTCCAAATCAGGAAACGCAATCTTGTGATTCTTTGGTATTCCGAGGAATTCCGCCCCTAGGTCTTCTGGTGGAGTGCTCATGCCTGGCACAGTCTCTTTGTGGTTACAACTTCTGAACCAAACGTTTTGGCCAACATCTGTTTCAACATTGCCATCCTCACGTTTTGCTATCTCGTCGGGGTGGTTGTTATTACATATTGCAGCTGATTCCTTAACATCGATGCATTGAATTTCTCTGCAATATTCTTCCGATGGATCTTCTGAGCTGAGCGCCTAGGCAGCTCTTCAACAGGGTCATCATTATCAGAGTGAGACCAAACACAATCTCCTGCTATTAACTTTGGTGTGGACATTCTATCAGATATGAAACTTCTTCTTTCTAAATGACAACAACTGATGTCTTTGATATTGAATGATAGCCCCATTTGTCTCTATGGTTGCCGAGATACAGAGTTCTAGATTTCAATAAAGTAAAAACAAAAGAACCCAGTTAACAGAGATGTCCTAGAAGTCTAAAGTAGAACCATGATAATTGGGAAATCTCTATGAAAAATTGAACTATTTGTTTTCATAAAAGTGATATTGTGGGAGGAGCCAGAGATACATTTGACGTCTCATCATGTTAACCCATTCTCATGATATCTTCAAGCATGAATTGAGCAAGATCCATCTCTTTCTGGCTTTCCCCAACTTTGAGGTCTCTTTTTCCATCTGCAGAATATTAAACCTTAGTTAGCATTAACCCAAACCACAGTTAGAAAACCCAACTTAAAAAGACATATATGAAAACTATTTCTGCGTATTCACAGAAGAATAAACATTTTGTATCTGAAGATCTTTTGTCCTCACCATCATTACACAATCTCAGTTTGAGGCAGGGTCAAACTTTATATGTTATGTGAATCCAGCTGTGAATATACACCAATAGTGAAGTTATTAACACAGGAAAAAAATCAGTAAAATATATAATGGTCCCTTAATACCGTTCTAGTTGAGCATTGCAGTCTCTATAACTGCTTGTTGGTGTTGAATCCTTCGAGACCAACCGTAACAGCTTAACCACCTTGGAGAGTTTATCCTCGTGGTTATGAATATCAGAGACCCATCTTTCGTTCACATCAGGACTCTATCTGCAGGAGTCTTTTGATTCATATACATAGATTCATTATAAAAATTATAACCCTCATTTAAATATATTTAGGCACAAACTCTTACCTAAGCTAGACCGACATTCTCATCCCATGTTTAAAGAACAGAGACAACGATCATCTAAAGCTGCAAACTTGATGCAATCACAACCTCAGGTTCTCATGTGATATTAAATCCTTCAGAATCTGCAAGAGAAAAATCCATCTAAGCGTATAATCTAAGAGGGTCTACATGATGGTAACTGCAAGAGACACAAACAATAACGCAAGGTTGCAGCTTCGGTTATGTAATAAAAAGAAAACTGTCCATAAAACTTCATCAGAGGGTTTCTTCAATCGTTAAATCTATAGAAACATAGATCAAACTGAATATTAGCATAGAATTGAAGATGCCAATAAAAACCTGGTAGGAGACACTGGAGAGGTTCAGATCTAGATTGATTTTAAACAGCAAATTAGAGTAAATGTACTCCTCTACCACCAAACAAATTGGCCTCGAGTAAAAAAGACGAATAAAGATTGGATCACTTTCCCACGTTCTTTTCCGCGAACGTTTGCTATTTAGGTCCAAATAAGCCGAAATAAACTCAAGTTGTAGAATCAACGAAACAAACTCCATTTTTATAGCTGTAGAATCAAAATCATGAAGGAAATATGGGTTGTATTGATATCGACATAGTGGAAGGTGTGTATTAATGGCGTTAATGAGAAAGTTAATTACTTTGATTGAATGTTTACCAAAACCGTTATGCCGGTGACTGTCGAGAGGAGGTGGGGTGAACATCGATCGTCAAAACAACAACGCCGCCAACGCGAAGAATGATTGATCTGAACCATTTGAGATAAATTCATGCTTAGGTCCAACTAAGTCCAAATGACAGAGCCCATACGAAAAAGCTAGTTTTGCTGATTTTTTTATGTGCCACGTGGTAAGAAAACCCCTATCTTTCTTGCAGATGTGGAGGCCTGAGAAGGCAGATAACTCTAGTTTATTATAATAGATATTCCAAATGATATAATAATTTAAGTAATAAAAATATACTGAAGTACTAAAAAGAAATTGAGTTCACCAAATCAGTACCGTACATCTAATGTCCATACAATGTCTTTGCAAGGCCATAAGAGACCGAGGATACATTAATTACCTGTATGTAAGCAACAATGTCCATGCTGCTCTAATATCTTGGATAGACTTAAACGACTCCACTTGTCCTTTGACTCTATGAAGACTAGCTGTCCATATTACAATCAACAAGCTGTGGTTTGAGCGAAATAACAGGTTTCACAACAGCACCTCTACCACTCAGATTGTGGTCAAGCAAATTGACAGCAGGGCCATCCGCAACATAATCATCCCTAGAACTAACCGCAAGAAGTTCTGGCGTCTTATGAGAATGTGGCTCAAATACTCCTAGCCTGTTGAGACTGCTCTCCGTGTCATCATTTATGCTCGTTTGTTGTTTGTTATCCTTTTTTGGCGGAAAATAGTTTCTCTGCACTAACTCTTTGTCTATGTACAAATTCTGCTTCATATTCATGATAATCCACATTCCTATAAAAAAAGAACATTGGCGATTCTTGTCTTATCGTTTTTCTTTATATGATGTTTGACGATTTGATTGTTCATAAAGTTTGGTTGATTGAAGTAGGGAGAGTTTAATTGCTGATTAGTTTTGTAGATTGTTAATACTAATGATTTCTGTACAATTTGTAAGTCGTCTTTTCTCTTTTTTTTTTTTTTTCTTTTAGGTGAGCTAATTACATCAGAGTTTGGTCCTAAAAGCTTCACGAACCTGATACTTTCTTTCAAATATATGGTTAATTTACCTAAATCTAGTAACACTAGAACTAATGACTCTTCAGTGTTTGGTCGCAAAGAACATGACACTTGCTTTGTTTACACTTTACACCTTCATCTCTCACTCCGAACTTTTCTTTTTTTTATGGACCCGTATGATTGTTTGTTTTTTAAGCCCCGTATGATTGTTACAACCGTTTAGTTCTTGGTTTAACCCAATTATTTAGCATTTGGATCGATTTGTAGCAAATTCGTAATTTTCT
This sequence comes from Brassica nigra, assembly GCA_016432835.1. NCBI lineage: Eukaryota > Viridiplantae > Streptophyta > Magnoliopsida > Brassicales > Brassicaceae > Brassica > Brassica nigra. The sequence goes on from CM028246.1 coordinate 45,821,550, forward strand.
TTAACTATTTAGGATTTAATGTTTCACACAAACACCAAAAATTAAAAATCAGTTAAGAATCTAAATGGTAACATAATCATATATCATTATTTATTCTTTGGAAGACCACCGAAGAAGGACAAAAGCAAAGAAGAAAGAAGTGTAGACATTTTGATGATGGCTAAAGAGAAATAAACTGAAACTGAAACCAGTACAAATATTATTCATGCCTCATCGACCGAATTGCTTCAGGTAGGAAGCTCACACAGGCACCTATAAAACTAAGAGAACCACAAAAAAAGGCAGTTAAGAATCTAAATGTAACATAATCATAAACAGTAAAAATTATATAAATTAATATTCCATAAATTAATAAACATGATAAACTAATAAATTTGACACAAATCAATTAGATAATAAGATAATACTTTTTTAAAAAAATTCTTACATAATATAGCACCGAGATGACTTTAGTAAGTTGCAAGCCGAAGGTCTCATCGTATATATATTATATAAGTACAATCAAACAATTATATTGTTTGCTTTATATTCACAATAGAATTATCTCTATATTATCTTAACACTTCATTATATTTTGCTTATATTTAGTTAGATTATATCTAAATATTTACATTTTATAAAACATATTTTATACACCAAATATACCATAAAATAATATGAAAGTATAATACCAAAATTTAATATATATATATATATACACACGTAAAATCAATTATTTTATGAAAACTATATTAAAATAGAAAAATTCAAAAAGAAAATTTCTGTAAATTAATAATTCTATAAATTAATAAAATATCATAGTCTTAACATTATTAATTTATAGAGTTTTACTGTACTATAATAATAGATTTTCTGACAGACCTTAATTTTAAAAATTTGGACCCATCAATTTCAAAGGAAGGATTAGGTTTTTTAGTCGTAACGGATTTCTTATCTTACCTTGGCTGGATTTAGGAGTAGTATATTCTTAATCCATATAAGAATGAAGGCCGTAAAGATGAGACATGTGAGTGATATCCATCCAGTTGTCAACTCGTAGATCAGTGTAAAAGCTACTGACATAAAAGAATGTTAGAAATGTCCTAAAATCATTTGTATTTACTCTTGTTAAAGCCGTAATGTCAAGGTTTGACAATCATATAATATTAGGTGGTTATAATATTTTGCTAGAAACCGCTTATAACTTATAGATTAAGAATCTCTTACTAATATTATATGATCCTAAAGGGTCACACACCTAAGCAAATTTGATTAGTGATAATTGGGGTTATGAGATACTTGTTATATGTGATACAAGTTATCTCAAATACATGTAATATCAATAATTAACATTACATGCCTAAGTGTTATATGTGATAAACACATGTGCACGTAAATGGAAGAATAATTATGATTCTTTTTCTAATATGGGCTTGGCCCATTGACGTTTACGAGGTTATTAGGTTACGCAAGTCGTTGCGTATAAATATAATGACGCGATTGATTTTTGGCGATGAGGCTGAACCCTAATTAAAACGTGGGACAAAAAGTTTGTCGTCACCTTTCAAGATCAGATCTCACGGTACTAGTATTCTGTTCGTGATCTAATTCGTGTGCGTGTGGATACCGGTAGAGGCACAATATTTGAAGTACTAAACCTCGGTTCGTTTGATTTTTTGTTCCGCTGCAAAATAACCAGGTTTATTCCAGACCTTAAGTTCTAGATTTATTTCAGTATTAACATGAGATTTTAGGCATATGAATTCATAAATAAATTTATAAATTGTTATAAACCGGTATGAATTCCAACAAAGAATTCACGAGCTTAAAGTCTTTAGCGACCCCAAAACTGAACAACACCATCATAAAGTGAAGATGAAGGGGCACAACTAGAGAAATGATGAGTAGACGTTCTTTCTTTTTCTTTTCTTCAAGTAGATGTCGATATATATGATGATTAGCAAGATAAAAATTCCTAGAACAGATTTCAGAAGTGTAAACGCATATTGAAAACTATGTCAGGGTGGGGGACATGGTTGGGCCCTGTGTAAAAGCTCTGGAGCATGTGCCCTGCTCCAGGGCCGACGACAATATATATTAAAATATATTATCTTGCAAATTAATAGTGTGTATAATATTTTTATTATATTTTTATTGCTAAATAAAATTTTATGATTTTTGTAAACTTTTATCAATAAAAAAGACTATATTGTAAAATGTAAAATTTTTATAGTTTAATTTGAAGTTGTTCTTATGGAAAAAAGCAGCCTCAAATTTCTAATTTGAAATTATGCAAACTTCAAAAATAGTTTATTTTAGAGATGCTTTAAATAGAACTAGATTTTGATCCGCGCGTCCGCGCAGATGTATTTTTCAAAAATATGTTACTATTTGTTTTTCATGTCAATATTAAGGCTGGGCAAAAAATCCGAGTCCGAAGAACCGAACCGATCCCGATCCAAAAAAATAGTACTAGATCCTAATCGAAATTGATTAAATATCCAAATTATTCAAAAGTTTGGTATTTAGAAAACCGAAACCGAATCCGATCCGAACCGAAATATTTCGGGTACCCGAATGTATCTAAAATAGATTTATATATTAATTATGTTTAGATTTAATGTATATAAAAACATCCAAAATATATATGATACTTTTAAGTTAGGTTAAATACTTGAAAATATATACAAAAAGTCAAAAATAAATATCTGAAAATGTTAAAATATACTCAAAACACCAAAAATACTTAAAATAATTATTGATTCAAATATCTAAACCGAACAAATTTATATGTTAAGTGTAGATATTATGACATATATTATTCAAATTTATATGTAATATATTGTTTTGTTTATAGATTTTGAGAAATTTAAAATATATAATGAATTTTAATTTTTAAAAATAATTTAATGTGTTATCCGAACCTGAAACGAACGTACAAAGATCCGAATCGAACCCGAACTGAAATCTAGAAATATCTGAATGGGGCTGAAATTTTTGATCCCGGAAACCTGAAACCCCAACACACCCGAATCGAACCTGAATGGGTATATGAATGTCCACCCCTAGTCACTATTATATATTATATTTTTGTCATCATATAATTAATTGTATTTTATACGTACCATCATTTAAGTAATCATATAATTAATAATATTTTATACGTACCATCATATAAATAATCACATATATTATATTTTAACTTAATATGAAATATAAAAACCATAATTTAAGTTGGTATATGAAATTGAGCTTTGTATTGTATTTTTCTTATAATGGTCATTGGAAAATATTTTAGTAAAAATCAATTTGGAATATATGTATACTTTTGAATCAATGTTTGCTATAAATCAATATTAAATTATTATTTTGATTTGAAATAAGTATATAAATTTAAATTTTGTTTTATCACTATTTTAGACAAAGGATGTTTTTAGGTGATTAGATTAGCCAATTTTCGTATATTTTAAAACTTCCACAACTAGATAGTTTCTATAATATAGATAGACATTCAATTTTTTTAATAACATAAGCCCATTATTTTTTTCTTAATATAATGTTATTCATGTTTTCAAATAATATTATATTCTTTTTATACTCTTATCTATATTTCCAAACAAAACTTTTTCTTTAAATTGCTATATATGTTTTCAAACAATTTTTTTTTAAACTACTATCTATGTTTCCAAACAAACCTAATTTGTACCTCAGTTTTAATAATATAGATAATCAAACATTATGGTCATGTGGTGAGGTTTGGGAAAACCACAAAAATACGCACCCATATCAAAATTATTGACCGCTGGACCACAACCAGTTACACATAAGATGTCCTCGGTAACTTTTTTTTTTGACATCGATGTCTTCGGTAACTTATGGAAATAACCAGACACATCTGGCCACATCATCTATTGGTGATAATGAGTAAACGATTTCACAAAACCCCATGCAAATTGCGGGAATATCACTAGTTAATTAATAAACCACAGTTTTGAAGAATTATATGTGCTAGTCGTTACTATTTTGTGCAGTTTAATAAAGAAGAAACTGTCAGCAAAACACACAAGAAAGTGAATTATAGAAACTTTCAGAAAAAATACAAAAAAAAAAAATTGAAACTATATTACTATTGTATTGTATGTCCATTATTTATTCGAATCTCACATTATCCACGTTACAAAGGCATCTACATGTATGAATACGTGTATTTATAATATATAATTAAAAGAGTATACGTGTTTAGATGATTTTTTAAATATATAAAACTATACTACTATTCACATTGAACATGTGGTGTAAGACCTTATTATATCCTTTCTTTTATATAACCAGAGGCTCAATTATTCACATTGAACCGTTTTTTTTTTCTCTATCAAAAAACTATAAAGTATAAATACGAAGAGGACATATACAACAAACCAATCAGTCCCAAATATAAAGAGTTTTTCAATATTTGAAAATACTTAGCAACAATCGTATAGCAAAGAACATGATGAAGATTCATCCTGTCCAAGCTTTACTTGTGGACTCCAGCGCTGGAGAAGACAAGAATTCGGCGTACTTGACGACGGAGCAAGAGAGTTTCACGATTTGGATGAGATCTCTGGTGTTCCATAGCAAAGGCTGCACAGTTTTTGACTCCAAAGGAAACTTAGTCTACCGAGTGGATAACTATGATTCCAAGAGTCGCAGTGAAAGTTACCTTATGGACTTATACGGAGTAGTCTTGTTTAAATTTCAACAAACGTTGGGTCTGTTCAAATCTTGTAGAGGATACAATTCAACCGGTACAAGCTTTAGACTAAGAAAGAACTTCAAAGTTTCATCTTCGTCTTTTAAAGTTGTAATGGGATCTGGTAAAGATGATCGGCAGTCTTGCTATAAGATTGTAAGTCGTGGATCGGGGTTCACAATCGAAGATGAATCAGGAAGATTAATGGCAGATGTTAAAAAGAAACAATCTCATATTAATGGTTTGAATTTTGGAGAAGATGTTTTGACAATGGTGGTGGAGCCACAAGTAGATCATTCTTTTATAATGGGTATTGTTATAGCTTATGGTCTTCTCAAATCTAAATTGTAACCACTTTTTTGTGTGTGTGGGTGGGAGGGCGGGTGCATGGGATTGAATTATTTGTAAATTGAGTGCAGTAAATGCAAATACAGAAATATTCAGAGAACCAGCATATACTGTTTTAATTAATTACGTTTTAAAAAGAGTTTCTTTTTACAATGATAACTAAAAAAATGTAGAACTTCCACCGATTTGGATAAAAAGAGTTAAAACATCATTACAAACAAAAACCATAAAGTCTCTCGCTTGAAATGGGACTATCACAAAATGTGGAGAAAATTGGCTACGTTCGATGAGCATCAGAACAACAAACCCATCTCTCGAACTCCGTCGGTTGATTCTCTTTCTGACTCCTCCACTCTTTGTTTTCAGTGGCAGATGAAAACCCTAACTGTAATTCAATTTCGGTTTACTAACGTAAATTTAAATAATAATTTAGTGATTAAATTTAATTTTATATTGTAAAATAATTAATATTGATCAAGATTGTTAAAACTAAAATAAGAATAATAAAATAGTTGAAAATATTATCTTAAATATAAGATTTGATGTTGTAACTGTAGAGTAAAAATAAAGACGGAAGACTAAGACTAGATCAAATATTATTTTACACAAAGATGGAAGAGATATTGCTTGCCCTTCCGGAGCCAAGAGCCAGCAAGGTAAAATATACCACCCGGAATCAAAAGTTGGACATAACACAAACCCCTAAAGCTAACAAAGACAAAGAAAAAAAAATGTCGAGAGACAGGATAGTAAAACAGAACCTCAGGAGAAGAGTGCTCAACCTTGCACCCAAAGACGAGCTTACCTAACAAGAACTCATCAGCAATTAACACAAGTTGAGAAGAGCAACGAGATAGACTGGAAGCACATGAACATCACTAACACATAAACTGAATCGCGAGAGGTTAGAATCCTCAACTGTCGCTGTGAACACCCTTCAATCCCAACTAAGACTTGCCACTGGACCTTGAGGGGGCTCTCCACACGTCTCATACACACCATCACCCCACGGCGAAGCCTGTAAAAGCTTTCCGAACACGTCTTATTCACACAGCCGGTAACTGGATAATAACCACTCCAAATCCAGGACAATCACGATCAAATCGGCGGCAATCGACCAACAATGAAGCATTAGCTGTGATATACATCAATCTCCTACCATTCCTCTCAAAACTAAAGTTGAGCTCGCAGAAGGCTCTGACCATCGAAGATCAACAAACACCGGAGTTGACTCCAATGAACAAAGGCAACACTCCCAAGCCCAAGCAAGAGGCCAAGCCACATCCCCAGCTAAACCTCACACACCCCTCCACAATGGCCACTACTGCTTGTCCCCGAGAAGAAACAGAGGGTAGAGCCTATTTCCAAACCTCACGTGCCGACATCGAAACAACCAAAGACAAGATATACGAAGAGGAAAACGAGATATGACACGGATACAACCTTAAAAGCCGACTCCTTTACCCTACAATCGAAGACGCCTCGTCGATGCTCCAAAGGGGAGCCCCAGACCGCCAAATCTAGCTCTCCCACAGCAGATTTAGGTTTCTAACGCCGAACAAACCCCAACCAGATACACCATACATATTGACGCCGACAACGAAGAGGAGAAGAAGAGAAAAAATAAAAGGAGAGGGAAGAGATGCAGACGGCAATGACCGGAGAGGCCGAACGCCGGTGCTCGAGAGTTCGATTTACTATTCGCATTTCGAGAGCTTTTTTTTGAGGCTTTTCTTCGTACTCGAATTACTCTAACTTATGTGGAGGGTTTTGCTGCGTGCACCACGTCTTTAAAACGTCAATTTTATGGCATGTTTTGTTATTAATAACCAGAAAAAATATAGACGGGCACCAGAAATATTAGCACATACCATTAACAACATATATAGATAGCATCGTCACAATATAGAGCTAGCTGTACTTTTAGACCATGCATGGAACGATATCGCATACAACAAACTGAATTAAATGTATATATGGTTAGTAATTAGCAAATATTAATTGGAACTGGTCGAGCAGATAATAGTAGTCTTTTTCAAAAAAAGAAAAAAAAGATAATAGTAGAGTATATAATTAGAGTAGTGCCATAGAGTCATGGACTCTTGGGGGAGAAGTACGAATGCAGGAAAAGATGCGGCTTAGGGCAATATTATTGGTGTCCCTTAGCGAAAGCCCTTAAGGAGAAAATACAGAGACCGAGGGAGAAAAAGAGGGAAAAACCCTTATATAAGGGTTGTCCCTTAGTTTTAACCGACAAAAAAAAAAAAACCAAAACTTAAGGGATTCTTCCCAGTCCCACCTATAATGATGCCCTTATCTACCTCTACATTCGTATAGTAATTATATACTAGTGTTTATAAATGGCAATAAGAAACAACTTCATATGTGAGATCATTTACTAGTATTTTATTATTGGTAATAAGAATAAGTTTTTTTTTTTTGTGTCTGAAAACGTTTCTTTGACAGCTGATAATTTTATTAATTTTCATATGTGAAAAGAGATTTAAAATTATTACTACTAAACAACAGTTTCGAAGACTTCAGTGTGCTAGGCATAAATGTCCTTCAGCAGTATCATTCCAAGAAACTTTCAGCAAGGAACACAAAAAATAATAATTGAAACTATATTACTATTGTATATTTGTATTGTATGTCTATTTATTATTCGAATCTCTCATTATCCACGTTACAACGAACCCTACATGTATGAATACGTTATACGTGTATTTATATTATTTAAAAGAGTATACGTCGTTAAATATTTTTTTCATATTAATGTCCGTATCTTCACATTGAACATGTGGATGTAAGACATTCATATATACATTTTTTTATTATAACCATAGACTGAATTATTACAAAAAAACTTTATTTTTTATTTTCATTTTACTTTTATTTTAATTTTTATTATTTATTTTAAGATATTTATATATATCTATAAAGAAAAGTTATAAGAATCTTTTACCTCCTTAACGAAGAAGATATCTATGAAAATGCCTCTAGAAAAATATGAAAAATAGTATAAGCAATGTGGTAAACTTAAATTTTTTTTTCACAAACATAGTCCACAACGGTCAAAATGACCAAAACATGTTTCAATAAAGAAGTAAATGAAAATTATACTCCTATTTGAAAGATATATAAAATAATAAATATTTGAATATATATATTTTACAAAAAAAAAAACAAAATCATTATTATTTATAAAATAAAGTTTAGGAAGTACTTCATGAATGTATATGATCTCTTCCGTAATTTGAGTTTAAATACCTTTCTGAATGAATAAGGATAATATCTTCCTAAAATTTAGAAAAGTATTGATAAATCTGTATAGTAATATTTTTTTATAAAATTTAAGAAAATATTCTTAAATTTGTATTTGAGTTTCATTCTTAAATGTTTATTTAGGAAAAAATGAATATATATTTATAAAGATACTGAATTTAAGTTATATGTATATTTAGTAAAATATTCTTAAATATGTAATATATTCCTAAAGTTTTCGGAAGACCTTCCTAAATCCGATATCTATAAAAATACTATACATATTTAAAAGCATCAACATAAATTTTTGAAATATTTTGTATATTGAGTAATAATTTTCTAAATATGAATATAAAGATAACATAAACATTTAGAAAGAACTTCCTAAATTTAAATACAATTTACATACAATTTTTTCTCAGAAACAAATATACATACAATTTACCTTTGTTTTTTTTGTTAAAGAACATAGAATTTACCTTTGTTGACCCACTTATAAAGACATTTTGAATTTGGGAAAATAAAATTGAAAATTAAAGGAGATATTATGTATGTTCAGTAAGGTATTCCAAAACCTTTTTCTCCAAAAATAGATTTTGAAAACATTATCTGAGAAAAAAGGTTTTCTAGAAAGAGTTTTTTTTGAACAAACCTTTTGAATTTCTTTTTGAAAAAATTATTTATTTTGATTTTATTGTGCTAGATTTTTCTATATTTATTTATATATTTTAATAAATTATTATTAAAACTACAAATGAGAATATAATTTTAGTTAACCTTTAATGAAATTTATTTTGGTCACTTTGACATACGGAGCTTTAGGTTACAAAAACTAAAAAATGAGCAATTTAGAAATCCACCCTATATTTATTGGATAAAAATAACAATTAACTAATATTTATATTATTTAATAAGATAGTGAAATGGATTATATTTGATATTTTTACAATTATATAATTTTTTGTTGAAATGCAAAATGATATTTATCAACAAAGAAAAAAGTTTATATACAATGATCACAGGAGATCAATTGTAACAGAAATTATAAATTCCAGATCATGTAATTTTACGATTATATAATTTTATGGGTTGTTTCATCTATCATCCAATATATTAATCAAAGTTAAATAAATACATTAAATAATTTTATTAAAAATTATAAAAAAAATTGATCAAGATATATTAAACGATCGTTACTCTGTTTCATTTTAGTTTAATAAAAATAAAACAAAACAAATGTGAAACACACCTAACTAAAATTAATGATGTAAACACATTTATATAAAAATTATAAAATAGAATTATAATATATATTAAATAAAATTTGGTATCTAAAAAAAATCTCGTGTTTTGAAAGCATTATAAAATTCTAGTACCTATTAAATAAAACTTTTTACTCATATAACTTTACGATATTTTGTACTTTTTATTTAAAAAATTAAATCGTAATCATATCTCAGTTTTTAAAATACTCACAAAAGATATCTTCGGACAATCAACCTTACATTCATCTTTCTATACTTTCCACTTTTAAAACATTCACAAAAGATATCTTTGGACAATTAATCCTATATTTGGGTTTATTGTTTAGTGATTCTTGTTTAATATTTTGTATTTAAGGGATGAGGTTGGATTACAAACCTTTATAAATGAATATAAACATTTTACATCATAACTTTTAGTTATTTATGAAAATGATCATCATTTAAAGGTAAATTTGAGTAGTAATATAAGTTTATGGTAAAATTAGAATTCTCCATACATTCATCTCTCTATACCTTTCAACTACATTCTGGCCGACTTTTATAACTGATAAAAACATGCCATCTATCTATAGTTTTCTATAAATCCAACCTATATAATGAAATGATATAATGTTTCACAATTTTTTCCTCCAAACAATCTATTTCTGTCAACTTTTGTAAGGAACTTTTTACCTCTTTAACTAATAAATAAAATATATTATTATCAAAATAAATCTTGTTTTATTGTTTAGAATTTTATTCCTGAATTTATGAATTAACAAAAACATAAATTATGTTAATGTTAAATAAACTAAATTATTATTTTTTCACAAAAATATAAATTTTAACAGAATCAAAATCAAATGTTAGATATAAGACTTTTTATTCTGAACCAAAAAAGAGAGGAAAAGTTAAAATTAATACATACCTTTATTTAATTAATAAATACCTTTATTTAATTAACAAAATATTTTCATCCAAATTTGATCATCATTTATAATTAAAGATAAAATCTCAAATTACAAAAAAAAAATCAATTTGAAAAATGTTAAAAAGAAACTGAATTAAATTATATACAAACAAAAAGTATATTACACACAACTACTTATATATATAATCACCTTAAAATTTATTTAAAACCAGAATTAAATAGATAATATTTATTGATATGTAATCACATCAATGTCTTTCTTTAAATAAAATTTAATGCTATAAAAACATATCAAGTTTTAAATATGGAAGGAAATGAAAAGAGAAATCCATTCATAACCTAAACAAAGTTTAGCAAGAAAATCTTGTCAAATTAAAAAGATGCAAACGAAAGTATTATAAATACTGTTTGATTTATTGAAAAATTATATAACAACAATAACTCTAAGATTAATATAAGATAGAAAAGGGTAGGACAAAGCTTGTTAAGATCAAGAATGGCAAACTGGAGTGTGATAGTGTTAATAATGATGGTGATGATTTCTGCTGCGGTCGCAGTAGAAGCAAAGAAAAAAAAAGATTGGATTAAATGTTTTCGCAAATGTTCTAAATCTTGTAAGCCTAACGACGGTAATTGTTTTGAACGTTGTAAAGTTAAATGTGGTGGCCCAAATCCTCCTCATGGTCCAGGAGGACCCCCCCCTTCTCCTAGTTTCCCACGGTACTAATGTTTCTACTCTTTTTGTCTATAACTATTATATTGTCATGTATTATTAATTTATTAGAGTTTCACACAAAAAATTCTACCTATAAATTATAAATGGTTTGTTTGCACAGGCATAACTTTATATGAAATGGCATATGTGGAAGTTCGCGGAAGGAAAAAAAAGATAAAGAAAAAGTTTATATAAAAAGTTTGTGATCATGTCTATAGTCTTAACTTCTTCTCAAAATCGAATAAAAATATTAATAATATAATTGTTTCTAATTTCTGTTTCCGTGGGTTATATAAGTCCCAGAAAGTAAATAAAACTACTGAATGAAAAAATAGACAAAAAGGGGACAACAATATATTACAAAACAAAACTACTAACACAAAAGAGATAATGGGTTTTTCCGACTTTACAATTATGAATTTAGATAAAATTGTGCCATGTTTTATCAAAAATTGGTTGCTCAACAAATTTATATAATAATTTTACCATATTATATATATATATATATATATATTCGAGATATTAAAATTGATAAAATTATCTAAGAAGATTCATTTAACCAAGTCTCCGAACTGATTTAAATAAATAAAACTTGGTGGTAAGTTAAACTCAGCTAAATAAGATAAACGTTACTTATAGAAACTACAATTGGTTAAATTAACTATTGAGAAACCAGATACCTTATTCTCTCGAGTTTTTAAAGGACGGTACTACAGGAATGCTTCATCCCTGGAACCGATCCGATCATATGCTCTGTCGTATGGATGGCGGAGTATTGTTTCTGCTAGATCTCTGGTTAGAAAAGGACTAATTAAAAGGGTGGGATCAGGATCATCTTTCTCTGTATGGAATGATCTCTAGCTCCCAACCATTCGTCCGAGACTAGCAAATAAAAGTCAACATAACAGTTACCCAAATCTTACAGTTGACTCTCTCATTTATTCAGCTTCGTGAATATGGAACTTGCAGGAAATTCAGGCTTTAATGGATCCCCAGGATGTAAAAATAATAGAAAGCATACCACTGAGAAAGACTCATATGATGGATAAGGATGGATGGCATTTTACCCATAATGGGAAATACACTGTCAAATCAGGTTACCAAGTTGAAACGGTTTACCCAGACAGGAAAAAACCAACAGTAGTGTTTGGAAAGTACGGTGCCCACCAAAGATTAAGCATTATTTATGGCAATTGGTGTCAGGATGTATAGCAGTTAAGAATGCAAGTGAGAGGGCTACAAGGAGATATATGTTGTGCCAGATGTGGAGCTTCAGAGGAATCGATAAACCATGTGTTTTTTTAATGCCCTCCAGCGCGTCAGGTCTAGGCCCCCTCACAGATACCATCAAATCCAGCTATTTTTCCCACTGATTCCCTCTTCACAAATATGGATCACCTAGTTTGGAAAGTTTAACCGAAAATGGATGATCATCAATTTTCATGGATTCTATGGTACATTTGGAAAGGAGGAATAACAAGGTCTTTAGTAATCTACACATTGATCCCAGGGAAATGCTCAAATTTGCGGAAACGGAATCAACACTTTGGGTTGAAGCACAAGTGTTGACCACACAGAGGGAAGCACAACATGTAGAGGTTTTAGATTTTCCGTTAATCCTAGGGCGGTGGTGCTTTACAGATGGTTCTTGGAAGGATAATGAGGTTTTCTCAGGACAAGGTTGGTATAGCATTTCAGAAGGTTTTGATGGTTTGATGGGGGCAAGAAATGTCCGGGCGAGTCTCTCTCCACTTCACTCGGAGGTGGAGGCGCTAGTTTGGAAAATTGAGTGTATGAAAAATTTGCCTCAGTTTTGGGTCACGTTTGCAAAGGTTTGTTCTCAATTGGTGAAGATGGTTTCGGAATCAGAAGAGTGGCCTGTTTTTGCAAGTTATTTGGAAGACATCAAGACCCTGCAAGAAAGTTTTCTCAGTTTAGAGATCATTCATGTACCACGAACGCAGAATTTGAAGGCGGATAGTCTAACACGAAGTGTCAGGAATCAACCGTCTTTCGTCGTTCAAATGGATGCAGAGTTACCGATGTGGTTTACATAGTCAGTATGAATCTGTTTTTTTTTTTGAAAGTTGATGACAAAAAAAAATCTCAGTTTATGTTTAATTTATGTTAGTGTTAAATAAACGCTTCACCGTTGAAATAATATGTTATTGATATAAGAAAAATGTTTTTTAGACAATGATCATATACTATTTGAATATATAACATTAACGTTCAAATCATGCTACCTCAATATTCTGCTTCATCATACTACCTCAACTTGATCAGCAACTAAAACTTCAATGAGAGTAAGTAATAGTGTCTCTTCTTTAATAGTTTGTTTCTATCAACCCTTTATTATTAACACTGTACATTCCAAAATCCCAGAAATGAAACCATCACTTAGACTAATGGACCAAGAACCATTTGCAAAAAATTCTTTTACATTTTGGCTGATTTTATTATCAGTGGTCATACAAGAGAAAACACTTTATGTTCATCACATATATAGGTAATACGTCGCGTTTTGTGCAGAAATAATATTTTATAAAATTTTCTTAGGTAAATAAGTTTTTAAAAATCATATATATATATATTAACGATTTAATAAATTTAAAATTACATAAAAATTTAATTTTGTCAATTTAAATATGATATTTATTTTTAAAATGTTGACATTTAAATATTTATTAATTTTATATGACATATAGATTAACCTAAATGATATTAAAATAAATATATATTTTTAATCTGGATATTTATTAAATGATACTTTCTATTCATATAAATTAGTACTCTCTCTATATCATTTTAAGTGGATTTTAAGGCTTTTTCACAAAGATTAAGAAAATACAAAATTTTATGAAATTTATCTTGGCTATGTAAAAGTAGTATTAAATTAAAACTAGATCAACCAATTAGAAAAGATACAGTATTTATAATTGGTTACAAATTTTAAGTGACATTAAATTCTGTCTAATAGAATGAGAGCATCACTTATTTTGAAACAAAATAGAAATCCTTAAAAACCAGTTAAAATGATACGGAGGGAGTATTATTTTATAATCAAAAAGTTTAAACCAAAAATTTTAATCTGGATATTTATTAAAATTCTATGTTACGCATACAACTAAAGATATATTTTGTGAGTGTTTCTATTGACCGAATTTGAAATGATTTTGGTTCGTGATTTTGTTGAAAGAGATAAAGACCCAATAAAACCTTATTTAAATCAAATCCAAGCACTCAGACCTCCCTAAAGTCTCTTACCTTGAAATTGAATTTTTTATAAAATTTATTTTTCGCAGGTGGGTGGGTGGGGAAGATCGATCTAATCTGTAACCATCTGTGGAGAAATGAGAACACACAAATATCCAAGGGACGCAAGATGTTTATTAATCACGTTTTAAGATGAGTTTAAAACTTAAAACGTCATTACAAGAATAAACCCTCAAAGTCTCTCTAGCTTTTATTGATGAATTTTTTACTCTCTAAGACACATTTTCACTTTTGATTTACACAATTAGACACATTTCACATGTGACACACATTTCTCTTGTACTTTGTCCCTTCTACCCTCAGACTAACTTAACCAGCTTTTTCTATTTCTCAATTGAACGCAACTAAAAAAAGCTAAGAATACAAAACTATTATTTATCAGAGACTTTTCATTCTCGTTCCTATCTCGAATCTAAATCATCTTTTCAAATACAAAGAACCCTAATTTTTTTTTGATTTGGGACTATTATGATTTTAATTGATATGTCTTACAAAAATCCAAATCAAAGAGTATCATACGACCAGGAATTGACAGATTCGCCAGGGTACACAAGGAGAGATAGAAGAGGAAGAAGAGAGATGGAGGAGATGGTTGGAAGAGAAGGAAAGGAGCGACTAAATATGTAGCTTCTGAGACACAATGATAAATCAAAGACCAAGAGGAGAGATAAAGGAAGAGCTGGTGGGAAGAGGAAGAAAGGACCGAGTTGTGTAGCTTCAGAGATTTTTTTTTCTTTAGCTGAGAGAGTAAATGGTGATGGAGAAAAAGAAGATGGAGTTTCTATGGCCAGATCTGAAGAAGAATGCAAAAAGCTTGAAGAAGTGTTCAAGTCTCTTCGATCTTGACGACGAGTTTGACGGGGAACACCAAAGACGGATCGATACTTGACGACCACCAGCGCTGAATTAAATGAGCCGGACTTAATAGGAATGTTGATTTTGCTGTTACAGTGAAGCAGAGCCATCGGGTCTCCGGTACCGAGTTAAAATCAAGACTCGAGGATTTTCCCGAGTCATGTCAACGAGGCAATAAGAGAAAGTAACAGTTTCCACTGCCTGAACCGAGTAAACCGGTTGTTCCAGTGAAGAGACCTTTGTTTCCGATGTCGGTAAGTTGACCGGTAACAGTTTCTTTTTTATTCTCTATGATGGTGACTAATGGATGAAGCTTTTATCTATAAAATCTGGGTTTGGTCAATTGTCTATATCCACGTTTTATATACATCCATGTCCACATTTTTACTCTGTCCACAAACACTTAATCTATAAATTTGTTTTTTAAATTGATATGTTTTTTCTATATACAAAATTTTAAAATATACTAAAATGAATTTTAAAATGTAGTAGATAAAAATTGTCTAAGGACACAACAACTCTGCACATGTTTTAGTATGGAGAACATAAACTAAAGCTCTAGAAGTTGTGGTCATGGTTGAAGATAGAGAGGAGGATGGGAGTGCAGGGACTCAGATAAAACAGGCAAGAGCAAATGAAACCAGATGTTTATCGACTGAAATCAAGAGAGAATCAACTTAAAGACTCGTGCTAAGCTGAAGCATTGTCAAAAATATCAGAAGGTTTATATTTGTATCCTCAGCTACAAACACAAACTTTTTTGTGTGTTTTCAAGTTTTTTTTCACATTTTTAATCCATTCACGTCCACATTTTTTCTGTTTATGTATTTTCAGTACATGTTCAGAATTTTTCCGTCCACATATTTTATGTCCATGCATCTTTTATATAGATATTAAAATATATAAAATATATATATACGAAAGTGGATCTTAAAATGTGGAAAAAATTACCGTTTATTGTAATAATTATATTTTCTTTATGTATCTTAAAATCTGGGAAAAATCAAATAAAACACAAACTTAAATACATAATAATAAAAATATAAAGCAACAGCTGTAAATTAGCATTTTCTTCTATACACTAATATTAATAACTCAAGAAAGTCAGTTTTTCCAACGTCTACCTAGATATACCAAACTAATTTCTCAAACTCCTAACTAAACAAAATAAAACAATTCCACTCTTCTATCTTTTGTCGTTGAACAAAGGATACACATGTCAAAAAGACATTTAGGAAACCGTAAAATGTGCCTCATTGTGTCTTAAAGTGTTAAAAAAGAGAAGAATGTGTCCCAAATATAAATCAACTCTTTATTGATTCAGACAAGATGTGGAGAAGTTCGGCGTCTTTCATCCTCGACAAATATGAGAACAAAAAACCCATCTCTCTAACTCCCTCCATCGATTCTCCTCCTCCACTCTCTGCTTCAGTGGCCGATGAAAACCCTAACCCTAATCACATCTCGGCTTACTACCGAACCCGAGCGGCGCACCATGTGATCGTAACCAGCGACTGGCTAGAACAGTCTCAAGCCGCCGTTCGTCGCTACCCCGACCAAGATTCTCCCGTCGCGGGAAGACCCTTTAACGTGATTGAGGAGTTTAACAACTGGAGACAGCAGCCGGATTTGGCGGAGGCTGTTGCGGCGATCCGTGCTCTTGCGGCGGTTATTAGGGCAAGCGAAGCGAATACCATGATGGAGCTCGAGATCGAACTCAAGAAAGCTTCTGATACATTGAAAGTAAGCGTCTTTCTCCTTTTGTATGGGAATTAGGGTTCCAGTTTTGCACAGTTGGTCACTGCTTATTGAGTCTTGGCTTTAGTCGTTAACATGTTAGGTTTGGAACGTATCATTGTGTCCTAAATGTAAAATGTGATCGTTGCATTGCACTGAGCCTGTATGAGAACTTGTATATCTTTTAAGTTATTTTCATGGTACGTACAAGGTTTGTATGTGACTGTCTTCACTTTTCAGGCATGGGACACAACTTCTATATCCTTAACAGCAGGATGTGATCTATTCATGCGCTACGTGACTCGAACATCTGCGTTAGAGTTTGAGGATTTCAATTCAGCAAAATCCCGCGTGCTTGGACGTGCTGAGAAATTTGGAGAAATATCTAACAAGGTTAGTGGTTTTTCTTAATTAGATGGCAATTGTATAGAAAGATTCATGTATTGGTAAATGTTTTTTTTTTTTAAATTCTCCAGGCTCGAAAAATCATTGCAATGCTTATTCAAGATTTCATATTTGATGGGTGTACTATACTGGTTCATGGGTTCTCCAGAGTAGTATTCGAAATACTAAAGACAGCAGCTCAAAACAAGAAACTCTTTCGAGTTTTATGCACAGGTGCCTTTCTTAAAAACTTTGTGATTGATCCCGTCTGTCGTCATTTTCTGATCATCTCATTGGATTTATCCAGAGGGAAGCCCAGATAAAACAGGTGTACTGCTAGCTAAGGAGCTTGCTAAGCTAGATGTTCCAGTGAAGCTTCTAATTGATTCAGCTGTGGCCTATTGCATGGAGGAAGTGGACATGGTGTTTGTTGGAGCCGACGGAGTGGTTGAAAGTGGCGGTGTAATTAACATGATGGGTACTTATCAAATAGCGATCGCCGCACACAGTATGAACAAACCAGTCTATGTAGCTGCAGAGAGTTACAAGGTAAATACTCAATGCTTTAACATTTTTCAATGTGGTTGCAGAAACACTATGATTCATCATCTAGTTTTATTGTTTTTCTTGCAGTTTGCACGTCTCTACCCGTTGGACCAAAAGGACTTGGAACCGGCCTTAAGACCTATTGATTTTGGTGTTCCTGTTCCTCCTAAAGTTGAGGTAGAAAGATCTGCGAGAGACTACACTCCTCCTCAATTCCTGACTCTCCTCTTTACTGATCTTGGTGTTCTCACTCCATCTGTAGTAAGTGATGAGCTAATTCAGCTTTACTCCTAAACCTAATAAGCCGACTTCTTCTTCTTCACTCCTAAAGCTCGTCCGAGAGCTTTACATGTATTTATACATGACTTGTCTCTGATTCTGCTGCTTACTCAAAATTTCTCTTTGTTAGATTGCTACTTTCTAATCCATTGTTGTTACTATATTATTTTGTTTTCTCTCTAATCATATTTCTTTTTTTGGGGAGCATTTTCATAGATTTAGAATACCTCAAGTTAATTTAATTATATATATATATAGATATATTCTTTTCTTTTTTAGAATTAGTAATATTCTTAGCTTATTGAACAGTGGACATAAGTTGAAGATGGATAACAATTATTGTATTATTATAAACTGTGATGGTCACCGCTAAAAGAGGAGTCGTTTTGTTGGTACAAGTTAGGATCGATTTTTCTCTCGTGCGTAATTGCTAGTTTTTATGTAGCTAAATGATGTGGGTCTCTGACTCCCACGTAGAGCAACCGAGTTTATATGTATCGATACGTAGGTCTTTCCCGGATTAGTCGGTTGGGTTTGGTCCGGACACCCTTGGTTAATAAAAAAACATGGAAAAATGTTTCTTAGGCAAAAAAGAGATATATTGTTAAATTATACTAACTAGGTGATTTTTCCGTGCTCATGAACGGGTATAAATATTTATAAAGTAAATATATTATAATAATTTATTTATATTATAATAATTTATTAATATTTTGTTTTTAATTATTTTGCTATTTATATTGTAATCAATATGCATAGTTTATTTTAAATAAAATTTATATTATTTATTTTAATTAGATGTATAATTTTGGATATATAATATCTCAACTGTTTGATTATTATTTGGATATATAAGATAAGGTTGAATTTTTTGATTCAACTAAGATATTTTTGTTATACAGATTAAAACTTTGATTTTTGATAAAATAATTTGATTAATTTTGTTATTTTATGTAATTTGATTTTGTCTTATATTTGTATATACTTTTTAGTAAGATTATGTATAATTTAATATATGTTATTTTGAAAATCAAAAGTAAAAATGAACTAAAGTATTGATCGATTCAAAGTTACATAAATAAATATAACAATGATACTTAACTGTTATAGTTGGTTAATATATTTATAATACTATTTTCATATTTATTTAGTAATAATTTGATTCGTTCTATAAACTATATGTATAAAAATATTACGATAAATGAAAATATATTATTTTTATTTAATGTTTGATTTTGTATAAAAAAAATTTGGATTAGTCTAATTACTCATTTGTGGGTATATTATGTAACATATATTCCGTCAAATTCAAGTATAACTTTCTAATCTAATTCAACCAAATCATATTTATTTTATTCATTGCATTAGTTTGGTTTTCATCTTAGATGTGTATATATATATATATATATTTATGAATTGGCTAATTGTAAATATCACAGGACTATGTTAATTTTTATTTAACGTTTGACTTTGTATTAAAAAAATTTGGATTAGTCTAATTACTCATTTGTGGGTATATTATGTTACATATATTCCGTCAAATTCAAGTATAACTTTCTAATCTAATTCAACCAAATCATATTTATTTTATTCATTGCATTAGTTTGGTTTTCATCTTAGATGTGTATATATATATATTTATGAATTGGCTAATTGTAAATATCACAGGACTATGTTAATTTTTATTTAACGTTTGACTTTGTATTAAAAAATTTGGATTAGTCTAATTACTCATTTGTGGGTATATTATGTTACATATATTCCACAAATTCAAGTATAACTTTCTAATCTAATTCAACCAAATCATATTTATTTTATTCATTGCATTAGTTTGGTTTTCATCTTAGATGTGTATATATATATATTTATGAATTGGCTAATTGTAAGTATTACAGGACTATGTTAATTTTGTAGGACTTAGTAATTTGGTATATGTTAATTTTCAAAAATAAAATTATAAAATAAAGTGATCATAGGTACAATTGCATTAAAACATAACTCAGACATTCTAAAAATAAAGATTAATTCTTTACTTTAATATCAAGATTATTTTTCTAAACTTTCCATTTTATGAAATCACATTATATATAAAAATATTTCTCTTTAAGTTTTATAATTATTTTCTTTATCATATATGTTATTTGAAAATATAAAAGGGAGCATAAAAAAGATTAAATCAAATTTATGCATTAAAGATATCTTAGTTTATGTTATTTAAACTATCTTGTAATAATTTTAGAAATAGATTGATTTAAATAAAATGTTTAATACTTTTAAAATATATATTATGTTGTTTAAGATTATTTTTAAAAGGAAAGATTATATCTTTATTTTTAAAAATCAAGATTATTTTGTGAACTTTCCTTATTATGAATTACACTATTTAAAAAATATTTTCGTTTTTTTAAAATTTATAATTTTTTTATTATATAGGTTATTTGATAAAAAAATAAAAAGGAACCTAAATAAAAAATATTTAATTCTGATAATTATATATATTTGATTCATTAAGGGTACCATCGTAATCAACCACCGTGAGAGTTAACGTGAGCACGACACGTAGGAAACTGACTTCTCAAATAATATTATAGAGATTCTAAATTTGTACCATTTTTGTCTATAATGTTCTTCTCGTTTATACAAATAAATCAAATAAATAGTTTTACAGACAAAAAATATGGAAAAATAGAAACTACCGATGAAATACATATATCAATTTAGAGGTATTTTTCTAGTTTTAAAAATATCTTAATCAAAATTTTAGATTTTGTTCTACCGACAACAGAAGTGGCATTCTACGAAGTAGAAAATGAAATCCACTTTTTTCATTGAATCTAATAAGATTAGAATACATCATCTACATAAATAATAGTAATCTAAAAATATTTAGAATACACATTGTACGCTTAACCTATCGCTTTAAAACATGTAGAACCATAATCAACACATTACTAGAAAATCGTTAGAAATTTGAGTTCAAACATACTTACTGTATTGTACATATAATATAATGAAGATTCTACGGATAAGTATGAACAGTTCCAAAAATATAGAAAGAAAAAATTTGAAAATATTCAGTTTTCATATTTGAAAAATCGAGTTTTGCTCCAAAAAAATATTTGGAAATATTTAGTTTCTATATTTGGGGATTTCTGATTTTTTCATTTAATTTTAATTAGTTTAGTTATTAACTTATATTTTTATGTTTCAAAATTATTTTTTTAATTGTATTTTCGAGGGTATAATTAGTATTTTAGAAAAAAGTATTCTAAGGAGATGATTATAGGTTGGAATCATCGTGATGAGACAATATTAGTGTTTTTTTTCTAGAAACAATTTTCCCAAAAAACTATTATTATTGCAGTGAAGTGGTAGGCGAACTATAATGTTTAAATGTTTTATTTACTTTAAAATGTAGGCATAAAACATTAGAGCATGATTATTGGTAGGACTAAATTTTTGGTCCTTAGGTTATTTTATTAGTATTTGATGTTAAGAGACAAAAGCAAGGACAATCCCAAATGTGTAAGTTATTAGTAAGACTTTTGTTGAGTCCTTAGTTTATTTTATTAGTATTTTAATGTAAGTAAATTAATTGTTTATTTTAATAAGTAATGATATATAAAACATAAGTTTATAATAAAACATATAACATTAAAATTGAAAACATAATAAAACTACAAAGTTGCAAAAAAAAAAAAAAAAGAAAATTACAAAGATCATAAATAAAAGCAAACACACAATTTATTCAAATCATAGAAACTTATAAATTATATGTTATTTGGAATATGTCCAAATTTATCCCATATATTTTCAATCAAATCATTTTTTAATTGTTCATGGGCTTTTCTATTCCGAACGCTCGTTCGACGATCCATCGCATCGCCGAGATTTGAAGGTCTAGTGACGGTAAATGTATCCTCATCTTCTCTTTCTTGAAATTCTAATTCGTTATACTGAGTGAATGATGATTGTTCATTTTCGACAATCATATTATGGTGTATGATACATGCTCTCATAATATTTGCTATTTTGTCTTTACATAACTTAGATGGATTTCTGACAATGGCAAATCTAGCTTGCAGGATTCCGAAGGCACGCTAAACATCTTTTCGAACAGATTCTTGGGTTTTAGCAAATAATGAATTCTTCTCACCTTGTGGTAGTTGGATAGATTGAATAAAGGTCGCTCATTTTTTGGATAAATACCATCTGTGAGATAATAAGCCAAATGGTACTCCCTTCCGTTGACATAGAAGTTTACTTGTGGCGCGATTCCGTTAATAATGTCATCAAAAACAGGTGATCGATCAAGAATGTTAAGATCGTTCATAGTACTTGGAGCTCCAAAAAACGCGTGCCATATCCAGAGGTCATACGAAGCTACCGCCTCCAAAACAATTGTTGGTTTTCCGGTTCCTCGTGAATACATTCCTCTCCAAGCTGTGGGGCAATTCTTCCACTCCCAATGCATACAGTCGATGCTTCCAATCATCCCTGGGAACCCACGTTCTTCTCCAATATGTAGTAGTCTTTCCAGATCCTCCGGTGTGGGACGTCGTAGGTATTCATCGCCAAACAAGCTGATTATTCCGGCGGTAAAATTTTGCAAACATTTTCGAGCTGTCGTTACAGCAAGTCGGACATATTCGTCAACTGTATCAGCCGCACCACCGTATGCCAATTGTCGAATTGCTGCAGTACATTTTTGTAGAGGTGATAGACTAGACCGTCCGGTTGCATCTTCTGATGGTTGAAAATACGGTATTTCTGTGGAGAGACGATGCACAATACGCAGGAACAAAGATTTGTTCATTCGAAACCGTCGCCGGAATAAACTGGGACAGTATGTTGGATTCTCGCTAAAATAATAATTCCAAAGCTTGTTGTGGCCTTCTTTTGGTTTCTCTCTATAAAAATACGTTTTTTTCGCTCTTTTGGTTCTGGAATAGGATCAGCGTTTTCTAAATAATCATGAAATATGGAATCAAATTCATCATCATCATCATCTTTGTGGTAATGATAATGTGAAGAAGATGCCATTAGAAAGTTTTTTAAAAAGGAGAAAATTTGGTGAAAGGGAGGAGAAGCTTTGGTGTAAGAGAGGAGAAGATGTCTTAAAATTTCCAACGAGGTATCATATTTATAGGGTAAAATAAATGTATCTGGTGATACTGGTGTTATGGTAATTATACAACTTGTGATAGTAGATTGTTTTGATGTGGAAGAAAAAAAACAAATCATGTGACTCTTGAGGACATCCTGTTTTCATCTTGTGATTCTCCATTGTCTTCATTGTACCCATGGTCACGAGCACACATGTATTGTCACGAGCTTGATCATGATGTTTTGATTTCTTATATGGTCACAAGGGGATTTTATATAAAGAATTACAGAACACTAATTCTTTGTATATGTATTATCATTAATTTTGAATGGTTTAATTTCAAACTAGCTAGTGTAAAGGCAGCAGTCATTGTTCGAAACAAAATACAACAAGCCATAAGTCATTACAACTGCAGCCATTGTTCGAAATGTAAAGCAATAAGTCGTTGTATGAAACAAAATACAATAAGCCATAAAGTCATTACAATAGAAGTTGTTCGATACAAAATACAAGTCTTTACAAGGCACTACAAAGAGTTACAAAAGCAGCCTTGTTCACCGAGTTACACATTACATATTGCAAACCAACAACAATTAAAAGACGCCTCACAGATTACACATTACTACGGCGGATCGATTCACTTAAAGACGATCACCAAACCTATTAGAACTAAAACTATGAGCATTACACCAACAAATACTTCAAACCCATTGATAAAACTTGATTTCTTCTTCGCTAAGTCACAAACTAACTTTTCTAGCCTAACAACCTTCTCCTCAGTCTCATAGTCAGTCATAAAGGTAAGATTATCTACTTTTTCCTCCAATAGAAGTATGTGTTTGTCCCTGTCCGTCATCTCCTCCATAACGGCGACGTCCCACCATTTCCATACATGGCAGTATGTGTTTGTCCCTGAACTTTGGGAACCTGTCTCACAAGCTTTACGCTTTGAACTGCCAGTAGGTTTAGGAGTGTTGAGGCTAAGCCATTTATGCTCATGCCTCAACACACACCACGCATGCTCAAGAGTAAATTTCTTCTTGTGATCAGCGAAGTAGATCTCGTGCGCCATCTTGAGAACATCATTTCACTCTGACCAGAACTGATCTGTCTCTCTGCTGCCGCATATGTAGCACAGAACTTGTTAGTGAAATCATTAATTTTTTGCCATCTCTGCTTACAATGGAGATGCTCTCTTGGTTCACCACTCTCTCTAGCATGCGGACTAGCTGCATAATAATCACCTACTCGTTTCCAGAAGGTCCCGGACTTTTGGGGATTTCCAACAACCGGATCCTTCGATGTGTATATCCACGCACTGATTATAACCTCGTCATCAGCTGGAGTCCATTTCTTTCTCTCCCTACAGGCCACTGGTGTGTTTTCACATACAGCTGGAGCGTCGGTTTCTTGTGAACTAAAGGGAGGGATTTCTGATTCTCCAAAGTTCACAGTTGAATGATAACTTTCATAAGGAAAGTTCTGACTGTGGAGGAGACCGACATAACTAGGAGACTGACTATATGGATTCAATGGATTCCTTGAATCCATAACGATTAGAAGAAGAGGGATTAAAGAAGAGAAACCCGAGAGAAACCGGAGAGAATGAGATTTCAAAAACAAAAGTGAAAGAAGTATATGGATATATGTTATACAATGAAAGAAGGTTGGGGTTTAATAGGTGAAAAAGTATGAAGTAATAAGTAACAAGAGTAAAGACCTAACCATAAACTACCAGGGTCTAATAAGAAGTTATTACAATCATAGCAACCAAAAAGCAATCAAGTAGCTAGATTATAATTTTCATTGCGGTTAGAAACAAACTTCAGTCAAATCACAAAGACACAAACAATAAACTTATCTTCGTTAGACTACAACCAAACTAACTCGATCACCAAACCTACTTATCAGTTAAATGACGAACCCAATTGTAACGAAACAAACTCGAACACCAAGCCTCAAGTAAATGCCGAACCCATTGTAACTCAAAAGAACACATAAACAACTCAAGTAAATGGCAATATAACTGTAATCCCTAAAGCTAACAAAAAAACAATAACAAGTGAAGTAAATGACGAACCCATTGTTACTCAAAAGAGCACATAAACAACTCAAGTAAATGGCTTTATAACTCCTACAGCTAGCAATGAACACATAAACAACTCTAGAAAATGACTTTAATCCCTATAGCTACCCTAAGTTAGATTTACTCCAAAGAATTCACTAATCAGTCGATTAATTACCAAGCATACAATTCCGTCACTCACCAAGCATACAATTAAATCCTCTAAATCGAAAACGGAGTACATAGAAAGAAGACACACCTGGTTTCGATTAGCTCCGGAGGATAAGCTATAGATGAAGGCTGTGCTCGAAATCGCCGTCGAGAGAGAGAGGATAGAGAGACGATGAGAGTCGACACCGAAATCGACTATCCCACTACAAACACCAAGCATGCAAGAACGAATCAAACCCACATACGGTCTTATTAGATCGACTATTAAATCTGGAAAAATTTCAAAAGGGATGTCAGAGAAGGAACACGTACCAGGTCTAGATTAAATTCGGCGGACAAGCTTTGGATTAAACGAGAGATCGGTGTCGATTGCGCCTATACAACGGTGCTCACGAAATCGGCGTAGAGAGAGAGAGAAAGGGGAGACGATGAGAATGAAGTCGAGACCGAAACACAACTTTCCTCTACCCCTTTGGTCTTCCTATCACGTCATGCCACGTGCTCCAAAGGACGCGGACGCAAAACTTCTTAGTTAGTTAACGTCCCTCTTTTAATTCTGTAATTTTGATTTAATTTTTGCCTCATTAATACTAAGATACGTGCTAAGCACCGCCGATAATGTTGGTCTTAGTAGTATATGATATGATATTGACTCTTTTTGTCAATGTACGATATGACATTGAAGTAAATACGGTAATTATTTTAGAAACGTGACTGAATTAAAGATGGTTATTTATTATTTTAATACTCGGTTCTAAGACCATGATTAATCCGGAATTCTTAGGGTAAGATTTTTAGCGGAGGAATATAAGAAACTGTTTCTTAACTTTTAACTAAAAAAGCTAAGAACCGGTTCTTAAATAAAGTATTTAAGATTCGGTTCTTAGTTTTTTAGTTAAAAGTTAAAAAACAGTTTCTTATATACTGTTAAGAAATCCACACTAAGAATCCCGAGTTAATCATGCTCTAAATAGGCAGTCCTAGAGCTAACGTGCAGCGATGTAATGTAAGAATCACAACGTGTTCTTCGATTTACCATATCAATGTTTTCGGTAAATGTTTTTTACAAAAGGCTAGTGAAGTTGAAAAAGATAAATTTTCTTTCGAAATTTTGAGTACAATCTCAACAAAATTAAAAATAACAAAATATTCTCAAAGGCACCGAGGATTGCAAAGTGTATTTAAGGGTTATTTTCTAATTAACTGGAATATATTTCTGCAGAAAACATAATTTTAAACAGTACACCAATATATATTTTCACAGTAACAGAAATATTTTTAATATATTTAACTATTTTTTAGATTATTACATAAAATAATTAAGTAACATAAACTGATATATGTTTTATTAACTAAAATATTTTATAATTAGTATTATTGAAATTTTATTTGTATTTTCTTATATTTATTTGACCATAATATCTTTCAATTACAGCAAAAAATATCTATAATTTTTTTACTTATATAGTGAGATTTTTCAAATACAATCAGAATTTTTATTGCTTATTTTTAAGAGATATTAAAATGAAAAATAAATTATAAACATCTTTTGATCAAATAACAAAATATTTGAAAATCACAATATACACTTTAATGAGGTAGATATATTATATTTTGCATTATTAAAATTATATGTTTTCTTAATATTAAATTTGCTTTTAAATTTTAAGTTTTAATTTTGTGGAACTTAATATAACCATAACCAAAAGGCATAAAATCATTTATAATTTATAAAATATTTTATTATTGTAAAGATTGATATGTGTTCATGAGCTTCCAAAACGTATCAATTACTTATTATATAATTTTCTATAGATCATCATTATATTTTCTAATTTCTTTTTTCAAATCAACATTTAGTTTGATATATATATATATATATGTATTATGAAAATACATACACATTTAAACGATAAATAAAATTAATTTGACGTGACTTAATTATAATAAAAATAATTATACCTCAGTTTGAATTTGAAAGAATATATGTAACTTAAGATACTCACAACATGAGTGGCTCGACTAATCCAATTTATATCTAAAATCATAGATTTAACTATAATAAGAAAATATAATTTTATAATAATAATAATTTATTTTATAAATATAAATTATAAGATGACTCAAGACACCTTAACAAATGAAAATAAAATATTAAGCAACTGTTTTAATTTAGTTTTTTTTGTAAAATTTATATATATGCATGAGACTACAGAATATTATCGTCATATTAATTTACGTAATTTGGAACCAAATACTTTAGTTTATTTATTTTTATTTCATTCTAAGCATAATATATCTTAAGTTATAAATAATCTTTCTAAAATATATTTACATTAGAGATATCTAAGACAAAAACTAACTTAATGCAAATAAGAAAATTAATCAAAATTTTAATATATTTTGAATAAAAAATTTTATAATTGATTTCAGAGAAATAGATGCAACCTAATATATCCAAATGATAACTAAAACGATTGTAAAAACAACAAAACCGATATAACATATCTAAAATTATATGTCTAATTCAAGTAATAATGTAATATAAATTATTAATATAAATTATGCATAAAACTATAAATTAATTTAAAATTAAAAGTAAATATCAATCAATTATTATACTATATATTTACTTTATAAATATTTATATCCGTGCATGAGCACGAGAAAATCACCTAATAGTATAAAAGTATTAATTTCGGACAAGAAAAAGGTAAAATCCCACATTTTAAATGAGACACGAAAGACACATCACTCCACAAACATTACAAAACATTACAGTGAATTTCTCATCTTTTATATTTTCCTAAACTCTCATTCGTCTTCCACTTCATCTCTTTCTCTCTCTCTTACTAACAATTCCTAGAGATAGGAAAATGACTAAAACCTCTGTTGGATTGCAGCTTGTGACAACAGATTCAAAAGAAACATTAAATAATATAGTCATCAAATCTTCACTGAGACCAAACCGGTTCAATCCAACCATCTCGGAGCTTTGTTTCCTCAAAACTTGTCATCTATGTTTGAAACGGCTCCGTCAAGACAAAGATGTTTACATGTACAGGTACAACTTTCCTTAACCTTACCATGATGATCGATCAGGTTATGAAACCCATTTATTATCTTAATATTTGCTTTTTTTAAGTCTCAGTTGTTCTTTTATTTTATTTGGTTAAAACAGAGGAAACTTAGGATTCTGTAGCAAAGAGTGTAGAGAAAGTCAGATTCTGATCGATGAAAAGAAAGACTTAGAAGCTTCCACGAAGATGATGCTGGCTTCTTACAGACTTAGACGCTGTAGATCCGGCGCCGGCAAAAACGAGCGGATAAAAGAGCGGGGACGCCAACTATTTAGTCCCTTGAAGCAATCATGGATATCAGTTCACTAATTAGTATCTTTTTTGTTTGTTTGTTTAGATCATCTACAACAATAAAGTATCTCAAACTAAGATTTTAATAGTAAAAGGTAACATTTTTGATGTGTTTTAGTTTTTTTTCATTAACACTTTAATTTTCAATTTAATCAGATTAATTAAAAAGGACACTTGTCTCCAAAGTTGCTGAAATAGGTTTTTTTTTTGTTTTTGTTCAAATGCTGAATAGGTTCTCAAATGTTCTTTTTCAAGAACTGATTGTTTCTCAATTTGAAATTGTTTCTCAATTTGAAATTGTTTCTCAATTTGAAATTGTTTCTCAATTTGAAATTGTTTCTCAATTTGAAATTGTTCCATTACTTATAAATTTTTTATTAATTGAGAGCCCCCATTAACATATCACCGTTGGACATGCTTTTAAACACTTTATCAATTGATGAACGTTATGTTAATAAAAAAATAATTGTTACTTATACCAACTATATAATCACATATTGGGTGTAGTGAATCTGAAATTTGAAGTGATTTGATTTTTAATGAGTTTTTAGATGATTGTAGGAGAATTTGAGAATTTGATGTGATTTTTGTTAAATAACTCTAGAATATCATCTAAAACCCATGAGATTTAGATTTTAACCCATTTTATAACTAAGAAACTTCTCTGAAACACTCTAAAAACACCTAAAGCATTCTAAAATCTTCAACTTAAATTTTTTTCAATAACAGTTGTTTTCAGAGTGTTTTATGAAATGACAAGTTCAATAATACCGGATTTTAAAGTAATTTTTAAAATCCAAGTTTGAATTACAGTGAATTTGTTATTTTATACAAATCACCTCAAATATCTAGTTGAATACACCCCTTTAATGTTACTGAAATTAATGTATCACAAACTCACTAGCTAGATGAATTATATGGTTAATCTGAAATGCATCAGTTACGCCCAAACATATGCATCAAAAAAACAAACAAACCGAAAGTAAACAAAAAAACGAACTTGAAACCAAACCGATATATATATCTAAAAAAGCAAAGCCGCATCGAGAATCGAATGAGTACATGAATATCTAAACTATAATTTATATATTTAAATATTAATTATATTTAGTTTTAAAATTACTAAGTATTTTAAAATACTACTTATAAACAGAACCATCTCAAATACCAAATTATCCGAATATTTTTTATATCTGAACTACCCAAGTAACTTTATCCAAAATAGTTAGTTTATCTGAATTACTCGATATTTAATCAAAAAAAACAGACAATTCTGAACTTTATTCGAATTATCCTTGCAACCAACCATAACAGGATTATAACCAAATTTTTATTGGATATAGCCGGTTTCTAACATTATTACCCGAACCAAAAGCAAACATATCAAAATGAAACTGAATCAAATTTTATAAATAAGTGAACGGTTCTTTTATCTCTAGAACCAAAAACCAAAAAACCAAAAAAAAATAATCAAAAACCGAGAAAACTGATAAAACTGAACGGGTACCGAACTGACCAGACGCTCGTGCCTAGTATCAATTATGTATTATTTGGTTACCTAAACATTATAACTAAAAAACAGTAACTTCAACTTTGGAATTTAGTGTCTAATATTAAAAACAAAAATACCTTAAAATAGCATTAATTTTTTTTTTCGTTTCATTAATAATAACACATAGAGAGAAAACTTAAAATAATATTAATAAAAGTTAATTATTTTATTTAGGATAAGAGCTTAAAATTAAATATGAAGTAATTTAAACATTTATACTTAATTAATGTTATTTATGAATTTTCTATTTATGTATTATTTTATCATAATTTTCTTGTTATATAAGGGATTTGTCATTTTTAAAATTGATTTGATCCAGAAAATCAACTTTCGCTAATCTTTTTAAAAACTGTAACTAATCTGAATCAATAAAACCTATTAGTTAAACTGAACCTAAATATAATACATTGAAACACATAAACGTTCATTAAGAGGTCTTTTAAATAGAGTCTGAGATAGATGATTGTTGATACAAGCAGGCTTTTGCCAAATAGTCTGCTAGTTCATTACATATTCTTGGAATGAAAAAGAAATGACACGAAAAAACCGAATAGGCAAGAGAGACGATGTTCACAATAACCCAAACAGTTCTGACAATATTTGTTTCAATCCAATAACTCCGAAGACCTCTTATAAATCTTACTGAAACCAGATGTGTGTGACGTTTAAAGATGAGATGTGTAGCAGAGCACCTCTAAGTGCTAAGGCTTTTGTCATGAAAGAAGACTGGACATGCAGCTGAAAAGATAATCCTCAATTGACTTAAGGAAGAAGATCTGACAGAGGCCCGTAGATGATGAATCCGATTTTTAGGCTGCGTTGGAGTCAAATGATATATCTTTGTGGCAGTTCTGGGTCATGTGGGGTGGCAGACAGTTCATATAGTTACAAACTCAATAATTTGTATGAATGTATGATCATGTGATGGTTTGTAGTTAATAGCTAATCCTTAAAGCTAAAAAATTTGGGACAAAAAAATTGAATTGCAGATGTTTTAGCAGAACAAGCTCAGGCTTCAGAAGCTTTTGTAATGAACTCTTCCCCTAGGGGAAGTTAATTTGAATGCAAGTTGGTGTTACAAAAAAAAACATATACAATTGTATCTGATTGTCAAATGTTAATTGGATGCTTTAGTCAAAGTTATATTAGGTGGGACAACTACTCATTGAATAAAAACAATGAAAATAGATCAGATCATTTACGGTTGAACTTCAATCAGTGAGATAATCAAATTTTCTATACTGTCAATATTCACAAATTACAACCAACTAAAATCTTATTCTGACTGGATCTTAGCATGGCTGATACGAAGTGGATAAAATATAGTTTTTAGCGGAAAATCTTTATGATTCGATTTGTTTTCGTACATGGAGATATTTGTTTATGTATGGACCCAGACAACCTTTGGTCCCAAGCTATGAGCAGCTAATTTTGTCACGTGTTGAACATGTAATGGCCTTTGCGATCTACTTATAATATAACGTTTTATATATTGTTCCTTTCTAAATTCTAATCTCTTTAGAGTATTTTCAAAAACAATTTTTTTTTAAGTTGATAAAACGTCAAATTTTCCATGTGGGAGTGTTTTTTCCATTAAAAGTTTTCAAATTTAACTTTAAAAGTTTTATATTTTACATTATAATTCTTGTTACTAATAGAAATTCATAAAATCATAAAACTTTTATATAATGATAAAATATCCAATAAAGATACTATAAAAAATATTAATTGACAAAATATTATATTCTAATAGAAATTTAAGAGGTTCATGATCAAAGTATTAGTATTATTATAAAATTTTAATTGATGTAATAATAATGTTTTCATGTAATTTTATATTTTGTTTAATTTTATTGTAATTATTTATTTATGAATTTTATGTTATTAATATATATTTTATTTAGCATGAACAATCTAAAATGATAATTATAAAAGTTACCAAGATTATTTGAAAGAGAGATAACTATGAAATTTTAAAATATGATAATTCAAACATAATTTTTTGTATAATAAGAACTTGATCATGAAATTTTGATGTTTAAAACTTGAAGCATGTACAAATCTATCTTTGAAACTACTTTTGGAGTCTTGGATATGATCTTAAATCAATTTTTTTCACATTGTAACCCAAAAGAAATTTAGTCTTGGCTCAGCCCATTTTATACGCCAAATTAAAAGCACAATAAGTAAAACTAACTCAAACTGTAAAGCCCACTAGCTGAACTATTCGGTCCGATCAAAGTTAAGTTGTCTGCAAGTTTTTTCAGCATGGAAAATATATTCCGACTGTACCTTTTTTTATTTGCATGTCTTTGCGTTATCAGATTGATGTTAATATTATACAATACTAGAACTATTTTCCGCGCGTATTACTTATTTTAAATTTGTTAGATTCAAAATTTAATTTATATATACATTTTTGCATTTTTTGTACTGTTATAGTCGGGGTTGTCGGTATTTCTGTATGGTAATATTGAGCCTGTTCCAAGGAATTCCTTGGAATTCTTTTCCTTTCCGGGCTTGCTCAGCTGAATTATGAATTATCAGCTTTTTTCTGCTGTAAAACCAAAGAAACTCACTCAGCAGAGTTAAGAGAAAAACTTAATTTCTTATAATAGAACTATATTAGCTATACATTTAACGTAGAAACTTAGAATGGCACAAACCAAATAACATAAGACTTACAGTGTAGTCAAACTCGTCGATATTGCAGTACGATACAAGCATGTCATCCTAATGAAAGTCCTCATCTAAATCTTTTGTCACTCGTCAACATATTCCATTTCATTAATATTGTCCATGTACACAACAAATTCTGCTTCGTAAGTAGACATTTCTTTAGTTGTATAAAAAGGCCCTTGCACATGTAGAGAACAACCTTTATTATTGTACTCTGGAAGCAAGCGACCAGAACATCTTCTTACAATCAATTGCGGCATACGACCACATAGACTTAAGTAGATACACGATCTAAATTATGTTTCCGAGACCATATTAATCTTTCTCAGAGAAAATGCTAGCAATCAGCAAAGTTTGCCTTGTTGAAACTTGGTAATAACAAGTTATATTTGATGCAGAACCTGTCAGGCAGTGATTCTACATCACCAAATGCCCAGCAAAAACCACAGTGACCCTAAACAAACCAAAAGGTTTTCATTGATCTGAGAAAGAGCTGCTGAATATAAAAACTTAGCAAAAGAAGTATGACCTTATATTTAGTGTGATAACCGAAGAGAGAATTAGATAACAGAACATAAGAAGAAGAGTCAGTATATCATATTTTCAAGACAACGAATAAAGACATAGATAATGGGTATTTAAGATTAACTTAGGATCCTTATGATGCTGGTGCACTATGACCAAGCGGTTGTAGCAACGAAGATTTAGAGTTCTGACATGGCTTATAACAGGCACACATCAGTATTCATTGTTTAGCGTTTGCTTAACACCGAGGACTTTTGGAGGCACTTAAACTCTGCAACCTGGTTGTTTCTCTAGAGAAGAAAGAACGTGTAGCTGAAAAATTGACTCTCGTGGATCTCTCTTAAAACCTCTACATGCTCCATGACAGTCAGACTGAAGTTTTCAAGGACATCTGAGTCTTGTCCAGCCAAATTCTAAACTCTGCAACTCGTTCTGCACAAACCAACACAATCAGCAAAGCACAACCATAATATCAATCAGATCAAGATGCAGAAACCTAAGTATTTTGTGGGTGTCTCTGTGTCTATAGTGGGTGGTGAATCACTCACTACATAGATAACAAATTTTATAAGATATTAGAAACAGGAGGAAAATAGGAAGTGGCACCTGTTTATCAAGGATTCGAAGGTCGAGTTCGATGATCATGCCAGTTTCAAATCACTACAAAAAAAGTTCACATTGATAGCATATTACGATAGCTCGTTTTACCGAACTGCTGTCGTTTATGCGTTAAATAATCAGATACTCTATAACAACATTTTATTATCGCTATGGAAAAGTTTTAGTAAGCGGGAAGCTAAAATGTTATTTTCCGCGTGACACTTAGCGAAAATCAGAACATTTCCCTCTCTCATTTGTCGTTTCCCTCTCATCTCTCTTACTTCCCCTCTTTCCTCTCTCATTTCCCCTCTTTTCTCTTTGAACCCTAGAATACATCGATTTCGATTCAACAACTTTGAAGCCCCAATTACCTTATTCCAACCGCAAATCCATCGACTTTTCCATCACCCAAGGTATCCTTGCTTCAATTGCGAGGTCTGGCTCGATTTTGAGCTCAAATCGATGATATTTATCCTTGCTTAGGTTTCGTTTTCGATTATATGTCAAGTCTCGTTCTTGCTTTATTTCGTGTTTGATTGATTTCGTGTTTGCTTTCTGTTCTTATCATGAGTCTACGGTTTCAAAATTGTAATTATTTTCTTTCGAGCTTTCTTTCTGTTTCGTATTGTTTCTTATTAAGAGTCTAGGGTCGTCTCCAGATTTTGAGTCTAGGGTTTCGTTTTAGATTATGAGTCTACGAGCTTGTCACAGATAGAATGTAACTGTTTGTTTTGTGTAATCTCGTTTCATTTTGATTGTTTTACTTTGAATTGGTTCTTTATGTTACTAAAGTTTTCAGTTCAGGTTAGAACATAGAAATGGTGGACAAAGCTTGGGTGCATCTTAGCAGGTAATGAATTCAATAATATATATTGGTTTTGAGTTGTTGTTGCGTTAACTTGTTTATTTGCTTTTTCTTTTGATTCTGAACTGTAGGGTTGATCCTGCTTACGAGAGAGGGGCTTCAAAGTTTGTAGAGGATGTGGCTGCAGCTTTGGGAGGGAATGATATGATTGTCTGTCCTTGCATCGACTGCCATAATATAGATCGTCACTCAGCAAGTGTGGTAGTTGTCCATCTCGTTACTAGGGGAATGGAGGAGGCTTATAAGATGCGGCCTGATTGGTATCTACACGGAGACTTGAATTCAGAGGTTGCAGATGATGGCAGCGTGCATCAGTGGAATGATGAGATCTTGGGGTTATCAGAGCTGCTGAGGGTTTTGATGAAGTGTTAGCTGCTACGGGGGATTTGACTGAGATGGCAGAGGGAGAAGACAAGAAAGAAGATGAGTTTTTGGCAAAGCTATCTGATGCTGAGACACCTTTGTATCCGAGTTGTGCAAGCCATAGCAAGTTATCGGCCATTGTATCATTGTTTAGATTGAAGACTCAGAATGGGTGGTCTGACAAGAGCTTCAATGATCTGCTAGAGACGTTGCGGAGATGCTACCTGAGGAAAACGTTACACACTTCACTGTATGAGGTAAAAAATTCTTGAAGACATTTGATATCGGATACGAGAAGATTCACGATGTGTAAACGACTGCTGCCTGTTCAGAAAGAAGTTTAAGAAGCTTGAGCACTGTCCTAAATGTAAGGCTTCAAGATGGAAGACCAATCTCCACACTGGTGAAAAGAAGAAAGGAGTCCCACAGAAAGTGTTACGTTATTTTCCAATCATCCCGAGATTGAAAAGAATGTACCGGTCTGAGGAAACGGCTAAGGATCTAAGGTGGCACTTCAACAACAAAAGCACTGATGGGAAGCTTCGACACCCTGTTGATTCAGTCACATGGGAACAGATGAATGCAAAATACCCTACATTTACCGCAGAAGAGGAACATGAGGCTTGGACTTTCTACAGACGGGTTTAATCCATTCAATATGAAGAACACAATGTACAGTTGCTGGCTAGCTCTGCTAGTCAACTACAACTTGCCCCCTGATTTATGCATGAAGAAGGAGAACATCATGCTGAGTCTGTTGATTTCCGGTCCACAACAGCCTGATAATAGTATAGATGTCTACTTAGAACCTCTCATTGAGGATCTAAACCAGCTGTGGAGCACTGGAGAGTTAGTCTACGACGCTTTGACTCGATCAACATTTACACTGAAAGCGATGCTGCTATGGACTATCAGTGATTTCCCAGCTTATGGGAATCTAGCAGGCTGCAAAGTAAAGGGAAGAATGGGGTGTCCTTTATGTGGGAAGAATACTGATAGTATGTGGCTAAAATTCAGCAGAAAACATGTATACATGTGCCACAGAAACGGTCTGCCACCAGCTCATAGATTTCGGTCAAAGAAGAGATGGTTCGATGGAAAAGGTGAACAAGGGAGAAGGGAAGAATTTTAACCGGCGTGATTTCTCAAAACCTGAGACATTTCAAAAATGAGTTTGGCAATGCTAAACGTCCTAGAAGTAAGAGAAAAAGGGTGATCAGTACTGATATAGGATCTGATAGTGAGGGTTTATCCAGTGAATCAGAGGAAGAGGATAAGGAAGATGAAGAAGTCAAAGTAGATGAAGATGAGTTATCAAGATGGAAGAAGAGATCAATTTTCTTCAAGCTACCTTACTGGCGGTATGAAGCTACATTCTTGTGCTTATATCTTTCTATAATTGACTGTATTTTAATTAATTTTGCTTATATTGATGATTAGGAGCTCCCGGTGAGGCACAACTTAGACGTAATGCATGTTGAGAGGAATGTGGCTGCTAGTATTGTCTCGACGTTGTTGCACTGTGGGAAATCAAAGGATGGTCTTCCTGCTCGTAAAGATCTGGAGGATCTTGGTATTAGGCATGATTTGCACGCTAAGCTGCAGGGAAAGAAAACATATCTTCCTCCTGCACCGTGGTCTTTGTCCAAGATAGAGAAGAAGTTATTTTGCAGGCGCCTATTCGACTTCAAAGGGCCAGATTGTTATTGTTCAAACATAGCTAGAGGTGTTTCACTAGATGATTGCAAAGTCACAGGGCTGAAGTCACATGACTATCATGTCTTAATGCAACAACTCCTGCCTGTCGCTCTTAAAGGTTTGTTACCTAAAGGACCAAGGCTAGCAATTACAAGGCTATGCGCATTCTTCAATCTTTTGTGTCAGAGAGTGATCGACAGGGAGCAGCTTCTGGTTATGGAAGCGGAGATTGTAGAGACTCTTTGCCTGTTCGAAAGATTTTCCCTCCAAGTTTCTTTGATATCATGGTCCATTTGACTGTGCATCTAGGGAGAGAAGCCCGACTTGGTGGACCAGTCCATTTCAGATGGATGTACCCATTTGAGAGGTACTATTTACATGTCTTTTTGAAATCTATGAAAATTCTTTAGCTAATCGATATTAACTTAATTTTTTCAGGTACATGAAAGTACTTAAAGACTTCGTTAGGAATACTGCCAGACCAGAGGGATGCATCGCTGAGTCTTATCTAGCTGAGGAATGTATGAGATTTTGCAGTGAATTTTTGAAGAAGACAACAAATGTAGAAGAGAAAGCTGATAGAAACATGGAGTATGAGAACAGCTCTATCCTAGAGGGGCGTCCAATATCAACCGGAACCTTCAATTACTCTCACTGAAACGGAGAAGAAAATAGCACATCTTGCTATTATCCAAAACCTGGCTCTGGTCGAGCCTTATGTAGAGTAAGTATCATGTTCTTATTCACTAGTGAACCTGCATATGTGAAAGTTTATATTTATGTCGAGAAGATTTTTTTTCAATTGACCAGTGAGCATCTCCAGTTTTTACAAGACACAGATGACAAGTGGCGTCGTGATGCATCTACCTTATGGAGTATGCATACTAAGAATTTTGCAACTTGGTTAAAGGAACAGGTTCGTGATGAGAATGTTAGCTTATACATACTAAGAATGTTATGTTGTACTGTTGTTTACTGTGTTTTGTACTTTGTAGGTCCCTCTTGATTCCAAAGAACATGAAGAAACACTCAAGTGGTTAGCTTATGGTCCTCGTTGTTCTGCAAAGTCATATACTGGCTTCATAGTTAATGGGCAGAGGTTTCACACAGAATCTGTTGATAGGAGAAGTCAGAATTCTGGAGTTTACTATGAGGCTACCGCAGTTTGTAGATCAAGTGCTAAAATACATCACAAGTGGTTGATTTGGTATCTTACTACGGCAGAGTTACAGACATTATTCTGATCGACTATAATGTTTTCTACGTTCCTCTGTTTCGATGTCAGTGGGCAGTAAAGGGTAATGGAGTGAAGATTGAAGATGGTTTTACACTTGTTAACATGCATCAAAGTCAAGCCTCCTTTTGTAGTGACCCGTATATACTAGCATCGCAAGCAAAGCAGGTCTTCTACTCTAGAGAAAATGAGACCTCAACTGGTATATTGTCATGAGAGGTTCTTCAAGAAGATACAATAAGGAAGATGTTCACGAGGGAAATGCAGAGATTGGCCCATTGCCTACAAATTTTGACATGAATTTTGACAATGATGACGCTGACAATGCCAGAACTGATTGTGAAGGAATATACGTGTGAAGCATATCCTTTTACTAGTCGTTTTGACCTTTGTGTGTGATTGTTTTTTCTCTGTGTGTTTGATGTGTGTTTAGTATGGATGTTCTAGTTTGCTTGTTAACTACACTTGAATTATATGGTTTCTAGTGTGCTTGATGTGTGTGTTGTATGCATGTTCTATTTGGCTTGTTACCTAGACTTGAATTATTTGGATGTTAGTTAACTCTTCTTTTCATGATCTGTTTCAGGTAACTTGAGATGGGACGTCCAAAGAAAAAAAGAGGAAACAAAAAATTAAAGAAAGTAATACAAGAAGATGAAGAAGTTCAGTTCGTGTGTACTGTACAACCTGGAGGTGATGTACAAGACACAGAGCATGTACAAGATCCAGGAGAACCTCAGCAAGAACACGACCCTGAAGAACCTGTACAAGAACACGAACCAAATGATGCGCCAGAAGAGCAGCATAACGCGGAAGAGTCTGAAGGGGAACTCGATCTAGGTACAGAAGAACCTGTTGGAAGCTCTCGTAAGAGAAAGCGTGGACCTACAAAGATGAAAGACCTAGCCAAAGATCCAAATACCAGAGTTCATGTTGATTTCAATCCACTGGGAGAACCTTATGGTGAAGGTTCTGTGAAGCTGTCTTCATATCTAGGTCCTTTGGTAAGGGAACACGTTCCTATCACACTTGAAAGTTGGAAAAAGCTTACAGAAGAAGTAAAGACTGTGCTCTGGAAATCGGTTCAGGTGAGAGTTTCTATACAATGAGCACAAGTAAATAACAGAAAACTGATTTCCATGCTATGTGTTTGCAGGCGAGGTTTGAAATTGATGATGACTACCAAAGGGATTCACTGCTTAAGCATATGGGAGCCTTGTGGAGGTCATCCAAGTCACCCTAGTCACACAAATTAATGAAGCGGAGAATAACCAACAAAGGAACATGCTCGACATAAGAATGTTCCTCCGGTTGAGTGGCGCAAGTTTGTAAAGCTTAAAACTAGCCAAGAATTCAAGGTATGCTTCTCGAATTGAGTACTATATTTGTTTCAAAATAGCTTAACATATTAAACATATTATGATAGGACTTGAGTGATAGCTACAAAGAGAGAAGAAGCAAACAGATTCCTCATACATGCAGTCGCAAGGGAATGGTTAGACTTGCTGAAGAGATGGTCAATATACT
The DNA here is from genome assembly GCA_016432835.1 of Brassica nigra. Taxonomy (NCBI): domain Eukaryota; kingdom Viridiplantae; phylum Streptophyta; class Magnoliopsida; order Brassicales; family Brassicaceae; genus Brassica; species Brassica nigra. The sequence goes on from CM028246.1 coordinate 45,861,597, forward strand.
TTCTTCCTGTTGTTTCATTAGTCTTTCTTTAGTTAAGGATATTTACACATTCATTATTTTCTTAGAAAAAAAGTTCTGATAACCCATCTGGAGTGTCAAGGCTTAAAATCTGGGTCAAGTCACGAACCAGAAAAGATGGAACTTCTATTAACACAAATGCAGCTGAGAAGATTGTGAGTTCAAAACAAATATTCTTTATCATTATTTTGTTCTATAGTTTTCTATATCAGAAGCTGCTAATTATTTGTTTGTTTTCTGATGTGTAGCAAAAGGCAGCCGAGCTTGTTAATGGTGCTAAAAACAGAGATGAGGATACCCTCGTCCAACTGTTAGGACCTGATAATCCTGATCGTTTAAGAGTAATGGGCAGAAATATGAGTAAGACCAAATTAGCTTGCTTCCAAGTTAAGAACAAGACTATGTCTGAGATGCAAGAGAAGCAAATTGAGCTACAGGAAACGGTTAATCAGTTACAAGCTGAACTTGCCAAAATGAAAAACCAGGTCGGAGACGAATATGAAGTGGGTGAAACCTCGGCTTCAAGGGTAAGTCTTCATATACTAGATCAATGTTTTGTTTAAATTTTACAATCTCACATTTTTGCTTCTGACCTTGTTACAGATTGTGAACAAAAATTCACAGAAGAAGTGTCTTCTAATTGATTGGGCTGATGAAGAGGGAAACGTTGCTGAGGGGCGTATTCTCTCTTCAAACCCAGAAGATATTGTGAATGACAGTCGATTAGGCCCTACGGATGTCAAAGTCTTGGTGTATTCTGCTTCTGAACCAGAAGCTTACCTCTGGAGACCTGCGCGAAACATGTGCACCATTAAGGAAGCTGTTGGTCATATCGTTGCATGGCCTAAGAATAAATGTGTTGAACTAGGCCAGGGCCTCCAACCAGAAGACATTGTACCACTGGTAACGTTTTTTATTGTGTTCTGTAAGTAGTTAATGTGGACATAAGATTATTGATTTGGCCTTTCATGATATAGTTTTCTCAATGTATGTGACAGGGCTCAAGAGCAAACTCTCTCAACAAATGCAAACTACTTGATTTATCCGATGATAGTGTAGTTGTTGGTGAAGGACGTTGGCAGACACAAGAACCAAAAGCATTGGTTAATGGCATTCCCCTCGGACCAAAAGCAGTTAAAGTCTTCCTGGATGTCATACTTGAACCTGATACATTTTTATGGAGGCCTACGTCGGACGTTGCATACCTTGAGGACTGCTTAATGAGTTTTATCTCATGGCCTGTTAGAAAAGTTGTCTTCGAAAACCCACCGGAAGGAACAAGAAAATCTCCTTCACATAACACTGCATCCTCAGTAGGAAACACACGAGAAACAATTAAAAAGGTTCCATCCATCGGTTCTAAGCTTCCTACATCAACAGCTCCTTCTGAGAAGTCTCCATCAAACCGGGTAACATTTTGTTACAGTTTTAAAGATCATTGTTCTTATTACTGTCTGAGTTTGAAATGGTTATGTATGTTGAACATGACAGAAAAATCATGGATCTGAAGTTGTACAAGTGAATAAGAAGTGCAAACTGATGGACACTGGTGGAAGGAAACAGGTTGTTGCCGAAGGACGTGTGCATTCAACTGACCCAAATCAAATGGTACACTTTGTACGATTGGGTCCGAATGCAGCTAGGGTGTGGGTTGATGCAGTGATGGTAGATGATGCAGACGTTTGGAGGAAGTCTGATGAAATCGAGTCTTTGAAAGATGCACATGGTTCGTCTATTGCATGGCCAGTTGATAAATTGGTCATATTTTAATATGCACATGTAATTCTACTTCTTTCTGATTTCAATCCTTCATATGCAATTCCTAAACTGATCAGAGTTTTTGATTGTTGCAGCATGCAGGGGATGAAGAACTTTTTTACATCGGCTGTAGCTAGTTTTTAGACTAGGCTATTATTTTTCCATCGGCTGTTAGCTTAAGTTTTCAATCGGCTGTGTCTGTTTCTGTTTCTGGTACTTAAAACTTATGACTTATGTATTATCACAATATGTTATGAATGTTGGTTGTTCTAAAGCAGAATGTTCTTTTGTTAACGAATCTTTATTATGCAAAAATAACAATTGACAAAATAAGAATAGCACATGAAACGATACAACAATAGCAAAAAAAAATGTTATTCTCTAATATAATAGCGTTTATAAATGGCTACGAACTAAACTACGATAACACACAATAAACCATAACAAAATTAATTATAGCAACTACATACAGCTATTGTAGAAGGACCTATAATGACATGAAACCTGACTCGTAATCAATATGTAACATAAAAAATGTGTCTTATAATAAAACTAAAGACAGCTACTTCGTATTGCTATCGTATATGTACATTACATAGCGTCAAAAAAAAGCTATGGTAGAGGAGATACCTATGATGACTGCCGATGACATAGCATATCAGAAAACGCTATGAAAGGCCTACGATAGCATTTATCGTGAGCTAAGAATGTACATATTTCTTGTAGTGAATGGATTACATCGCATAATCAGGGGACAGTATATTCCTCCTTGTGATTCATCATAAACTAACTTCGAAGAAAAAGGAGAAACAGACGGAGAAGAATTGATGATTCTACCGTTGTATATCGTAGCAACAGAGGAATTTGACGATTGACAGATTCATCGGAAAAACGGCTGATTAGTACCTCAACTAGGGTTATATTGTCTAATCGATACCCAAACTAATTGACCGTGCATATTGATACCTGAACTAATAATAAATTTGAATATAATATCTGAACTAGGGGTGGACGTTCGGGTATCCATTCGGGTTTCGGTTTGGGTCTATTCGGGTTTCGGGGTCAAAAATTTCAGTCCCATTCGGGTATTTCTAAATTTTGGTTTGGGTTCGGATCTTTGCGGGTTTAGTTCGGGTTCGGATAAACCATTTAAATTATTTTTAAAATTTGAATATTAGTTATATACTTTAAATTACTCAAAATCTATAAAAAGTAATATATTACATATAAATTTGAATAATATATATATATATATATCAAAATACTTAAACTTAACATATAAATTGCTTTGGTTTGAATATTTGGATAGATAATCAATAGATATTTCAAGTATTTTTGGTGTTTTGAATATACTTTAGCTATTTTAAACATTACTATTTGACTATTTATATATATATTTTCAAGTATTTTTAACAACTAAAAAGTACCTTATATATTTTGGATGTTTTTAATTTACATTAAATCTAAAAATAAGTAATATTTTTAGATATATAAATCTATTTCGGGTACATTCGGATACCCAAAATACTTCGGTTCGGATCGGGTTCGGTTTCGGTTTTATGGATGCCAAAATTTTGAACCCATTCGGATATTTAATTAATTTCGGTTTGGATCCGGTGCTACTTTTTTGGATCGGGTTCGGTACGGGTTTTCGGATTCAGATTCTTTGCCCAGCCCTAATATGATTTTTGAATAAAAAGATTTTGAATACCGGAAATCCGACAGTGTGTCGGTAACATGCTGACGTGGATCAGTTTCTTGTTGAGTTGGCTTCTATAAAACTAAACTACGTCGTTTTATAAAAAAAAACGGCCAAAAATGTGGCAACATAGGGTTGAACCCGGGTTACATACAATTAGGTAATTGGATTACATCATTAATTAACTAGTTGTGCTAGTGAGGTTTTGTTGTTAATTAAAATATACCACGAAATCGTAACCTTTATAAATTGAGAGATACCCATCTTTTTTATTTTTGATCTCTCAAAGCTTTGGTCTTTTTTTATCTTTTACTAGGGGCGTGTCCGCATTTCGCGCGGAATATTGTTTTATTGTTATTAAATATAATTTTTTGGATCATATAATTATATGATTGTCTTTTTTTGTTAAGAGAATTATTTGATTTTTTATTGTGTTATGTAATAGTAGGTGATAGGTTAATATATTATGTTTTTGTTTTTTTCAATAATGTGTTGTTGTGTATATAATAGTACTCATTAGTGGTGAAGTGAATCTCTGATGTAAAGCATATTGAATTTCAATAACTTTGCATTCAAACATTTGTTGATTCTAATATTAACAGTTTTAGCATTATAAATTTGTATTTTTTTAATTATTTGAACATTATTCTCTTAAGAAGTTTTTTTGCCCTCTCCCCATATTTTGATATTGGGAGATGTGCTTCGTTTACCTTTCCGGTGTGATGTCCTTCTCACCATCACCGGAAAAGATCCACCTCCGTGCTCTTTTTCTTCCTCACATTTTTCTCATGTGATATTATCTGGTATTTGTTATAGATCAGGTTAATAGGTTACCGATTGTGTCGTTGTTTCTCACGACGTTTTAGGTTGTTTTGGTCAATATTGGCTGCTTCTCTTCTTCCTTAGATTTTGGCTGATGTTAGGAACTGCATCTCCTTGGGTTGGGTCAAAGATTAGTTGTCTTTGATGTTGTTTTCTTCGTCGTTGGCTTTCCATCAGCAGCCCCTGCAATTCTTGGTTTTCAAGATTTGGTTTTTGGTGATCTGCCTTATATGCTCTCTTTCATGGCTCGAGGATGGCTCCACGGTTTTTTTTAATTTCATTTCTCTACCATTTCCTCTATGTTCTCTCACCTTGTTTCAGCATTCATCTATGCTCGTGTCTCTTGTGGCTCTTCCTTTCACCATGTTTGCCACTCCAGGTTTGGATAATGTTTTCCTTTGTGCATGCTCTGTAGGATTGGAAGGTTGTTTCTGGTCTCAAGTTTGGGCTATGGTTTTTCGGTGGTTGGCTTCCATTCTCCCTACCTCAGATTTTTTTTCTTCATCCCTTATTTCCTTTAGTATAAGTGTGCGGAGTTAGTTTATTGGAGCTTTGGTCCCTTCTATCCACAGCTTTAAGGTTCTTCGCTGGCATGTGCGTCTTGTTTGTGAGGTGTTTCTTACTTCTTGACTGGTGGTTGTGCTTATGGTGGCTAGGCATGTGTCTTCCTATTTCAGAGCGATTTTGGCCTTATGTTGTTTTTTCTTCCTTAACCCGTTTTATAGGTTCTTTGTCATTGATCCTTGATCCCACTCCTTTGTGTTCGACGGGTTGCTTTGTCTTAGAGTTTATCTTTCTACCACTTTCTCACATCAACTTGTTATGGCCAATATACTCTATGACAAAGTGAGGTAAGTTAGTCTTCGTTCTTGATTTTTTTCCAGTTTTAGACCTTTATTGAGTTAGTATTTTTTTGGTATTTTGTATTTATGTGATTAGGGAGATTTTTGTTTAGATTATGTGTTGTGCTCTAGTTTATTCTTCTTTGTTTAGTTAATATTAAAATATTTATATAATTTATAAATGAAATAATAGAAAATAGTAAATAATAATCAAATATAGAAAGTTTATGTTATTTTTAGTTGTGAGTAAATTAAATATTTAAAATATATTTATATTATTTTACTTATTTCTTTATTCTTCTTGCATTTTTAACAAAATTCTAATTAAAGACTATAGTAAAAAGATTAGATAGTGCATAATTAGAAAGTGGTGAACCAAATTACAATAATCTATAAGAAAGAGGACATAATATGTAAAAAAAAAAAGCAAAAAGAGAACACATGTCAACAAATCTCCCTTCCATATGTCACAAGAAGAGAAAAAAATATATTTTATATATATATATAGACTAGGGGTTGGTCAGCGCTTTGCGCGGAATGTTAGTTGTTGGTGTTAAATATACCCGATTTTTTTCGGTTCATGGTGTGTTGATACGTGTTGTGATTGTGTGGAATTTGTACTTGGGGTCTTCAGTTTGTGAACTGAGGTTTGATTTATTTTACGTGAGCCGCAGCAGTTCTGACTCTCTAGTTTGTTATTTGACGTAAATCCTAATGATAATGAGATTGAGTGTAACTGAATGATAGCGCATGGGCGTTTTACCGTATTGAGTAAGTAGTTGTTGTAGCGTTAAGCGGTTGATAATAGGAAAACTCGTAAGTCACTAATCAAGAGAGTGATCTGAGAGATGTCAATCCAAATCCCACATTGGAGAATTAGACAAGGAGTGTCTAATATATAAAGAGATGTCCAACTCTAATAGTACGAGGCCTTTTGGGAAGGAACCCAAAAGTAATTCCATGCAGGCCAGTCTCTAAGGCCCAAAGTGGACAATATCGTACTAATCGGATAATTGAATTGGTATCAGAGCCTCATGTTGGATACTCGATCTAAGCTTAAGTTGTAGCTTAAGATCATGGTGCTTGTGAACAAGAGATCACACGAGCAAGATGGCGGACGTGACTAGGGCTCCACGCACGAAGGACTTTGGATCTACATCCATCCAATGTCCTATGTTGTCATCGACAAACTACACAATTTGGTCGATGAGGATGAAGACGTTTATTCTCCAGGTGGGAGAACAAACCGCATCAAAATACATCTGGAACGCCAACAAGTCACGACAACTTAGAGCTGATCGTGTAAGAGAGGTGAGAATTCAGAAGTTGATGCCGAGTGTAACACACAAAGAAAGCATGTGTAACACATGTCCTGCTGGGAAGCAAATTAAACATTCGTTCCCAGCTATACTATTGAAGAAGAAGCATGAGGTATTCTATCGGTTCAAAAGGTTAAAGGAACCTATTAAAACCTTTCTCACCGATAGAGGGGGAGAGTTTACCTCAGCTAGGTTCAATCTACTTTGTGAAGAAAGTGGATTTGAAGCTACTGTAGCCGAGATGGAGTCTATCACAAGAAACAAGACGTGAGAGCTTGTGGATAGAACGGCTGGTGTTGAACATACAGAGGTATGCGACACAAACGTGAAAGCGTGTAACACTACTCATGCAGGGGTATGCAACACACAGCTGGAAGCGTGTAACACAACACATGTATCAATGGAGTCAAGGTTAAAGATCTCAAAGGCTGAAGACGAACCAGAGGTAAATGCACTAGGTGTTGAGCAGACGGCCGACATCCTTACCAGAGCTCACGTACGCAAGATGGCGGACGTGACCAGAGTTCTCGTTGCAGTGAGCTTCAGCCACAAGACTTGTCAGAACTTGAATGAAGAGTCTAGGAGAAGGTTCTACAAGAACTGGGCCAAGTCTAAGAAGAAAGCTTTCACTAGGTATGCCAAGCAGTACGAAAGCGAGGAAGGCAAGAAGAGCGTCCAGACTCGGATCAAGAAGATGAAGGGATTGAAGCGGAAGAAATCTCACATGATGGAGATCAAGACCAACGGTGGTACCATTAACCAGAAGGTTAACTTTGCCTACAGTTTCTTTGAGAAACTGATACCGATTGGTGTGATCGGTGTGACCAAGGGTAAAGGTTGTGAAGGTGTTGTTACTCGCTGGGATGAGAATCCAATGGGTGGATTCGCACATTATGGTGTGGTGATCGATGATTACTTGATGATTAAGTTCAAGAAAATGAGGAGCTTAATTGGAGTTCAAGAAATTGATCTCCCTAATTCAAGTTGGAAGTAAGGTGAATGTTGGATAATTCCAAGCTTGTGGAAACTTAACATATTATTAGATGTTTAATATGTTAAGGATAAACACAAAAAGGAAATCTAGAAATAGGAAAAAGGAAGTTTTCTATTAGATTAGGTTTGTGTTTTCCATATCCCACATGTTAAAGGGAATTGTCTTTCATATAAATATAGGTCTAATGGAGAGGTGTTCCATATGACCTAGAGAAGGATCATAAGATCTAAGAGAAAAACATTGAGAGCTTTAGTTTTAAGTAGTTTCTAAAGCTAATAAGAAAACTTGTTCTTATAATTCTTTGTGTTTCTAGAGATTTGAATTAATTGTTGGGATTGCGAAATCCCGTATCCAACCCTATATTCTCGAATTAGTACAATATTGTCCACTTTGGGCCCAATAGGCTGGCCCGCATGGATTTACTTTTGGTTTCCTTTCCAAAAGGCCTCGTACTATTAGAGTTGGACATCTCTTTATATATTAGACACTCTTTGTCTAATTCTCCAATGTGGGACTTGGATTGACATCTCTCATTCACCCCCTCAAGCCAAGGACTACACACCTTGTGTCCTTTCCTCTAGCGAATCAGTATCCATCTTGTACCATTAATCGCAAGGTTACTTTGAGGTGCTTTGAAGATGATCCCTTTCCACATAAGAATTCTTTGGATCTTCTGACTAGTTTCAGCCACAGACCTTCTCTTCCATCTTGAAGGGTATTTTGGTCTTCTTGCAGATCTTCGTCGAACCGCTCTGATACCAATTCAAATCTCTAGAAACACAAAGAATTATAATAACAACTTTTCTTATTAGCTTTAGAAAATACTCAAAACTAAATTTCTCAATGTTTTTCTCTTAGATCTTATGATCTTTCTCTAGGTCATATGGAACACCTCTCCATTAGACCTATATTTATATGAAAGACAATTCCCTTTAACATGTGGGATATTGAAAACACAAACCTAATCTAATAGAAAACTTTCATTTTCTATTTCTAGATTTCTTTTTTTTGTTTATATTTAACTTATTAAACATCTAATAATATGTTAAGTTTTCACAAGTTTGGAATTATCCAACATGATCATTGCTTGGTTCAGAAGTTTGAAAACTTGCCGGCTTTTTGTTAGAGTTGAGTGCGTCCAACTGTTCGAGGTAACATCACAATAATAATTTCTTTAAGCTGTGTCTAATAAAATGTCTATAAATAATCCTTCAATAGTCTATAAATTTAATATATAAAAAAACGATTGATAATAGTGCCATACATATATAATCAAATGTCGTTTAATTTTTTTTTTTTTGTAACTGAAATGTCGTTTAATTTTCTATCAAATAGTTAACTATCTTCAGTTACAATGCTTGAATATATTTGTGACTGGGAAATATTATTATCTAAGTAAGTGTATGTTTTTTTTAAAAAAATTTGATTATGGCTTCTTGTCGGATATAAGAAAGTTGATAAAGCTTCAGGACGTCAGCTATTATATATATGATAGTTTCATGACTCTTAGGAGGAAAAAGTTCTGAGTCCAATCTATATTATTAAAGCAGAAGTACAAAATCGATTTGTTTGGCTACTTGGATAGCCTTTAGTAAAATCAGAATGTTTGGAAACAGGTTTAGATATTTTTAAGAAGAAAATTAATTAATTCATACGAAATCTATATTTGGAAGAAAATTAATTCATTGATACGAAATCTATATTTGGAAGAAAATTAATTCATTGATACGAAATCTACAGATTTTTAAATATACGATTAGATTCTCCTACATTTAAGGCAATTGTTATAGATAATATCTAAGATTTCTTCCCACGTAATCTCGGGCATATTCCTGCGCAAGTAACTTTATAAGATCAATCAAGTAATTCTAAAAATTAAATATAATTACCTTACTTGGTTACCATTTATTGCGCTAAATATACCATATACATACGATTTTATACTAAACAGAAATGAGAATATCTCTCAAATATCTTTACTAGCTGCGGATATTATGGTTTGACAAACAATATATTCAAAAATATGTTAAGCAATTAAATATAACTTCCCGAACCGGAAATCACGTTCTTAATTATAGTATCTTATAAAAATTAGTTACCTTAAAAAAATTTACAGCAAAATAGGAATATTCTCTTCATAATAAATCAGTATACTATAATCAAAATTTTCAAATATAAGACTTCCCATATCTTCGTAACAGACATCTTTTAAATAAATGATTATTTAGATTTTAACTTGACAACCAATATATTTTGAATTTATTCTTATCCAACCTAACAAACAATCTACTATATAAATAGTCGATTGAACCATTTTCTTAGTCGTACTTAATTCTTTTTTTGCTTTTTTGTGTGTGTGTATTGTGTTCATTTAGTTATTACCTTTAGTCTTTTAGGTTTATTGGTTTGCATCCTAATGATTTTTTTTTGCTAAATAACTTGGCAATCTATGTGTGTTGTGCAGGGACTAAACTCAAGATTAGAAGCACCGAGCAGTATCATTACTCAAGAACCATTCTTGGACTTCTAATCTTGGAGATTGATGCTTCCATCTATTTTGCCAACGCTGATTACTTGCATGAGAGGTAACCTTAGCCCTAATTAATTCATATATGAAATATATGTATACGTCAAGGATGGAGGAATAGTTTAAGAATTTTCTCATTTATTTATGCTTTGGACAGAATCTTAAGGTGATCTATGAAGAAGAAGACGAGAGGGTTAAAACATCAGGAGAAAACAGTTTACAATATGTCTACTCGATAAGTCAGGTAATTACATATGTTGATTTTCTCTGAAACTATAGTTTTGTATTTGATCAAGGCTTACTTTGTCTGTGTGTTGAGCAACCAGCTGTCGGTAATATCAACATGAGTGATCAAGGCTTAATTAAGTTTAATTTACATTACCAATAATGTACTTCTTTGTTATTATTTAGTATGTAAGTAATTAGTTCATTTACTTGGAAATATTTTGAACATTTATTTTAAAATATATATATATATATATATATATAATTATTTATGATTTTCCCTTGATTTAGTTCAACAGAATATATTGTATTTAATCTAATTTGATATGATAAAGAAAGTATAGTAGAGATATTCACGAGATATTTTATGTTTTCTAAATTGTATCTTAATTAATCCCTATATATTTATATGGTGGACAATATTGGAAACAAGTATATTGTTAAGAATATATTAATTTCGCCAAACAATTAATATATTATATTCAATGTTTATTCATAAATGAGAATATTAAAAATTATAATTGTATAGAGTAAATAACGTTGAGTTGTTGTTACCATATATTCAATGATAGACCGATAATTATGGGTATATTACGGTATCTATATTATTAATGCTGAAGTACAAAATCGATTTGTTTGGAAACTTGATTAGTAGACTTAATGAAATCTGTTTGGAAACATGGATAATATTTTTAAAGAATAAGTTTGTTTGGAAACTTGGATTGCAGTATATTAATAAAAAAATAATGAGTCCATCTAATGATCCAAAAACATCTGTTGTCTAAAATAATCACAGAACAAAATTTAAACTTTATATACATATATCAAATCAAAATAATAATTTAAAGTTGATTTATATCAAAATTGATTCAATTTATATATATATTCAAAATTTGATTTTTAGTAAAATATTTTCCAATAACTATTATTAAAAAATGTTTTTATTTACCAACTTAAATTATGGTTTTATATTTCACATTAAGTTTTAATATATCGGATTATTATGATATATAATAATGATTACGGGTGGGCGTTCAAGTACCCATTTGATTCGGTTCGGGTTTGTTTAGATATCGTAAAAATATAAATTTTGATTAGTAGACTTAATAAACTGTTTTATTGGTTTGGCATTAAATCGTATTTTCCTAATTCTAATTAGGTATGCATTTATTTTATTGTATATACTACGTTGTTTAAACAATTTTATAATAAAAATATCTTTTGATCATTAAACACATTGCCCGATTTTATTGTGATTTGTTTCACTATTAATCTATAACAATAAATGTAAATGCATCCATTCGAGATTAAAGCAGATTTCAATCATCATTAAACCCAATTCTCAATCTATTTCAGTATATTCTTTCCAAATTATTTTTAGTGTATCAAACAAGTATTCCTTATAATAATATTTGATTCGATATCACAGAAAAGAGAATATTCTTTGAGAATGTAGCACTATTTTAATTGAATTTTGTAAGTATAGAAATTAGAGAGTGTATATTCAATATTTTTAAACTTGGCAAATACGTTTTATTTCCATATTCAGTAGATAACAAAAATCTTAATTATGAATATCAAAAAAATCAACAGTAAATACTCGTGCTTTTAAAAAAAATTAATTTTATTTGGAAACAAAGATAATATTATTAAGAAAAAAAGTAATGGGCTTATATTATTAAGGAAAATTGAAAGTCCATCATATTATAAGAAACTATATATCTGGGCCAATTTTAAAATATACGAAAATGGATTAATCTAATTGGGTAAAACATCTTTTTTCTAAACTAACCACAAAACAAAATTTATATACATATTTCAAATCAAAATAATAATAATGAATAGGGATAGGCTTTCGGGTACCCATACGGGTTTACTTATGATCGATTTTTGTTTCGGATTTTCGGGGTCAAATATTTCAGCGTTATTAGGATGTTTCTAAATTTAGGTTTGAGTTCCATTCGGATCTTTGCGGTTTTGGTTCTGGTTCGGATAACTCATTTAAATTATTTTTAAAGTTTTAAATGGTTATACACTTTAAATTTCTCAAAAAAAAAAAAAAAATATTACCTATAAATTTGAATAACATATGTCAGAATACCTAATCTTAACATATAAATTGGCTTGGTTTGAAATTTTCGATAGAGAATCAATAGTTTAAGTATTTTTGGTGATTTGAGTATATTTTAACTATTTCACATATTTACTTTTGACTATATGTATATATTTTCAAGTATTTAAACCAATTTAACAGTATCATTCTAGATCTTTTATATACATTAAATCTAAAAATAATTAATATATAAAAGTATATAAATCTAATTTCAGATAAATTCGGGTACCCAAATATTTATGTTTGGATCGGATTCGGTTCGGGTCGGATTTGGTATCGGTTCTCCAAATAACAAAATTTTGAATTATTCGTATACTTAATCAATTTATGTTCGGATTTGGTACAATATTTTAGGATCGGAACCGGTTCTGTTCCTCGGGTTTAGTACAAAATTAGAGTGTTTGGAGACTTGAACAAGATTATTAAAAAATTTAGAGTGTTTCGAAACATAGATTGTAGTTCTTTTTTTTAAAATATAATTTTTTTGGAAACAAGGATAATAGTATTAAGAAAACAAATAATGGGTTTATGTTATCAATAAAAATTGAAAGTCCATCATATTATAAGAAACTATTTATTTGGACCAGTTTTAAAATATACGAAAATAGGCCAATCTAATTGTCTAAAACATTTTTTATAAACTAATAATAAAACAAAATTTAAACTTTATATACATATTTTAAATCAAAATAATAATTCAAAGTGGAATTATATCAAAATTGATTAAAATATACATATATTCAAAATAGATTTTACTAAACTATTTTCCAAGTACCATTATAAAAATGTTTTCAATATATATAAGAAAAATATTATACAAAGCCCAATTTCAAATACCAACTCAAATTATGGTTTTATATTTCATATTAAGTTTTTAAATATAATATATGTAATTATTTATATGATGGTGCATTATAAAATATTATTAATTATAGGATTACTTATATGATGTTACATATAAAATACGATTAATTATATGATGACACATATCTGATATATAATAATGAATAGGGATGGGTTTTCGGTATCCATACGGGTTTTGTTCTGACCGGTTTTGCGTTTGGGTTTTGGGATCAAAGAGTTCAGCCCTATTAGAATATTTCTAAATTTTGGTTGTTGTTCGATTCAGATCTTTATGGTTTGGTTCGGGTTCAGATAAACCATTTAAATAATTTTAAAGTTTTAAATCATTATATAGTTTAAATTGGCTTGGTTTAAAATTTTGGATGGAAAATCAATAATTATTTTAAGTATTTTGGTGATTTGAGTATACTTTATCTATTTCAGATATTTACTTTTGACTATATATATATATATTTTTTTTTTTGAAATATTTAAACCAATTTAAAAGTATCATTCTAGATGTTTTATATACATTAAATCTAAAATTAATTAATATATATAAGTATATAAATCTATTTTCAGATAAATTCGCACTGAATATTTCAGTTTAGATCGGTACTGTTTTCATTTTATTTTGGTTGGTTATTAAAATAAACTACTTATGTTATATGTTATCTGCTTATTTATTTGCTTATCTCATTTATGGGTTTCTTATTGTCACAGCTTATAATTGTCTTTCAAGTTTTGGTTAGACGAATATGAATTAAACAAAGTTATTTTATATTTATAACGTTGATATTTTATGTGATTCTTGAAATAAGATCAAACAAATGAAAAAGCCAAACCTTTAATTGAATCGCAAATTGTATTTAAGAGATTAGGCTTATATTTAAGTTCACAGAATAGTAGTATTTAGAAGATTAGTTTGTCAAACATAGTCACAAAAAGATTGTCAAACAAATGAACCAAGACTAATCTAAATAAGTATACTATTTGAACTTTCAGTCTACAAAGGTCGTTTACATATGCTCAATATTAAAAATAAAATTTCGAACCCGGGCGGAACGCACGGGTCAAAATCTAATTTAATATTAAGCTTTAAGATTTTCGAGTCCAGAAAATCAGTGGACAAATAGTTTAGTTAAAATGCCGTCGTGTTTTGCTGTAATACCTCCATTTAAGGGTGTTACAGTTTTGGAGTTTGATAAGTTGTCTAGAAGTAGTCCCATCTTCCATTCTGAATATGTATTCATACATGAAGTTCGTTTGTTGGGAAAATATGGAGCAAAAGACCACGAACGCTCCCTTTATTAAAAAAAAAAGTAAAAGTAATTCTTCAGCATTTGTAGATAATATGTAGATAAGTTAAGATTATTATAGAAGCAAAAATAAAATTAGTTATAAGTTTCAAGCTGTCAAAAATATTTTCAAAAAATAAGCTGATTAGCCAGGTTGAGGATAAGGATGTGTAGCATGAATTGCTTATTAATAAAGTTTAAAAGTTTGTTTGACCAAAAAAAAGTTTAAAAAGTTTGAAACGATGGAACAGTAAGAAAAAAATAAACCCAACAGAACCAAAATACAAAATATTTAAAGTAGCCTGACTTCATAGTGTTTGCGAAATTAAGTTAAAAACTGATGCAACGGACATGCCAGCAGCACTTGTAACTTGAGTTTCCCTTGTATTTCAGGATTTACTCACTGCGTGGCTGCTTTCCAGAGCTACCACTTTCCTCCTCTGTTCCATCTTCGCTTTTAGCCTTCCATCAACAGAGGCACTTTGCAAATGAACTCCACCTCTTTATTCAAGGTGGGTCCGAGAGAAGGTATATATATACTCTTGAATGAGCCAAATATCAAGGAATTAAACGTACATTGAAGAGGAGAAAGTGGGTTGAGTGGGTGGTGTTGAATGAATACCTTTACAGCGAAGCGTTACTTCGAAGAGGAAGAGGAAGAGGATATGGGATTGTTAGAGGAGAGATTGGATCGTCGCTTTAGTTCTGGAAAATTTTATCGGCTTACGTGAGGAAGAAGAAAAACCTAAAACTGTCATGGGCTTCTCATAGTGTTTTTCAAGGGCCCATCATTAGTTTTAATAATAGTCCAGGGTTATAAAAATAGCCAGTCCGATAGAAGCATGAAGTAAACCGGTATGGAATACACAGAATCAATTCGGATGCGAGCTGGTTTGGTGCAGCGACACGTGTCCAAAAAAGCCCCCTCATTCCTGATGCCGTGGCATCAGGAGAAGATAGAAAACTTAAATTTATTGTGATAGATAGATAGATAGATAGATAGATAGATAGATAGATAGATAGATAGATAGATAGATAGATAGATAGATAGATAGATAGATAGATAGATAGATAGATAGATAGATAGATAGATAGATAGATAGATAGATAGATAGATAGATAGATAGATAGATAGATAGATAGATAGATAGATAGATAGATAGATAGATAGATAGATAGATAGATAGATAGATAGATAGATAGATAGATAGATAGATAGATAGATAGATAGATAGATAGATAGATAGATAGATAGATAGATAGATAGATAGATAGATAGATAGATAGATAGATAGATAGATAGATAGATAGATAGATAGATAGATAGATAGATAGATAGATAGATAGATAGATAGATAGATAGATAGATAGATAGATAGATAGATAGATAGATAGATAGATAGATAGATAGATAGATAGATAGATAGATAGATAGATAGATAGATAGATAGATAGATAGATAGATAGATAGATAGATAGATAGATAGATAGATAGATAGATAGATAGATAGATAGATAGATAGATAGATAGATAGATAGATAGATAGATAGATAGATAGATAGATAGATAGATAGATAGATAGATAGATAGATAGATAGATAGATAGATAGATAGATAGATAGATAGATAGATAGATAGATAGATAGATAGATAGATAGATAGATAGATAGATAGATAGATAGATAGATAGATAGATAGATAGATAGATAGGTCACACCATTCTCAAAACTTCCTCTATTTCCTCTCTTTCAAATTTGTTTCATTTCTTCACACTGAGTCTTCCACCTCTTTTCTTCATACAACTACTTCAATATAAGTTATATAACAGAGACCGACGGTTTCAACACCAATGAACTCTACAACACTGTTTACCTTTATCTCATTTCTGCTGTTTCCATCTCTGGCAATCGTTTAGCCTCAATCGCACCATCAACTTCTCTTCCATCACCTTTGGTCTCTCTAACACATTCAAGACTCTTACAATGGATCTGATCAAGAAGCAACAGATCATGATGATCTTAAGGACTTTTCTGAAAGACTATAGATGAAGAAGAAATTGAGCTTGAGGTTGAGGATAATATTTGTAAAGATTAAAAACAACTTTTTTTTTTTTGGATTTTCAAGTTTACTATGGAGAATAAAATGGTGAAAAGTTGTGATCTTTCTTCGATGAGTGGAAGTGGAGATAAAGTTTCTGGAACCAACTTGCTCAAAGGTTACATAATTTTATTCGTATATATAAGCAACGGAGGTTTGCTAGCTCACGTTGTTAGTTAATGTTATAATGCAAATGTATGGAACCCGGGTTCAACCTTTGGTTGCCATACTAATCGGCCGTTTTTCCTAGATTCATCAGCGTTTTGATTTTAGGTTATGTAATGTTTAAGGATGTGAATGGATTCTCTTCAACTGAGGGGGGAGGGGAGTTTGTAAGAGTGGTGTCTATATATTATGAAGCTCAAAACGTGTATTAAAATGGGAAATAAGGAGATGGATGTATATAGCGAAACGTTCTAGTTTTCTTAGTAAATTAATGATGGAGGTTTGTTTCTTTGCCATTTTTCAAAAAAATGACATGGCAATTTGGAAACGTTTGATTTGTTGATTTTATCATAAGAGGTGGATAGCTTAGAATTTTATCTTATTTTTGGATGAAATAATTTCCTAACGAAGTTGTTTACATTTATATTCAGTGCCCTAATCATTATTTGCAAAGTGAGGGCATATTTTTCAATGTGTCATCATCACGTTCATTTTCAACTAGAAAAAATGACATATCATTGATCTAATTATGACATGTATAGTTTTATTTAAATTTTTTATATTTTTGAAAATGTCTATAAATATGGTAATAAATAATAACTTCTATATCATCATTAAAATAAACTTTCTCTATAATTATTTATTTTTTGGCAAGACTTTTGAAATTTATTAATAACTAATTACTCATATATATTATCATTATGTAAACTATATATCACATTAGGTATACATCAATTTTTATATCATATTTGTGTATATATATATATTATCAAAATTAATTGAAAGTGTACATTGCCAAATGCAAAACCAAACCAATACTAATCAAACAAAAATTTGTCAATAGTTAATTGATTAAATTTTATTTAAACTTATTTCTTCATTAGGTTAATTAGCATATTAGTTTTTATTAGTTAACATATTTTAACTAAAAGAAAGAAAAACTAAAATTTATTATAATTTTAATATTTAAATAAAAATAATTAAAATTAAGGAATAAGAGACATATTTTAAATAAATAATCATTAGATACATTATAATATAATAAATATTTTTATAAAATATAATCTTAACTCTATTTAAATTAAAATAAAATCAACATGAAATAGTTAAACCAAATCAAAATGAAAAAATTACAAAAATACATTTACAGTTTTATTTTTTCAAAGAGATGAAGTTAAAATATTAAAATAAAAATATCAAAATATTAAATTGATATTATATTAAAAAATATTTATGCGTAGCGTATGGTCTATGGCGCATGAAACAGTGCATAATTGATGTTTGAATGGTGGTGAACTAATAAATACAGTCTTAATATAATAAACGAGCCACCATAATGTTTGAATGGTGGTGACTTTTTTTTACGGTTTTGATAGATAAATATTAAAAGTAATTTCTTAAACATTATTTGTGAAATGATTTGCATAACTTTTATCATCACATTCAACAAGAAAAAGATGACATGACTTTTAAAAAATATGACATGACATTGATCTAATTGTGACATGTATAATTTGCTTTTAAAATTTGTATTTTTGGCAATGTTTATAAATATGATAATAATTAATAACTTTTACATCATTACCAAAGCAAATTTTCTATATAATTATTTATTTTGGAAAGACTTTTGAAATATATTAATAACTAATAACTCATATATATCATCATTAAGTAAACTATATATCAAGTAGAATTAAGTAAGAATGATCAACCTTTGCATATTATTTGGAAGACATAAGATCTTGAAGATAAGTTTCCATAGCTTAGAGTTCATTCATATACCACGGATGCAGAATTTAAAGATGGACAGTCTAACACGCAGTGCAAGAAAACAACTGTTGTTCATATGTATGCGGAGCTACCAGTTTGGTTTGCCGAGTCTAATGAGTCTGTTTTTAAGTTGATGACAAAAAAGTAAACTATATATCACATTTGTAAAAATATACTAAATATAATTAAAAATATAATATTTTACATCAATTTATATATAATATTTTTATAAATATAAATACATATGTTATCAAAATTAATTGCAAGTGTACATTGCCAAATTCAAAACTAAACCAATACTAATCAGATAAAAAAATGATAATACTTAATTCATTAAATTTTATATAAATTTATCAGTTCATTAGGTTAATTAACCTATTGAAATTTATCAGTCTAACATATATTTACTAAAACAAGCAAGAATTAACTTTTTAGAATTTTAATATTTAATAAAAATATTAAAATTTAAAATAAGAGTCATATTTAAAATAAATAATCATTAGTTTATTAGCTTAACTGAAATCCAATTTTTCATAACGCAAGCTATTTACAATGTATGATGAAATAATGGAATAATTAAATTATTTAAATATTAAATTTATTTAAAAAGCTTCTTTTAATATTTAAAATTATTAAAATTTAAAAATAAGAGTCATATTTAAAATAAATAATCATTAGTATTTTAGTTTAACTCAAATCCAATTTTTCATAAATCAAGCTATTTACAATGTATGATGAAATAATGGAATTATTAAATTATTTAAATATTAAATTTATTTAAAATAGCTTCTTTTAATATTTAAAATTAAATAAAATTAAATAGAATATATTTACAATATACATAGATGCGTGGACAGTCAGAAAGTCTATTGAACTTCTCTTTCTCAACTTCATACGTTTCTATCTAATATAAGACGCCATTTACATTTCATTTAAAAGTCCTGCATTTGAAAATTATGTCTGCTTGAGAAAAACAATTTGAACACAGTAACATTTTTCCAACAAGAAGAAAAACTCACCTATACTAATAAAACACAAATTATTTTAAACATAATTTAAATTTAATTTGGTATATTATAAAAATGCTCATGAAATTTTAAAATAGTTTATAGTCTAAAATTTCATTAAGATTAGTTTCGTCATTTATTTTTTGCACCAAAAGTATGGAAATATTTATTTTTAAAATAATAAGAAAATACTACGATATATTTTCCTAAAAATTTATTTAATTAATTATTTCAATATATTTTGTTTTAAATATAAAGATATATTGTTGCCAAGATAAAAATTTTCCACTATTTTAATTAATTTAATTATGAATATTTAATTTCACAGTTGGATTTGTACAATGAATAAAATAAAAATTCAATATTTTTATATACAGATTTATATAAACAAATTCAATTATTAGATCAAAGAATTAATATATTTAAATAATTCAATATTTCAATTTTATAAATTATAAAATGAAATTTATGTAATAAATAAATATTTTGTTTTATATATAAATTTCTATTTAATATAAATAATTTAATTATTTTAAAATATTAAACATTTATGCAACATAAATTCGTGGATTTTACTATATGAATATATTTTTAAAAAATATAATGCTAAAAGTAACTATTTTAAAAGATATTATTATTTTTATAAATAAATATTTAAAATTTTAGTATTAATTGTTAATTATATATTTTAGCTGACAAAAATTTAAACAAAAATTACACAAAAATTAAAACACAATATATGAGTTATATATAAGAACTATAAATTTCAAAAATAATTTCCTGTCATCAAAAATAATCTTGTGCTTTTGAAGGGCTTTTAAAGCGTTGATAAAGATTAAAAAAAATATACTCTCTCTGTTTCATAATAAATGTCATTTTAAGGTTTTTATTTTGTTTCAAAAAATATCATTTTACAATTTTATTATAATTTTGTATATTAAATCTATGTTTTTACTTTGTGAATAATCAATAGATTTTTATTTAAATCATTCTCGTTTAATTAATCATATATAAAGTATACATTAGTTTATTATATAATTTTTAATCTCTCTGAAAAGTATCGAAGTGAATTTTATTTTAAAAAATAGTGAAAGTAGCATATAAACCTTTCTTTGAGAAAAAAGTAGCATATAACGTTTCAAAAACATATATATAAGTCCAAGCCATATCACATACACAAAATACATATCAAACACTTTTGTAATAACAAATTATGGATAGTTTACAAAAAAAAAAATAACAAATTATGGAGAACTGTCGGTTAGTCTCCATCATCTTGTTCGTCCACACAATAATCTTATCGATAAGCTCAATCAACTGCTCAGAGAATAATAGCAAACTCGTCACAAACCAAGCTGCTTTGTTCGTGTTTGGAGATTCTCTGTTTGATCCAGGAAACAACAACTACATCAATACTACCAACCGAGCCAATTTTTTTCCATACGGTCAAACTTTTTTCAAGTTTCCCACCGGAAGAGTCTCCGACGGACGTTTGATTCCCGACTTCATCGGTAAGAAACATATCTTACAAAAACTAATTAAACCTTCTTCTTTTTTATTTAACTAACTGGTCGCTAACGTGACAGCTGAGAAAGCGTGGTTACCGTTGATCCCACCAAATCTACAACCAAGCAACAGTAACAGTCAGTTTACCTATGGAGTTAGTTTTGCTTCTGCCGGTGCCGGATCTTTGGTGGAATCCTTTCTCGGACAGGTAAATTTCATCATTATTCTTTTACTATTCCATCTCTTTCAATCTATAACAAAACTAGTACATAATAAAAACAATATTATTACATAACCGATGTCAGGTTCGGTTATATCGGTTAATTCAAGTCGGGATAGTTTGGTTTTCACTTAAACCAGGAACTAAAAAGGTTGTCGAATTCAAGTCGGGATAGTTTGGTTTTCAGATTTTCAGAGAAGCATCACTTATTCACTCATGGATCTTTTGTTAAGACTGAGTGTTTAAATGTTTTCTTCTGAGTTTTCAGTTGTCATCAAACTCATCTTTCGGTTGTTTCAATAACAAGCAGTGTTTTTAAAACCGGACCGATCCGATGATTGGACCAGGTTCGATCATGAACCGGTCATATAATCGGGTTGGTTCTAATAATTGGTTCGACCATGAACCGGTCATGTAGTCGGATTGGATATCAAAGTTATTAAATTGATAAAAACTACTAAAACTATCAAAAATATATAAATCATCCATATGAACATAAAACTAGTTTATATTTATAATATTTTATGTTAAAATTTATTTATATTTAAATTATATATCATATTTACCAACATTATTTTAAAATTTATATACTAAAAATATATTAAACCAGATTACTGAACCATGTTTGACCCGGTCGAACCATATTGAACCGTGACCCAAAATTTTTTCGGTTCAGCTTCCGATCCGGTTAATAATATTAATTATTTAAGGTTGATATAAGTTTGGTTAATTCATATTAAAAATTTCATATAAATTGGTTTAGTTTAAAATAAATAAATAGAAAACAAAATAATCGGTTGCCGAACCAACTGATAACAAATTTAATTTTAGAAATGTATCGATCAGTTCATAATTTATAACCGAACAAGAACCAAAAGACAAACATTTTGGTACTGTTCAAATCGGGCACGCCTAACCGACGATATAGTTATAATGTGTAACTTATTACTACATATTAAAAACAATATTATTACATAACTGCTGACAAAAAAAATAATATTAATTATTATTACATCTTAACATCTTACCCAAAAAAAGAAAAAAATTACTTAACTAATGATCATATAGTTATTTGACTAATGAACTCTCTCTTCTTCTTGTTTTCTTAACCGTTAAAGGTGATAGATTTAGGAACACAGTTAAAAAGCTTCAAGAACGTTAAAAGGAGGTTGAGATCTGTATTAGGAGAAGCAGAGGCCAAAAGGATTTTCGCAAAAGCTGTTTATCTTTTCAATATTGGAGGCAACGACTTATTTTATGCCTTATTTCAGACCTCTTCACTTGTGAACCTCAATGCCAAAGAAAAATTAGTTGATTTTATTATTGGTAATACAACATCTGTGGTCGAGGTAAACCTAAAATCGAAAACTGATCTCAAGTTTATTAACTTTTGTTCTAGAAAATAAGATAATATATATATATATATATATATATATATATATATATATAACGTTTTTCCCAGGAAATGTATAAATTGGGAGGGAGGAAGTTTGGATTCTTGAATGTGGGACCCTACGATTGTTCACCAGCCGCGTCGATCTTAGACACATCAAACATAGGATCTTGTAACAAACGAGTCACTGAGCTGATCGATTTGCACAACAAGAAGTTTCCAGATGGTTTAAGGCGGCTACAACGTGAACTATTCGGATTCAAATATGCCCTTCACGATTATCGCACTTCTTTATTGGAGAGAATCAACAATCCTTCTAAATATGGTAACTAGAATAACCTTGTTAATTATTACATGTGTGTAAGAGATTAAATCTTTAGTAGAATTGTGAAAGTTCTGTTTGTTTGTTTTGAAGGGTTTAAGGAAGGGAACAAAGCATATTGTGGAAGCGGACCATTGAGGGGAATGCCTACTTGTGGAATCAACCAAACGGGACAAAGTTACGAGCTATGCGAAGACGTTACCGATTATTTGTTTTTCGATTCAGCTCATTTGACAGAGAAGGCTCATCGACAAATTGCAGACCTGATTTGGAGCGGTCCGCCTAATGTCACCGGACCTTATAATCTCAAAGCTTTATTTGAACTTAATTAGAATCACCTATATATATATGAAAGTAAAGATGAGAATGCTATATATCTTATCTATGTTATGAATCATGTGTTTATGGATGTCCATTAACCAGTCTGGCCCTTTAGGCTCATTAGATGTTATAGACCCAATGTATTATGAATCTATGTAATCCTATATAAGGACATCTTTATGTTATGAATAATATACAATAATTACTTTCACAACACGTTATCAGCACGAGACTCCAAACCCTAGCTAAAATCCGGCGGCCACAAAAACCCTAAATTTGGACGCGATTTCAAACTGCCGTTTCTCTCAAACCGTAAGGACTCAGACGACGATCCACATATCCAATTGAAGCTCTCGACGAGACGAATCCAGCGCCGCAACCCTCATATCAATCAGATCTCAGATGCGCTCTCACCTTCCGTTCTAAGCCGCGCCATCAAAACCCTAATCCATCCGCGATCTCTTTCTCTTGGTGGTCCAGTTTCAGATCTTCTCTAAACAAAGGTAAACTGTCTGAAACTCTAAAAGAGAACACAAAAAATCGAATTTGGTTTGGTGTTAAAGGTTTATGACCAATTAAAATTTACAAATCCCCCATAAACCCTAGGTTAATAGATCCTTACCTTTGAGTAAGTTGGAGCTCTAAAGTCCAACAAGAGATTGTTAATCAATTAAAATCACAGCCTCAATGGCTTACTGAATCTCGAAAACATTATTGATCTGAATGTTCAAATCGTTTTAAGCTTTGAAGTTGATCATCCCCTAAAACATAATTATGATCGATTTCTTATAAACCCTAAAAATTATATTGATTGAAATCAATTTGTTTGATTGACTCACTGGTTTGTTTAAATTGTTCTATCTGTTAATTCTTGTTTGTTTAAGATGTTTAGAATTGTTAGAATTGAGAATTGAACAAACCCAAATTTTAGAGAGAGAGAATCCGATCATCATTGAATCCGATTTTATTTCCTGTTCTTGAGATTGTTCAAATCGATTGTTATGAAATTGTTTATGCTTGTTGATTGATTCACTGCATGATTTCGAGATTGAAATTGAACCTGTTAGGAATTGATTAGTTCCCTGTCGAAATCCTAATCTAGAATTGTATAATTTCCCGTTTTAAGAAAATTAACATAATTATCTAATCTGGAAATTTAACTTATCTGATTAGGATTGATAGAAAAACATAATTATCTCATCTGATTTCTTTTTATTTTATTTGAATGTTTAAATCGATTTCCATAATGTTTTAAAATGGAAAAATGAAAAAAAAAAATTGGAAACTTTACTTAGTTAAAATCGGAAATCATTAGGCAAATTGCAAATTATAAAATTGTTTTCCTAATCCTGATAGTTTTAGGAACTTTTACTTAGTTGATAATCTTGAAATATGGTAATCATAATTCTAATCCTAATTGAAATATGAAATCTTATTTTTCATGTTTATCCTAATTCTAGATAGAAAAGGAAATCGATTTTATCACTTGGAGATTTACTTGAAATAAATCCTACTAATTATCTGATAATTATCCTAATCCTAAATCAATTAGGAGTTTCATTATTTCATGTTTATCTTTATGGATAAGGGCCTTGAAACCCTAACTAATAAAATCGACATTTAGACATTTTAATCCGGCCTTGAAACCGGTTTTTAGTTGAACACGTCCGAGTTATGTTCTGGTTCATACCTTGTTCTAGTCGACCTTGAAAACCGACCAGGCCGTGATCCGTTCTATGTCCTGTTCTAGTCAATCTTGAAATCCGATCTCGTCTCGGTTTATGTTCTGTACCTGTCGACCTTGAAAATCGACTAGGCTATAATCCGACCATGTTCCGGTTTATGTTTTATAACATGTCGACCTTGAAAATCGACAATGCTATAATTTGACCTAGCCGTGCGGCTCATCTCAGAATTATACGACCTAATCACTTGAAAATTTAAATATTAATCTTGTGATTGATTTCCCGCACCATGGTCTTATAGGTTATCTTATTATTTAAATTTTAAACCGTGAAAATTCTAAGTTAAATTGATGATTATTTTCAGATGTCGAAACTTTGCAATCTGGACTATGTAGCCCTTAATCTCTCCGGAGATAACTACCTGCAGTGGGCACTAGATACCAGGATTTGCCTGAGGTCCAAAGGACTTGGTGAAACGATTGTTGAAAACAACAATGAGAATGATAAGAATCAGTACCAGGCAATTAGTATAATTCGCCATCATCTCATTGAAAGTCTAAAAGACCAGTACCTCACTATTGAGAGCCCACTGGACCTTTGGAACGCTCTAAAGGCAAGATATGATCACCAGAAAACGGTGTTACTTCCAAAGGCCACCTATGAGTGGTTGAACCTGAGAATCCAGGACTTCCAGTCCGTGGATGCTTATAACTCAGCACTGTTCAAAATTGTCTCTAAGTTGAGACTATGTGGAGAAATAGTAACGGAGAAGGATATGTTGGAAAATACCTTCTCCACGTTTTATTCCAGTAATGTCTTATTGCAGCAGCAATATAGACAAAGAGGTTTCTCCACTTATGTAGAGTTGATCTCGTGCCTCTTACTGGCCGAGACAAACAATGAGCTGCTTATGAGGAACAGTGCATTGAGACCTCTTGGGACAGCCCCACTTCCTGATACCAATAAGGCAGTAGAGGAAAAGAAAGAAAGCAAACATGTCCAAAGTGATAAACCATTCGGCAAGGGCGAGGTGGATGGAAAGGACGTTGTGGGCGTGGACACTACAACTCCACTGGCCGTGGACAAGGAAACCACAATAACCGTGGTCGTGGTACCAACTATGGCCGAGGTGGGAGTAGAGGTCGTGGTGGCATTTCCAAGCCATCTCACTCGACCAAGTCAGTATGCCACAGATGTGGAATGGGGAATCACTGGGCAAAGAACTGTAGGACAGCCCGGCATCTCGTTGACCTCTACCAAGGCAACTTGAAAGGAAAGAACCCGAAGCCCATATGGTCGAGGATGGAAATGGTGATTTCAACTATGAGAATGATAACCTCATGGAATATGAGACAGCAGATTTGCTAAAAGATTAAGCAGATTTCGACATCTTGTTTTGCTTTGTGCTTTGGTTTTATGCATTTATGATTTTCGAATTTTTATTATTGATGTTGCATTGGATTCTATTTTATTAAGAACTTAATAATAATAATATATAAGCTCTAATTATTTATATTATGAAATCTCTAAGACTATGATTATTATTTGATAGAAATGATGAAAAATGATATGGCTATACTTAGAAATGAAAGGTGAAATGACTTCATAGTCAAAACCTCGGCCAAGATATTTGCCTATAAGGTACGGTTTTATTCACCCAAAGAGAAGTCCCATTGAGTTATACAACTTAAGTGTGAATGGTTTCCACATTGAACCAATGGGCAAACAAAGGAAACAAAAGTTCCTACAGATTTTGAAAGAAAAATCGCCTAAACAGAAAGAGGTTATGACTATATAATTCTGATCAAGACTATGCCAAGGATCAGTATGATAAAGGCACAAGGTCTAGGTAACCAGAATGGTTGACCATGAAATTATATACACTTATGGCATGACCGGATTGGCCATCCTGGTTTAAAACTTGATGCGAAATTGATATTGGAAAGGCACAAAAGAGTTATCCATAAGAATCTCACGCGCGTGCAGTATGAACACGAAGGAAAACTCATTTTCAGACCATGATGTCCCAAGCATTTTAAAGATTATAGTATGTCCATGAGGGGGGGCAGTGAGGACAAATCCGCACATGTCCATACTATAATATACTCGGACAGAATTCTTTTATGAAACTGAATGAGCCATTGGCCATAGATCCGAGCTATTAGTCCAAGACTTGGGGACACATGAATTGATATACATGATTAACTAATAAGCATCAGGCCATTTAAGTAAGCATATATATTCCCATCTCAAATTGATTACGGGTCATAAGCCAGACGACATTTTGAGATATTTGGATAAAACCACCACAAATATATGTGCCATATGAAATGGATCCTTAGAAGAGGATGAGGATGGGAATATATGTTGGATATAAATGTTTTCTCCCACGATTTTAAAAGTATCTTGAGCCAAACAAGGGTGATCAAATTAGTGGCCAAGAACACAGATTGCAAGAGATAAGCAATCTGATTATCCAACATTAAAGGAGAAAGTTATAAACTGGTAAAGAGTAAAAGAGAAATGGAATGGTATTTACTATCATTGTCTTGGAAAGATCCTCGTACTAGATAATATGATCTAAGACGTCCAAAGAAAGAAAGAGTTTATTCAAAGCTAGCTAATTGAATGCCAGACAGATTAGACCCGAAAAGAAAAGAAAGAGATAAATGACTAACTCAGGAAACCAGTTTGCACCAACGATTTTGATGTCCTAGAAAGACATAATTAAGTTGCTACAGAGTCTATACATGATAGACCAATAAGTTCCAAAAGATTATAATCATCGGATAAGAAAGATGCATATAATGATCCGAGTTTTGAGGAAACCATCCCAGTCATAAACAATAGCCGGCCAAGGTACCAGTAAATGGATTTGGGACGCCAAACACCATCAGTACTAATGGTCATAAAAGTCATAAGGTTGCAACCGATTATATTATGTCTGGAATAGTATGGAACATATATATGTCGACATAAGATGATATCAGAAAGTAAGATGAGAAAGCATGTGAAAGGTAGCACTTGAACATATGAATATATGCAAGGATCATGAACCCACTTCAATAAGAGTGTACACTCGTATGTCAGATTGGACCAAGTGAAAACGTGAGGTTATATATATATAAGTTAAGGAATGGAGGCGCGTGAATGGCCATAAGATAAGGACGCGCCCCATTATTAAAGCCAGTGAGTGGATCTTGTGAGGAATAGAAATCGTGAGATATAAAATCATGTTATTGCACAAGGAACCTCACAGTGATCATGGATATATTATAAGGAAAATATAATCCAATGTGGTGGATACTACTGCAGATTTCGAAAGATGATAAGGTCTGGATATAAGAAAGATATAAAAGATATAGTAAGCAGTATGTGGTTCACTGGATAAAGAGATAGAAGTATCAGAGGTTATTGAGCTCAAAGATCAAAGATAAAAGACCAAAGATCAAAGATCAAATATAAGAGAAATTCTCAAGAACAAGAAGTGTTCGAAATTGGGAATCTAAGGACCTCTGGATACATGTCCCAGACAGTTGGAAATCTTAAAAGGATTTAAGACCTAGGCGAGGATATAATTCTGTCTTGGGTTTATAGCTTGAGTACATTAAATTCTTGTGCATCAAATGGCATATACAGAAATACTCAAGAGATTTAATATGGATTAGTATCACCGCATAGTCATGAGAAATGTGGGAACTAGAAAGAGATCCATACGATTTAGAGGATGAACAAAGAAGTTCTTAGTCCTGAAATGCCATATCTCAGTGTCATTGGAGCCTTAATATATTTGGCAATCCATACGAACAAATATATGTTTTGACAGGAACATATAGTCCGGATTTAATTCTTGTTCGACCAAGAAGGGACTGGGACGGATATAACATGTCTTAAGATATTTATAAGGAACAAAGGACATGGAACTATTTTATACTAACCATAACAAGTTGGTTTAGTTAGTTTGCTGATGCAGGTTATATGTATGGTCCATGGAGCAGTTCACGTCAACCACTTCATCCAACCACTTTGGATATGGACGAAACCAGTCACGAGATGTTTGATTAAAGGACCATTATTTAGCATGTTCGTTTGGTATGTGGGATTACCAAAGATAGAAAATCCATCAACCATCATGTTCGAGGATAAGGCAACCTGCATAAGCTCAAAGATGGCTACATCGAAGGACACAGGAGCACATCATTTACCAAGTCATCACTAGCCGCCACTTACACGGAGCTTATACAGCAGATCAGAATGCATCATCCAAAAGACATTCAGTGATGCATTCATCAGGGGAAGTAATGTGTGTTGTACTCTTTTTTCTTCACTATGGTTTTATCTCACTGGGTTTTCCTAGTAAGGTTTTAATGAGGCAACATTAAGCACATTACAAGCCCTAGACGATTACGGCATCCAAGGGGAGTGTTATGAATCATGTGTTTATGGATGTCCATTAACCAGTCCGGCCCATTAGGCCCATTAGATGTTATAGGCCCAATGTATTATGACTCTACGTAACCCTATATAAGGACATCTTTATGTTATAAATAATATACAATAACTACGTTCACAATAGCCTAAGCTTTTTATTTCTGAATATAAGGGTTTCTATTGAAATGCTAGAGGATAGTGCAAGCTATGATTTTTTATATTGTAGGTTTGAATTAAAGGGTAATTCGAGAGAGAGATTAATTATATCTTTTATAAAAATTATACTCCCACAGATGGTGTATGATATCACCTATTAAACAGTTATATGGTGAAAATAAATGTCCAAGATTAAATCTGAGTTACAATACAGACCGTAAGGAACACATGCTACCAAAAAGAAATATCCTTATTAAGGATAGTTTCCCTTGCACAAGAAGGTTATTCAGTCTCACAAAGGTAAATAATGTTGGAACTGCTTTTTAAATGGTTTTGACCAATAAGGCAACTCGGTTTTCGGAATGACCGGATTTTTTAGTCAATCAATTCTTTGTTGTGAGTACTATGAGATAGTGTATTCATATGTCAAAAATAAAGTTTGTCTGAATGAGAATCCAAAGTTATTGATTTGGAAAACTTGATAGTTTAACTATATTTAAGAACTAGTTAATATTCCACATTTTTAAAAATATGAGATGAAAGTTCTCTTGTTTATATTTGGAGAAGGAATAGTTATAAAACCTTGTTTATTTTTTTTATGTATAAGAGTACAATACAAAATAGGTTTGACAAGTTCTGTTCTTCAGTGATGAGAGACGGAAACATAATTGGGAATCTGAGCACTATGAAACCGTCATACTACGGAAGTTTAAAAATTTAAGAAAAGAGATTAGCAATCTTAACTCTGCAATTTTTCTTTATAAATTATTTTGGTATTGTAGTTTAGATTTATGTTCTTATTATATTTACAAATATCAATTGTTCTTTAGTAGTAAAATAAGATTCTTACACTTTTAAATTTTTAAATATTGTTTATGCTTTGCACTAACAATGTTGATATTTGTTAAAAGTTTTTTTAAGAAAAGATTAATCTATATTCGAAACAGGTGCCAGAATCGATTTGGATCTGTTGTTGTGTCAAGTTTTCTTATCTTTACGCTTACATATGTTGTTGTTGTTGTTTCATATTCAAGGATCGGTTGAATTATTTAAATTAATTCGTATCATTCTCTGAAATTTCTTATAATTGCTTTTTGGTTTTTGACTGATTGTTTAACGAGAAACTAGATTTTGATCCGTCGTCCCGTCCGGTTCTAAATTTTATTTTTAATATTGAGCATACGTAACGACCTTTGTAGACCGAAAGTTTAAATAGTATACTTATTTAGATTAGTCTTGGTTCATTTGTTTGACAACCTTTTTTGTGACTATGTTCGACAACCTAATCTTCTAAATACTACTATTCTGTGAACATAAATATAAGCCTAATCTCTTAAATACAATTTGATTCAATTAAAGGTTTGAATTTTTCATTTGTTTGATCTTATTTCAAGAATCACATAAACTATCAACGTTATAAATATAAAATAACTTTGTTTAATTCATATTCGTCTAACCAAAACATGAAAGACAATTATAAGCTGTGACAATAAGAAACCCATAAATGAGATAAGCAAATAAATAAACAGATAACATATAACATAAATAGTTTATTTTAATAACCAACCAAAATAAAAGGAAAACTGGTACCGATCTAAACCAAATATTCAAATTTATCTGAAAATAGATTTATATACTTATATATATATTAATTAATTTTAGATTTAATGTATATAAAACATCTAGAATGATACTTTTAAATTGGTTTAAATATTTCAAAATATATATATATATATAGTCAAAAGTAAATATCTGAAATAATTAAAGTATACTCAAATCAACAAAATACTTAAAATAATTATTGATTTTCATCCAGAATTTTAAACCAAGCCAATTTAAACTATATAATGATTTAAAACTTTAAAATTATTTAAATGGTTTATCTGAACCCGAACCAAACCCGCAAAGATCTGAATCGAACTACAATAAAAATTTAGAAATATTCTAATAGGGCTGAACTCTTTGATCCCGAAAACCATAAATAATTACATATATTATATAAAAACCATAACTTGAGTTTTGTATTGTATTTTTCTTATATATATCGAAAACATTTTTTGATAATGGTTATTGAAAATAATTTAGTAAAATCCATTTTGAATATATGTATATTTTGAATGGATTTTGATATAAACCAACTTTGAATTATTATTTTGATTTGAAATATGTATATAAATTATGTTTTATGGTTAGTTTAGAAAAAAGATGTTTTATCCAATTAGATTGATCCATTTTCGTATATTTTAAATTGGCCCAGATATATAGTTTCTTATAATATGATGGACTTTCAATTTTCCTTAATAATATAAGCTCATTATTTTTTTTCTTAATAATATTATCTTTGTTTCCAAATAAAATTAATTTTTTTAAAAGCACGGGTATTTACTGTTGATTTTTTGATATTCATAATTAAGATTTTTGTTATCTACTGAATATGGAAATAAAACGTACTTGCCAAGTTTAAAAATATTGAAGATACACTCTCTAATTTCTATACTTACAAAATTCAATTAAAATAGTGCTACATTCTCAAAGAATATTCTCTTCTCTGTGATATCGAATCAAATATTATTATAAGGAATACTTGTTTGATACACTTAAAATAATTTGGAAAGAATATACTGAAATAGATTGAAAATTAGGTTTAATGATGATTGAAATCTGCTTTAATCTCGGATGGATGCATTTACATTTATTGTTATAGATTAATAGGAAACAAATCACAATAAAATCGGGCAATGTGTTTATTGATCAAAAGATATTTTATTATAAAATTGTTTAAACGACGTAGTATATACAATAAAATAAATGCATACCAGATTAGAATTAGGAAAATACGATTTAATGCCAAACCAATAAAACGGTTTAATAAGTCTACTAATCAAAATTTATATTTTTACGATATCTAAACAACCCGAACCGAATCGAATGGGTAGTTGAACGCCCACCCGTAATCATTATTATATATCATAATAATCCGATATATTAAAACTTAATGTGAAATATAAAACCATAATTTAAGTTGGTAAATAAAAATATTTTTAATAATAGTTATTGGAAAATATTTTACTAAAAATCAAATTTTGAATATATATATATATATTGAATCACTTTTTGATATAAATCAACTTTAAATTATTATTTTGATTTGATATATGTATATAAAGTTTAAATTTTGTTCTGTGATTATTTTAGACAAAAGATGTTTTTGGATAATTAGATGGGCTCATTATTTTTTTATTAATATACTGCAATCCAAGTTTCCAAACAAACTTATTCTTTAAAAATATTATCCATGTTTCCAAACAGATTTCATTAAGTCTACTAATCAAGTTTCCAAACAAATCGATTTTGTACTTCAGCATTAATAATATAGATACCGTAATATACCCATAATTATCGGTATATCATTGAATATATGGTAACAACAACTCAACGTTATTTACTCTATACAATTATAATTTTTTAATATTCTCATTTATGAATAAACATTGAATATAATATATTAATTGTTTGGCCGAAATTAATATATTCTTAACAATATACTTGTTTCCAATATTGTCCACCATATAAATATATAGGGATTAATTAAGATACAATTTAGAAAACATAAAATATCTCGTGAATATCTCTACTATACTTTCTTTATCATATCAAATTAGATTAAATACAATATATTCTGTTGAACTAAATCAAAGGAAAATCATAAATAATTAATATATATATATATATATATATTTTAAAATAAATGTTTAAAATATTTCCAAGTAAATGAACTAATTACTTACAAACTAAATAATAACAAAGAAATACATTATTGGTAATGTAAATTAAACTTAATTAAGCCTTGATCACTCATGTTGATATTACTGAGAGCTGGTTTCTCAACACACACACAAAGTAAGCCTTGATCAAATACAAAACTGTAGTTTCAGAGAAAATCAACATATGTAATTACCTGACTTATCGAGTAGACATATTGTAAACTGTTTTCTCCTGATGTTTTAACCCTCCCGTCTTCTTCATCATAGATCACCTTAAGATTCTGTCCGAAGCATAAATAAATGAGAAAATTCTTAAACTATTCCTCCATCCTTGACGTATACATATATTTCATATATGAATTAATTAGGGCTAAGGTTACCTCTCACGCAAGTAATCAGCGTTGGCAAAATAGATGGAAGCATCAATCTCCAAGATAAGAAGTCCAGGAATGGTTCTTGAGTAATAATACTGCTCGGTGCTTCTAATCTTGAGCTTAGTCCCTGCACAACACACATAGATTGCCAAGTTATTTAGCAAAAAAAAATCATTAGGATGCAAACCAATAAACCTAAAAGACTAAAGGTAATAACTAAATGAACACAACACACACACAAAAAAAGCAAAAAAAGAATTAAGGACGACTAAGAAAATGGTTCAATCGACTATTTATATAGTAGATTGTTTGCTAGGTTGGATTAGAATAAATTTCAAAATATATTGGTTGTCAAGTTAAAATCTAAATAATCATTTATTTAAAAGATGTCTGTTACGAAGATATGGGAAGTCTTATATTTGAAAATTTTGATTATAGTATACTGATTTATTATGAAGAGAATATTCATATTTTGCTGTAAATTTTCTTAAGGTAACTAATTTTTATAAGATACTATAATTAAGAACGTGATTTCCGGTTCGGGAAGTTATATTTAATTGCTTAACATATTTTTGAATATATTGTTTGTCAAACCATAATATCCGCAGCTAGTAAAGATATTTGAGAGATATTCTCATTTCTGTTTAGTACAAAATCGTATGTATATGGTATATTTAGCGCAATAAATGGTCACCAAATAAGGTAGTTATATTTAATTTTTAGAATTACTTGATTGATCTTATAAAATTACTTGCGCAGGAATATGCCCGAGATTACGTGGGAAGAAATCTAAGATATTACCTCTAACAATTGCTTTAAATGTAGGAGAATCTAATCTTATATTTAAAAATCTGTAGATTTCGTATCAATGAATTAATTTTCTTCCAAATA
This sequence comes from Brassica nigra, assembly GCA_016432835.1. Taxonomy (NCBI): domain Eukaryota; kingdom Viridiplantae; phylum Streptophyta; class Magnoliopsida; order Brassicales; family Brassicaceae; genus Brassica; species Brassica nigra. The sequence goes on from CM028246.1 coordinate 45,896,158, forward strand.
TAGATTTCGTATGAATTAATTATTTTTCTTCTTAAAAACACCTAAACCTGTTTCCAAACACAATAATTTTAACTTAAGGCTATCCAAGTATCCAAACAAAACTCAAAATGTACTTCTGCTTTAATAATATAGATTCTTGGGTTCACTAGATTCACCAACCAATGAAAATTGGTTATTTTATATGCAGATTATATCAACAAAAAAGAAACTGAATATTTAAAATTTATTTTTTAAACATAAAGATAAAAAATAATAAAAATAGTAATAGCTGGAATTTTTTTTTTTAATATTGTTAAAACCTTTGATACTAAACTCTAAACTCTAAACCCTAAACACTAAACTCTAAATCGTTGGATAAACCCTAAACCCTTAGGTAAAGAGATATTCCAAGAGTTTAGGGTTTATCCAAGGGTTTAGGGTTTACCCAAGGATTTATGGTTTACCTAAGAGTTTAGGGTTTACCTAAGGATTTAGGGTTTACCCAAGGGTTTAGGGTTTAGGGTTTAGTGTTTAGTATTTAAGGGTAAACCCTAAACCCTTGGATAAAGAGATATTCCAAGGGTTTAGAGTTTACCCAAGAGTTTAGGGTTTACCCAAGATTTTAGGGTTTAGTGTTTAGGGTTTAGGGTTTAGTATAAACAGATTTAATAATGTTAATTTTTTTTTATTATTACTATTTTTTATTATTTTTTATTTTTATGTTTAAAAAATAAATTTTAAATATTATGTTTCTTTTTTTCAAAAAATCTTCATATTAAATAACCAATTCTCATTGGTTGGTGAACTTGTAGGTTCACCTAGTGGGTGAACCTAAGAATTTCTCTTGTTTAATCTACGGAGAATTAAGTTTTCTCTTTAATTCTGTAAGTTTCTGTTTGTATTATTACACTAACTAAACTGATAATTTGTGAAGTTATTTTTTCATGAAAACATGAATTACAGAATTCACGGTGATGAAAAATCAGTCCAATTCTATCCAGTTATTCTGGATTATGGGTTAATACGAAAAAACGATATCTAACATGAATATGTAAGAGGAACCCCATAGGAGGTATCTAACACAAATTCTGGATATTAAAAAATATAATAATTTGGAAACAGAGAAATTATTTCTTAGTCAAGAACCTCAACAAAAAAACCCAAGGCACTCTTCTTACATATATTGTTGCTTTTTGATTGGTCTGAATTAATTTTGTAATAACTGTTAACTATTAACTAATTTACATAAAAGTTATCTATACTATTAAAACATAAGACACTTTTTTGAGGTGTCCTTGATTTTTTTAAAGTATTTACAAATGAATGCCACTACATTATATTTTAATCTATGCTTTGTATTAAAGTGTTTTTTTTTAAATTAAAAAATAAAAAATAATGTTTCCCATATATTGTGGTAACTGATATTGTACCAACATTACGTAATGGTCCAAACAGATTTCAAAGTGCAAATGCTATAGTCATAACAGAGTCAAGTCTTATTTTAAAAAATCCTTCTTCACCTACACATAAACAATCTACGAACTCACCTAGCAATATATGTACAATTCGTATATATAAGGTTACAACACATTTTCACGTTTAAAAATATGGCTAAAACAGACCTCTCCATACAATGTACCATCATGAACTACACCCTGCATACAAATGTGCATACATTAATAACAAGCAGATCATTCAGATAACACGATAGTACTATCACATGATTCATGATACATTGCTATATATATGTTTACGGATTACATTATTATGATTCATCACATTAAATACACCAATTTAATTAATAAGAAAATACTATTTCCCATCTATAACAGAACAACCAAACTATCAAGATTCTGTAGTTTAGGAACATAATCAATCTGTTATAGATTAATATTTAAAAATTAAAAAACAAATCTAATTCGAACAGCAAACATATCATAACGTAAACCATATAGTCTTGTGACAACAAAGATATACTGATGATGTTTATCCCTATAATATTCACAGATACAGACGATTGGTCGAACTGTATTACGTTGATTTTTTTAATATACAGATATATTATTGTTAGCAGGTATTTCAGTTTCAAAAATCGCAACTACATTATTATATATTCATAGAATATTCCGAAAATCCCAAGTATATTTTATTCTCTGTTTCACTAAACAAAAAATGAGAGCTATATATAAATACCACAAACAACACACATCGCAGACACTATTCGAAATACACAGCCTTAAATTTCATATATTATTATGGATAACCAACTCAAAATCAGCAGCTTACGTGAAGTAAAACCTTTCAAAACTTCGTGGAGTGTAAGAGTGAAATTGTTGCATACGTGGATATCTTTCAGTCACCAGTACGGTGCCTCTCTTCAAATGGTTCTGACAGACGATAATGTAATTAATACAAAGTTCCTATCGTTTCTTATTTTTGTTTTGTATATGAACTGAAGTGTTGGCTTTTACATGTGTTTGGGTGTTCAGATCCATGCCGCTTGCAGTCAGAAACTGTTGAAACTTTTCGAGAGGCTTTGTGTTGTTGGAGAATGGAAAGTGATAACAAACTTTGCATTACGTCAAGCGACTGGTTCTGCCCGTCACACCAACCATTTCTACAAAATGGAATTCGTTTGTCAAACTGTTATAACGGATTGTAATATCAACAGCCGCAACATGTTCCTTGATCTCATTGATTTTGGAATCATTGCTAATGGTTCACGTGATCCATGTTATCTTATTGGTAATGTTTCAGATTTTTTTTTTGTTTTTTTCAATTGTATTACTGGTTTCGAACGTTAATTTAACTAACTATTTGTTTATGCATCTCATATGTTATAGGTAAGATAGTAGAATTTGGCGATTTGAGAATCTTGACATGCGTAAGAAAAGAAGTTGCCAGGTTGGAATTTACTTTGAGAGATATCAGGTTAGTTTAGTTATAAAATGATTTAATTGATCAGTATATTTTTTTAATTCTAACCTAGAATGTTTAATTATATTATCAGCGACAACCGCATTCGATGCTTGGTAACGTTAAAGTTAGCAACCGATTTAACACAAGAGGTCGAACCACTGAAAATTGGAGATATTTGTTTAATCAGGTTTGCTAGAATCATCAACTACCAGGGTATGTTAACTTCGGCAGAATTATTTTTCCATTTAGTTCTACCATTTAATGTAGTTGGTGAGTTTCTATTTTTCGTTTTATATGTGTTTCAGGTGAGATTCATTTGTCCAATGCATTCGATTCTTCTTTGGTGTTTGTAAACCCAGATATCAAAGAAACACAAGCAATTAAACAAAGGTGAGTTTCGATTTTTTTTATTTGTGAACGTTTTTTGATGATGAACAACAACTCTGTTTTAATTAGTGTTTTTTATTTATAGGTTTAATGGTGTTGATAACTCTCTTGGCTTGAAACAACATGTCCAAGATAATATTAAGATGCAAGCCCAAATTAATGGCTTGAATAATCATTCGTCGGTATATACTGGCTTGCCATTTGTCGGTATATTTGTGTTGGGCTTGGATCGTGTATATGATGTACAAGCCCAAATTAATGGCTTGAATAATCATTCGCATTTATATTTTTTATTTTTATTTTTTTTCTTATATATTTGTTTTGTTAATCATATTTTTAACACATACCGTCTTTATTATACAATATCACTTTTTATGACCTTAATTTTTTATAAATAAACAGTCTATTGTACTTATTTTTATATTATATAAAAATAATATCAGCAAGAAGTTTATACATAGTTACCCTAATATTATTTAATCTTTATAAATTTTTAAAGTTTGTAGTAAATATATCAAATATTAAAAATCAATACTTTAGATAACCGAATATAACTCATAATTTTATCGGGCCCCTAAAACGGATAAAAAATAATCATTACTATACCACACATTAATATTGTACGTTATCGTAGTTGATCTATATATATCGGATCAAACCAAAACTATTAACGACAATCGATCTCAACTCTGATACTCATGCCTAAACATACTTATGAAAAATCGAACAATAGCATAAATTTAAAGCAAAAACGATTGTCCCGCCCTCTAAAAGGCGGGTCAAAATCTAGTTATAATTAAATTTGTGAAATACTCTTGGGAAGATACTCACCCATAACATAAGCATGTTTTAAGGTGACTTTCTCATATTTCCAAAAACCAAAAATATATTAGTATAATATGAAGTAAATATTAAATGAGCCAGATTTGTTGGCCCACAACACATTTTTTTTCTTTCTAAATCGTAAATACCATCAAATTGAAGTGTTAGCTTTTGCAAAAATGTTTGATCTAAAGTTTGGTCTCGCAGCAAAAACTATGAAAGTGAAAGTAAACACAAATAGTATTTTGACATTTCAGTTAAGTAACATTGATATCAATTACTAGTGATAAAGATTTTGAAAATGAGAGGAAGAGCTGAAACCGTGATAGAACTTTCGAATCAATCCAATGCATAGTATGAATTGCAAAGATCAATCTTTATTATAGATGAAAAGAAAACACTGCAAACTAAAACATCATGATATCGATTGTGATACGGATATAAATTAACTCGTGACCCTTGTGAAAACCAGATTGACCCCAAGATTTTGATTTGCACTGACTCAGTAGGACTCGTAACCATGGCTAGATGAGTCCCTGGTCTGGAAAGTGGCTGACGTTGTAGGCACCCAAAGCTCAGTCATAGATTCATCGACTGGGTAAACTACGAGCTCCCGGACGTTCATTGGCTGGATCACATTTTTATCGGCTCCAATAAGAAGATGAGCAAACATCTCCTGTGCCTTCTCGGTATTGTGACGCCCATCAAAGAATAAGTAAGATCGTTGGTACTCGCATAGCCTCACATGCACGTTAGGTAGACCGCAACCATAAGCATCGTGTGTCCCAATTCCGCAGCACGATGCGTTTGTCATGAAAAGCCCTAGTAATCACCAATTGTAGCGGTTATATATATGAGTATTCACATAATATCATTCAAAGCTTGAAATTATGTTGTAATTAACCAACTCACGGTAGCTGGAGGGTTTCTGCGTCCTACGAATAATGGCTTCATAGAAATCGAAGACTGTGAATTGGAAACCAGAAGTGGTTCTAGCCATCTCGTTCAACATTGGTCCGATTTTTGCATTATGTTGTTTAGCCAAATCGTTGAGAGGTTCATGGCATTTTTCCATCCCGGTTTTGTATTCTTGTCTGACGATTGGTAAGCAACCCAATGGCGCTAGGGTTTGGATCACGAACTTACTCGCTCCTGACGAATACAGCAAGCTGATATCATTCTTTAACTTGTTGGTCACGGAAGTGACGAAAGCTTGTTGAGCAGATGCATCGGCGTTAGGGTTGTTCTTGGAGAAATTCAAGTAATCATTTGCACCAATGTATATCAAAAACGCGGACTTCTTGATGAAGTCATCATTCCAGTTTGCTTTCATTTGATTGAATTTCCTCACTTGTTGACTCAAAGTCAGCTAAATTAAAAAAAAGAAAAAAAAGAAAGAAAAATAGATATTATGACTACAATGAAAAAAAGCTTATTGATTTGAAGTTATAAGTCTTTAGTCATAATAGTAGTCATAATATCTATTTTTCCTCACTTGTTGACACAAACAAAATAAAACCGCTTTAATAATGGGGTAAAAAGACTGATATATCTCGATTCATAGTGTAAAAAGTATCAATTGAAAGTAATAAAATATATATATTAGATGGACTTACAGATTCCACCGGAGCTCCGAGGAGAGTAGCATCAGCGACGGCAAAACTAGCTCCACGTGAGACATTGACGTTCGGTACAAGTGCTGGTGGAATCTCGATCGGAATCCCCATAAATTTTGCTGCGTTTTAATTTTTTTTCATATATTTTTTAGTGTTCTGCTAGTTATCATTTTGGTAATTTGGCTGAGTAACTAGTGGCAACACTATTTGATTATAATTAACGTTTTAAATGGTACAGCTACTCTTCATGTAAAAGGTTTCTAGGCAAAAAGAAAATGGTACCGAGGAAGTCCGGAGCAATGAAACCGTCGGAGAATTTGCCGTTGGGATCATCTCGAGATTTTCCATAGGGCCAGAAACCTTGTGCAACGTTAGTTGTGGTGAGAGTCTGTTTGTTTCCAGCGTCGAAGTTGGAGTCACCGAACGTGAACAGGGCCGCACCCGAGTTTCTTTGTCCGGCGACAGTGACAATGTTTTGGAGCAGTGTCAGTACCAAAAGTAGCCCTAGAACACTCACTAAATTAGAGTTGCTTGCCATTGAGAAGAGAGATGAAGATTGTTTTGTGCTTAAGTTCGTGGACCGGTTCACTGTATTTATATTGCAAATATAGTTTCTAAGTTAAATTGATGATTATTTTCAGATGTCGAAACTTTGCAATCTGGACTATGTAGCCCTTAATCTCTCCGGAGATAACTACCTGCAGTGGGCACTAGATACCAGGATTTGCCTGAGGTCCAAAGGACTTGGTGAAACGATTGTTGAAAACAACAATGAGAATGATAAGAATCAGTACCAGGCAATTAGTATAATTCGCCATCATCTCATTGAAAGTCTAAAAGACCAGTACCTCACTATTGAGAGCCCACTGGACCTTTGGAACGCTCTAAAGGCAAGATATGATCACCAGAAAACGGTGTTACTTCCAAAGACCACCTATGAGTGGTTGAACCTGAGAATCCAGGACTTCCAGTCCATGGATGCTTATAACTCAGCACTGTTCAAAATTGTCTCTAAGTTGAGACTATGTGGAGAAATAGTAACGGAGAAGGATATGTTGGAAAATACCTTCTCCACGTTTTATTCCAGTAATGTCTTATTGCAGCAGCAATATAGACAAAGAGGTTTCTCCACTTATGTAGAGTTGATCTCGTGCCTCTTACTGGCGAGACAAACAATGAGCTGCTTATGAGGAACAGTGCATTGAGACCTCTTGGGACAGCCCCACTTCCTGATACCAATAAGGCAGTAGAGGAAAAGAAAGAAAGCAAACATGTCCAAAGTGATAAACCATTCGGCAAGGGCCGAGGTGGATGGAAAGGACGTTGTGGGCGTGGACACTACAACTCCACTGGCCGTGGACAAGGAAACCACAATAACCGTGGTCGTGGTACCAACTATGGCCGAGGTGGGAGTAGAGGTCGTGGTGGCATTTCCAAGCCATCTCACTCGACCAAGTCAGTATGCCACAGATGTGGAATGGGGAATCACTGGGCAAAGAACTGTAGGACAGCCCGGCATCTCGTTGACCTCTACCAAGGCAACTTGAAAGGAAAGAACCCGGAAGCCCATATGGTCGAGGATGGAAATGGTGATTTCAACTATGAGAATGATAACCTCATGGAATATGAGACAGCAGATTTGCTAAAAGATTAAGCAGATTTCGACATCTTGTTTTGCTTTGTGCTTTGGTTTTATGCATTTATGATTTTCGAATTTTTATTATTGATGTTGCATTGGATTCTATTTTATTAAGAACTTAATAATAATAATATATAAGCTCTAATTATTTATATTATGAAATCTCTAAGACTATGATTATTATTTGATAGAAATGATGAAAAATGATATGGCTATACTTAGAAATGAAAGGTGAAATGACTTCATAGTCAAAACCTCGGCCAAGATATTTGCCTATAAGGTACGATTTTTATTCACCCAAAGAGAAGTCCCATTGAGTTATACAACTTAAGTGTGAATGGTTTCCACATTGAACCAATGGGCAAACAAAGGAAACAAAAGTTCCTACAGATTTTGAAAGAAAAATCGCCTAAACAGAAAGAGGTTATGACTATATAATTCTGATCAAGACTATGCCAAGGATCAGTATGATAAAGGCACAAGGTCTAGGTAACCAGAATGGTTGACCATGAAATTATATACACTTATGGCATGACCGGATTGGCCATCCTGGTTTAAAACTTGATGCGAAATTGATATTGGAAAGGCACAAAAGAGTTATCCATAAGAATCTCACGCGTGCAGTATGAACACGAAGGAAAACTCATTTTCAGACCATGATGTCCCAAGCATTTTAAAGATTATAGTATGTCCATGAGGGGGGCAGTGAGGACAAATCCGCACATGTCCATACTATAATATACTCGGACAGAATTCTTTTATGAAACTGAATGAGCCATTGGCCATAGATCCGAGCTATTAGTCCAAGACTTGGGGACACATGAATTGATATACATGATTAACTAATAAGCATCAGGCCATTTAAGTAAGCATATATATTCCCATCTCAAATTGATTACGGGTCATAAGCCAGACGACATTTTGAGATATTTGGATAAAACCACCACAAATATATGTGCCATATGAAATGGATCCTTAGAAGAGGATGAGGATGAGAATATATGTTGGATATAAATGTTTTCTCCCACGATTTTAAAAGTATCTTGAGCCAAACAAGGGTGATCAAATTAGTGGCCAAGAACACAGATTGCAAGAGATAAGCAATCTGATTATCCAACATTAAAGGAGAAAGTTATAAACTGGTAAAGAGTAAAAGAGAAATGGAATGGTATTTACCATCATTGTCTTGGAAAGATCCTCGTACTAGATAATATGATCTAAGACGTCCAAAGAAAGAAAGAGTTTATTCAAAGCTAGCTAATTGAATGCCAGACAGATTAGACCCGAAAAGAAAAGAAAGAGATAAATGACTAAGTCAGGAAACCAGTTTTCACCAACGATTTTGATGTCCTAGAAAGACATAATTAAGTTGCTACAGAGTCTATACATGATAGACCAATAAGTTCCAAAAGATTATAATCATCGGATACGAAAGATGCATATAATGATCCGAGTTTTGAGGAAACCATCCCAGTCATAAACAATAGCCGGCCAAGGTACCAGTAAATGGGTTTGGGACGCCAAACACCATCAGTACTAATGGTCATAAAAGTCATAAGGTTGCAACCGATTATATTATGTCTGGAATAGTATGGAACATATATATGTCGACATAAGATGATATCAGAAAGTAAGATGAGAAAGCATGTGAAAGGTAGCACTTGAACATATGAATATATGCAAGGATCATGAACCCACTTCAATAAGAGTGTACACTCGTATGTCAGATTGGACCAAGTGAAAACGTGAGGTTATATATATATAAGTTAAGGAATGGAGGCGTGAATGGCCATAAGATAAGGACGCCCCATTATTAAAGCCAGTGAGTGGATCTTGTGAGGAATAGAAATCGTGAGATATAAAATCATGTTATTGCACAAGGAACCTCACAGTGATCATGGATATATTATAAGGAAAATATAATCCAATGTGGTGGATACTACTGCAGATTTCGAAAGATGATAAGGTCTGGATATAAGAAAGATATAAAAGATATAGTAAACAGTATGTGGTTCACTGGATAAAGAGATAGAAGTATCAGAGGTTATTGAGCTCAAAGATCAAAGATAAAAGACCAAAGATCAAAGATCAAATATAAGAGAAATTCTCAAGAACAAGAAGTGTTCGAAATTGGGAATCTAAGGACCTCTGGATACATGTCCCAGACAGTTGGAAATCTTAAAAGGATTTAAGACCTAGGCGAGGATATAATTCTGTCTTGGGTTTATAGCTTGAGTACATTAAATTCTTGTGCATCAAATGGCATATACAGAAATACTCAAGAGATTTAATATGGATTAGTATCACCGCATAGTCATGAGAAATGTGGGAACTAGAAAGAGATCCATACGATTTAGAGGATGAACAAAGAAGTTCTTAGTCCTGAAATGCCATATCTCAGTGTCATTGGAGCCTTAATATATTTGGCAATCCATACGAACAAATATATGTTTTGACAGGAACATATAGTCCGGATTTAATTCTTGTTCGACCAAGAAGGGGACTGGGACGGGATATAACATGTCTTAAGATATTTATAAGGAACAAAGGACATGGAACTATTTTATACTAACCATAACAAGTTGGTTTAGTTAGTTTGCTGATGCAGGTTATATGTATGGTCCATGGAGCAGTTCACGTCAACCACTTCATCCAACCACTTTGGATATGGACGAAACCAGTCACGAGATGTTTGATTAAAGGACCATTATTTAGCATGTTCGTTTGGTATGTGGGATTACCAAAGATAGAAAATCCATCAACCATCATGTTCGAGGATAAGGCAACCTGCATAAGCTCAAAGATGGCTACATCGAAGGACACAGGAGCACATCATTTACCAAGTCATCACTAGCCGCCACTTACACGGAGCTTATACAGCAGATCAGAATGCATCATCCAAAAGACATTCAGTGATGCATTCATCAGGGGAAGTAATGTGTGTTGTACTCTTTTTTCTTCACTATGGTTTTATTTCACTGGGTTTTCCTAGTAAGGTTTTAATGAGGCAACATTAAGCACATTACAAGCCCTAGACGGTTATGGCATCCAAGGGGGAGTGTTATGAATCATGTGTTTATGGATGTCCATTAACCAGTCCGGCCCATTAGGCCCATTAGATGTTATAGGCCCAATGTATTATGACTCTACGTAACCCTATATAAGGACATCTTTATGTTATAAATAATATACAATAACTACGTTCACAATAGCCTAAGCTTTTTATTTCTGAATATAAGGGTTTCTATTGAAATGCTAGAGGATAGTGCAAGCTATGATTTTTTATATTGTAGGTTTGAATTAAAGGGTAATTCGAGAGAGAGATTAATTATATCTTTTATAAAAATTATACTCCCACAGATGGTGTATGATATCACCTATTAAACAGTTATATGGTGAAAATAAATATCCAAGATTAAATCTGAGTTACAATACAGACCGTAAGGAACACATGCTACCAAAAAAGAAATATCCTTATTAAGAATAGTTTCCCTTGCACAAGAAGGTTATTCAGTCTCACAAAGGTAAATAATGTTGGAACTGCTTTTTAAATGGCTTTGACCAATAAGGCAACTCGGTTTTCGGAATGACCGGATTTTTTAGTCAATCAATTCTTTGTTGTGAGTACTATGAGATAGTGTATTCATATGTCAAAAATAAAGTTTGTCTGAATGAGAATCCAAAGTTATTGATTTGGAAAACTTGATAGTTTAACTATATTTAAGAACTAGTTAATATTCCACATTTTTTAAAAATATGAGATGAAAGTTCTCTTGTTTATATTTGGAGAAGGAATAGTTATAAAACCTTGTTTATTTTTTTATGTATAAGAGTAAAATACAAAATAGGTTTGACAAGTTCTGTTCTTCAGTGATGAGAGACAGAAACATAATTGGGAATCTGAGCACTATGAAACCGTCATACTACGGAAGTTTAAAAATTTAAGAAAAGAGATTAGCAATCTTAACTCTGCAATTTTTCTTTATAAATTATTTTGGTATTGTAGTTTAGATTTATGTTCTTATTATATTTACAAATATCAATTGTTCTTTAGTAGTAAAATAAGATTCTTACACTTTTAAATTTTTAAATATTGTTTATGCTTTGCACTAACAATGTTGATATTTGTTAAAAGTTTTTTTAAGAAAAGATTAATCTATATTCGAAAGGTGCCAGAATCGATTTGGATCTGTTGTTGTGTCAAGTTTTCTTATCTTTACGCTTACATATGTTGTTGTTGTTGTTTCATATTCAAGGATCGGTTGAATTATTTAAATTAATTCGTATCATTCTCTGAAATTTCTTATAATTGCTTTTTGGTTTTTGACTGATTGTTTAACGAGAAACTAGATTTTGACCCGTGCGTCCCGTCCGGGTTCTAAATTTTATTTTTAATATTGAGCATACGTAACGACCTTTGTAGACCGAAAGTTTAAATAGTATACTTATTTAGATTAGTCTTGGTTCATTTGTTTGACAACCTTTTTTGTGACTATGTTCGACAACCTAATCTTCTAAATACTACTATTCTGTGAACATAAATATAAGCCTAATCTCTTAAATACAATTTGCGATTCAATTAAAGGTTTGACTTTTTCATTTGTTTGATCTTATTTCAAGAATCACATAAACTATCAACGTTATAAATATAAAATAACTTTGTTTAATTCATATTCGTCTAACCAAAACATGAAAGACAATTATAAGCTGTGACAATAAGAAACCCATAAATGAGATAAGCAAATAAATAAACAGATAACATATAACATAAATAGTTTATTTTAATAACCAACCAAAATAAAAGGAAAACTGGTACCCGATCTATACCGAAATATTCAGGTACCCGAATTTATCTGAAAATAGATTTATATACTTATATATATATTAATTAATTTTAGATTTAATGTATATAAAACATCTAGAATGATACTTTTAAATTGGTTTAAATATTTCAAAATATATATATATATATAGTCAAAAGTAAATATCTGAAATAATTAAAGTATACTCAAATCAACAAAATACTTAAAATAATTATTGATTTTCCATCCAGAATTTTAAACCAAGCCAATTTAAACTATATAATGATTTAAAACTTTAAAATTATTTAAATGGTTTATCTGAACCCGAACCAAACCCAAAGATCTGAATCGAACTACAATAAAATTTAGAAATATTCTAATAGGGCTGAACTCTTTGATCCGAAAACCATAAATAATTACATATATTATATAAAACCATAACTTGAGTTTTGTATTGTATTTTTCTTATATATATCGAAAACATTTTTTGATAATGGTTATTGGAAAATAATTTAGTAAAAATCCATTTTGAATATATGTATATTTTGAATGGATTTTGATATAAACCAACTTTGAATTATTATTTTGATTTGAAATATGTATATAAATTATGTTTTATGGTTAGTTTAGAAAAAGATGTTTTATCCAATTAGATTGATCCATTTTCGTATATTTTAAATTGGCCCGGATATATAGTTTCTTATAATATGATGGACTTTCAATTTTCCTTAATAATATAAGCCCATTATTTTTTTTCTTAATAATATTATCTTTGTTTCCAAATAAAATTAATTTTTAAAAGCACGGTATTTACTATTGATTTTTTTGATATTCATAATTAAGATTTTTGTTATCTACTGAATATGGAAATAAAACGTACTTGCCAAGTTTAAAAATATTGAAGATACACTCTCTAATTTCTATACTTACAAAATTCAATTAAAATAGTGCTACATTCTCAAACTATATTCTCTTCTCTGTGATATCGAATCAAATATTATTATAAGGAATACTTGTTTGATACACTTAAAATAATTTGGAAATAATATACTGAAATAGATTGAAAATTAGGTTTAATGATGATTGAAATCTGCTTTAATCTCGGATAGATGCATTTACATTTATTGTTATAGATTAATAGGGAAACAAATCACAATAAAATCGGGCAATGTGTTTATTGATCAAAAGATATTTTTATTATAAAATTGTTTAAACGACGTAGTATATACAATAAAATAAATGCATACCAGATTAGAATTAGGAAAATACGATTTAATGCCAAACCAATAAAACGGTTTAATAAGTCTACTAATCAAAATTTATATTTTTACGATATCTAAACAACCCGAACCGAATCGAATGGGTAGTTGAACGCCCACCCGTAATCATTATTATATATCATAATAATCCGATATATTAAAACTTAATGTGAAATATAAAACCATAATTTAAGTTGGTAAATAAAACATTTTTAATAATAGTTATTGGAAAATATTTTACTAAAAATCAAATTTTGAATATATATATATATATTGAATCACTTTTTGATATAAATCAACTTTAAATTATTATTTTGATTTGATATATGTATATAAAGTTTAAATTTTGTTCTGTGATTATTTTAGACAAAAGATGTTTTTGGATAATTAGATGGGCTCATTATTTTTTTATTAATATACTGCAATCCAAGTTTCCAAACAAACTTATTCTTTAAAAATATTATCCATGTTTCCAAACAGATTTCATTAAGTCTACTAATCAAGTTTCCAAACAAATCGATTTTGTACTTCAGCATTAATAATATAGATACCCGTAATATACCCATAATTATCGGGTATATCATTGAATATATGGTAACAACAACTCAACGTTATTTACTCTATACAATTATAATTTTTTAATATTCTCATTTATGAATAAACATTGAATATAATATATTAATTGTTTGGCCGAAATTAATATATTCTTAACAATATACTTGTTTCCAATATTGTCCACCATATAAATATATAGGGATTAATTAAGATACAATTTAGAAAACATAAAATATCTCGTGAATATCTCTACTATACTTTCTTTATCATATCAAATTAGATTAAATACAATATATTCTGTTGAACTAAATCAAAGGAAAATCATAAATAATTAATATATATATATATTAAAATAAATGTTTAAAATATTTCCAAGTAAATGAACTAATTACTTACAAACTAAATAATAACAAAGAAATACATTATTGGTAATGTAAATTAAACTTAATTAAGCCTTGATCACTCATGTTGATATTACTGAGAGCTGGTTTCTCAACACACACACAAAGTAAGCCTTGATCAAATACAAAACTGTAGTTTCAGAGAAAATCAACATATGTAATTACCTGACTTATCGAGTAGACATATTGTAAACTGTTTTCTCCTGATGTTTTAACCCTCCGTCTTCTTCATCATAGATCACCTTAAGATTCTGTCCGAAGCATAAATAAATAAGAAAATTCTTAAACTATTCCTCCATCCTTGACGTATACATATATTTCATATATGAATTAATTAGGGCTAAGGTTACCTCTCACGCAAGTAATCAGCGTTGTCAAAATAGATGGAAGCATCAATCTCCAAGATAAGAAGTCCAGGAATGGTTCTTGAGTAATAATACTGCTCGGTGCTTCTAATCTTGAGCTTAGTCCCTGCACAACACACATAGATTGCCAAGTTATTTAGCAAAAAAAATCATTAGGATGCAAACCAATAAACCTAAAAGACTAAAGGTAATAACTAAATGAACACAACACACACAAACAAAAAAAGAAAAAAAAGAATTAAGGACGACTAAGAAAATGGTTCAATCGACTATTTATATAGTAGATTGTTTGTTAGGTTGGATTAGAATAAATTTCAAAATATATTGGTTGTCAAGTTAAAATCTAAATAATCATTTATTTAAAAGATGTCATTACGAAGATATGGGAAGTCTTATATTTGAAAATTTTGATTATAGTATACTGATTTATTATGAAGAGAATATTCATATTTTGCTGTAAATTTTCTTAAGGTAACTAATTTTTATAAGATACTATAATTAAGAACGTGATTTCCGGTTCGGGAAGTTATATTTAATTGCTTAACATATTTTTGAATATATTGTTTGTCAAACCATAATATCCGCAGCTAGTAAAGATATTTGAGAGATATTCTCATTTCTGTTTAGTACAAAATCGTATGTATATGGTATATTTAGCAATAAATGGTCACCAAATAAGGTAGTTATATTTAATTTTTAGAATTACTTGATTGATCTTATAAAATTACTTGCGCAGGAATATGCCCGAGATTACGTGGGAAGAAATCTAAGATATTACCTCTAACAATTGCTTTAAATGTAGGAGAATCTAATCTTATATTTAAAATCTGTAGATTTCGTATCAATGAATTAATTTTCTTCCAAATATAGATTTCATGAATTAATTATTTTTCTTCTTAAAAACACCTAAACCTGTTTCCAAACACAATAATTTTAACTTAAGGCTATCCAAGTATCCAAACAAAACTGAAATGTACTTCTGCTTTAATAATATAGATTCTTGGGTTCACTAGATTCACCAACCAATGAAAATTGGTTATTTTATATGCAGATTATATCAACAAAAAAGAAACTGAATATTTAAAATTTATTTTTAAACATAAAGATAAAAATAATAAAAATAGTAATAGCTGGAATTTTTTTTTTTAATATTGTTAAAACCTTTGATACTAAACTCTAAACTCTAAACCCTAAACACTTCTAAATCGTTGGATAAACCCTAAACCCTTAGGTAAAGAGATATTCCAAGAGTTTAGGGTTTATCCAAGGGTTTAGGGTTTACCCAAGGATTTATGGTTTACCTAAGAGTTTAGGGTTTACCCAAGGGTTTAGGGTTTAGGGTTTAGGGTTTAGTGTTTAGTGTTTAAGGGTAAACCCTAAACCCTTGGATAAAGAGATATTCCAAGGGTTTAGAGTTTACCCAAGAGTTTAGGGTTTACCCAAGATTTTAGGGTTTAGTGTTTAGGGTTTAGGGTTTAGTATAAACAGATTTAATAATGTTAATTTTTTTTTATTATTACTATTTTTTATTTTTATTTTTTTTTATGTTTAAAAATAAATTTTAAATATTATGTTTCTTTTTTTCAAAATCTTCATATTAAATAACCAATTCTCAATGGTTGGTGAACTGTAGGTTCACCTAGGGTGAACCTAAGAATTTCTCTTGTTTAATCTACGAATTAAGTTTTCTCTTTAATTCTGTAAGTTTCTGTTTGTATTATTACACTAACTAAACTGATAATTTGTGAAGTTATTTTTTCATGAAAACATGAATTAGAGAATTCACGGTGATGAAAAATCAGTCCAATTCTATCCAGTTATTCTGGATTATGGGTTATCTGAAAAACGATATCTAACATGAATATGTAAGAGGAACCCCATAGGAGGTATCTAACACAAATTCTGGATATTAAAAATATAATAATTTGGAAACAGTGGAAACAGAGAAATTATTTCTTAGTCAAGAACCTCAACAAAAAAACCCAAGGCACTCTTCTTACATATATTGTTGCTTTTTGATTGGTCTGAATTAATTTTGTAATAACTGTTAACTATTAACTAATTTACATAAAAGTTATCTATACTATTAAAACATAAGACACTTTTTTGAGGTGTCCTTGATTTTTTTAAAGTATTTACAAATGAATGCCACTACATTATATTTTAATCTATGCTTTGTATTAAAGTGTTTTTTTTAAATTAAAAAATTAAAAATAATGTTTCCCATATATTGTAACTGATATTGTACCAACATTACGTAATGGTCCAAACATATTTTTAAGTGCAAATTCTATAGTCATAACAGAGTCAAGTCTTATTTTAAAAAAATCCTTCTTCACCTACATAAACAATCTACGAACTCACCTAGCAATATATGTACAATTAGTATATATAATGTTACAACACATTTCACGTTTAAAATATGGCTAAAACAAACACAAATACAATGTACCATCATGAAGTAACCCTGATACAAATAGTGATACATTAATAAAAGAGATCAAGAGCTAAACGATAGTACTATCGAATCAATCCATTGCATGTATAATTGCTATAGATAATCTTTATTATTAGATTATTAGAAAACATGCACATTAAATACATCATGATTTCGATTAATACGAAAATAAATTTCCCATCCCTAAGAAAACCAGACTGATCAAGATTTTGATTTGGAACATGACAATCAGTTAGGACTAATAACCATGGCTAGATGAGTCCCTGGTCTGGAAAGTGGCTGACGTTGTAGGCACCCAAAGCTCAGTCATAGATTCATCGACTGGGTAAACTACGAGCTCCCGGACGTTCATTGGCTGGATCACATTTTATCGGCTCCAATAAGAAGATGAGCAAACATCTCCTGTGCCTTCTCGGTATTGTGACGCCCATCAAAGAATAAGTAAGATCGTTGGTACTCGCATAGCCTCACATGCACGTTAGGTAGACCGCAACCATAAGCATCGTGTGTCCCAATTCCGCAGCACGATGCGTTTGTCATGAAAAGCCCTAGTAATCACCAATTGTAGCGGTTATATATATGAGTATTCACATAATATCATTCAAAGCTTGAAATTATGTTGTAATTAACCAACTCACGGTAGCTGGAGGGTTTCTGCGTCCTACGAATAATGGCTTCATAGAAATCGAAGACTGTGAATTGGAAACCAGAAGTGGTTCTAGCCATCTCGTTCAACATTGGTCCGATTTTTGCATTATGTTGTTTAGCCAAATCGTTGAGAGGTTCATGGCATTTTTCCATCCCGGTTTTGTATTCTTGTCTGACGATTGGTAAGCAACCCAATGGTGCTAGGGTTTGGATCACGAACTTACTCGCTCCTGACGAATACAGCAAGCTGATATCATTCTTTAACTTGTTGGTCACGGAAGTGACGAAAGCTTGTTGAGCAGATGCATCGGCGTTAGGGTTGTTCTTGGAGAAATTCAAGTAATCATTTGCACCAATGTATATCAAAAACGCGGACTTCTTGATGAAGTCATCATTCCAGTTTGCTTTCATTTGATTGAATTTCCTCACTTGTTGACTCAAAGTCAGCTAAATTAAAAAAAAGAAGAAAAAAGATATTATGACTACAATGAAAAAAAGCTTATTGATTTGAAGTTATAAGTCTTTAGTCATAATAGTAGTCATAATATCTATTTTTCCTCACTTGTTGACACAAACAAAATAAAACCGCTTTAATAATGGGGTAAAAGACTGATATATCTCGATTCATAGTGTAAAAAGTATCAATTGAAAGTAATAAAATATATATATTAGATGGACTTACAGATTCCACCGGAGCTCCGAGGAGAGTAGCATCAGCGACGGCAAAACTAGCTCCACGTGAGACATTGACGTTCGGTACAAGTGCTGGTGGAATCTCGATCGGAATCCCCATAAATTTTGCTGCGTTTTAATTTTTTTCATATATTTTTAGTGTTCTGCTAGTTATCATTTTGGTAATTTGGCTGAGTAACTAGTGGCAACACTATTTGATTATAATTAACGTTTTAAATGGTACAGCTACTCTTCATGTAAAAGGTTTCTAGGCAAAAAGAAAATGGTACCGAGGAAGTCCGGAGCAATGAAACCGTCGGAGAATTTGCCGTTGGGATCATCTCGAGATTTTCCATAGGGCCAGAAACCTTGTGCAACGTTAGTTGTGGTGAGAGTCTGTTTGTTTCCAGCGTCGAAGTTGGAGTCACCGAACGTGAACAGGGCCGCACCCGAGTTTCTTTGTCCGGCGACAGTGACAATGTTTTGGAGCAGTGTCAGTACCAAAAGTAGCCCTAGAACACTCACTAAATTAGAGTTGCTTGCCATTGAGAAGAGAGATGAAGATTGTTTTGTGCTTAAGTTCGTGGACCGGTTCACTGTATTTATATTGCAAATATAGTTTCTAACAAGTTACAATAAATATACTTTTAAACCTAGCGTGTCGCGCGAGGTTAATTTTCTAATACAACTACGTACGCACTAATGAAAGTGAAGTGAGTAAACCGACTATTGATTAATCATATAGTTCAAAGGTAACTTCTCACGATGTGTTTGGTCTTAATATTGTTTTAGTAAGAAAATCTATTTATTATCACCCGGATAGGATCGTGCATATTAGAGGCCAAATTAACTTTTTAAAAATGAGAACTATAACCCACGTGAAACAAAACAAGACATGTCAAATGTTAAGCAAAAGAAAAAAAAAAGACATGCAGAAATAAGTAAGTGAACAAATATAATATATAGCGGTAGTGGCCACGACGATGTCAATAGAGATTTGAGATCCAGCACGACATGACAACGTTCGAATGAAGACGATACCGTTCCACAGGACAGCTCTGAAGGACAATAAAGAAAAAACAATCGATTCAGCGGCATAGAGGAAGTCCATTGGATATACCGGAACCAAGAGCAGACCCAACGAAGAAAAAAAAGAAGAGCAGACCCAACGCTTTAGATACTTAAATGGGTATATAAAATGATACTTGTTGATATAAGTAGATCAAGTAATTAAATTTAAATGAAAATAATCTTAGCCCATAATATAATGACATTTGACAGCAAAAATTCTATTGGATTTCTCACAGTATTTATTTGAAATTTTGTCTTTCCTTATCTTCCATCTTTTTAAAATATTAAAAATTCAAACACATTTCACCAATGGCGGTAACACTGCACATACTTTCCTATGTCCACAGATGACTCATTGATTTTGTATCAATTAGACCGTCTAAAAACAGTACCGTCTTAAAGAGAGTGCAAATTGTGCATTTGTACATGATCCATTTTTCTATCAAATTTCTTTTACTAATTAGAGTCCTAATTTTTGAGAATTCGTAGAATATATCATAAATTTTAACATTATACACAAAATCTTTTAAAAAACTTTTTTGACTCAAGGTCTAATTTGCCCGCCCTGTCTATGAAGCTGAAGTCTCTTTGACTATGTGCAATTACCGTACCAATATGGTATCCTATATCACCTACGCAACTCCTCCCATCCATTATATCTTGACCATGTAACTCCAATGTTGCATTTCATAAACTCTTATTCGGAGATGTACGTTTCCTTTCAAGCCGCGTGTGTTGGACATACCGTGTTCAAGATCATTCATTGTAACTTTAGGAATCACAACCAATGATTTGATTAATTTAGGGATATCTCGAACTTATAAAAAGATACATACTAATCTTTAAGGAAAGATATAGTCCACTGATGGGTATTTCTCCGAAAATTCAAATGATGCACAAATCATGGTATTATATCCGCGTGACCACAAAATAAAGTGTACTGGAATGCATTCAAACGCGAAAAATGTTTAACATCCCAGAATCTACATACTATTTTAAATATATATATAAACAATAGAATTTACTCTTATTCTTCCATATTGTCAGAATTTATGGTAAATAAGTGAAAAACATTGCAGAAAAAGAGAACAAATATAAAATAAATATAAAATATATTTTATGAAATTTAACATTAGATAGTCTGTTAGCTTTCGATACTTGCTAATTGTAACATCCTTATCCACAACCTAAATGACCTACCCATATTTCTTCAAGGCCCGTTAAGCACTTCATTCCAAAAAGATAAGAAAAGAAAACCTAGGGTTCATCATCCAAGGTGATTTACCAAGGGAAAAGTAGAGCTCTCAGCGACGGTGAAGCCTTTTTGTAATATCTCTAAGAACTCTACCAACCACCACTACAAAGTAGAAGTTGAATGTCGAGCTTCCTAATCACTATACATATGTCTCCCTAAAATATCTGAGAGTTTGATGTTGTAGTTTGTTCCTCTATCCCATAAGATTGAGAAACATATCACCATGCATTCCACCGTCGTTGAAACCATCATCAACCGATAAAGCATCCTAGAGCTTTCTACATAAAGAGTTTGATCTTCAGAGCTACGTTCACACTCCTTACCTTCTTCCTAATGAAGTTCAAATACTATTAGGAGATATAAGTTATGGGTTTGTATATATGACTATATACAGAAGACGATAAATATAAGACTGTTGCATCATATACAATCTTAGGATGGAGAATGAGGAAAAAATAATCTTCTGTCAAATAGCCACTGCCAAAGATTCTTGCACCAGCACTGATTGATTCAAATTTAAAACAGAATCAATATCCACGACCAATAGAGTTCTCTCAAGAGATGTTTGTATATATGTTTTGTAACGCGATATCCAGCTAAAATTCCAAAAAAATATCTGATCTTAAATTCTTCATCATGAAATGTGATATGTTGTGTTTTTGGCACATTCTAACTTTGTTTTCTAATTGGTTTTCAAGTCATTATCGATTTTTTCTAGTCCTTTTCGAGTCATTACAGGTCTGGAGTTGCATTGGATAGGAGATGGACCTGTTGGAGCAAAAGAGGCGAAAAGAGTGCAATTTGGAGATTTTCACGAGCGGAACAACCTTGCAGGCTGTTCCCGATCGAGCAGAGCAACCCGAGTGACTGCTCCTGCGGCAGAGATTTTTAAGGAAGTTTCCAAATATTTCGGGATTTGTCCTAATTATCCTAATTTTCTCTCTGGCCGCCAGCAACCTCCATATATCTTGTTTTTCCTCTTTTCTATTATTTTCTACGCTACTTTTTGAGGGAAAAACCAGACTATAGAACTCCATTGTTGGGATTTGCTACTTTGTAAAGGGAGAAGGATCTCTACACTCTTGAGAAGAATCCTGAACCCTATCTTATTTATTTATTGATTCAGCATGTTTCTTCATCTATTGTCTCTGTGATTTCTCTGTTTATGGCTGAGTAGTCGCTTGTTAGGTTTAGGGTGTTAGGGATCATGGATCAATGAGTTAGACACAAATAGGATTGTAATTCTTTGATATCTCTATATATTGCTATACTTATTGCTTGTGTTAAACTGGCCATTTAGCATCTGATTATAGGTTTAATCTTATCATCAAAAGTGTTTTAGGTTGCTAGAAAAAAGCATAGATGGGCGATTTGTCCTTAGCCAACGAAAGCTGATGTTAAGGCAAATCGTGAACCAATTGAATCTGAGCTTAATGCTTGTCATCATTCTCTAATCCAAACGAGAGTGTAGGCATTAGGATTGCTTGATAAATTGGTAGACACCACGATAGTTGGTTTATTTAATCTTGTTGTTCAAGTTCTAGATTGGCTCGTATTGTCTTCCTGAATAGTTGTGTGGCTCATGGTCCTAAGTATTCCAATGAATCACCCTGAACCTATCTCTTTTATAATCTGAAACCAAATCAATTCTGTTACTTGCTAGTTAAGATACCTCAACTTTTAAAATCCCCATATTTTTTTAGCTTGATATTGGTCCAGAAATAAAGTGTAAACTGGTTCTCTGGAATTGAATCTCAAATACTACATCTATACTGTTAGCTTGCAGTAATAAAGACACAATTTTAGTGTATCAAGTTTTGGTGCCGTTGCGACGGGGACCAGCTTCTTACCTTATTTTTTGGTTATATATTTAGTCTAAGACCTCTAACTTGTTATATCCTTTTTGTTGTAGCTAATTCTCCAGGTGCATCACCAGTAGACATATTCGGATAAACACTTCAGGAGAGTTAGTTACACTTACCAATCAGGAGGTCGCAAGTTTAGAAAGAACAAACCGTCAACAGCCAAGGCCAACCGACACCACTATGGGTGATCAAGGTCATCAGGATGATCTTGCTGCTGCAATGGCACTGATGCAACAGCAGATGCTTCAGATGCAGCAGACCATCCAAGCTCAACAGGATGCTGCTCAACAGGCTGCTCTCGCACAGCAGGAACAAGCAGCGCAGACTGTTCCGATCGGGGAGAGAAACCTTCCGCGTAACATCCCTACTACGCGTTCTGCCATTGTTCCTCCACCCTGCACCAGGTAGGACTTCGAGATCAAGCCTGCTTTGATTGATCTGGTGCAGAGAAAATTGTTCTCTGGTCTCTCTGCAGAAATTCCAATGGAGCATATTGAGAGTTTCGAAAAATTCTGCAGTTTCACTAGCGCGAATGGTGTGCCACCAGACTACATCAAGTGCATGCTATTCCCATTCTCTCTTGATGGAAAAGCTGCATGGTGGTTGAACTCCCTCCCTACCGGCTCTCTCACTTCATGGGAACAGGTCCGATCAGCGTTCCTCAGTCATTTCTACTATAAGGCGAGAACAGCTGCATTAAGGAACAAGACACCTCATTCAGACAGCTCCATGATGAGCCTTTTTGCGACGCAAGGGAGCGCTTTAATGACTACCGCAGAGAATGCCCTCACCATGGATTTGATGATGATTACCTCCTGGGCATTTTCTATGATGGAGTGGACTGGAAATACCAAGATGCTCTAAACTCTTCTTGCAATGGAGACTTCATGACTCAGACCACTGATGGAGCGTTTAAGCTGATTGAGAACATGGCAGCTAGCTCAGCCAATGAGAATCAGGAGAGCAACCGCTCCAAGAAAGGGAACAGTGTTGACACCTAGAAGATAGATGAGTTGACACCTAAAAAACAACCATGAACAATGCTTCATCATGAAGGGAGCTACAACTGAGCAGATTCAGAACCAGCAACAGTCGCAGAGCAACCAGCAAGCTGTTCCAGCCGCGAGTATTCCATAAGATGAGCTGAAAAACCTCAACATCATGATGCAACAAATGCTCTAGAGTCAGCAGGTTCAGGTCAAGGCACTGAATCAGGTTACAACAGATATCAACTCTAAGATGGACAACATGTTCACTGATCTGAATACAAAATATGATACTGTGTGGTGCCAGATAAGGAGGATTGATGTTCAGCTTGCTCAAACTGCTGAAACTGTTAAGAGGCAGTAAGAAACTCTTCGGGGAAAGAGTGTGATAAATCCTAGAACTGAGCACTGTAATGCAACAGAGCTGAGATATGAGGAAGTTGAGGAAAACGAAATGGAGCAGCCATTTTCTGAGGCTGCTCTGGGCGCAGAAGAGATGACAGAGCACTCTGTTAGCTCTGACGTGACTGCTCTCGACGAACCAGCTGAGACTCCACCAGTGCGAGTCTATGTTCCTAAGGTTTCCTATCCGATTCCACCTAGACATCTGATGGATCCCATTAGTGCAGAGCAGCTGGCAAGCTTTAACAAAATGGTGAGAAAGCTTCCTAAGGAGCTTGCATTTGAAGATGCTCAGCAGATTCGTTCATTGCTCATGTTCTTTAAAAATTGTAGAGAGACTCAAGAAAAGATTAAATTCCTCTATACCAAAGCACTGTCTACACCAGCACTGAAGGTTCTGCCTAAGGTTGATGACCCTGGAAAGTTTGCTTTTCCCTGTTCCATTGCTGGAGTGGAATTTAAGGATGCTCTTTGTGACTCCGGGTCTAGTGTGAATCTTATCTCAAGGGCGATTGTAGACAAGCTGGGCATTGCTGATGTTGAGCCTTCTCAGGTGACTCTGGCTTTTGCAAACTCTTCCAGAGCAGTTCCTTATGGCACCATTCGCAACCTTCCTATCCAAGTAGGGGACTGCATTCTCCATTCTGAATTTCAGGCTGTTAAGATGAGCAAGAATTATGAGATTCCTTTGATCTTTGGAAGGCCATTTATGGCTGCAATGGGAGCAATCATCGACATGCCTAATAAGAGAGTCTCATTCTCTTACATCAACAAGAAGGTTTTCTACAAGGCTGTCCCCACCAGATTTCCTACACTACACGCTTCATGCACCTCGGTGGTCAGTGGAGAAAGGCTGAAGGTTGTTCCAAAGAAGGAGCTTGGTAAAAACAGTGAGATCAATAAAGTCCTGGATGGAGATCCTCACACTTATACTCAGAAACTCAGTGGGAAAACAAAGGTGAATGAAAAAGTCCAGAAGAAAAGGGTCAGGGACGATCCTACTATGACTTTAACACCTCGCATGTGTGATAAGTAATCCATTGAGTATGAGGTAAAGTGCAAGGGTACCTCTAAACCTTTCTCTAAAGTTAGAGTTATTCTCACTGATGAGCTGAAAGAGAAAGGAGAAGCTACTGTGAAAGGGTTGTTGAGCAGAGTTTTGAAGTTGAACATGTCTGATTGTGGAGCTTGTTTTGGAACAAGCCATCATGCTCAACCCGACTAATCATTGTCACCAAGTCAAGCTAGTGACTTAAACCAAACGCTTGGTGGGAGGCAACCCACTGGTGAGTGTAAATATAATTTGGTCTTGTTTTCTTGGTTTTAGTTTACTGAGTCTCAGTTCAAAGATCAGAAAATCCGAGATACCTCAAAATTCTGGGTTACAGAGACGGAGCACCCTGCCCTCTGAAAAGAGCGGCTGCTCCAGGCGGAGATCTGGCGATGGAACACCCAGAATTTTTGTGGAGCGCCCGTTCCACTCAAGTAAGTATCACACCGAGATATTGTGAAGTAAGTTTGGGGGAGGGTCGTTTACTAACTCGTTTCTTTCTTTTGTTTTCTTTTAAGTCAGTTTGAGTCAGTTTTATTGGGTCAAAATTTGTTGGGAATGAGGATCTTTCCTTGGAATAAACCATCTAACTGACGCCACAGTGACCATTCTTTCAGCTATTGATTGCAGACTGTACAACATAGAAAAGCCAAAGTGGATTTATCTGCCAATAACATCCATGCTTGTGAGGGTGTATGAAGGATCCAAAACTGGCCTCCAACATAACCTACTTGATTCTCTTTTCTTGGGGCTTGAGATACACTCGATCGGATTCCTCGTTCAGGTCTGAAAAGAGCATGTCTGTGTGAGTATGGTACCCTTCTCTCTTCCCTTCAGCATCTAAAAGAAAAAAAAAAGATTGAGATAATTTCCTTTGGAGTAAAGGGGTAGGAAAATTTCCTATGACCCCATTATTTTACTTTAATGGAATGATCACACAAAGCTGGAAGCGAGGGGTAGGAAAATTTCCTATGACCCCACTATTCGCCTACACTTTGCAAAAAAAAAAAAACGATTCAGTGAAGTGAGAAAAGAGAGAAGAAAGGAACCAGAGTAAGACTGCTTGGACGATCAGAAACCTGAACGGGTAAGAGTCCATATGTCTTGTGATTGATACTCCCTCGATGAGACTGCACCTTAGTTTCTTAAATGAGGTTAGTAGTGGTGAATTTGGATATCTCTGGTGAGTTGTGGGCTGAAATGGTTAGGTTGCTAAGTAGAGGTCGAATACATGGAGTACCTTCTAAGGTTGGTACTAATTGATGTGGCTTACAACTGGCTGCGGTGAAAGTGGTGTTCCGAAGGATGAGTGAGTTCTCATGTTTTCAAACCTTTATCCCTGTTCTTGGTACTTGGCCTTGTTCGAGGAAAAACAAGGATCTAAGTCTAGGGAAATTGATATGTTGTGTTTTTGGCACATTATAACTTTGTTTTCTACTTGGTTTTCAAGTCATTATTGAGTTTTTTTCTAGTCCTTTTCGTGTCATTACAGGTCTGGAGTTGCATTGAATGGAAGATAGACCAGTTGGAGCAAAAGAGGCGAAAAGAGTGCAGTTTGGAGATTTTCACTAGCGGAACAATCTTGCAGGCTGTTCCCGATCGAGCAGAGCAACCCGAGTGACTGCTCCTGCAGCAGAGATTTTTAAGGAAGTTTCCAAATATTTCAGGATTTGCCCTAATTATCCTATTTTTCTCTCTGGCCACCAGTAACCTCCATATATCTTCTTTTTCCTCTTTTCTATTATTTTCTACGCTACTTTTTGAGGGAAAAACCAGACTCTAGAACTCCATTGTTGGGATTTGCTACTTTGTAAAGGGAGAAGGATCTCTACACTCTTGAGAAGAATCCTGAACTCTATCTTATTTATTTATTGATTCAGCATGTTATCTTCATCTATTGTCTCTGTGATTTCTCTGTTTATGGCTGAGTAGTCGCTTGTTAGGTTTAGGGTGTTAGGGATCATGGATCAATGAGTTAGACACAAATAGGATTGTAATTCTTTGATATCTCTATCTATTGCTATACTTATTTCTTGTGTTAAACTGGCCATTTAGCATCTGATTATAGGTTTAATCTTATCATCAAAAATGTTTTAGGTTGCTAGAAAAAAGCATAGATGGGCGATTTGTCCTTAGCCAACAAAAGCTGATGTTAAGGTAAATCGTGAACCAATTGAATCTGAGCTTAATGCTTGTCATCATTCTCTAATCCAAACGAGAGTTTAGGCATTAGGATTGCTTGATAAATTGGTAGACACCATGACAGTGGGTTTATTTAATCTTGTTGTTCAAGTTCTAGATTGGCTCGTATTGTCTTTCTGAATAGTTGTGTGGCTCATGGTCTTAAGTATCCCAATGAATCACCCTGAACCTAGCTCTTTTATAATCTGAAACTAAATCAATTTTGTTACGTGCTAGTTAAGATACCTCAACCTTTAAAATCCCCATATTGTTTTAGCTTGATATTGGTCCAAAACTAAAGTGTAAATTGGTCCTCTGGAATTGAATCTCAAATACTACATCTACACTGTTAGCTTGCAGTAATAAAGACACAATTTTAGTGTATCAACATGTTGGTCTAAAACTTGTCTCTAAATAATACCAAGTATAATAGGTATCTAATTATTAAGTAATAAATTCATAAATAAATATCAAAGTTAAGAAATAGATAGATCACTTTTTATAGTTTTTTTTTTGCGTAACTGTTATGAATATTATGTGATGTCTATTATGGAATATTCTATATTTACTTGATTCTTAAGTTTACTTTTTCAGCAAGTTCTACTTGATCTCTAAGCTATTGTATACCTATATATATGGTTCATTATCAATGGAATAAGATGCACCAATTTCTTCTTTTCTCTTCTTACTTATAACACGTTATCAGCAAGAAACTCTAACCATTGAGCAAAACCTAAAACCCTAATTTTAAACAAAACCAACCGTGTTTCTCTTTTCCAACCTCTATGATGTTTCCAACCTTGATTGGTTTTTAAATCGAACCGGTTATCTTCAATGCTAACGAGAGATAAGTAACCTCATGCTAGATTCTTTATAATTGAATGGCTGATTACTGATACGTGCTCAAATTACCCTAGGAGCAACTTTACTCTCTCAAATAAGAGGTTCAGTTGTAGCACTTAGGGATCGAATCCACAAGGAGCTAGGGAACCAAAAAAGATCTAATCAGAGCGATTAAGCTAGGTTGATTATGATTAAACTTAAATAGCAGGTTTTGAGCAAGGTAGTTGCTGGATTGGTTTGATTGCGGTTTTGAGACAATAAATGGAAAGTAGCTTGACTTAGGGTTTCTATTCAGGTAATCAGAATTATAATCCTATAGATGTCTAACAGTTGTTTGCATGATATTATAGAGCTCAACTTATAAGAACAAATCAATCAGCTTTTGCTTGTCTAGACTCGTCTATTAACTAGATCTAATGATCTCACCAATCGTGTTGATCAATTAGAAAGTGTCGATCGATTATTCTAGAGGAATATTGATTGATACACCTTTTGCACCGTCGATCGATTATTCTATAGGAATATCGATCGACGCGCTCTAGCAAGCTTTGAGTGCGGGTTGAATGAATGCTCACTAAGGATTCCTAGATCAGCTTCCACCTTTCTATGGCAATCCTAGCTCAATTAGGATAGGTTCAGGACGAGGTTAAGTAATAACTTATATCATAGGTCAAGGTTCTAATTAGCTATTCTAGAACACGAGCATTAAGAGCATCCTAATGATGAATATCACAACTTAGCAATCTATAGTTGGGGCTAATCCCTCATAACATATTTGAACCCTAAATCTAACAATAGAACTACTCAGACATGGCTAAGCAATTCATAACAACAAGGTATAAAGAAAACTGCATAGATAGATAAATAGATAATAATGGAGTTCTAATCACAAATCTCTTTGGATCTTCTCTCCGACTCTAGAAATTCCTAAAACCTTTTTCTATGTAAAAACAAGAGAATAGAAAGTACACTTTGCCTTAAACACTTAGGCAAACTATAAATATTAGGTTAAAAACTTGTCAGGGGCAATCTTGTAATTTGGTGGAGTCTTGAACTTTAAGTCGGCTGTGTTCTGCGCGATTCACCGTCAATCAATGTCATAGGATGTGCATCGATCGATTATTATCTTTAATCATAGCCCTTTCTTCGATGTCGATCGATGGCACAAATTGTGCATCGATGGATTATTGATTCTGAATGTCGACCTCTGGTCTGGTTTAATGGTCAGCTCGGGTGAAATCTCTTTTATGCTCCAAAATGCTCCAAAATCATCACTTTGTTCCAAAATACTCATGAACCTGAAAACATACCTAATAGACTCTAAAACATAATAATTATATCTTAAAACACCTATATACTATGGGAAAAAGTGGGTCACATCCATGGTATATCAACTCCCCCAGACTTACCCTTTTACTTGTTCTCAAGCAAGACAAACAGGCAGTCTCTCTGAAAGAGGTTTGAAAACAGCAGGGACTCGCACAATCTTTAAACCTAGAATCATCACCTTTACAATGTTTCAAGCAACATCAAATATCTTCTAACTTTAGAAGCACTTTATACCATATTTTAGCTTAGCAACCAAATTCATCTAGCCATCAACTTAGCAAATCCTGTCTGACTAACCCCTCTACTAACCTCATTTCTTGCATAAAATAAATGTGTAGGCTTTACCTTGGGAGTATCGATCAAGGGACACATGGACTCAACTCAAACAAGTATATGGACTAACAGGTGGCCTTCCCTGACCCCTTTCTTCCCTCTTTCTCTCTTCTCTGAATCTTCTTATTTTCTCATTCATTACTTCAATGCCAATGAAAATTTTTGTTCATCTTATTGACTCTTTCTTTTGAAAAAGTGTAGCGAATAATGGGGTTACATGTAATTTACCTATCTCTCGTTTCCACAATGTGTGATCATTTCTTTCTGAATTAGAATACTGGGATCATAAGAGACACTCCTACCCCTCTGCATCTTCCACGAAATCATCTCAATATTTTACTTTTAAAGATGCTTGAGAGAGAGAGAGAGAGAGAGAGAGAGAGAGAGAGAGAGAGAGAGAGAGAGAGAGAGAGAGAGAGAGAGAGAGAGAGAGAGAGAGAGACGAGGGAATCAGAAACACAGGTTTTTACCTTCTAGACTTGCAGGAGGTACCCGATCCAATGTATACCAAACCCCAAGATAAGCAGTAAAGTCAAATTAGGTTGGAGGTCAGCTTTGGTTCCTTCAAACATTCTCAGCAAGTGTGGTCATAGTTGACAGGTGATCCACTTTAGTATCTCTAGTACATTCTGCAGTCAACAAATCTATGAATGGTGCTAGAGAGTGGTTAAACACTAATTAAAGATTGAAAAAGGTCATTGCCCCCTTCTTGACTCAATAAAAACTTTGAAAACATTTAGTAAGATCAAAAGATAAAGTAATATCAGTAACCTTCCCCTCAGACTTAAATTTTACACTGTCCTCAGTGTTTATCCAGTCGGAGTTAAGGGAATAACATAAATCATAAGTACTGAATTTAACAAGTTAGAACGATATACCTGACTAAAGTCTGTGTCGATCGATGGCATGAATTGTACGTCGATCATTGTTGATGTGGGGGTGTCGATCGATGTCGACCTGGTTTCATCGTTCGATTTGGTGGGCAATTGTCTACTCGGGTCTTTTTTTGACCTGCAATAAAGATATAAAACAAAAATAAATAACTATAAAGAATTATACTAAGTAAAATTACCTAATGGTGGGTTGCCTCTCCCTCAGCACTTTGTTATAGTCATTTAACTTGACTTTGGAATTGTTTGTGATAGTAAGGTGAAAAGCAGCTACTTGTTGGGAAACAAGTATCCACATTATCTCTGCTCATCCGGAACCATGTAGCAATGAAGCTTCTTGTGGCATCATCTCCTTCGGTCCATCTCTCAATTCATCTTTGCTGCTGCATTTGTGATGATTTGTAGCCTCTCTCCTAGATTTTCAATGCTGAACTGATGCCTCCCAAGCTTGTCATAAGCATATTCTGATAGTTCCTTCGGTTCTTCTTACATTAAATCAAGCATGTACAGCTTATCCTTTATCATCTTCTCTCGGTCTGATGCAGACTCGGCGTCGATCGATGCTAATGTTGGTATGTCGATCAGTGTTGGTCGATATCTGTCGCTCGATTTTCTGTTTCTTCTGTCGATCGATACTGATGTTTCAGGACGACTTGCAAGCCGTCTCTGAATATCTTTGATTTCCTTCTGCATCCTCTCCGTGTATGAGTTCAATCCACTGATGCTGTTGTTGAATGGGAAGTAAATCTCATCATATCTCTAGTAAGATTCATCCTCTGCTCTTCCTAAACCACTGTAGATGTCTTCTATCTTCTCATCCATCTCTGCTCTGGTATAGAGATCTGTGGAGTGGGCGTTAATCGATAGGCAGTGATGTTTGTCGATTGATTTTGATCTCTCTACTTGAAAATCGAGTTGTTTCTGAATGGTGTCGACTTCTTGTTGTAACGCATGTAGTCGTGAAGTTAATCTATCCATGTTATCATTGAGCGGATAGTAGACTCCATCAAGCTTGTAATCGAATGATTATATCAAATCTTCTAGTGATGTGAGTATGTCGTCGATCGATGGTATTGTATTTGTATTGTATTTGAATCATTACAAAACATATATAATTCTTATAAGGACAATATTGTCATTGGATCAAAATATTTATGAATATATCTCTTATATAAGATTGTTTTTTTATTATTTAATTAGTATTTTTAATTTTACTAAATAATAAAAAATATATATTAAAAACTATTTTAATTTATTTTATTTTTAAAATAATTATTGTAGACGTGACATCTTCGTCAGCAAAATTAGCTGACGAAACAGCTGATGTGGCGACTGGTATATGTTTTTGCAAAAAAAAAGAGTTAAAATTATGTATGTTATTTGAATTTTTCAAAAGTACATATATATTTTGTCACGGTTATATAAATCTAGTATAAATTAATCATATCACAATATGTTGAGTATAGTATCCAAATTTATTCTTAGAGTAATTTGAAACAATTATGTTTTAACTTTAAAAAATGAAACTAGAGCCAGAACATTGTAAAGGAAAAAACATTAAACTAGAGCCACAAACATTATTAGCTTTTGAAATCAAAATTTCGACAGTTAAGTGCTTTCAACATCTTTAGAAATAACTCTACAACACACAAAAGCTAAAGCTAAATCTTAAACTTTAAAACAAAAATATTCAGTTACTGTCTCAACCAAGCATACCGTTTATTTTAATAATTGACAGTGTAATTATAAAATTAATGTTATATCATTTATATACTAGATATATATCATGTGCAAGATTTAGATTACTACATAGTACTAACAGAAATACGACAGTTGATTTTTCAGTAAGTCCAAAATTTTGAAACCAAATAAACAGATTAGTAAATGTTGCTCGTATTCGTGACACAATCCAATTCTTGTTACTAGAGTATTATCAAATTGGTAACTATTTTAATTTGGATCAGCTCAAGGTGATTGTGAGCGCCGTCTGGTCATATTTTTTTTTAATTTCGTTGGAGTGGCTTCTGATCCGCAACCCCCACTGTGTTTTCCACTGACATAATATAATACTGTAATCGTTCTATAGTCCAAAAATCATATTTGTAAGACTATACTTATTAATCATAGTAAATATAATAAATACTTGAGTCACCTTTTTAATACCAATTAAAATATACATATCCGAAGGACCGAAGCTAGATTATTTCCATACCTTAGGGTTAAGCATGTCTAGACAGTAGGGTATGCACTATGCAGATCAAATCCAATTCGAATATTTGGGTCTAAAAATTAGAAGCAAAACTGGAAACAAACAATTAAATATTGGTTCGGATAACTTTAAATTTAGTTCGATTCCAGTAACTACAATCTTTTATTACAGAGTGAAACACACTCGAGAACGATGACGAGCTAGAGTCACTAAAAACATGAAGATTCCAACTTTCGTGAGATAAGAATCACATCTGATTTATATATAGACTCAGTAGAACTCGTAACCGTGGCTTGATGACGAGCTAGAGTCACTCACGGACGAAGTTGTAGGTAACCAAAACTCACGCATAGGTTCGTCGACTGGGTAAGTAACGAGCTCACGGACGTTCATAGGCTGGATCACATTTGGATCGGCTCCAAAAAGAAGATGACCAAAACTTTCTTGTGCCTTTTCTGTATTGTGACGCCCATCGAAGAATAAGTAAGACCGTTGGTACTCACATAGTTTCGAGTGCACGTTAGGGAAACCGCAACCATAAGCATTGTGTGTCCCAACTCCGCAGCACGACGAGTTCGTCACGAAAAACCCTATAGCAATAACAAATTTTAATGGTTACTTATAATATTCAATTGGTCTAAAAAAGTACATAAATAATATTTGTAGTTTTTCAACTCACTGTAGTTTAAGTTCCTCTGCGTCCTACGAATAATGACATTGTAGAAGTCGAAGACTGTGAACTGGAAACCAGGAGCAGTTCTAGCCATTTCGTTCAACATTGGTCCGATTTTTTCGTTGTGTTGTTTAGCCAAATTGTTAAGAGTTTCATGGCATTGGTCCATCCCGGTGTTGTAATCTTGTCTGACGATCGGTAAGCAACCCAATGGTGCTAGGGTTTGGATAACAAACTTACTAGCTCCTGATGCATACAACAAGCTAATATCGTTCTTTAACTTGTTGGTCACGGAAGTGACAAAAGCTTGTTGAGCAGATGCATCGGCGTTAGGGTTGTTCTTGGTGAAGTTCAAGTAATCGTTAGCACCAATGTATATCATAAACGGTGACTTCTTGACGAAGTCATCGTTCCAGTTTGACGCTTTCATTTGATTGAATTTCCTCACTTGTTGATTAAGAGTCAACTATAAAAAAAATTCTAATTAATATTACAATTGCATATATTAAAGCGAACCTTTTTATTTATTTTAAGTCAGATTTTGTGTTATGTGTTGATGAATATAATAAATAAGTGGATTTACTAATGTCAATATATTTTTGAAAATTTATGTACACTTTAGACTTACAGATTCTGCAGGAGCTCCGAGAAGAGTAGCATCAGCGACAGCGAAACTAGCTCCACGTGAAACATTGACGTTCTGTTTCAGCGCCGCGGGGATTTCGATCGGAATGCCCATGAATTTTGCTGCATATTGTATATTTTTTCTTAGAATCTTTTGGCTTTTCTATAAAAATGTAAAAGGAAAAGTAATATATATACATATATAGTTACTTTTAGTTTTAGTTTTCTTCATTAGAAAAATACTTTAGCTTTTCATATATATAATTAATCTCTACTCATCTGTGTAGTTGTGGTCAAGTGGTAGGCGAGAAGAATATGCTATAATACTTTTTTAGTTTTGAGTTTTTTGAAACAAAATCACAGATTTATGTAAAGTTAAAGCTTCAACTTCATGAACCTCAACTCATATAGTAATCTAATAATAGTCAACTTATTTATCTTGTGATATTAAATTCAGTCAGATAGGATGATAGCTCTTCCAAAAAAGGTCTACTTTATAATACTAAATACATTTCTCTATCATAGAGTTTTGTTTTGATCTGATTTGAAGAGTGACCTTAATTGGTATCAAATCACATGTTTCTTGATCAACAATAGATGATCCTATAACTGGGACCTATCAATTAGTATCAGAGCATGTTTTGTTTTTGATCCGGACCACTTTGTGGTATCAAAAACTTTATATATTTTTATCTTACTTGTTATTGGTATTTTCTGTGAATCAATAATTATCAAGAATCCTCGACAAACAGCTACTCTCAGGAATCAACAATCATCGAGATCTATCTATGGATTTTTCTTTTCATTTTTTGTTTTTCTAAAAAAAAAAATCAAATTTTCGTTTCATCGTTTTCTACTCGGGGTTGTTGATCAATTTCAACATCTTTTCTTCTATATGGATTAAAATCTGTAATTCTTCCATTGTTTTTCAGTTTTCAAAAAAAAAAAAACGGTTTCATCTTCTTTGTAATATAAAAGAACTAATAAGGAAATAGCTTGGTCTTTGAAGTTGTAATGCGTTGCAAGACATCTGCCGACTACAAGAATCAACATGGAAGAAAGAAAAGCAACTCAAGTCAAGCTTTCCTCAGTTCATGACGAACCTTGAGGACAAGGTTCTTCGACGGCCGGAGTATTGATGAGATAGTAATCACGTCAACGAACCGGACCTGGTTTGCAGTATCTCATTGTTCTTTTAATTATTTATTTTAATGAGTTTAGTTGTTAATAATGGAGACTGATTCTTCCTGATGTTTAGGAACTTAATCATCCCACTTTTCCTATTTAATCGTTGTATTGGGATCATGATCCCACAATTGCTTTTTGTAACTTTTATCTATTTAAATCAATGAAAACAACAAAAAGAGATAGTCATAACTACCCAAAAGAAAAGTGTGTTCTTAGTTTGTTCTTGAACAAGTTCTCTTTGATTTGAAGAGTGACCTTAATTGGTATCAAATCACATGTTTCTTGCTCAACAATAGATGATCCTATAACTGGGACTATCACATAGCTAACTGAATTAGCCGACTGGACATATATCAAAATAAATAAAAGTTCCTACTCAAGGGTCGATGTTTGTTTGACCAAATCAAATACCATATACAAAAAAAAATCCATCAGTGAGTGCATAACAGCGGAAAGCTTTAGAAAATATGAGTATTATACTTCATTTGTTTAAAACAAATAAACTACATGTTTCAAGTTCTTATCTATTGAGAAGATTGATTATAAACAATCTTATATATTAAAAGAGAAGTCACAACATTGATTTATGTATGATAATTTTAAAAATAAACCTTCCTTAGAGAATTTTATTTCATTTATTTCTAACTAACATTTTGGCATATCACATCTTAAATAATTGACATATATAAAAACTTCACCTATAAAATTTTTTTATTTTTCTAATTATAAAAATCTGTTGACAAAAAAATCTAACCAAATCTTATTAAATTTTTAATTTTTTTTTATAAAATGATGCATTAATAAATTTCGTAATCAGTAATATATTATTATTATAAATTAATTTTAATAAATATTTTATTAAAAATAAAAATAAAATTTGTATATTATTTTCTTAAACTTTCTAATTATAGTTTATATTTTGAAAAATTATAACAGATTTTTTAAAGATTTTAACAAGATCTTAATTTTCAAAATTTATATGTAAATATTTTCACTAATTTTGAAATTAGTTATGAAGTATTATTATATATTTATATACTTATAAAATTAAAAATATAAACTCTATCCTATTTTATCTATTATATAATCATAATCAATCATTTTAAGAGAAA
Source organism: Brassica nigra (assembly GCA_016432835.1). NCBI lineage: Eukaryota > Viridiplantae > Streptophyta > Magnoliopsida > Brassicales > Brassicaceae > Brassica > Brassica nigra. The sequence goes on from CM028246.1 coordinate 45,932,692, forward strand.
ATTATTATATTAAGCTAAATATAATTTTATATTGTTAAATTTATAAATTTTATTTTCTTAAGTATTTATGTTCAAAATATAATATGTAGGTAGCACGTGTTAACATTAGTAAACTATATAATACATGTAAAATAATTAACATGTATTTCATTAAAGCTAATAATATAAAATCTTTTAATCATGATATCTATTCATTTTAAAAATAATATATATATATATATATATATATATATATATTTTTTAACAAATTGTTTGAAAAATATTTTAACAATTTCTTAATTTTCAAAAGTTTATGTTAATATTTCAACTTAATTAGCAATGAAATATTATTATGCATTAATATATATTCAGTTATCATTAATAAAATTAAAAAATAAATGTTTTTATCTTATGTTATCTATTTTATAATAATAATAATAATTCATATTTAATGAAACTATTATATTGAACTAAATATGATAACATTACATTAAATTTATAAATTTATAAAAAAATCATAAATATAAAATATTTATACTAAAAATAGAATACGTTGACATAACGACTTAAAATTCAAAACTATATAATACATGTATAAAATTAACATGTCTTAGAATTTTGTATATAAAAGAATATATCTGAATGAAAAACGTAAAAATATTGCTAATATGAAATTGGGTTAAAATTGAGCATACATTTAATAAAATAATTTTAACGTGTTTTTAATGCATATATTAATTTGTTCAATAAAAAATACACATACAATATGATAAATATTTAATAAGAAGCGACAAATATATATGACAGTTTTAAACAATTGATTAATTACAACATGTAAACTATAAAATTATTATATTTGAAATAGTTATGTAAAAATTTAAAAATATGATTAACATTAAAAATTTATGATCTAAAATAAATAAATATATATATAACCGAAAACAAACACCCGCGCGGTTGCGCGGATCAAGATCTAGTTCATGGTTAAATTTTAATAGGTTTAAACTAAAATTTAATTTAACTTTTTAAAATTTATAAATTACCACTATTAATCAATAACATATCTAAATTTTCAAAATATAGTTTAATAAAAATTTTAAAATGTTTATCGATTCAAACAGATAGGATAGGCACCTTTCTCGTATTGGTAATAGATCTTAAGACCAACATTATCGGCGCTTCTTAATGGCGTGTCTTAGTATTAATCACCCAGAAAATAAATCAAAAATAGGGAAAAACAATAGAGACGTGGGTTAATTAAGAATTTTGTGAAGACGTCCTTAAGGGGCACGTGGCGATTTGGGGTTTACCGAATGGGGTAGGGGAAAGTCGACGGTCTCGGCTTCATTCTCATCGTCTCCCTATTCTCTCTCTCACTCGACGGTGATTTCAACCACACCGATCTGGAGTCGCTCAATCCACACCGATCTCTCCTGTCATCCAAAGCTTGTCCGCTGAATCCAATTGAAACCAGGTATGTGTTCCTCCTCTGTCCTCCGTTTTGAGATTTAGAGGAATTATTTGTCGATCTATCTCCTCTGTATCTGGGTTTGATTGGTTTTTGTTTGTGACGATTTGATTGCATGCTTCGTGTTTGTGATTGTTCACCGATCTGTTTCTGATTGTATGCTTGGTGTTTGAGTAAATCTAATCGAAAATTAGGGTAGATTTAGGGATTTCAGTGATAAATCCATTTTTTAGATTTCTTGATTAGTACGTAGTCAATGGAGTTTAACTCAGTTTTTGTTTTGTAACTTGGTGATTTTCTTTGGGATACAATGGGTTCATCATTTACAGACTAGTTTTTGTGGAAATTTTAGAAAGACGTTGGAGTTGGTTCGTAATTTTATACATTGGCTAAGATGGATGCATTATTTTTCAAAAGATTGGTAGCATACAAGATTTGTTAGAATATTATCGTATATGATCATTCACTCATTCGATTTGAAACTCATTTCATGATTTATGTTGTGTTCTCATAGCATTAGTAGAAAGAGCTTGATTACATGGAGATAGAAAAGAATACATGAAATATGTAACCTTTTTGCGACAAGTAAATTGATAAGTATGTTTGGTCTTCTAGTTTGTTTCGAACGAAATCCTCTTATAATTTAATTGATGGTTAGTAAAATAAATTGCCAAGTCTGAATGAATAGAAGTTTATGGTTAGGTCATTGTGATTGGAGTGAAGTTTGTTTGAAACCAAATCCCCTTATAATTTAATTACTTGATAGCTTTTTGGTTGTGTAATGTGTAATAACTTCTGATTAGACTTTGGTAGTTTATGGTTAGGTCATTATGAGTTACTTATTACTTCTTACAGTTTCACCTATTAAACTCCAACCATCCTTCATTGTATCATATATCTCCATCATCTTCTTTCACTCTTGTTAGCGAAATTCCCTTCTCTCTGGTTTCTCTTCTATAATCCCCTCCCTGTTCTAATCGCTATGGATTCAAGGAATCCATATAGTCAGTCTTCTAGTTATGTAGGCCTTCTTACCAGTCAAAACTTTCCTTATGAAAGTTATCCTTCCACTGTAAACATTGGAGCATCAGAAATCCCTCCTTTCAGTTCACAACAAACCGACGCTCCAACTCTACGTGAAGACACACCAGTGGACCGTAGGGAGAGAAGGAAATGGACCCCAGCTGATGACAAGGTTCTAATCAGTGCGTGGCTAAACACATCTAAGGATGCTGTTGTTGGAAATGAACAAAAGTCAGGGACCTTCTGGAAACAAGTAGGAGAATATTATGCAGCAAGTCCTCATGCTAGAGAGGGTGGTGAACCATGAGAGCATCTCCATTGTAAGCAGAGGTGGCACAAAATCAATGATCTCACTAATAAGTTTTGTGGCGCATATGCGGAAGCAGAGAGACAAATCAGTTCTGGTTAGAATTACAATGATGTTCTCAAGGTGGCTCATGACATCTTCTACTCTGATCACAACATGAAGTTTAATCTTCAGCATGTGTGGTGTGTGTTGAGGTATGAACAGAAATGGCTTAACCTTAACACTCATAAACCTACTGGCAGTTCAAAGCGAAAAACTGGTGAGACAGGTTCCCAAACTTCAAGTACCACTGTTGGTGATTATGAGATCCGGCCTGAAGGTATAAGGCTGCTAAAGCTAAAAGGAATAATGCTCAAGGGAAGTCTCTTGCTGAGTATACGAGCATTCGGGAAATGAAGAAGGAGGATCTCATGATGAAGGAGAAACTATCAAAACTGGCGATACTAGACACTCTCCTAGCCAAAAAAGAACCACTCAGTGAGGCTGAAGAAGTTGTCAAGAATAAGCTACTCGCAGAGTATTTCTGAGAATTAGAGCCCATCTATGTTTCTACTTTATAACTATGTCTTTAAAATTCTGTGTTAAGTACTTTGTATTATCTTAAACGTGATGAATGTACTTCCTGTTTGCTTTTAAAATGTCTATCTTTATTAATGAATCACTTAGAATGTCGATCTTTTATAATTATTTCTGAGAATAATAGTCTATCTATGTATTTCTGCTTTCTACTTTATAAATGAATGTCGATCTTTTATTAAAAAATTGTCTATCTTTCTGGTTGATTAAATGTCTATCTTACTTTTAAAATGACTAATTTTTTTCAGGTTTAGTTAAACATGGGACATGATTATAGCTACAGCCAGCCTTCAGAATCAGAGGAGTATGGTGGGGAGACAGCTGACAGTGGATACAGCGAAACGGAAGAGCTTATTCGTCGGGACCAAGCTGAGTTAAGCTTCAATAACGGTTCGCCGGTTTAGTACCCTCCGCAACCCGAGGTTGAGTTTGGATTCCTGCAGACATGCTACTGTGGTGGTGAACCTCTTCTAGCAACATCTTACACTAGAAATGATCCAGGTAGAAGATACTACACTTGTGAGAATGTTGATGATGGAGAATGCCATGTTTGGAAATGGTGGGATGTCGCGGTTATGGAGGAGATGAGAGCTAGGGATACACACATACTTCAATTGGCTGAAAAGCTGATCTACCTTTTTGAGTGACTATGAGACTGAGCAGAAGCTGGTTAGGCTAGAGAAGATAGTGTGTGAGTTAGCTAAGAAGAAATCAAGGTTTACCAATGGGTTTGAAGTATTTGTTGGTGTAATGGTTATTGTTTTAGTTTTAATAGGTTTTGTGATCATTTTTAAGTGAATCAAGATGCTGTAGTAATGTGTAATGTGTGATGACGTTAATGATCAAGTGGGTGATCAAGGCTGTTGTAATGAATCGGATTTGTATTGACTTTTAAATGAACTCTTTGTCTGGTTTTGATAGTATTAGAATTGGTCCTGATCGTCTTATGGCTATACTCGAGGCCAATGAAAAGCGGTCATTGATAGTTTGAGCCAAAGATGTTGTCATGAACACAAAGATGTTCTCCAAAAATGTATGACAGTTGGTTTTGCAAGTATGAGAATTGGTCATGAAAACAAAGTGTCTCTGCAAAAATAAAACAATTCAATTACACATGAACACAAAAACGAGAGAAACCAGTAATCAAAAGAATACATGTGTGCTCGTGACCATGTGTGCTCGAGAGAAACCAATAATCAAACGAGAGAAACCAATAATCAAACTATAATATCGCAAGATGTACTCAAGAGTCACATGGTTTGTTTGTTTCTCCCCAAGAAAACAAGCTAATATCACAAGATGTATACTTGCCATACAACTAGTATCACAAGATACACTTCTTTTAATCTATAAGTATGAGACATCTTTGACATATTCTCTCACTATACATTTGCAAATCATCTCTCTTCTCCTCACTTTCAAACGTTTTCTCACTTTTAAAAATTTTGAATGGCATCTTCTTCCCATTATCATTACCACAAAGATGATGATGATGAATTTGATTCCATATTTGATGATTTTTTTGAAAACCCTGATCTTATTCCAGAACCAAAAGAGCGAAAAAACGTATTTTTATCGAGAGAAACCGGGAAGAAGGCAACAACAAGCTCTGGAATGATTATTTTAGCGATACTCCAACATACCCGCACAATTTATTCCGGTGACGGTTTCGAATGAACAAATCATTGTTCCTGCATATTGTGCATCGTCTCTCCACAGAAGTACCGTATTTTCAACCAACAAAAGATGCAGTCGGACGGTCTAGCCTATCACCGCTCCAAAAATGTAATGCAGCAATTCGTCAATTAGCATATGGTGGTGGGGCTGATACAGTTGACGAATATGTCCGACTTTCTGAAACAACAGCTCGCAAATGTTTTGCACAATTTTACCGCCGGAATCATCCGCTTGTTTGGCGATGAATACCTAAGATGTCTCACACCGGCGGATCTGGAAAGACTACTCCATATTGGAGAAAAACGTGGATTTCCAGGGATGATTGGAAGCATTGACTGTATGCATTGGGAGTGGAAGAATTGCCCCATCGCTTGGAAAGGAATGTATTCACGAGGAACCGTAAAACCAACAATTGTGCTGGAGGCGGTAGCTTCATATGACCTCTGGATATGGCACGCGTTTTTCGGAGCTCCAGGTACTATGAACGATCTTAATATTCTTAATCGATCTCCTGTTTTTGATGACATTATTAACGGGATAGCACCACAAATAAACTTCTCTGTCAACGGAACGGAGTACCATTTGGCTTATTATCTCACGGATGGTATTTATCCGAAATGGACGACTTTTATTCAATCTACCCGACTACCACAAGGTGAGAAAAATTCATTATTTGCTAAAACCCAAGAAGCTGTGCGAAAAGATGTTGAACGTACATTTGGAGTCCTGCAAACTAGATTTGCCGTTGTCAAAAATCCATCTAAGTTATGGGATAAAGAAAAAATAGCAAATATTATGAGAGCATGTATCATACTCCATAATATGATTGTCGAAGATGAACGAGATTCATTCACTTAGTATGACGTTTTAGAATTTCGAGAAGGAGAAGATGTGGATAATACATTTTCCGTCGATATGGCTACAAATCTCGGCAATACAGTTGATCGTCGAATGAACGTTCGGAGTAGACAAGCCCATCAACAATTAAAAAATGATTTGATTGAAAATATATGGGCTAAATTTAGACATCTTCCAGATAAAATATAATTTATAAGTTTTTATGAATTGAATAAATTGTTTGTTTGCTTTTATTTATGATGTTTGTACGATTTTCTGTTTGTAATTTTTTTTTTGTGACAACTTTGTAATTTCTTATGTTTTCAATTTTAATAATATATGTTTTATTTTAAACACATCTTTTAAATGTTATAACTTATTAAAATAACAAATTAGTTAATAAAAGATAACATAAAGTCCCAGCAATAATCTGCACTTTTGCTATCGTCTCTTAACATTGTCTCTTTAACTTAAAAATAATAATAAAATAAACTAAGAACTCAAAAAAAGTCCTACCAATAATATTTCTCTAAGTGTTTTATTTATAAATATACTTTAGATATTTGGTTATTTGAAAACTAAACATTTCAATCATATCTTATCTTGGATATCTAAGTATTCATTCTGTTCTTAGTTTAGTTTTTTTTTTTTTTTGAAACTTAGTTTAGTTCAGTTCGGATTCAGTTTATTATTTCAGACTTAATATATATATATATATATATATTGGTATTTATAATTAAATGCAGTTTTTTTTATATTCCGTTTGGTTCTTTCATTTCAAAGTTACCCAAACCCATGCCTGGTTTGTAGCGTGGAGATTGGATTCAACGATACTAAAAGTTAAAAACTATTCTAAAAGTTAAGTCATGTGCGGTAGCAATACCTAAGCAAATACCACTAGTAGTGGGGTCATGCAAATGCAAGAGATTAACTTCGGTTATAAATATTTTAAACGTACCGACGAAGTCAGGAGCGATGAATCCGTCTGAGAATTTGCCGTTAGGGTCGTCCCGGGATTTTCCGTACGGCCAGAAACCTTGCGGAACGTTTGCTTTGGTGAGACTCTGTTTGTTTCCGGCGTCGAAGTTTGAGTCACCGAACGTAAACAAAGCCACCGCCGGAAAACTTTGTCCGAAAACGGTGATTGGGTTATGGAACAGTGTGAGCACCAAAAACAGCCTTAGAACAGTCGCCATAGGGAGTGAGAGAGGAAAACAGTAAGAGAGAAAAGATTGCTTCTGTAGTTCAATTCATAGACCGGTTCATTATATATAATATTACAAGTATGAACTTTCGCAATTGTGGTACTTATTATTTTTGCTATGAATTTTTTTTTTTGCTCTGAATTGTGGTATTTATTATTTCTTAGATAAACGTAGTTAATATTTCTAATGCAAGGATACATCTATCCATTAGAAGAAGTGATACAAGTAGCCGATTCTTTATCGATCATAATGCTAATATCAATTCAATATTCTAAAACATGGAAAGTCGAACCTCTTACGCGTACCAACAGGAAGAAAAAGTTAGTACATTAGTTTTTAAAAATTTAACTCCTCAGTGTTTTTTTGTTTAAAAAAATATGTAACGTTTAGTTGAAATCCTCAAACGACAAAAAGTCCACTAAATTGGTCCTATTTAAAAACAAAAAGTGTAGAAACTATGGAATAAACAACAAATTTACGTGCGGGTGGAGTATTTCCGTACGAAACTTGCATTTTTGACTCATCTGTAGGTTGATGGCCTGCCCAAGAGGCAGATCATATCTATAGGATCCATATGCCCAAGACTACATGCTATTATAAAAATAAAAATAGCAATGAATTCTAGATGCTCATCTTTATATTTTTTTTCTTTTGTTTCTAATCATTTCTTTGTTTTTATCTAACCATTTTATCATATTTTTACGAATTTTCATAACTGAAGGGAAAGTACAATAAATACATTCAAGTTGGTATATACAAAATCAAATCATTTTACAACAAACAGAAAAAGATTTGTTCTTTCTTTTTTTTATCATTTTTTTTGTTGAAACACATAAAAATTGAAAGCTGAGAAATATATTTGTAGAAAGAAAGTTGGCGAAAAATATGATTTCTCAATATACAAACAGTATATTAAAAACCATACAAAAACGATTACCACACAGATTATAATCAAAACAACATAAGTTCAGAATAAAACAAATCAACTTAAGAATGATTAACTTGAAAATTGGATGCAGACGATCCAAGAGTTCATAACAATACAGCAACAGATTTTTTTGGTAAACCAGCAACATTTTCTTATAGTTAGAAATTTGAAACTTATTAAAGGTGCCCTCGGCCAACCATTAGTTGATAGAATGAGTACAGTTACCACTTGATAGAGGCTTAAATTAAAACACATCATCATGAAGCATAAAAGCACGTCTAACTAACGTTTCTCACTTAGGTTTTTAAAACAAAAATATGTTAAAATAGTGAAAAAGGAGTAGAAAAGATTATATTAGGCTCTTAAAGAGGGACTTTCAAAAACCGTTTCCGATCTTAACTTGTTATTTGTCAACTTTTGATTAGTTAGTTTTTCTAGTAGGAAAAAAATTTTAATTACAGAACTACATATGATTAAATTATTATTATTATTATTGAGATTAGAATTTGTTTTTAAGATATTTACTGATGAAGTTGCTCTAGCATAGAGATCTACGTCAAAAAATGAAAATAAAGTACCAGTAGGCGTCGCTCAGGAAAAAAAGTACTAGTAGGCAAACCCTCGGTTGATCCAAAAAAAAATCCAACACATCCTTCGCTCATTTTAGATCAGCCGTATCTAGAAAGTTGACCATAAGAGAATTCATAGTTTGTCAAATATTTATTTGTTAACTTTTTTTTTGCTCCGGTTAATGTAACCAACCAAGACCCAATCTTGTAATTAATTTAGTTGTGAGGTTGAAAACAAACATTATAAGAAGACTGTGTTTTAAAAAGTATTGTGAAAACAAAAACTTCTGTAAGTTCAGTCCATTTGAAAATTTGTAACAAAGAGCAATTTCGCGATAAGGTATACATAAGATTTATAGGTATAGCCGTATAGTCGGAGTTTTCGTTTGCTTTTTCAATAGTGACAAAATCTGTATAACTTCATGATAAGACTAATCAATAAATAAAGTGCACTTGTTATTCTATACACACAAGATAACATTTTATTCAAAGATTATGTGTGCATGTAACACTTAATTGAATCCTCAAAAGCGAAAAAGGTTCACCAAATTGGTGCTATGTGATTAGGTAAAGAAGACGAAAGGTTCAGAAACTATGTAATAAAGAAACAATTGTGCTGACGTGCAGGTGGCGTTTACCTTTTTCTACACATCTATCTAACTTATGTATAGCTAGGGGTTGGTATGGAGTGAATTTTATCAAAAATATTTGCTCCATACTTAATGGATATCTAATTTTCTATTTGTTTTAATTAAAAAATAGAGATATCAAAAATATTCAAAAATATTTACGGATATCTCATACATTTTATCTAATATAGATAATTATAAAAATTGAAAATAACTTTATAAAGATTTTATTTTACTTTACAAAAGATTTTATTTTATTTTATTTATTTAATAATTTTATAAAAATTTAAAATGAAATTTACTAAATTTGTATTGATATATTATTTATAAAATTATTTATATAAAATATCATCTTTAATCATATATATACATTTATTTATATATATCTCAGAGCAGAACGGATATTTGTCACTCAAAATTTTAGTAATTATGATTTGATTCATTTTAAAAGGATACTGTTTTTAGTATTGAAAATTATAGATATCCAAAATTTTCGGATGAAATTGAAATGAATAATAAATCAAATCAAATTTAAAGAATAAAAATGCTCATCCCTATATACAAGAACCAAATCAGATGTTTATTGTGAACCTTGTATATAATTTTTCTATATATATATAATTTTTATTTTCTTTATTTTGTTTATTTTTGAGTTTTGTTGTTTCTATTTTAAAGAGTTCTTTTTAATTGTTTATTTTTAAACACATATCTAACACTTTTACATTATTATATTAAGAAAAACTTTTAGGACTACACTAAATTTTTTATCAAAATTAACCAAAATATATTTTTTAAAGAGGTAAAAGAAACATATATTCTTAGTGCTAACTAATTTATACTTACATTTTAGATTTGAAGGGTAAAATTTGGAGGGTTGGTGTAACAACCCCCGATCCGGATTAAACTAAAGTTAATAAGTTTGTCTTGCACCAATCAAACAAAAATATGCACGACAAACTAAAAAACTTGAACCAAATCGAAGATGCTACTATCCGTGACCAAACATTAGATCCGAGGTTCCCATATTAAATCCAAAATTCCAAGGACAAATGTCCAAGAACAGGTTTCCTCCAAGTTAAGGCTTTGCAACCCGAGTTTGACACTGTTAGTTAGTTTGTTCTAGACTAGGACTAATATCATATGGAAGCCGATCATTGTCATAATCCTTTAGGCTGCAACTGGATTGTATATTTTTGAAATGAAATGATGTGGAATGACTTATTCTATTAATTCCAAAAAAAAATTCACCATTTGACATGAATGGAATGGAATACTCATTCCATCAATTACACAAAATAGGTAAAATATAAAGATGAATGATTTCAAAACAAATATGATTATGAATGAATGGAATGAATTCCATTCTATTCCTATCATTCCATTTATTTTAATTCTATCAATTCCATATTTTTCTACCAGTTACAGCCTTATTATTCATATAATACTTAGGTTCAAACAACATCAAACATACCTTAGGTGCACCACTTTCAAATGAATTACATATTATATACATAAGCATTTGCAAAAGGCTTAAACACTACGCCAGTAGCACTGCTCCTTCGCAACCAATGTACCCTTATGGTTACCTACAAAACAAAGAGTCTAATGAATAACTAATTTCCTCAGTAAGTCAGGGTTCCCTAACAATTAAATCATTTTCCTAATATGCATCAATCATCAAACAGAAAAGAACAATGATTTCAACCAATACCCAATGCAAAAATTAAAGCAACCAAGTAATCCAATCATCCACTCTTCATAAGTGGTTAGATCATCATCGATCTTCGAGGCATATGCCATCTTGCCATTGATAATCCACCGTTCCACCCACATTGACTCTAGACATAAGTCTCAAAATGCTGACTAAAGAGGCATAACCGCCCACATTGACCCTAGTAAAAAAGACTCAAAAGACCGACTGAATTGGCATAACAAGGATGCATCATCATGTAGCCACACGGTTGATAGTAGCTACTCTATCACAGTGTCTTCGTTTCCTATTCGAAACTAATTTTGGTACGGCCTTGGGTAAAGCACGGCTTTTGGTTGGATAAACGACTCTCACAACACTCCTCCACGAGTGACGGAACCTCACAGATCACTCCTCAATAAAAATCGACGGAAATCCATTAATACGACTAATTCCGTTATAATCATGCTCAAACATGGAATACCATCCGAGCTTAGGCCCAAACAATATAACACAACCATACAAGTATATGCATCACAACATCAATATATAACAAACATGTTATACCCCTCGAGCCAAGGTCCGGACGATATAACCCAATATATTTCACAAGCATCAATTACTATCATTATATTTCTAAACAAATGCATCAATCAATACTCTTGTTTTGCAGGCGCTAACCGCACATTCAACAATCAAAATCCATAACCGAGACTCAACTGGGTGTTTGGGTGGTTTAGCCTTAGAACAATATCTTTATCAGACTCTATCACCTCTATCTCGTGGTTGACATGACTCAGAACCTCTATCAAATTAATCCAAGATCAAACGGATCCCCGATGTTCCATTAGTCGGAACAGGATCTAAAACTAATTCTAAATAAAGCATTAAAAACTAAATTTAAAAGAAAACCAAAAGACTAGAAGGTTTACCTTAAGACTCAGATGCTCTTGATTGCTCTCGGGCCCTATGGTCTGGTTTTTGGTGTGAGAACTAAACTAAGGGAGTGTAGGGGTATTTATAGGTGAGGAAAATGAACTAGAGGGTTCTATGGTCATGGATAGAAAGATGGAGGTGGTCTGACCTACCTTAACAACAAATATGAACCAGATCGGTGTCCAGTCACAATCTGCCCAATAAGAAACAAATTTGTTGCCAGCCACCAAATCAATCAATCATGATGCAACATGACCAGTTTGTAGGAGGTCCAGTCAAGGGGAAACACTTGTCCAATACTTGAAGGAGGAGAGCAAGCAGCTGCATCCTCCAGCAGCTTCTGGACTACACATTGTAAACGGACCCGAATAAGACACATTTAATTCTGAATATCTCAGTGTCTGATCCGAATTGACTGAAATGTTTCTCATTGGCCAAAATCTTGCTTTCCCAGACCTAAACACTTTTAAAATAATTATAAGTTCATTCCTACTCACAAAAAAAAAGATTTTTTTTTTGTGAGAATTTTAGAATGATCTAAGCCGAACCGCGAGCATTTTCGATCCACTAAATTTCCCAAAGAATTTTTCCGTACTATTACTTCTTACAACCTCAACTTCAAATTGAAGCACATCTCAATAGCTGAACATCACTTGGCCTTCCATATCCGGTTGTTCTCTCGACATCACTTACGATCTTTCCATTCTAGCGATTTGCAATCATTTCCAAACTTTTGAAGAAACAGTTTATCGACAAATGCAACTGATAATCTGACCAATTCAATGTGTACTCCAGAAAAAATACTTGTCTAAGTCCTTTGTCCTTTGGACTCTGACTTCTCATTCTCGGACACTTCTATTTCTATTTTTGGCTTCTGGTGCTTCTTGAATTTTTTTAAACCTCTGATACTCTTCTGAACGTTCTACTTTAAGCAGTATTTCCTTGTATCAAACTCATTCCAATGCTCTATCCATATTTATTCACCCCACTGACTTGGGCCGCTTATCAAAATCGTCTTGGCTCGAATTTGCATATTTGGCCATCCTGCGGTTATTTTTGTGGTCATACATCGATCATCTTCAACTCAACCATTCTTTGGATTCATCTGTATGTTATTTTTATTAAGGATTATTACAAGTGGGGTTAGGCATTTTTTGAAAATAATAATTTTTAAAATTATTTTAAAATAGTATTTTTTTAAATATTGAATTTCAAAATAAAATTTTGGAAAAAAAATCGAAACAGAAATGTCAGAAAAAACGAAAGAGTTCGACTTGAAAAAAAATTCAGAATAATAATAAAATATCTTTTATTTTATATTATTTATTTAAATATGTATATATATATATATAAATAAAGGTATAAGGATCTTTTATCTGTTTAATAAAATATGTTTTGGTCATTTTATTAATTGTGTATTCTTTTGGTCAAAGAAAAACTCATTTTAGATTTTTTAAGAGATTTGCCATTATCTTAATATATATTATAATCTAAATTAACGTTAATCCATTTTATGATCTGATCATTTATAAGTATCATAAATAGTTTCTCCATCTTGAATGTATTTAATTTATATGATAAAATATTATGTTTTTGAAACCTATATCTAATATTTTCATATATTATATTATAGGGGAAATTGTAAAATTACTACCTTCTAAAATTACTGCATAAAATTTATAAATACAAAATATCTTAAAACTTTAACGATAAATATTTTTTAAAAATATAAATTTATATAATACATAAAATTAATAATTATCAATTTGTCGTCTAATTAAATATATAAACTGAAATATAGATATCATTATCTTTTTTTACTGTAAATGATTTTTAGTGGTAACAAAAATATTTAACATATTTATTATATTCTTAACTTTTACAAGATTTCTGCATGTTTTTGTTTACCAAATACTAACTGAATGATCTGAACACAATAAGAAACTTCAATAATATATCAAAGATTGCAAAATACCAAAACTAGAGATGTGCTTTTTCAAAAGTTATATACGTCTTATAAGGTAACTTAGGGCATCTCCAACCTCACTCCATTTTTTACTCCAAAATGGAGTGAAATAGAATATGGAGTAAGAAATGCTCCAATCCGACTTCAAATCTCACTCCATAATGAAGTTTACTCTATAAATTGAGTAATCTATTTTTTGTTTGTTCATTACTCCATTATAGAGTGAGATATGAAGTTGGGTTAGAGCAATTTTACTTGATTTTCTCTTTTATTCCATTTTGGAGGAAAAAATTGAATTTTACATTGGAGATGTTCTTAAGGATAGTATAATCTGTAAAAGGTAGTCATAAAGACGCATAAAACTATTGTCTTTTCACACACAAAAAACACATAGCATTCTATGATCTTTTTAATTATATGGGATTATTCGAACTCGAAAACCCGCTAATTCCACGGAGATTAGTCTATCGGCAAAAAGTAAATCCTTATTTTACTTAAGAATTAGATATTTCAGCCGCTTTACCACATGGATAAATTTAAGTGGTAGGTTTCGAATATGGGACGCTTTTCACCTTTCCAATTATGTTGTACAATCACCATACCCACAGCTATTTTCTGTAATGTTACATAAATTAATTTAGTAAAACAAAACAAAAAATTATTTAGTAAAAGTTTATAGAAAAAGACATAATCCAACTATAAAAATAGACTTTAGGCAGCAGCCAACAACATATTATATTTTAGTGTATATTTGGTTTTCTCATAAATTTTCAGATTCTGTTTTTTTAGTATGAACTTTTTTGTCAACAAAAAACAATTATAAACTTTTTGATTCACAACTTGACCTAGAAGAAACTGATATAATCAATAATTTTTTGAATTGAATGTCAAATTTATTCAAAAGCCCTATGTATAGCTCATCCACTAACTAGCTCAGTGGTCTTGTAGCAAACCAGAAGGCTATGCTTCCTTTAAAATCCTTATCTCTTTTCTTCTGAATAATGCTAAACTTGTTCCACATGTTTTAATCAATCAGCTTGATCAACCGGGTTGCTGGTGATGGCAATTCGCCATGTCTTCTTTGGTTTCTTTATCTCTAAACCCTGTGGATTGTTCCTTCAAAATATATCTTAAAGTGAGAGCATCAACTTACTCTGAGAAAGAGTCTGTGATGAGGCTAAGGAGGATTTTGCCAACTCGCTGTATACTTGTGCCTTAGTACTTCTTTTGTCAATGTCTCCCACACTTGTGCAGAGTACTGACACTCAAAAAAGAGATGGCATGTTGTTACCAAAGGTGCTTAGCAAAGAGCACATGAAGCATCAACATTCACGTTCCATTACGATCTCCTATCGTGTATAGCCCATCTATGAAAAAAGAGCCTTTTGTATTGCATATTGCAACTGAGAGATGTCAATCCAAATCCCACATTGGAGAATTAGACAAGGAGTGTCTAATATATAAAGAGATGTTCAACTCTAATAGTATGAGGTCTTTCGGGAAGGAAACCAAAAGTAAATTCATGCTGGCCAGTCTCTAAGGCCCAAAGTAGACAATTTCATACTAATGGAATAATATAGAGTTGGACACATGATTTCACAATCCCAACAATTGGTATCAGAGCGGTTCGACGAAGATCTGCAAGAAGACCAAAATACCCTTCGAGTAGGAACGGGACCCTTCAAGATGGAATAGGAGGTCTGTGGCAGAAACTAAGTCAGAAGATCCGGGGAATTCTTATGTGGAAAGGGATCATCCTCAAAGCACCTCAAATTGAGGGGGAGAATGAGAGATGTCAATCCAAGTCCCACATTGGAGAATTAGACAATAAAGAGATGTTCAACTCTAATAGTATGAGGCCTTTTGGGAAGGAAACCAAAAGTAAATTCATGCGGGCCAGTCTCTAAGGCCCAAAGTGGACAATATCATACTAATGGAATAATATAGAGTTGGACACAGGATTTCACAATCCCAACAGCAACCACAAAGTTTGGTACAAAATGCAAACGTGGTGGTTTTTCCAGGATTACATTCAATGTTTCACGAGAGGAAAAAGCTTTTTTTGAACTTAGCTTGTCCATGCTTCCACAAAGATACATCTGCCTCCTGCACAATGTTAGGTTCGCACTTTTCAGTCTCTATTTCAAGCCTGTTCAAAAGTGGGACTCTGTGAAACAATCAATATTGTTTGCTAGTTCGTAATCCTGATTCCTGAACGAGGCGTTACATCTCAGAATACTTTCGTCTTTGGTCCGAGCTTGTTCGCAGCTCAATAATGAAAACAAGTGATTAACTGATTGTGAATCTTTTTACAAGGATCCTCTTCGGCGTTTCCTAATTCTACAAAAAGACCATGTGGATATGTTCAGCAATTTGTTTGATGGTTCTCATTAACTAGGTTCTCCCTTATTTATTTTTAATATTGTATCGCTGTTAAGATTTTTATTTCTTTTATTGAATATGTTCAGCAATTTGTTTGATGTATGAACCCATGTAAAGTATTACCCATTAAACATATAATACCACTTCTAAAAGACTAACAATGGAAGGTATTAAAAGAAAAAAATACTGATTAAACAAATAATTCCACTTCTAATAGACTAACAGTGAAAAGTAAATATTCAAAAAAAAAAAAACAGTGAAAAGTCAAAATATTTTTGTTAAACAAATGCGCAAAAGATCACGTGGTTTTTCACCTTAATACTAACAACCAACGACCGTAAACTCAGAGCAAATACGACGACGATGTTTCACCATCTTTCAATGGCAAATCCCAAAGTTCACCTCTTCTCTGTTCTTCTTCTTCTCCACTTCTCAACCGTCTCCTTGGCCCAGACACTCTTCGTCTTCGGGGATGGTCTTTACGACGCTGGCAACAAACAATTCGTCTCTTCGAACCGTGTCGACGCTAGCTTTCCTCCGTATGGGATAACTCTAGGAGAGGCTACGGGACGGTGGTCTGATGGTCGCATCGTTCCCGACTATCTCGGTAATTTTTGAAATCAATGCTACTAGGGTTTATACTCGTTTGGGATTTGATCTGATCTTGGCTTTTGTTCTAAGCAGCTAGTTTCATGGGTATCCCTCAAATCTCTCCGATTCTCCGTGCCACGGCGGATTTCTCTCACGGAGCTAACTTCGCCATCGCCGACGCCACCGTTCTCGGATCTTCTCTGGAGACGGTTAGCTTTTTCGATTGATCGTTAATCTCATGGTAGAATTCAAAATTTTATATAAGGAGAGTTGTGGATGTTCGGAATTTGGTTTGGTTTGGTTTGGTTTCTAGTTTTTGATTGTAATCTATGAACCTTGTGGGTATATATGAAATTTGATTGGTTTTTTGCAAAGTTTTAAAAACCGATCCGGACATTGAACATGACGATTTACCAAATCGATGGGTTACTGGGTCGATCGCGGATGAACCGCGGGTTAATAAATGAATTAATTTTATTATATAATAATATATTAGGTATGAAAATAAAAATATAAAAACTAAAATTAATATTTTCTAAATGTTTTTTAAAACATAAAATCATAGTCAGCATAACATTATCCAAGCCATATGGTAAAGCATTATAATTAGAATAAAATCAGTGACTTTCATTCACGACAAAACAAAATATATTAAGTTAGAAACATAGAAAACATTGTAAAACCTAGAATTTAGAACACGTAAACCTAGTACTACAGATTTATAATAAACAAAATAACCAAAAAAAAAAGAAGAAGGAAAAGGAGATACAGAATCATCAGAGGTTAGCAGAGGAAAAAAAAATGAAAGAAACACTTTTTAATTGGAAATTTAGAATATAAATCAGAATCTAAAAACATAATTGAAAACTTTTTTAAAAGATAAAAGTTATCTATTGGTTCAATCCGTACTGGGTTTCGGGTTTTAGTGGATTTTTGCGAGTTTTTGCGGATTTTTAAATTTTAGGTTTTTCACAAAACTCAAATCGGATTTATATAGGGTTACCGTGTTTAACGGTTCAACCGCGGGGCCGGATCGGATTTCAAAAAACTTGTTTTTTGGGTTTTTGATTTGGTTTGAGTAACAAAAGTCAAAACTAAACCGGCTCATATATTTAAAAAATCCTGATCCAATACGGTTCAAGTGCTATGGATAATTTAGAATCATTCAAATAAAAATATATAGTACTTTGAACTTTTAGATAAATTACCAGATGATTTGGATTGTTCAAATAAAAATGTAAAGTAGTTTGAATAATTTTAAATATTTTGAATATAAACATTTTAATAACATGATTATTTCAAATAGTTTTACAATTTTACTTTTTTTGCAGCCAATATTAGCTAATTATATTATTTTATTTATATGTATATATTTGGTATTTTAAAATTAAATATAATTAACTTTTTGAAGCGTACAAATTGTATTTTAGATATTAGATTTTTTGTTTGGTTCTAATTTAGTTTCAATTTGTAGATTAAAAAATGCAGATTTTTGTTAAATCTGGTTCGCTTTGGTTAGTGGTAAAAGAAGAACTGGGCAAAATATCCATAAATTTTGATTCGATTCGTTATCCAATTTCGATTCGAATCAAAAATCTTGATTTCTTTAACTCTACGAAGCAAAGCAAATACTTATATGCAATATATATGCAATATCCGTAAGAAACAAAGAAAATCATAAATACTAAAAAAAATTTAGGAACGGATTTTCGATCCGATCCATTATATACATATATTTACCAAATTATGTATATAAGTTATATAAATATTATCTTTTATATAATTTTACAATATTTTCATTTACTGAATTTATTATATTAGTTATTAGAATTTTAAAAGTAAATATTTTTATTTTGTAATAAAAATATTGTTATTTATATTATTTTGGATTTTTGGTTTTTACGGATCGAATCGGATATCCGATCAAAAATCTAAAATTTTCCGTATATTCGAAACACCGAATGTCCATGTGACTACAGATCGAATCAAATCGGATAATTGATTATTTGGACGAAACGGATCGAATCGGATAATTGATTATTCGGACAAAACGGATCGAATCACAAATAACTCCTTAGACACACCTATATCCAGATTCGTGCCTAAGAGTACTCATGCATAATTAGGATGGTAGAAATTAAGTCAACTTTTGAGGGAGTTTAGGTTAAATATATTTTTGAATGATATTTTGGTTAACAGATGACACTGTCACAACAAGTGATCAAGTTCTCTGAAAACAAGAACAAATGGACAGCCCAAGCACGTTCTGAAGCTATCTACTTGTTCTACATTGCCTCTGATGATTACTTGAACTATGCCAAGAACAATCCGAATCCCTCGCATGATCAAAAACAAGCCTTTGTGGGTCGAGTCATCACTGCTATAGAAGCAGAAATAAAGGTATAAAACAACAATCTTTGATTGGTTCCTTGTATAGTGTTAGGTTTGTTCTCTCATTTACCCTGTTTTCAGGTGATTTATGGGTCTGGAGCTAGGAAGTTAGCGTTCCAGAACTTGGCACCGTTGGGTTGCTTACCAGCCGTGAAACAAGCAAATGGAAATGTTCAGGAATGCGTGAGGTTGCCTTCTGAAATGGCTGAGCTGCATAACAAGAAGCTGTTGCAGCTCTTGGTTGAACTTTCAGGACAACTCAGTGGTTTCCAGTACTCGTTTTACGACTTCTTCAGCTCGATCCAAAACAGAGTCATCAAGTCAAAGACTTACAGTAAGAGATTCCATCATCATCATAACCATATTAATATTTGAAAAAAGAAGTGAAGCTTATAATTATCTGGTGCAGCGTTTGAGACAGGGATGGCAGCTTGTTGTGGAACTGGCTCTGTCAACGGAAGCAGTTGCTCTACTAACAATGTGTGCGCTAACCCTGAAGATTATCTCTTCTTCGATGGTAAGCATTTGACACAAGAAGGGAATCTTCAGGCTGGGCATTTGATATGGGGATCAGATCCGGAAGTGGTTGGACCAAACAATCTCAGAGAGCTTCTCTTCCTTCCTCTGGACAATACAGCCACCTTAGCTGATATGCAGGAAGCTATGGCTGCCATAACGCCGAGGCAAATCAAAATAGAGAGTATTTATGATATCAAGAAGATGGAATCAGAGATGGAGAATCAATGGCTTTATCAGGTTGATAAAGCTAGCTCCTTTCTTATCTAAGCCAGAGAGTTAAAAGAGAGCTACTGTAATAATGAACAAGACAAGAAAACTGAGATAAAACTGAGATATCTTTATGGTTTTGCAATAAAATAATCAGTTTGAATTTGTTGGGACATTCAATTATTCTGTTATCCAGACAAATTTTGGTTTCATCGTCATCATCATCATCGTCATCATCATCATTTATGGTCTAGATAAAAGATATATAGATATGGATGTAGGATATAAATATTTTTTTACAAAACTGAGGGAAATCAGATGATAGAAAAATGTTGTAGATAGCAATCATATCATTTATTGGACACATGTACAATTATGATTCCACCGACGACAGTTTCCAAGCTGCTAACACACACGGTACATTGATAATCTGATTATATTTCACAAACCGTTTATTGGGTACATATATATGACACAAACAGACCTTGAAAGTGAAAGCATGGTATTACGCGGAATTGACTGCGTAGAAGTAGAGCTCATCGGTTCGGTTGTTCGTAGGAAGTTTTCCTCCATGCATGAGGAGACCTTTCTTTCCATATACGGTGACAGTCGTGTACGCCGACCAACCTCGTGTACTCGGTTCATCTCCTCCTCCAAACCTCTCCCACACCAGTGTCTCCGTGTCCAACGCGTAACCTTCATTGGACAACGTCCCTGGACCCAGATGGGCCCTTGGGTCGGGCCAGGTCTCACCTCCGAATATTAGTATATATTTTCCCACAACTGCATGAGCAAACACGCTCCTAGCAGAAGGTTTCTCTCCTCTAGTCTCCACCTCGGTCCATTTTTGAGTAACAGGATCATAAAAATGCACATGATCAGACTCGTAGTCATTGTTTCCACTAGGATCAGGCGATGTAGCGAACCCGTAAACCACCCAAATCTTTCCTTGCACCACAAGGAATCCAGCTCCTCCTCTTTTTTCGAACCCATCAAGCTGCTCTCCAGGATCTGGTAGCTGAGTCCATCTCCCTTCAGCTATGTTATACGACTCGATGGTCCTAAACCGCACGGGAGTTTTATTCGTCCCGCCTTTGCTAACCCCACCAAATACATACACGTGGTTATCATCCCAAGCCATGGAATGGTAAGTACGAGCCTCGGGTCCTCCCACTTCATCCAGCTTCGTCAGGAACTTCCACTCCTTTTTCACAGTTTCATACGAGTAAAAGTCGTCGAACTGTTTATGCTCATCGTGGCCTCCGAATATATAGACCTTCGTTCCCACGGGCACCATGCGGGTGCCTAAGGCCTTGACGTTTGGGAGGTCACCGCTGCCCGTTTCGATCGACCAAGTGTGGGTGTTGAAGTCAAACACGTAGAGGTCTTTGTCGATCGAAATATTTGGCGTTAACTCGCCGCCGAAAGAGTAGAGCTTGTCTCCGACCACGGCTATACCATGTGAGCTTCTTGGTCCTGGTTATAGAATCACAAGCAAATAATAAGAAGTCCTTCTCTTATTCAATCAATCAATGTTTCAAGAAAAAAGCTCTCAAAACCTCACAATTCTCATACATCATATCTCATCGCCATTATCACATATATAGTGATTATCATGTCCTAATCCTATTAGAAAACATATCTAGATAATAACAAATCTAATATATATCTTCTAAATCCTCAGCACCCATAGGATTAGGTCTTTTGCTTACTCCTCAAGTTTCCTTAATGCTTAAGCTTAGCTCAACATTCTCCCCCTTAAGCTTAAGCTCATCTTCACTCACATTTTGAACTCCAATGAGTCCTCTCATTTCCTTAAACTTCAATCTTCTAAGAGACTTTGTAAGGATATCCGCCTTTTGTTCAATCCCCGGTATGTGCTCAACTTCGACCAGCTCTCTTTCAACACATTCTCTGATAAAGTGAAACCTTCTATATATGTGTTTACTCTGCCCATGAAACACATGATTCTTTGTCAAGCAATCGCAGATTTGTTGTCCACCTTAATGACCACTCGCTTGTAATCTTCTCCAACAACTTCACTCAGCAATTCTTGTATCCAAATTGCTTGCTTCGCAGTCTCTGTCGCAGCCATAAATTCTGCCTCACAGCTTGATAAGGCAACTATCTCTTGCTTAGTAGAACACCACGATATAGGGCTTTCTCCAAGGTAGAAGACATGCCCTGTTGTACTTCTTCCATCATCAGCATCAAGGTTATGTGAACTATCACTAAAGCCTTCTAGCTTCAAACCTTTTCCACGCAAAAAACGGAGCCCAAGTGTACATGTTCCTCGCAAATACCTTAAGATTTGCTTCAATGCTGCTCCATGAGATGCTTTGGGCTCATGCATATACCTACTAAGCACTCCAACGCTAAACGATAGGTCTGGTCGAGTGTGCAACAAATACCTTAGACAACCAACTATCCGACGGTATTCGCTTTCATCCACCTTGTCTTCGTCAGGTGCTTTAGAGAACTTCGCATTCATCTCCATTGGTACATGACATAAATTACATGAACTCATCCCGGTTTTTTCAAGGATCTTGTGTGCATACCTGTCTTGCTGATGAACTTCTATCCCCAAGTAGTAAGTTAACTTGCCAAGATCGCTCATCTCGAATTTGGTTGCCATTTCTTTCTTGAAGTCTAGTATTAGTTTACGTGATGACCCAGTGACAAGTAAGTCGTCTACATAAACTACTACGACCAAGAGCTCTCCGTTCTTCTCCTTTCGATACAAGGAAGGCTCTTTGGAGCATCTCTGAAAGTTTAATCCTCGTAGAATCTGGTTCAGTTTGATGTTCCAGGCTCTAGGGGCTTGGCGTAAGCCGTAGAGAGCTCGTTTGAGCCTGTATACCTTGTGTTCCTGTCCTTTAACGACAAATCCTTCTGGCTGCACAACGAACACTTCTTCTTTAAGTTCTCCATGAAGAAACGCTGTTTTTACATCCAAGTGATGAATTTCCCATCCATTTGAGGCAGCTATTGCAATGATCAAGCGTATGGTCTCAATACGAGCCACCAGAGCGAACACTTCGTCGTAGTCAACGCCATGTCTTTGAACGTATCCCTTCGCCACTAGTCGTGCTTTGTATTTGCTTATGCTTCCGTCGGCATTGCGTTTGATCTTAAATATCCATTTAAGCCCAATCGGTTTTGCTCCTTTTGGTAGCTCCACAAGGTCCCATGTATTGTTCTTCTCTATTGAAGTCATCTCGTCTTTGCATGCATCAATCCACACTTTCAACTCTTTTGCTTCATTGAAATCCCACGGCTCATCATTTATCATTACCAGCAAGCGTTCGTACTCTGTTTCAGCGAGTAGAATATAGTCCTCAAGGTATGAGGGCTTTGTAGTTGCTCTTTGTGACCGTCTGAGTTGTGGCTGTACTTCTCCTTCTTCCTCGTCATGCTGTTCTTCACTGTTTATCTCACCGATATTAGGAGAGCTATCTTCTTCTTCATCAATGACAGCTTCAGATTCAGATGGTTCACCGAATTGTTTTGTTCTAACAATGAGCTCTCCCGCATACTCTGTTTTCTCTGTTTTGTTCCAGCTCCATTCTTTACCTTCTTCAGATATCACATCACGACTTGTTACTATCCGCTTGTTTGTTGGATCAACCAGGCGATAAGCCTTTGATCCAGGTTCTGTACCCAAGTTTACGAGTACCCTTGATCTATCATCAAGCTTCTTTCTTCCAGCAGCTTCTGTCCTTGCATAACATACGCACCCGAACACACGAATATGACTTAGATTCGGTTTTCTCGAGCGTAGAGCCTCGTACGGTGTAACCCCGTCTAATGATCTTGTGGACACTCGGTTAATGAGGTAAGTAGAATGTCTTACCGCTTCTCCCCAGAATTCGTTTGGCATGTTCATATGCTTCAGGATGCTTCTAGTCATCTCCATAAGCGTCCGGTTGCGTCGTTCTACCACTCCGTTTTGTTGTGGAGTATAAGGAGCTGTGAGATGACGTTTGATGCCATTCATATCGCAGTAACTTTGAAACTCATGGGACAAGAACTCTCCACCTCTGTCGGTCCGAAAGGTTTTGATTTTGCTCTGTATTTCTTGTTCCACAAGTCTCTTGAAGCTTTTAAACTTCTCAAACGCCTCAGACTTCTCCTTTAACAATATTGTCCACATGTATCTTGTATGGTCATCGATGAGTACAAAGACATACCGTTTTTGTGCTGGTGTTAGTGGTGAGATAGGTCCACAAAGATCACCATGAATCAATTCAAGTGCTTTAGATGCTCGGTATGAAGTTGATTTCGGGAAAGGTTTTCTGGTTTTTTTCCCGCGAAGGCAGGATATGCAAGTTTCTTCTCCAGTTGTGATGTGTGTAGATACGCCATCAACAAGGTCCTTATTAATCATCATCGTTAGCTTCTCTGCGTTTATATGGCCTAGACGCTCATGCCACATAGTTGATCCACTTGCGGAGGCTATTTGCAGGCACTGAGCGTGATCTGACTGCAAGAGAACTTTGTACAATCTATTTTTGGACCGTGTAGTTTTCACCATTATCTCTCCATACCGATCAAATAGAGTCAATGTGTCATCCTTCATTCGTACCTCGCATCCAACCTCGGTAGCTTGTCCCAAGCTGACTATATTACTCCTTAGACCCGGAATGTAATAGACATTATTTAGAACTTTCTTCTCGCCAGTTTTGAAGACAAAACGAACCGATCCCTTTCCTTTTATGTCAATTCGCGAGTCGTCGCCAAATCTCACCTTTCCTGTGATGGTTTCATCAAGTTCACAGAAGAAAAGGCGAGTTCCACTCATATGGTTACTAGTCCCGTTGTCTAGATACCATACATTCATTGTATCAGCTTCGAAGGTACTTGGATTCACCCTTTTTTCGTTGAGGTAGACTACTTCGTTTATCATCAGTTCATCAGCTTCATGAGTGTCCTCCTCCTTCCTTTCGATCGTTTCTTGAAGCTTGAGTTGTTTATCTGGACAATCTGATGCATAGTGACCAAGTTTATCACATCGAAAACAAGTGATGTGAGAGATATCTCCGCTTAATCGTTGCTTATAAGCATCTCTCTGGCTTTGGAACGATCCTTGACGGCCACGACCTCTGCCTCTCCAAGGTCCGCGACCGCCTCGCCCTCGTCCCCTTGCTCCACTGCTATAACCTCCGTAGTTTTCTTGTGCTGAGTCTGCGTACATAAGCTTTGTCTGGTCATCTTGTGCGTCTTCATCTTCTTCAGCAATTCTTTCCTCATAAGCTTTCAATCTTCCAACAATGTCCTCAAAGCTTGTAGAATTTAGATCAAGCATCTGTTCGATTGAGGCGACTATCTGAATATATTTCTTTCTTGGCAAGCACTTAAGGAATTTTTTCACAATCTTTGGTTCCTCTAGTATCTCTCCCAACGCAGCAGATTTGGATGTAATCTCGGATATTTTTCCAACGAACGCATCAATGGTGTCTCCTTCTTTCATCTTGAGTCTGTCAAATTCTGCCATCAGAGTTTGTAGCCTCGCTTCTTTGACTCTCTCTGCTCCAAGATGGCGTGCTTGTATTGCATCCCATACACCCTTTGCTGTGTCTAGGTTCCCAACCTGTAAGATCAATGCTTCTGGTATCGATTGGAAAAGAAACGCTATCGCCATATTGTTCTTTTTCTCATCCTTGATTCCAGGTTCAATTGTCTCCCAAACCTCACTCACCTTAAGTGCTACCTTCATCCTCATGCTCCAAACAGTATAGTTTGATGTAGTTAGCATTGGAAACTTGATGGATGCAGGTCCAGTTTCTTTGGTCGTCGTCGGTTCATCTTTTACTTCTGCCATAGCTGTATGTAGTAAACTCGATGGATTCTTGTAAAGGTTCTGATACCAAATATAGAATCACAAGCAAATAATAAGAAGTCCTTCTCTTATTCAATCAATCAATGTTTCAAGACAAAAGCTCTCAAAACCTCACAATTCTCATATGTCATATCTCATCGCCATTATCACATATATAGTGATTATCATGTCCTAATCCTATTAGAAAACATATCTAGATAATAACAAATCTAATATATATCTTCTAAATCCTCAGCACCCATAGGATTAGGTTTTTTGCTTACTCCTCAAGTTTCCTTAATGTTTAAGCTTAGCTCAACACTGGTCCCTTTCCGCCTTTCTGCTCCACCTGTTAATCGATCAATGACCAAGACAACTTAAAGCCATGATGATAATACATAAGAATTATAACATATATGGATGAGTCGGTTAGTTATATTTGAATACGTGACAGTTTAACACAGTTTGTAGCTAACGTAAATGGACACTCAATATCTGATTATTATGTGAGGATGATAAAAATCTTAATACTCATTACTCGTTTCGATATATTCATTAATATGAGGTCGAACACGAGTGGGTCACGTGAGGAGAACACAGAAGGGCTATCAGTGTCAATGTGTCACATGTATAGCTTTACTGATAGTCTATATTCTCTCGTGCAAAAGTTATATGTATTTGGTAGAAATTAGATTGAAGGCTTACCTTGATCCACTCGCCTTGCAAAGTCGGAGTTATAGCTTCAATATCCATTTTTTTAATTTGTTGTTTCTCCTCTTTCTACGATGTTCTATTTATAGGATGAAATCTATGTGTTAAGATATTTTCAATTATGTGGTTCTTGTAAAGTGGTGTGACCTTGTGGGTATTTTCGTCAAACAAGAAGGTAAAAGTTGTATTTCTTATAGGACCAAGCCGTGGAGAGTAGTTAGACAACATGGATAGTGCTCAAAGAGAAATAGAATGTGGCAAAGTCATGATGGTAAGGAACGTAGTAGCGACAAGCGAGACATGATAAAATGATGCATGTTTCTTTATCTTGCTTATCACCATTCACCATAAAAACATGGCTAGTGTAACTGAATTTCTAGCCGCAAGAGATAACATTAAAAAGTAAAATTGTAAACAAAAATAATTAAAATGTTTAGAGATGAAATTTATAACGGTTACTATTTGTGTAACTTTTTAACGCAACGAACCTTTTCATCTTCATGAACACAAAATATTGATGTACATATAAGACGAAATTCGTGGAGAATCGTGAATTCGCCACGTAGTTATTGAAGTGTGCTTATCCTTGCGGTCTTGATGTCAGGGCCGGCTCAACTACAAGGGCAAACAGTGCAACCGCTTTGGAACCCATGATATTAGGAGTCTAGTTAAAAAAAACATATATTTTTTTCGAATTTTTTTTTATTAAGAACAAAATTAAATATACATGTATTTCTAAACTTTTTATTTATATAATTTTATATCTAAATTTTGGAACATTGTTAGTTAAACATTTTTTAAGAAAATCATGCTAAAATTGTATTTCTACTTTTAAAGTATCCAAAATTTTTTTGGACAAAAACCCTTATAGACAATGAACCTACCCTGTTTGATGTTATAAACAATTGCGCACATATTAGACAACAAAATTTGGATAGGTCTTAATTAGTTGTCATTTGTAAAATCCATTTGCGAACAAACGAGGGAAAGTGTTCAAGTTGTGTCCAAAAATATTTCAGGCAAGTAAAGAAGTTCAACTGAAGAAAGTAGCTTTGGTATTTTTTAAATGATGACATGTTTCAAAAATATTAAGACCGTATACTTCAAACTTAGTGCTACATTTATTTATTTTCTTTTTATATGGTTAATCAAATCGAGTACTTAAAGATCAAAACTCATACACCTCTTGTTGTAACAAAAAGATATTTCTCAAACAACGTTTAAATCATGGTTTCTGGAACTCTTTGAGGATTAACAACGACAAATAAAACTACCAATTTTTATTTATTTTTAACTCGATCTCTGATATGATTTTCGAATAAATAAAATAAAAATTGAAAACACTGAAAATAAAAAATTAATATAAATCATATTATTTATTTGAAAATAAAATTATTTACTTTAGAAAAATCCTATAACTAACACAATAAAATTAATAAATAAAAGTGATATAAAACTGATATAAAATATAATAATTATATAATTTATATATAAGTTTAAAATATGTGCATATATATAATTAACTAAACCAAATTTCACTTTTAAAAATATTAATATTTACGATTAAACTCTTTTTATAAATATTTCATATTAAGATTAATTTTTTTCATGGAGTTACAATTACTTGAATTTTTTAACTGAATCGAAATAGATAACAAATCGGATTAAATATGTAAATATTTTATCTAGCTCTAGAATAAAATATAGACACGCAAGATAAACGAAGTTAATAAACTTAAAACTAAAGAGAGGCTATGGCATTGTTTAAAAATAGTGATAGAGAATGGTATGATTCCCTAAATCTCTACTAGCCCGAGTGTTCAAAGGAAATAACTACTTCCCTACATCAAACTTTTTTAGAATCAACAATTGTTAGCCTTTTTCTACGATGTTTTTTTATAGGATGAAATCTACGTGTTAAGATATTTTCAATTATGTGGTTCTTGTGAAGTGGTGTGACCTTGTGGGTATTTTCGTCGAACAAAGAAAAATAAGAAGATAATAGTTGTATTTAATATAGGACCAAGCCATGGAGAGCAGTTAGACAACATGGATGGTGCTCAAAGAAAAATAGAATGTAGCGAAGTCATGACGGTAAGGAGCGTAGTAGCGACAAGCGAGACATGATAAAATGATGCATGCGTTTCTTTTTTTTTTGCTTATCACCTTTCACCATAAAACATGACTAGTGTAACTGAATTTTTAGCCGCAAGAGATAACATTCAAAAGTAAAATTGTAAACAAAAATTATGAAAATGTTTAGAAATGAAATTTATAACGGTTAATACTTGTGCGACTTTTGTTACTTTTTAACGCAATGAACCTTTTCGATGTAATGAACACAAAAAACTGATGTACATAAAAGACAAAATTCGTGGGAAATCATGGATTCGCCACGTAGTTGTTGAAGTGTGCTTATCTTTGCGGTCTTGATGTAAGGGCCGGCTCAACTACAAGGGTAAATAGTGCGACCGCTCCAAAACCCATGATATGAGGAGTCTATATTTAATAAAAAATGTTTTTTTCGAAAAAAGTTTTATTAAGAACAAAATTAAATATACATGTACTTCTAAACTTTTTTATTTATATATTTTATATCTAAATTTTAGAACATTTTTAAGAAAATCATGCTAAAATTGTATTTTTACTTTTAAAGGTCCAAAATTTTTTTTTGCCCAAGGGTCCTTATCGACAATGAACCTGCCATGCTTGATGTTATAAACAATTACGCACATAGACAACAAAATTTGGATAGGTCTTAGTTGTCTTTTGTAAAATCCATTTGCGAACAAACGAGGGAACGTGTTCAAGTTGTGTCCAAGAATATCTCACGGAGGTAAAGAAGTTCAACTGAAGAAAGTAGCTTTGGTATTTTTTAAATGATTACATGTTTCAAAAATATTAAAACCGTATACTTCAAGCTTAGTGCTACATTTATTTATTTTCTTTTCATATGGTTAATCAAATCGTGTACTTATAGATCAAAACTCATACATCTCTTGTTGTTACAAAAAGATCCTTCTCAGACAACATTTAAATCATGGTTTCTGGAACTTTTCTCCTTTGAAGATTAACAACGACAAATAAAACCCCCAATTTTTATTTATTTTAAACTCGAAAATCATATAAATAAAATAAAATTGAAAACGATGAAAATAGAAAATTAATATAAATCATATTATTTATTTTAAAATAAAATTTTTACTTTAGAAAAATCTTATAACTAACACAATAAAATTAATAAATAAAAGTGTTATAAACCTGATATAAAATATAATAATTATATAATTTATATATACGTTTAAAATATGTGCATATATATAATTAATTGAACCAAATTTCACTTTTAAAAATATTAATATTTACGATTAAACTCTTTTTATAAATATTTCATATTAAGATTATTTTTTTTCATGGAGTTACATTTACTTGAATTTTTTTAACTGAATCGAAATAGATAACAAATCGGATTAAATATGTAAATATTTTTATCTAGCTCTAGAATAAAATATAGACACGCAAGATAAACTAAGTTAATATACTTAAAACTAAAGAGAGGTTATGACATTGTTTAAAAATAGTGATAGAGAACGGTATGATTCCCTAAATCTCTACTAGCCCGAGTGTTCAAAGGAAATAACTACTTCCCTACATCAAACTTTTTTAGAATCAACAATTGTTAGCCTCATTCTACGATGTTTATTTTATAGGATGAAATCTACGTGTTAAGATATTTTCAATTATGTGGTTCTTGTGAAGTGGTGTGATCTTGTGGGTATTTTCGTCGTACAAAGAAAAATAAGAAGATAATAGTTGTATTTCTTATAGGACCAAGCCGTGGAGAGCAGTTAGACAACATGGATGGTGATCAAAGAGAAATAGAATGTAGCGAAGTCATGACGGTAAGGAGCGTAGTAGCGACAAGCGAGACATGATAAAATGATGCATGCGTTTCTTTTTTTTGCTTATCACCATTCACCATAAAACATGACTAGTGTAACTGAATTTTTAGCCGAAAGAGATAACATTCAAAAGTAAAATTGTAAACAAAAATTATGAAAATGTTTAGAAATGAAATTTATAATGGTTAATACTTGTGTGACTTTTGTTACTTTTTAATGCAATGAACCTTTTCGTTGTAATGAACACAAAAAACTGATTTACATAAAAGACAAAATTCGTGGGAAATCATGGATTCGCCACGTAGTTGTTTAAGTGTGCTTATCTTTGCGGTCTTGATGTAAGGGCCGGCTCAACTACAAGGGTAAACAGTGCGACCGCTCCGAAACCCATGATATGAGGAGTCTGTATTTAATAAAAAATGTTTTTTTTCGTAAAAAGTTTTATTAAGACCAAAATTAAATATTCATGTACTTCCAAACTTTTTATTTATATATTTTATATCTAAATTTTAGAACATTTTTAAGAAAATTATGCTAAAATTGTATTTTTACTTTTAAAGGTCCAAAATTTTTTTTTGCCCAAGGGTCCTTATCGACAATGAACCTGCCATGCTTGATGTTATAAACAATTACGCACATAGACAACAAAATTTGGATAGGTCTTAGTTGTCTTTTGTAAAATCCATTTGCGAACAAACGAGGGAACGTGTTCAAGTTGTGCCCAAGAATATCTCACGGAGGTAAAGAAGTTCAACTGAAGAAAGTAGCTTTGGTATTTTTTAAATGATTACATGTTTCAAAAATATTAAAACCGTATACTTCAAGCTTAGTGCTACATTTATTTATTTTCTTTTCATATGGTTAATCAAATCGTGTACTTATAGATCAAAACTCATACATCTCTTGTTGTAACAAAAAGATCCTTCTCAGACAACATTTAAATCATGGTTTCTGGAACTTTTCTCCTTTGAAGATTAACAACGACAAATAAAACCCCCAATTTTTATTTATTTTAAACTCGAAAATCATATAAATAAAATAAAAATTGAAAACACTGAAAATAGAAAATTAATAGAAATCATATTATTTATTTTAAAATAAAAATTTTAATTTAGAAAAATCTTATAACTAACACAATAAAATTAATAAAGAAAAGTGTTATAAACCTGATATAAAATATAATAATTATATAATTTATATATATTTAAAATATGTGCATATATATAATTAATTGAACCAAATTTCACTTTTAAAAATATTAATATTTACGATTAAACTCTTTTTATAAATATTTCATATTAAGATTAATTTTTTTCATGGAGTTACAGTTACTTGAATTTTTTAACTGAATCGAAATAGATAACAAATCGGATTAAATATGTAAATATTTTTATCTAGCTCTAGAATAAAATATAGACACGCAATATAAACTAAGTTAATATACTTAAAACTAAAGAGTGGCTATGGCATTGTTTAAAAATAGTGGTAGAGAATGGTATGATTCCCTAAATCTCTACTAGCCCGAGTGTTCCAAGGAAATAACTACTTCCCTACATCAAACTTTTTTAGAACCAACAATTGTTAGCCTCTTTCTACGATGTTTTTTTTATAGGATGAAATCTACGTGTTAAGATATTTTCAATTATGTGGTTCTTGTGAAGTGGTGTGACCTTGTGGGTATTTTCTTCGAACAAAGAAAAATAAGAAGATAATAGTTGTATTTCTTATAGGACCAAGCCGTGGAGAGCAGTTAGACAACATGGATGGTGCTCAAAGAAAAATAGTATGTAGCAAAGTCATGACGGTAAGGAGCGTAGTAGCGACAAGCGAGACATGATAAAATGATGCATGCGTTTCTTTTTTTTGCTTATCACCATTCACCATAAAAGATGACTAGTGTAACTGAATTTTTAGCCGCAAGAGATAACATTCAAAAGTAAAATTGTAAACAAAAATTATGAAAATGTTTAGAAATGAAATTTATAACGGTTAATACTTGTGTGACTTTTGTTACTTTTTAACGCAATGAACCTTTTTGTTGTAATGAACACAAAAAACTGATGTACATAAAAGACAAAATTCGTGGGAAATCATGGATTCGCCACGTAGTAGTTGAAGTGTGCTTATCATTGCGGTCTTGATGTAAGGGCGGCTCAACTACGAGGATAAACAGTGCGAAAAAATGTTTTTATGAGGAGTCTATATGAAGAGTCTATATTTAATAAAAAATGTTTTTTTTTCGGAAAAAGTTTTATCAAGACCAAAATTAAATATACATGTACTTCTAAACTTTTTTATTTATATAATTTATATCTAAATTTTAGAACATTTTTAAAAAAATCATTCTAAAATTGTATTTTTACTTTTAAAGGTCCGAAATTTTTTTTTTGCCCAAGGGTCCTTATCGACAATGAACCTGCCATGCTTGATGTTATAAACAATTACGCACATAGACAACAAAATTTGGATAGGTCTTAGTTGTCTTTTGTAAAATCCATTTGCGAACAAACGAGGGAACGTGTTCAAGTTGTGTCCAAGAATATCTCACGGAGGTAAAGAAGTTCAACTGAAGAAAGTAGCTTTGGTATTTTTTAAATGATTACATGTTTCAAAAATATTAAAACCGTATACTTCAAGCTTAGTGCTACATTTATTTATTTTCTTTTCATATGGTTAATCAAATCGTGTACTTATAGATCAAAACTTATACATCTCTTGTTGTAACAAAGAGATCCTTCTCAGACAACATTTAAATCATGGTTTCTGGAACTTTTCTCCTTTGAAGATTAATAACGATAAATAAAACCCCCAATTTTTATTTATTTTAAACTCGAAAATCATATAAATAAAATAAAAATTGAAAACACTGAAAATAGAAAATTAATATAAATCATATTTTTATTTTAAAATAAAATTTTTAATTTAGAAAAATCTTATAACTAACACAATAAAATTAATAAATAAAAGTGTTATAAACCTGATATAAAATATAATAATTATATAATTTATATATACGTTTAAAATATGTGCATATATATAATTAATTGAACCAAATTTCACTTTTAAAAATATTAATATTTACGATTAAACTCTTTTTATAAATATTTCATATTAAGATTATTTTTTTTCATGGAGTTACAGTTACTTGATTTTTTTAACTGAATCGAAATAGATAACAAATCGGATTAAATATGTAAATATTTTTATCTAGCTCTAGAATAAAATATAGACACGCAAGATAAACTAAGTTAATATACTTAAAACTAAAGAGAGGCTATGGCATTGTTTAAAAATAGTGATAGAGAATGGTATGATTCCCTAAATCTCTACTAGTCCGAGTGTTCAAAGGAAATAACTACTTCCCTACATCAAACTTTTTTAAAACCAACAGTTGTTAGCCTCTTTCTACGATGTTTTTTTTATAGGATGAAATCTACGTGTTAAGATATTTTCAATTATGGTGTGATGGTGTCAAAGAGAAATAAGAATAATAGTTGTATTTCTTATAGGACCAAGTCATGACGGTAAGGAGCGTAGTAGCGACAAGCAAGACATGATAAAATGATGCATGCGTTTCTTTTTTTTGCTTATCACCATTCACCATAAAACATGACTAGTGTAACTGAATTTTTAGCCGCAAGAGATAACATTCAAAAGTAAAATTGTAAACAAAAATTATGAAAATGTTTAGAAATGAAATTTATAACGGTTAATACTTGTGTGACTTTTGTTACTTTTTAACGCAATGAACCTTTTCGTTGTAATGAACACAAAATACTGATGTACATATAAGACAAAATTCGTGGAAAATCATGGATTCGCCACGTAGTTGTTGAAGTGTGCTTATCCTTGCGGTCTTGATGTAAGGGCCAGCTCAACTACAAGGGTAAACAGTGCGATCGCTCTAAAACCCAAGATATTAGGAGTCTATTTTAATTAAAAATATTTTTAAAAAAAATTATTAAGAACAAAATTAAATATATATGTACTCCTAAACTTTTTTTTATTTATATATTTTATATCTAAATTTTAGAAAATTTTTAAGAAAATCATGATAAAATTGTATTTTTACTTTTAAATGGTCCAAAATTTTTTTTTTTCCAAGGGTCCTTATAGACAATGAACCTGTCCTGCTTTATATTATAAATAATTGCGCACATTGACAACAAAATTTGGATAGGTCTTAGTTGTCATTTGTAAAATCCCTTTGCGAACAAACGAGGAACGTGTTCAAGTTGTGCCCAAGAATATCTCATGGAGGTAAAGAAGTTCAACTGAAGAAAGTAGCTTTGGTATTTTTTAAATGATGACATGTTTCAAAAATATTAAGACCGTATATTTCAAGCTTAGTGCTACATTTATTTATTTTCTTTTTATATGGTTAATCAAATCGAGTACTTTTTATATAGTTAATCAAATGTCTTGGCAAAGAAGAAAAAGAAAAGGAAAAGGGGTAATGATGATTAAATATCGTTTAAATCGTGCTCTGGTAAACGAAGACTGGCACACATTATTTCCTTGTTCTTTTATAGAATACTTAGGGATGGTAGGGTCTGACCATCGTCCAATAGTGGCTTACCTAGAAGACAAAGTTCCTAGAAGGAGAGGGCAATTCCGATTTGATAAGAGATGGATTGGGCAGGAAGGTCTTCTGGAATCAATTGCTATAGGATGGTCAAAATATAATGAAGGCCGCACAGAGGATCTAGTCACAAAAATTAGCAATTGTCGACACGAAATTGCTAAATGGCGAAAAAATAATCCACCATATGGGAAGGAAAAAATTTATGATCTTAAAAAAGCTCTTGAAGAGGTACAAACAGACAACAATAGGTTTCAGGAGGAAATTTTAGAGGTATCGAGAAAACGACAGGATGCGTATAAGGATGAAGAGGACTATTGGCATCAAAAAAGTCAGAATATTTGGTACACGTTTGGGGATCTCAATACAAAATTTTATCATGCCTTAACAAAGCAATGACGTGTTCGCAATAGGATTGTGGGGCTACATGATGAAGATGAAAATTTGATTACGGAGGATAAAGGTGTTGAGAAAGTGGCCGTAGACTATTTTGAGAACTTATTTAGTACCACGTCCCCATCAGAATTTGATAGCTTCCTGGAGGAGATAACACCATGTATTACCTTTCCGATGAATCAAAGGCTTTTAAGGATAGAGATGGAAGATGAGGTACGACAGGCTTTGTTTATGATGCATCCAGAGAAGGCTTCAGGACCGGACGGAATGACAGCCCTTTTCTTCCAACATTCCTGGCATATAATTAAGAAGGACTTGGTTGAAATGGTGAATAATTTTCTGGTTTCAGAAGAAAAGGACTCAAGGTTAAATATCACCAATATTTGTATGATTCCAAAGACAGAAAGACCCACAAGGATGACAGAGCTACGGCCAATAAGCCTATGTAATGTAGGGTATAAGATCATATCGAAAGTCTTATGTCAGAGATTGAAACTCCGTCTTTCCACACTTATCTCAGAGACTCAATCGGCATTTGTTGCAGGAAGGTTGATATCGGACAATATTCTTATAGCTCAGGAAATGTTCCATGGTCTGCAAACCAATAAGGCATGACAAGAAAAGTATATGGCAATCAAAACGGACATGAGTAAAGCATATGATAGGGTGGAATAGGACTTTATTCAGGCACTTCTACACAAAATGGGTTTTGATCCTCATTGGATCAAGATAACGATGGAGTGTATATCATCGGTTCAATATCGGGTTTTACTAAATGGTCAACCACGTGGTCTCATAATTCCATATAGAGGTTTACGTCAAGGGCATCCGCTATCGCCTTACTTGTTTATTATGTGTACCGAGGCTTTAATTGCAAACATAAAATGGCTAAGAGAGAAAAACAATTAAGCGGAATGAAGGTGGCCAGAGCTTGTACATCGATATATCATCTGCTCTTTGCAGATGACAGCCTCTTCTTTTGCAAGGCACAAAAAGAAGAATGTCAAACCATTCTCAGGATATTTAAGGACTATGAGGCTGTATCAGGTCAACTAATAACTTTTCAAAAATCTTCAATCCAATTTGGACATAAGATTGAGGAGTCTAGCCGTCAGGAGCGGGATATCTTAGGAATTCAGAATTTAGGAGGGACGGGATCTTATTTAGGACTGCCAGAGAACCTCGGAGGGTATAAGATACAAGTTTTTGGATTTGTGCGGGATCGATTGAATAGCAGGATAAATGGCTGGACTTTTAAGTTTTTTACTAAAGGCGGAAAGGAAGTAATCATTAAATCAGTGGTCACGGCTTTACCAAATCATGTGATGCCTTGCTATTGCTTACCAAAGGCAACGGCAAATAAACTGACGAGTGCAGTAGCAGAATTCTGGTGGAGTCCAGGTGGCAACACAAAAGACATGCATTGGAAATCATGAGATAAAGTATGTATAAATAAGGATGAAGGAGGTTTGGGTTTTAAAGATATCACTGATTTTAATGCAGCGATGCTTGCAGCTTTGGCATCTGATTGAAAAACCAAATACTTTGTTTTCTCGAGTTCTTAAAGGCAGGTACTACAGGAATGCCTCACCCCTGGAACTGATATGATCATATTGTCCATCATATGGCTGGCGGAGTATTATTTATGCTAGATTTCTGGTTTGCAAAGGACTAATTAAAAGGGTGGGATCAGGATCATCCATCTCTGTATGGAATGATCCTTGGCTCTCAACTACTCTCCCGAGACCAGCAAATAAAAAAAAAAACAGTTATCCTGACCTTACGCAAACTTGGAACTCGCAGGCTATTCAGGATTTAGTGGACCCCCAGGATGTAAAAGTTATAGAAAGCATACCACTGAGCAGGACTCATATGGTGGATAGGGGTGGATGGTATTTTACGAAAAATGGGAAATATACGGTCAAATCGTGTTATCAAATAGAACGGGTTTATCAAGACAAGGAAAAACCACCAGTATTGATTGGACCCACAGTTGATACACTAAAAGCGTTATGCTGGAAAGTACGGTGCCCTCCAAAGATTAAGCACTTCTTATGGTAATTGGTATCAGGGTGCATAGCCGTTAAGAAAAACCTGCAAGCGAGAGGGCTACAAGGGGATATATGTTGTGCCAGATGTGGAGCTTCAGAGGAATCGATAAACCATGTGTTTTTCGAATGCCCTCCAGCGCGTCAAGCTTAGGGCTCTCTCACAGATACCATCAAACCCAGCTATTTTTTCCACTAGTTCTGTTTTCACAAATATGGATCATCTATTCTGGAGAGTTTACCCGAAAATGGATGATCATCAATATTCTGGATTCTATGGTACATTTGGAAAGGACGTAATAACAAGGTTTTCAGTAATTTGGACATTGATCCCAGAGAAACGATCAAATTGGCGGAAACATAATCAACACTTTGGGCTGAATCACAAGTTTTGAACACGCAGAGAGCATAACAACATGTTGAGGTTTTGAATTTACCGTCAATTCCTGGGCGTTAGTGTTTCATAGATGGTTCTTGGAAAGATAATCTTTTCAGGACAAGGTTGGTATAGCACTCTGGAAGGTTTTGATGGTTTGATGGGAGCTCGAAATGTCAGGGCAAGTCTTTCCCCTCTCCACGCGGAGGTGGAAGCGCTACTTTGGGCAATGGAATGTATGAGGAATTTGCATCAGTTTCGGGTCACGTTTGCAACGGATTGTTCTCAATTGGTGAAGATGGTTTCCGAACCAGAAGAATAGCCGGTGTTTACAAGTTATTTGGAAGACATCAAGACCCTGCAAGAAACTTTTCTCAGCTCAGAGATCATTCATGTACCACGAAAGCAGAATTTGAAGGCGGATAGTCTAGCACGAAGTGTCTGGAAACAACCATCTTTCGTCGTTCACATGGAAGCGGAGCTTCCGAGTATGGTTTACGGAGTTAGTATAGTTTGTTTAAGTTGATGACAAAAAAAAAATCAAATCGAGTACTTATAGATCAAAACTCACACATCTCTTGTTGTAACAAAAAGATCCTTCTCAAACAACGTTTAAATCATGGTTTCTAGAACTTTTCTCTTTTCAAGATTAACAACGACAAATAAAACTACCAATTTTTTTTATTTTTAATTCGATATCTGATATGATTTTCGTATAAATAAAATAAAAATTTAAAACACTGAAAACAAAAGATTAATATAAAATCATATTATTTTATTTGAAAATAAAATTATTTATTTTTAAAAAAATCTTATAACTAATACAATAAAATTAATAAATAAAGTTTTATAAAACTTATATAAAAATTATATAATTTATATATAAGTTTAAAATATGTGCATATATATAATTAACTGAACCAAATTTCACTTTTAAAAATATTAATATTTAGAATTAAATTCTTTTTACATATATTTCATATTAAGATTTACTTTGTTTCATGGAGTTACAGTTACTTGAATTTTTTAACTGAATCGAAAAAGATAAAAAATCGGATTAAATATGTAAATATTTTATCTAGCTCTAGAATAAAATATACTTAAAACTAAAGAAAGGCTATGGCATTGTTTAAAAATAGCGATAGAGAATGGTATGATTCCCTAATTCTCTACTAGCCCGAGTGTTCAAAGGAAATAACTACTTCCCTACATCAAACTTTTTTAGAATCAACAATTGTTAGCATCTAAGGGTTAAAATGATTTTTCAAAAAAAAAAAATTGTTGTGCATGAATAGTCTAGTGATTGTTAAAAGTTAGGGATCGGTGAAACGAAAACCATGTAAAATCGATCTTCCTTTGGTTAGCAAATCGCCTAATATGAATCAAATGATTTATTATTTAATTTCCACATTTTTGGTTTCCTAAAGTTTTAACCACTAGACCAATTTATCACTAGTAAGTTTTTTTGATGAAGCTGTTTATTAAAAATTGTAATTCTTCCTTTTTTTTTACCTACGCATGAATTTAATTGTAAATATTTGATGCCTAAATAAGAAAACATTGTTATATCCACCCTAATCCGAATTAAGGGCATGGCTGGCGTAACCGCAACAGTTTCGGTTGCGGGAGTTTGCGGATGCGGATGGTTGCGGTTTTAAGCGTTTTCTAGAGACTTGTACAACTGGTATAGCGGTTAAAAATTGGTGCATTTGCGGGACTTTTATGACTGGTAAACTACCAAACGCAACTGTTAAATAATAAATTAACAATATTTATATTTTATATAATTATAAAAGTATTAAAATCATTATATTATAATAAATATAAAATTATATTTATAAAATTATAATATTAAATTTTAAAAATTATAGAAAATATTTTTGTTTTAAAGTTTTATAATATAAATTAAATTTTAATATGTATACATTTTACAATTTATATTATTTCAATTTAAAATTTTTATTTAATATTTTTAGTTTTATTTTTATTTTTATTTTTTAAGAAAACAAATTTACCCTCCCGTAATTGCCCGCAACTGCAAACGCTAGCTGGAACCAGCTTTTTATTAAGAGGTTCGGAGATTTGTAGCGTTTTCTGTGATTGTTTCAAAACGCCAATAACCACTACCAACCGCAAAAGCTGCGTTTGCGGGTGGTAGCGGGGAAACTAGTCAAATCCTAAATAGGTAACATCCATATCTTATAATTTTGACACAAAAGGTTAGATTTTGTTTTAAAAGACCAAAATCTAGTTTAGATTAAAAATATGATCTAGCCACAAACTGTCTTATTTTAGAAAATACATTTTTGAGATATTATTTTAGGGTCTGATAAGTTTTTTGTTACCGCCACTACAAACGTAACTTCTGCAGTTGATAGAGATTATTGGTGTTTTGAAATAGTTAGAACACGCTATAAATAATTTCAAACCGTTTCGAACCTCTTAAAATCAAAAATTGGTTAACGCGAACGTTTATGGTTGAATAAAGAAATATAAAAAGAAATTCTAGTCTTTTTCAATTTTAAAGTAAAAATACAATACATTTTCTTTATTTATTTATTTAAATTCACAAACAGTATCATTATTTATTTTATAAAAACTTCAAACTAAGAATATTCACTGAATAAACATAATATTATTATTAACTATATCATATATATAATTATTATATTTATCACAATAGTATATTTTAATATTTTATAATGTTATAATATATTAATATTTGTAATTTATTATTAAATCATAGAAATATATTATAATCAATCAGTCATAAATATTTTGCAAACTCATCAATTTTTAATTGACATACTAATTGAACAAATTACTAAATAACGCTAAAAACTATAATTATCTATATCCACAAATATCTATAACTGAATGTGTAATCGTTGCGTTTCAACCAGATTTTTATTATATAAGAAAGTTTAAGTAATTTAAATGTAGATTTTGTTGTTTTTCTGTACAAATTATAGAAAAATAGATTTTCTTGTTTATCTTGGAAATAATTTGTCGACAGCTGTTTTACCGATTTTTTGAATCGCACTAGTTTATGCAGACATGTTCCTCATAAGAACAACATGACACCTCATCACAGATTCATAGTCATATGTCACCGCACAACTATATAGGAACATGTTATTTAGATGTCGCAATATTAGGTACAAATTGAGCTTGTTACTTACATACAAAGTATGTATATAGATATATTTGTACATAGCCGGCTCAGAAGATAAATCACCCTTCTTTTCTTTTATCAACTGTTTATTTGAATGATACCAAATTTTGATCGGACGTAATTTTTTTAAAAGATATCTAACCGTGTCTGATTTATATGGATAAAAATTACTCTTCTGATCTTAGCCTCTTTGTTAAGGAATCTGTTTAACCATTATTTCTCCGGAAATATGAAAAAGGTTTGTATTTTCAAAGTTATCTTGTAGACTTCAGACACATCAATCTCCGGAGATACTAATCTATCGGGGTTGTAGTCATATCCATTAGATCTAAGTAATCTCTCTCAAAACGAATCGAGATAATCCTTATATCTCTTATGCATGAAACTATTCAAAGTGATTCTTCCATCTCCGCGTGTAAGGTTGAGAGGCTTACGTTGCACACACGAGTTCCAAATGATTTCATACCTATTTGACCTTTAAGACTCCACCATTGGCTACTTACATTACCTTTATCGATCTATATAGTAACGATTTGGCAAGTTAGGACTCAAGGTGTTCAAAAGGATATTGTCTCAATAACTATAATCGGAGGATCGTCATGATCCTCATTCACTTTCTCTTTTTGGTTAGTTTTTCTCCAACATTCTGTCTAAAAGGTTGCAAGATGGAGAGAATTAATTGAGGAGATGACATTCCTATTAAAGAGTTTGCATGTCTCATCTTCCAGATATTCAGCAGATCTATGGGAATGTATCGAATTGTGGTTTCAGTGGAATCAACTTATTCCATTTCAAAACAGAAAACTCATGTTTCGGTATATATATACTCGGTAAGTAATCCGGAGAGGACGGATAATCCGATAAAACTGAAACCTGCAAAACTGAAATACATTAAAAATGGTTAATCGACTCCACTGGACTATTACATTTAGGTAAGCCACTAAATCAACTGCTTAAAGCTAGAACATATTCTTACTTGGGATTTTCATATTAATAATTTTTTAATATAATATATATATACATATATAAATATATAAATATAATTTATCACTTAACCATTAGAAAATTTTTTTAATAGATTTTGTTCATGTAAAGTTTGGATCATCACATCCACTTGATGATTTGTGGGGTCAGTTGACACCACAAAAAGTAACAAAAATTTCATTTTGTAGGCTGTTTTCATTTATTGTTTGTAGCAAATAACAAAAATCTAATTTGTAGGCTATTTTTATTTATCGTTTGTAGCGTAGTTAGTTACATAGTATAGAGAATGTAATAACTTGTATATTTCAGAACACTGTGTACAGAGAGTTATATACAGAGACTACTAGGGTTACATTCTAATGACACTATGATCCTTTACATATATAGACTTGTTTCCTTAATACACCCCAGCAAGATGGAGGGGTCTTGGAGACTCCAATCTTGGAACATGCTAGATGAACCTTCGAGCGAGACAACGGTTTTGTTAGATCATCCGCCAACTTATCATGTGTTGAGACATGGGAGACATGAAGAGAACCTGTTTGAATGAGGTTCCAAATAAAATGATAGTCAAGAACAATGTGTTTCATTCTTGAATGGAACACTGGATTAGCACAATGGTACGTTGCTCCGACATTATCGCAATATATATTCGGTGCCACAGGTAGTCTGATCCCGAGTTCTTGAAGGAGAGAACAGAGCCATCTTACTTCTGATTTTGTGTTTGTCACTGCCCGATACTCTGCTTCTGTTGATGATCTCGCGACACCACGCTGTTTCTTGGAGGACCAGGAGACAGGGTTACTGTAACACCCCCAAACCGTTCTAGGTCAAATTCCATCCGATCGGCCGCCCAACAATCAAACAAGAACATAGACGGCCAACCAAGCTTCAACGACTAGTCGTGCAACAATCAAAAGAGAACATGCACGACCAATCTCTCAACCTAGACCGATCCAAAGATGTCACAATTTAGTTCACCGAAACAGATTGACCAAGGTACCAAATGAATTCAGACCTGTAGCCATCCCGTCGCGGATCACTAGTTCCTCGAGACCATGGTCTAAGGCTTTACAACCCATACCACGATCACGAGTTGTCTTAACCCGGACAAG
Organism: Brassica nigra; assembly: GCA_016432835.1. NCBI lineage: Eukaryota > Viridiplantae > Streptophyta > Magnoliopsida > Brassicales > Brassicaceae > Brassica > Brassica nigra. Next base: position 45,975,679 of record CM028246.1, read on the forward strand.
GTTAATATCAGACGGAACCCAAGTTAAATATAAAAATAATTTTATTAATATAACAACTTGGATTACAACATTCTTAAACAAATACAAAGGAGTTTTGAGGCCTGGCCAAAATACTAAAATACAAACGTTTCATCAAAAGTATATAATACAAAGGGCAACAAAAACTACACTGGCTCGCCACGTTCTTTGCACTTCACTACTGGTTACCTGCAAACAAAAGAGGTTTTCAACGAGTATGAGCGCTAATCGCTCAGTGAGTTACGGCTCCCTCTAACAATCACAATGATCCCCCCCCCCCCATAAACCCAAAATAACACACGGCAATCAATCAATCAACTAAAATCAGAAAGGACTAAAACATAAGACCATTTTCTAGAAAACGACTCGAAAAACTTTCTTTCAAAAGGGCTCGCACATTCGATCCTGTCCCCCAGACAGGCACACGCATCTCATAACCCCAAAGGCACATGAGAATCGGCCATCAACCCTCCACGGCCCTCAGGGTTCACTGTGATGCGTCCCACAACCCTTTGTGTATCCGGGATGTTACAGCCCGCCGGGTTCACTGCACGCACCCCACAGCCCTTCGTGCATCCATGGGAACATACCGTCGGATGTACTCGGCCATGGGCTGCAATCCCGTCGCTCCGAATCACGAGTAAAACCAAAACGACTCTTTTTCGTAAAAACCAATTTATCGGATAAAACCGAATAAATTAAACAAGAAATCAACCAAGCAACAACAATAATCAAGCAATCAATAAATAAATCACATAATCAATCCTAACAATTAATCTAACATGCAATTCTAACGATCAACCTAACAGCAATTCCGAAAAAAAAAACAATTTAACATGCAAATAAACACGCAATCTAGCAAGCGATCCTAACAAACAATCACACATAACCATAACTCACAGCGCTTCGGATGAATGGTCTCTAACTAAGGTTGAAAAGGTCAGATCCTAACTCCTCCGAACTCCTCCTAGCAATCTACACTTCCCGACCCGAAAACTTCTCGAAAACTAAGCTAAAAGACACTTTCTCTCACTAAACTCTCTCACACTCCCTCTCTCTCTAAGGTGAGACATGGTTTTGGGATGGAAAAATGGCAAGGGATGGGTCTTATTTTACAGAGAATGAAGACCAGTGCATGTCCGGTGAGGTGGCAACGCATGGAAGCTCTCCGGTGACAAATGGCGACGGCGGCGACAAATGGCGCAACTCTCTCTCCTCCAGCCAACAAGTGTCCATCTTCTAGAATAATTGCTGAGGAAGAGACACCTGTCTATCTTCTAGAAGGTCTGTTCAGATGTTGACACATGTCCTCCCCTTTCGACCAATCAAAAATCGACACGTTCTTCTCCCTCGACCAATGAAAATGCGCCACATCACCAAGTGTACTTCTGACCAATCAATTCTTGACACGTCATCATCTTAAAAAACCCTCAAATGAATATATTTGGTGAGAAAAAAACTCCTGAATGCTCCGTTCTTGATTCATTGCTTGCATCTCGCTCGATTAGCCGATTTCGGCAGTTTCGACCAAAATCGCGTTCTTTCCAACTATCTTGATTTTTCTTCGACCAAACTCCATATTTTGACTTCAAAAGCCTTATGAAATGTTCTTAAGTTTCTCCCAATACTCCCTGGTGTGTGCTTCCCCTCTTCGTCCATCCACTTGACCATTCCCGCTCCCGACTCGACCAAAACGCAAAATACCCGAACCATCTGAATTCTTCTTCGATAAAAAGTCTTCTTTTAGACCATGCACACCATCCCAACCAATGTTTTCCTAATCTAAAGGTTTTGTTTTTCTTGACCACAAACTACCCTAAAACAGGGTCACTTTAATTACGGTTGTAAATAACAAATGTATTGGTGGAGATATAATCATCAGTATTGCATGCCCAGTCTGCATCCGAAAAACCATGTAAGGTAAGAGGAGAAGATTTGGCAAGGAAGATCCCGTGTGTTGTGGTTCCTGGTAAGTAGCAAAGAACCCTCTTAGCTGCTTTCCAGTGCTCATTGTGGGTTGGTGCATGAACTGAGAGAGCCGACTTACAGCGTATGAAATATCTGGTCGCGTGAAGGAGAGGTATTGAAGGCTTCCGACGACTGATCGATATTCTGTTGCATCTGGAAGAAGACTCCCACCATGAAGAGTAAGCTTAGGCATTGTTGGAAGTGGTGTTAAAACATGTTTGGCGTCTTGCATCTTTGTCTTAGCAAGGAGATCTGTGATGTATTTTTGTTGTCTTATATGAAGACCTTCGACAGTTCTCATAAACCAAGGAAGTAATGAAGATCTACAGGATCCTTGATTAAAAAACGATCAGCAAGGGAGTTGAGGTCATGATCGATGGTGGGCGAGTGATTACCAGTGACAATTATGTCATCGACGTAGACCAAGACGTATGTGCAGGTGCCATCTTTGATTCTTGTAAACAACGAAGCATCTGCTTGAGAGTTTAAGAAACCAGAGCTGAGAAGATGATCTTTAAGCGCCATGTACCAGGCTCGCAGTGCTTTTTTAAGACCGTAGATTGCCTTTCATAGTCTACAAAGATGTGTCGGTCCGTCTTTGTCAACGAATCTAGGAAGTTGTACCATGTAAACTCTTCCTGAAGATCTCCTTGGAGGAATGCGTTATTAACATCCAATTATTTTATTTTTCAGTCGCCGACTACTGCAATGTCGAGAACCAAAACCTGATTGTTGTCTTTTTGATAACCGGACTGAAGGTCTCCGCGTAGTCGATGCCATACTTTTGGTTATAACCTATAGCAACCAGTCGTCCCTTATGGGGTTGATATACTATGGATTTTACCCATTTTCAACCATGGTATATAAACATTTTTGGATACATTTATCATGTTTTAGAGTCTTTTTAGAGAAATTACAGGTTCAGGTACTTATTTGAAGAAACTGATGCTTTTGGGACATTTTGGACTGCTTTTACACATGGAGAATCGATCGATACTTGAGAAGAGACATCGGTCGATCAAAGCCAATAAAAATCAATCGATGACCGTTCTGTACTATCGATCGATATGGAGACCACTCGAGGATTATTGACAAATTAGAAGATTTCGAGTTTCACAAAGTATCATTATTTACAACTTAAGTCCCTGGCCGCCTGTTAGGCTATATTAATTAGGGTATTGTATCATTTGAGAGGCAGACTTGCCTAGAGACCTAGTTTGGAGGAGAGAAGCCATTTGGCTACTATTAGAGAGAGAGCTTAGGATTGGAGAGATAGATCTGAGACTACATATTAGAGAAGATCTTGAACTCCCTATTTTCCATACTCTTTACTCTCTGTGTTCTTTATTTTATTTAAGAGTTATTCAAACCATCATGATTTTGTCTCTCATGAATATGTCTGAGTAAACCTTATTGTTAGATTTAGGTTTCTCATAAGGTTGAATTATGTACTTATAATATGACTGCTGTTAGGGTGTTTTAATTAGTTCTTTCATCCTAATTGCACTTAATGCTAAATTTAGGATTGATCACCGTTAAATTTAGATCTTAGGATTAATTGAGATAAGCAATAGTTTACCTTCAATCCCTGAATCAAACTAGTGTGATCTAACTGACTAGATGCACACGAAAGTTGGTCTAGAAAGTTATAGAACATCATCAAACCCACTCGCCAGGCTTGCTAGAAGAACCGTCGATCGACGCGACTATCGTTGCATCGGTCGATAGTTTGAAAGGTGTATAGATCGATATGCATAACATCATAACGCTCGACAATGTCTTGTGTCAATAAACGATCGTTGAGATCCGAGATCTAGTCAAAGAAAACCCAACTGGTTTTACCTCCTGTTTGAGTTCGAGAACAAATCAATCCCTTAAGTCTAAGCTAAGTTGCATAAACTTCATACCTGAGATAATACCTGAATCTAGATATTCTCCTAAACTAAAAACAACTTCAACCTAAGTTACCGAACAACTACCTTGTTCACCCAATATTTACTGCTTTCAAACAAATAAAACCTTTCAGTCTAGCTTATTTCTAATACCTTAAACCTACTGTGTAATCCTAGAGTCCTTGTGGATCCGATTCCTAAGTATTACAATCGAACCTCTTATTTGAGAGAGTAATTCACTCCTTAGGGTAATTTGAGTGATATCAAATTTGGCGCCGTTGTCGGGGACTCCTTCTTATTACCATTAGATTTAGTTTAGAAATTAGTATAGACTTCGTTACAATAAATTTTGCTAAGTTTTCCTTCTACCCATGTTTACACAGGTACTAAGAATGGAGAACATAGGTTCCGGCCAAGAATCGATCGACATGGAGATTACACAATCGAGCGACGTGGTGACCAATAAATCGATCAGCACGCAGCTACCAACATCGATCGATACCGCCCAGCCGGAAGCAGGTAAGTCTTCTTTTACCGCACTTGCTAATGAGAAAGTAGTCCAAACTGAACCAATAGGTCAATTAAGCAATGCAACTAGCCAAACTAAATTTAAACAAGTGTCTGAAATCCCTGTTAAAATTAATTCCACCTTGAACAAAGGTGAAGAAACAAAATTGCCTTTGCAAGACTACATAAACCCTGGTAGGACTTATTCCAATAAGTCCGCTATTAGAATACCAGGAGACGATACCAAGAAATCTAAGTTTAACGCTGATTATTAAAGTATGGTACGTCAAACCCCTTTCCGTGGATCTCTCTCAGAGCATCCTCAAGACCACATCGAGAATTTGGAAGAATTAATCCCAGACGAATACAACCATTGCAAACTGTTCTCATTTTCCTTAGAGGGGGAAGCCCTTAGATGGTTGAACTGTTTAGGAACAGGATCCCTTACTTGCTGGAAGTAAATTAGAAACGTCTTTCTTAAAAAGTTTTTCGATGATGCGCGCTACTGGGAAGTGAGGAGGCGAATTTTCGCATTCCGCCAAGATCCACGAGAATCGTACAAAAACGCCTGGGGAAGATTCAGGAGCTATGAACTTGAATGTCCCCACCATGGTTATCCAGAACCACAATTCCTTAACATCTTCTATGGTGGTGTTAACCTAAACTACAAAACTACGCTCGACATAGCGAGCGAAGGAAGTTTCACCACTAGAAACCCCGAAGATGCAAGACGCCTTATCGAAAAAATAGCGACAGGAGATAAGCCAAGTCTCGCAGAGATAAGAATTCCCTCGACTCGTCTCATTCTTTTCTAAAAGAGCAGAACCGATCTGACGTATTCCAGATTGACGATGATGCTTTCTGATATGGGAGAACAGACCATTCAGACCCTCATCCTGTGCTTAATATCGATAGCTTTACCCGAGATTATGACATTGCTGTGAAATCACGCACTGGAAGGGAAAGGTTTAATATAAAACAAGCCTTTACTGGAAACCGTAAGACAAAGGCAGATTTCTACGGAAAAATAAATATCGTTTACGGAAAGTTGATGGAGAAAACCGAATCCTTAAGCAAACACATCCGGAGATTAGAAAGCCAAGTAGCTGAAATTGTGATTGCCATAAAGTGAGAGGCCGGACGTCTCCCTGGGAGAACTGACTCAGACCCGAGATGTCAAGTCAGTGCCGTAATGCTGCGGAGCGGAAAACGTCTCACGACAAGTACGAGAGACGACTCTAATACTGTTAAACCCACCGAGACTGTCAAGACGGGCAAAAGCAATTCCCAACCTATACTTCTGGATGATCCAGACGCTGACCCAGAATCCTCTCACGAAAACGGAAAATCTACCGCTGAAAAGAATAAGGAAAAGACGATAGATTTGGAAGGAGAAGATTATGAATCAGAAATAGAGGCCGAAATCGATCGGCAATCTAAGGACCGTTTCGATCGACAAGTAAGGCCCAATGTCGATCGACATGCCACTAGCAAGGTCGATCGATGACCAACTTCCAATGAACCAACAATCGGAAGGGTTTATAGGACCCTACCCCCTTTTCCTCCCAACAGTAAGCAAACTAAGAAAGAATTAGAAAACGCGATCTGCAAGAAAGCGTTAGATAAAATCTCTATAGAGATGCCCCTTAGTGACGCTATGAAAATAGCACCTTTAATAAAGAAATAAATGAAAGATATGATATCCCCAAGCTATCCAAATGCGGAGCATAGCGTGATGATGGTATCAGGGGAAGTCAATGCTGTGATTCAAGGACAAACTCAGATCAAAAGACCTGACCCTGGTAGTTTCGTCCTGGACTGCAACATACAAAATGCACGATTTCCTTGATCTCTTTGTGATCTTGGCTCTAGCGTAAATCTTCTGCCATACTCTGTGGCAGTATCCTTAGGATACGATGAATTCATATCGACTCCGATAACTTTGGTTCTAGCTGATCGATCTATCAGGGTACCCGAAGGGATACTCGAGGATGTGCCCGTAAGGATTAACGGTTGCCTTGTGCCTATGGATTTTGTTTTGTTGAAATACAGACAAGAACCAAAAGATCCCCTCATATTGGGTCGACCATTCCTAGCTACGGCTGGAACAATCATTGACGTGAAGGAAGGACGAATAAATTTGAACATCGGAGACTTCTCAATGACCTTTGATATGGAAAAGATGATTAAACGCCCCTTGATTGATGATCAAGCCTTTTACGTGGAAGGAATCTCTGAGCTGGAAAATGAATCTTTCTTGGGTATATGCTCAGGTGACCCCTTGAAAAACGCTCTTACCAATATCGAGGGAGAAATTTTCAGCATAGATAGTAGAGAAAACGATTACTTGAACTTAATGAACGCGAGCATTAAGGTAGAAAATATCGAGGAAGATGATGACTGGATATTATTGTCGATCGATATCTCCGAGAGGCCATCGATCGACAATCGTCTTCATCAGTCAACTGGTGTAAGGACAAAGCACCAAAGGTTGAATTGAAGCCACTTCCAGCCGGTCTTAAATATGCATTCCTCTATGATCAATCTTACCCCGTCATCGTAAATGCCAATCTTACTAATGGAGAACTCGCGCTATTGTTAAACAACTTGCGCAAGTACAGGAAAGCCATCGGGTATTTTCTCGATGACATTCCTGGCATCTCTCCCGACCTTTGCATGCACCGTATTCATTTGGAGGACGATTCAAAATCATCAATAGACTAGCAAAGGAGATTAAACCCGAATCTAAAAGAAGTAGTAAAGAAGGTAATTATTAAGCTTTTAGATGCTGGAGTTATCTACCCTATCTCGGATAGTAAATGGGTAAGTCTTGTGCATGTTATCCCCAAAAAGGGAGGTATTACAGTAGTAATGAACGAAAATGACGAGCTTATTCCTACGCGTATCGTCATAGGACATCGGATGTGTATTGACTATAGGAAACTAAATGCCGCTTCTAGAAAGGATCATTTTCCCCTACCCTTCTGTAGGAGATGGATTGCATCCCTTCGCAAGGCCTATTAAATATGGAAGCCTAACTCGTCAAGACGGTCTACTCAACCCTCAAAGAAGAAAGGGACAGCTCGGCTTCGGAGCACCTCTAGCCACGCGGCTAAAATGGCTTATTTGGAACCGACAGACGAAGACGTTCTAGTAGGCCGACTCTAAAGCCCGTTTAGTAGAAAAGCCCAGCAAGGACCAAGACGAGTTAGGGCGAACAACAAGACAACCTATAAAAGGAAGGAAGACAGCATGGAGAAAGGGGATTCAGACTTTACACACTCGCTTGAGCGGCTAGATCTAGGGTTTTTAATAAGTTCATAGATACTTTGTATTTCTCCGACTATTTCGTCACTCTTTCCATCCGTTTGTAAACACTTACCTCAGATCTATAAAACGTCTTTGTTCGCCCCGTTTCTCTCTTTATATTGTTCTTGAACCAGTTTCCACCCAAACAATTTGGCGCCCACCGTGGGGCCTAGAACAAAGTAGCGTTACAGATCCATCATGCCTGGAGATCCGAGTACCTCCGCGACGCCGGGAGGAGCCAAATCCACCCTCCGAACCGAGACCCCTCCGCCGACTTCATGAGCTCCGTCATGGCGCGCTTCGCCAACAGGACGAGATACGAAGCAAACCAAGCTCAACTCGCTATGCTCGTTTGGCGCTGACAGCCTCCGGACAAACGAGTAACCCTCGACCTTTCCGACGACAACTCTTCAACACTAACCCTACGGTTCCAGCGCCGCCCCCGAAGAGTTAGAACCCATGAGACTCCCTCCGCAGCTCCAGCGGGTCCAGACTCACAACCATACGAGATAGCCGCTCCAAACTGAACTTTCAGCAGATGAGCTCCACCATTCACAAGGTCACTAGTGCTGCGCCACAGAGAGCGCCCGCCTCCACCAGCGTACCCGCTCACCAGCTGACCGACGCCAACTTCAAAAATAGAAAGATGCGGCCCCACAGTACAAACCTGGTGGCTGTCCCGGAGCATATGACAGCCTTCAACATCGCGATGGCTCGCGATCGACTACCGATGATGAGAAGGATGCGCCTGTCAACTGTTCGTGGAGACACTTCACGAACAAGCTTTAACCTGGTTCTCAGGACTCTCGAGAACTCCATCAGCAGCTTCAGGGAACTTTCGCCGCTTCACGAAGACCTACATCATGTTTGCCAAGCGAAACGCTTCCAGCTTATGGAACCTCAAGCATCGAAAGACCAGAGCCTTCGACTTCATGGAGCGCAAATCGGTCGTGTCAGGATCGACATCCCTGACCACATCGCCATCGACGCCTCGATGAACACTCGCGACTTGATTCCAAGTTCGAGAGGACTTGTATCGAAGCCCTTCCACGCCTCTCCAAGACGCCATCGCCCCGCACAACTTCATCCGCATGGAGGAAGATACCAAAGCAATCCTGGTTAAGCATGGCGTTGCAAAGACACCGATGCCTAAACCCGAAGCAAAGCAGAGCCACGCCAGCACGCCCATGCCGATAAAACAATCCAAGAACGGTCTCTTGTTGTTGTCGACGAAAACAACCGACCAGTCACGAAGCTTCGACGCAGCGAGCCTTGGAACGTGTACAATCGCGACTGCAGCCCTGAAAAATTCTGCTAGCCCTGCCACGCCAGCTCCACCCACTACCCACGCCACTACGGGTGCGGATCCTCTAAAGGAGTTGACCTCACCAAGCACTGCAAATACCACGATGTCAAGGGCACGACACATCTGAGTGTCGGATGGCGTCGCCAATTCCTTCGAAGGTTGAGCGGCGACTTCAAAGTCCAACCTCCAAAACCAAAACAGAAAACCGCAAGAGTTGGTCCAAGAATAAGAAGCGCTACCAACGAATTCTGGCGGTAAGGGCGGAGCAACGCCGAGAGAATAACAAACCCGCAGACGACGCTGACAACGACGCCTCGGCGGACGAGGAGCAACCGGCAAATCGACAACGCATCGGCGATACGCTCAGCATCCCCTATCGTCGACGATGAGGATGAGTGCCCACCAACGCCAGACTTGGAACCTCCTCAGCTAGGCCACAACATGCGATGAAGTCAACTGCGCCGACCTTCGCTTTAAGCTCCTAGCCAGCAAGTCACAACGTCTGGAAACCGCCGAGCATACCTGCCGACCGATTCGCCACCATCTGCGCTGACCAACTCAACGCCAGGAAACCGATTTACGCGTGCGGCTCAATCGCTCAAGCCAACAGATCTTAGGAGGCGGTTAGAGCGACCAACGCCATCGACAAACCGGTGCCATCGGCCGGACGACCAGAGCGTCTGTGGACCTTCGCGTTCTTAGATATCAAACGAACGATCGCGACCACGCATTGAACGCCATCTTGGCTCGTCACCCTGGCGACTCTGTCCGTTCAGTCAAAGATTACCGGCCAAGCAACCGCCGCGATGGCCCACGGCCGCCGAGCCACACCCGATCAGCTTTTCTTCCGATGATCTGATTGGAGTCCACGTCCCACAACGCATCCCTTGCTAGTCGCCCTCGAAATCGGTGAATATGATGTAACCAAAGTGCTGATTGACACAGGCAGCTCCGTGACCTTATTTTTCGAGCAACGCTGGAAAAGATGGGAATCGATCTCGCCAGTAAAACCTTCGCCGAGGACGCTGACAGTTTCAACGGTTCTTCGAAACCATTCTCGGCACAACCGTCTTTCCGTCCGAAGGGCGTACCAGGGCGGTTAAATTCGCCGTGGTTAGCACCAAGGCACCCTATCACATCATCCCGGACACCATGGATACACTCGATGCAAGCAATACCGCCTACCTACCACCAGTGCATCAAGTTCCCGGGGTAGACGGGACAGTCAAAACCGCCAGCGAGACCAGCAAGCCGCGAGACCTGCTGATAGCCACCGTGAAGCTACAGCGCTCATCATCCCTCGTTAACGCTGTTTCTCATCCCAGCTTAACCTATCCTCGAAGGACGAGATCCTAGAGATGCCGATAGACGATTCCGACCCCAGCAAGACGGTACGAATCGGCGCTTCTGGCCGACGACATGCAGCGGCACTACTCACATTCCTTAGAAATAACGTATCCACCTTTGCATGGTCCCTATCGGACATGAAAGGGATCGATCCGCTATCACAACCCACGAGCTTAATGTCGACCCGCGATTCAAGCCCATCCGCCAGCGCGCAAATTAGGACGGATCGATCAAAGGCGTGAACGAAGAAGTCGAACGACTACCGGGCGCTCGATCACGAGGTTTGCTACCCGGTGGCTAGCTAACCCAGTAGTAAAAGAAGAACGGAAGTCGCGTCTGATCGACTTCACCGACCTTAACAAAGCTTGTCCGAAGGACAGCTATCCGCTACCGAGTATTGACCGCCTGGAGTCAACCGCAGGAAACGATGCTTACCTTCATGGACGCATTCTCAGGTTACAATCAAATTATGATGCACCCCGACGATCACGAAAACGGCCTTCATTACAGATCGAGGAACATACCGTTATAAAGTGATGCCCTTCGCCTGAAGAACGCCGACATACCAGCTGCTGTTAACCGCATGTTCGCAGACAAACTGGTCAAACTATGGAGGTATACATCGACGATATGCTAGTCAAGTCACTGCACGCTGAAGATCATCTTAGCCATTTACTGTTTTGAAGTACTCAACAAGTACGGAATGAAGTTAAACCGCCAAATGCACGCTTGAGTCTCCTCGCGACTTCCTCGGCTATATCGCTACCCAACGAGACATAGCCAATCCGGCAAATATCCGCCGTCCTCGACCTTCCTAGCCCCAAGAACAGGTTCAACGGTTAACTGGTCGCCGCCTTAACAGGTTTATCTCCGGATCGACCGACAAATGTCTCCCTTTTACGACCTTCTCCGGGCAATAAAAGTTCATTTGGGACGAGGTGCGAGGAGGCTTTCAACAACTGAAGAAGTACCTCACGACCGCCCGGCCCTTGCCGACGGCGAGACGCCCTGCCACTCTACATTGCGGTGTCCAGCGTGGTCAGCAGCGCCCTCATTAAAGAGGACCGAGGGGAGCAGAAGCCATCTTCTACACAAGCAGGCGCAAGACCGCCCGAGACTCGTTATCCAACCCTCGAAGATGGCCCTAGCCGTAGTAGGGCAGCGCGGAAGTTGCGCCATACTTCCAGTCGCACACGTTGAGGTACTCACCGATCAGCCGCCCGCACCGCATCGCAGACACAACCGGGCTGGTCGCCTCACCAAGTGGGCTGTGGAGCTCGGCGAGCTAGATATTACTTACAAAATCGAACAGCCGCGAAAAGCTCAGGTCCTAGCCGACTTCCTTGTCGAAGTTGGCACCAGAACTGGAGCAGGATTTGCAACCACTAAACCAGAACTGGATACGCATGTAGACGCCTCGACGAACAAAGGCTCAGCGCTGGTGTCCAACTCCAGTCCCCAACCGGTGAACTGATACGACAATCTTTCAGCTTTGGTTTCCCAGCCGAACAACGAAGCCGAGTACGAATCATTGATAGCCGGCCTTCGTTTGGCAAAGGCCGTCAAAGCAAAGCGTCTAAGCGCGTATTGTGATTCACAGCTAGTAGCCAGTCAGTTCAACGGAGATTACGACGCCGCCAACGACCGAATGGACGCCTACCTCCGTGTCGTCCAAGACTTAGCAAGAGAATTCAATTCTTCGAGCTCACTAAGGTGCCTCGTGCGATAACGCTTCGCGCTGACGCACTAGCAGCCCTTGGCAGCAGGCTCCGTGATCAAGTCAAGAAGACCATTCCAATACATCACATCGACGAAACAAGCATCAGCATTTCAGCCGAGCCGGTTACCATCGTCGCCCTATCAACGATTACTGAGATGACCCAGTCCGACCAACAGTCCGTTGACTGGCGCCGAGTTCATTAATTATCTCTCAAATGGTGTCTTGCCGTCCGAGAAATGGGAAGCCGACGACTAAAAGGCAAGCCATTACGGCCATGAACGATTTAACTATACAGATACAACGCAAGCGGGGTCCTCCTCAAATGCATCCACGGTGACGAGATCCGACGCGTAATGGCCGAAACGCACGATGGTGCGGGAGGAAACCACTCGCGGACGCACTAGCTTTGAAGATCAGAAACTCCGGTCTTTTCTGGCCGACTATGAACTCGGATTGCGAATCATACTCCCGCCGCTGCGATAAGTGCCAGCGACATGCTTCATTATCCACTGTCCAACCGGTGCTGCAGACGCCCACCGCCCCTACCCATTCATGCTGGGCTATGGACATCATCGGTCCTATGGTGTGTTCTCGAGGACGCCGCTTCATCCTAGTTCTAACCGACTATTTCACGAAATGGATAGAAGCAAGCCTTCTCAAGTGACCGACAAGGAAGTCCGCGTTTCGTCTGAAAACGCCATTTGCCGCCATGGTCTCCCGACGAGATAGTAACCGACAACGGCTCCCAATTTATGTCTGGAAACTTCAAAGAGTTCTGCATGAAAATGGAACATTCGCTAAGCCCCTCCACACCAAGGTACCCGCGAAGGGAACGCCAGGCCGAAGTCGCCTAACAAACTCATCATGGATGGAATCAAGAAACGCTTGACTTGAAGAAAGGCCACTGGGCCGACGAACTCGACGGAGTCCTCGAGCCATCGCACGACTCCAAGAGGGCGACCAAATCAACACCCTTCTCTCGCCTATGGAGTCGGCCATGGCCCCAGCTGAAGTAAACGCCAGTAGCCTCCGCCATTCCAAAATGCCGCGAACACGCCGAGCTCAATGAAGACATGCTCCTTAACGCGACTTGACGAACTGGAGGAACGCCGAGATCAAGCTCTGTTCAATCCAGAATTACCAGCACCAGATTGAGAGTTACTACAACAGGAAGGTCAAGGCAAGACCACAGGAGCTGGGCGATCAAGTTATGCGCAAGGTTTTCGAGAACACCAAGGAACTGAACGCTGGAAAACTCGGAGCACGGTGGGAAGGACCCTACAAGATAGTCAAAGTCGTCAAGCCTGGCGTCTACCGACTTCAGACATCCAGCGGAGAAGACGTCCCAAGGGCATGGAACTCCATGCACCCGCTGCTACTATTCGTGAAGACCCATCACTCTCCCGACTAAGTAAGGATCCAGCATCACCTTACTTAATCTCTTCGTCGGGAGCAGACCGCCAAACCCTTTACTTTCTTTACCGATCGAGTAGATGAACAAGCGTCACTTCTAACCGATCGACTAAAAACGCTCATTCTCTTAGGTCGGGTAGATGACCCCATGTCACTTCTACACGCCCAAAACCGGTAGATGCACACCCTGCGTCACTTCTACTCGCCCGAGTAAATGCGCCCTCAAAGCCACTTTTGCTCGGTTAAATCGAACTACGAACGGCTTGATCCTCCCCGAGGTACGTAGGCAGCCCTAACCGGTCCAGCTGTAACAACACCAAAGTCTAAAATTGGTTACGGTCGAACAAGAGACCAGAGCGATGTCCGTAATTCCGTCAACAGACGAAAACGCGACACTCGCACTCCACTAATCAGTCTTGTCCTGATCCGACACTTAGCTGAGGGACCGATGAGTCGCTGCCACCTATGTCTTCAATACATTGACCGACTCGAGAGTGAAATTCAAACCACTGTCCGAATGACGAGTGAATGTTTGGCCGACTGAACTCGTTATTCAATGGTCAGCTGGTCTGAAACCTTTACTCTCAACAAGCCACTCACATGTCACGTTTGGTCAACCCGAATAAAATTCGTGAACACTTAATCTCTTTAAGTTCAAATGGGTTCCAAACGACGAAGTAACTAAAGCCCGCCAAATCGGGCGGCTTACCGATAAAACAAACCACGAAGTTCAAATCTTACAACAAGGATAGACCCAGCAGGGCTACAAAATAAAAAGCAAAGGCAATCCGTAAAGTAAAAGCAATACAACAACATGGGAATAGTCAGGCCAAAGCCTCCCCAAACAGTAGGGTCCCGGCGCCATCAGCAGCTGCGCCTTTGGGACTTCGCTTGAATGACGTCGCCCGGCCTTTCTTCCGCTTCCATGGTCGGCACTTCGATCTCCACCCCATCGTTCTTCTCAGCGACCTCGCCCTCGAGATTAAGATCAGAAGCATTGCCGAGGGGAGTGACGGTAGCCGAACTCGCCGATTGACCCGCCGACCGCCGGAATGTCGAAGACTCTCGAAGCAGGAAGCCGCCTCTGATCCAACCAGACCATCATTCGATCCATACGGATCAAGTGCCGCTATGAACTCCTCGTTCAGGAACGGATTTGGGAGCACAAGAGGAGACAGAACGAGATCTTCCTCAGGAAGATCGCCGACCGCTAACTTAGCAACCGCGGCGTTATGAACCCTCTCCTGCTCAATAAAAACGTCAATCAGCTCCTGCGTAATCCCCAACCCTTCGTTCCTGATCATTTCCAAGCATTTTCGCGTCCCAGAAGCTTGACCGGATAGGTTCTGCTCTTTCTCGGATTCGACGCGACGAGCAAGGTAGTCACGCACGCGGCCGATGCAGCGACCAAACTTCTCGGTCATGGCCGACTGAACCCTCACCCTCTCCCGAGTGACCTCCAAGCTGCGCCAATCCCTGCCTTCCTCTTCGCCAATTTCTCCACAGCAGCGTTCCTCTCGGCCCGCAGCCTGGCGTTCTCCTTCTCCAGGACGACCTTCGCCTTCTCAAGCTCCCTTTTCGCGGCGCGGTCAGCCGCGAGTTTAGCTTCAATATCCTCGAACTTCACCTTGAGGATCTCTTTCTCTTCGAGAGTCTTCTCGCTGACCTTCTTACTCTCGGCCCTTAGACGCTCGATAACTCCGAGTCTCGTCTTAGCAAGCTTCGTCGAGGCGCCCAGCTCCACCATCGTTTGCTTCAACGTAGTGTCGTACTTCTCAACAAGAACATTCATACAACCATCGGCCTGAAAACCACAGAAACAAAATGTTAGCATTATACTCAGGGGGCATACATAAGACGGCTACTGGCGCCAATAAACTCGCATTATTCTTCTACCGCCTGTTCGCAAAGCTGATCGGATATAATCATCTTTAAAGAAAAGATCTCCGACAGGTGGCAACTCTCTCGGACCACCTCGAATCTGCCGAGTGAGCTCCGCGCACCGGTCCGGATTACCCACCAGCGGTGTCGCCTCGTCGTACCTGAACTCGACATGATCCTCGAACTCGATCCTGGTTCGCTTCCCGAGAGAACCTTCAGAAACACTAACTCTTCGTGGGCTGACTCGCGGTCTCTAGTCGGAGAAGCCGCTGTCGAAGCACCCCGCGCGATTTTCAAGAGAAGCACCCGCCACGCCTTCTTCGTGGGTTCCTGACGTCCACCGATTAGACTCAGGCCCAGGAGACTGCTGCACCTCGCCGGTCTCCCCATCTTTGGTCTTCTTCAACGCCCTCCGACACGCACCGCCGGCTTTCCACGCGGCCTTTTCCCCTTCTTCTTCTGCCTTCTTCTTCTTCAACTCCCCGAGGAACCCCACTAGGGACACTCCCGCCTTCAAGAGCAAGTTCCTCGGGTAGCAGAGCCTCGTTCCTCTCAATCTCCTCCCGGGCTTTCTCTTTCACGGGCTGGGAAGCAAGGGCGTCCACATCGGCAGGGTTGGAATCGTTTCCCTCGGCGGAGTCGGCTCCTACTGTCCTAGCCGGCTTCTTCAACAGCCGCAGTTTTCCCTCAAGGAGAGCCAAATCTGGAGTCCCGACATCTTCTTCGCTCTCTAAGTATTTTCTGCTGCTTCCGAGTGAAGAGAGTTAATCTCGACTTACGCGTTCCAACTTCCAGCGGATACTTCGATTCCCAATCAACTACAAAAAAAAAACGAGCGTGTCAAGCCGCGAGAGAAGACAATGTGAAGCTCAACGAATCAAGGAAAGTACCTCTCGCGATACGAGCCTGTCGACGACGTATCCACTCTCTGCTCACGTCCGCCAACGAAGGTGACTATGCGTAGCTATTCTCTGAAGCCTCGAAGAAGTTCTCCGATATGCAATCGCACACGGATGACGCTCGCAAAACAAAACAGCAAGATCAGGAAAGTTGTCAAACACACAAGCAGGCGACTATAGGTCTCTACCGATCTTCTTAACCCAACGAGCAGGAAAGTCATCCTCAAGCGGTTCTTCGAAAGACTGCTCGTCGGCCCTGATGTAAAAGTACGAGCGCTGCCAGTTCGTTGTCTTTTTGGGATGACCGGTAAGAACGTTGTAACTCGGACGCATCTTGACCGAGAATAAACAGTCTGCCTCAGCCTTCGTGGTTGTCAGTTCCTCAAACACCCTTACGGTCATTAAGATATCAAGCTCTGCAGCCATTACCATCAGCATGACCGCGTTACGGATCGAACCGATCTTTAACTGACTGATCGCGACGCCTCGCCGCCTAACATACGACGTGATCAACCGAGGTATTGGAAACCATAGCTTCCCGTGATCCTCAAAGTACGATTCGTACAAACATTGGTAGCCAATCGGAGGAGACCAAGGCCGCTGTTCCGCAGAAGGTATTATGTACGTCACGCCGACCCCTTTGTAACGCCTTAGCAGATCCCTCACGGAGCTATGGTTAGAGCGAGTCGCAAACACGTTCCCCCAGCGTTGACCATCGAACCACGGATCGCGTAGCAGTCCCGGAGGAAGCGGAGATAGCTCCTGGAAAGTCCCATCGGGACAGTAAACGGTTGGCCTGCACTCGATCTGATCGAAGCGAACACGTCGATGCCTCTCCCACAAAGTCTGTGGACTCGGGATATATGAATCCGAGTCACTGCCTCCTTCGCGGTCGGAGCCGCCGGACTGACTAGCCGATCGACTAGGACCGCCCTCTTCGCTACCTTCATCATCAACGTCTCCATCAGACAGATCAGAACCCGCGGCGTTCCGTGCTGCATCCCGGTGAAGGAGGCTAAACTCGTCTAGCGGACTCCCATTGGCGGTCAGATCCGCCGTAGGGCTCGAAGGGTCTACGGCAGCCTTTCCCTTCTCCTCGCGAGTAAGCCGACTCTCCCGAGTCATGCCGACCGTCTCAAGACAAGCGACCAATATCTACCTAATGGCGAACTTAGAGAGAGAAAGAAGAGAGAAGGGAGAGAAGAGAGATACCTGAGATGCAGAGAAGAATGAAGAAAGTGATGGAAAACCGCCTATTTATAGCAAAAGATTAAGGCACGCTTCCCAGCGCATTAATGACAATTAAAAGGGCCTAATTGGGCTTTTTAAACCCTAGATCCTCTTCACGGCGGTTCATCTTCTCGCTACAACGAAATCCGGTTATCATCGAACCAGGATTCCGATTTGAATTAAACCGGTTCACATCGAACCGGTCCCTTGAATACAGACGTCTTACCCGCACGGCGCAGACGCTGCCCGAAGGACGACTAAACTTGCTACTAAAGACCGACGCCTTTATCCTGGGCGGCAAACGCCTCCTGAACCAGTTCATTACGCAGTCGGTGAGGCGCTACGCCAAGCGGGTCGACTAAACCTGCTCCTGGTCGGCCCGCTGGCGCGATAGATTGACAACAGACATCCTAGTCAACGCAGGCTAGGCACGCCCAGTTGTTCCGCACGCTTCTACAAGCCATCGCTTTAGCTGACAAACAGACGCCCTAGTCTCACGGCTAGACACGCCCAACGATCCGTTAAACACGCCCTACAAGCCATCGCTTTAGCCGAAAACAGACGCCCTAGTCTCACGGCTAGACACGCCTAGTCGATCTGTTAAGCACGCCTTACAAGCCATCGCCTTTAACCGACAAACAGACGTTCTAGTCCCACGCTAGACGCCGCCGAAGTCGATCCGTTAAGCACGCTCCCAAAAATCGACGCCCGAAGTGAACGCCCTGGTCACACGACCGGTGCGCTGGCGATGAACTGAACATGTTCAGAATAGACGGCGACGCTGCTCGCCTTAGGCTCCATCATTTGATCAAACCTAGTCACAAATTCACTTGGAGTACTACACAACCCACAAGTGAACTGGGGGGACTTATTGTAGGAGATGGATTGCATCCCTTCGCAAGGCCTATCAAATATGGAAGCCTAACTCGTCAAGACGGTCTACTCAACCCTCAAACAAGAAAGGGACAGCTCGGCTTCGGAGCACCTCTAGCCACGCGGCTAAAATGGCTTATTTGGAACCGACAGACGAAGACGTTCTAGTAGGCCGACTCTAAAGCCCGTTTAGTAGAAAAGCCCAGCAAGGACCAAGACGAGTTAGGGCGAACAACAAGACAACCTATAAAAGGAAGGAAGACAGCATGGAGAAAGGGGATTCAGACTTTACACACTCGCTTGAGCGGCTAGATCTAGGGTTTTTAATAAGTTCATAGAT
Source organism: Brassica nigra (assembly GCA_016432835.1). Classification (NCBI taxonomy): domain Eukaryota; kingdom Viridiplantae; phylum Streptophyta; class Magnoliopsida; order Brassicales; family Brassicaceae; genus Brassica; species Brassica nigra. Next base: position 45,994,382 of record CM028246.1, read on the forward strand.
ACTCGCCGCCTTGTATTTCTCCGACTATTTCGTCACTCTTTCCATCCGTTTGTAAACACTTACCTCAGATCTATAAAACGTCTTTGTTCGCCCTGTTTCTCTCTTTATATTGTTCTTGAACCAGTTTCCACCCAAACACCTTCTTTGATCAAATGCTGGAAAGATTAGCCAATCACCAGTACTATTGTTTTCTTGACGGATATTCCGGATTTTTCCAGATCCCTATTCATCCTGATGATCAAGAAAAGACAACCTTTACATGTCCTTATGAAACATTTGCGTATCGCAGGATGCCATTTTGTCTTTGTAATGCCCCCGCAACTTCCCAACGCTGCATGATGTCAATCTTTACAGATATGATTGAGGATTTTATGGAAGTCCTTATGGATGACCTTTCAGTCTATGGATCAAGTTTTAAAAGCTGCCTCGATAATTTATGCAAAGTATTTGAAAGATGCGAGGAAAAGAACCTTTTCCTAAATTGGAAAAAATGCCATTTCATGGTTAAAGATGGCATCGTATTAGGACATAAGGTTTCTGCTGCTGGTATAGAAGTAGATCGAGCTAAAATCGAAGTAATGACCGGTCTACCAGCACCCATAAATGTAAAAGACTTGAGGAGCTTTCTCGGACATGCCGATTTTATAGAAGGTTCATAAAAGATTTTAGTAAGATCGCCAGACCTCTCAATAACCTCATGTGCAAGGACGTGAAGTTTGAGTTTACCCCCGAATGTATGAAAGCTTTCAAAGAATTAAAAAGATCCCTCGTAATTGCTCCCATCGTGCAAGCCCCTGATTGGAATCTCCCTTTCGAGATCATGTGCGATGAGAGCGACTTCGCGATAGGAGTAGTTTTAGGCCAAAGAAAAGATAAAAAGTTACATGCCGTCTACTACGCCAGTCGTACGCTTGATGAAGCGCAAAGGAACTATGCAACAACAGCAAAAGAACTACTTGCAGTGGTTTACGCAGTTGAAAAATTCCGTCAGTATCTGATTGGGTCACGCGTGATAGTCCACACTGACCACGCTGCTATTAAGTATCTAATGCAGAAGAAAGATGCGAAGCAATGACTCATACGCTGGATTTTACTACTCCAAGAATTCAATATAGAAATTAAAGATAAATGGGGAGTAGATAATGGAGTCGCCGACCATCTTTCTCGGATAAAAATAGAGGATGATGTCCCTATAGATGATTTCTTCCCAACAGAGAACGTTTCCCGAATAGATACATCATTTGTCGGTCAAATATCTCTCGCATCTGATGAGACATCGATCGACGCTAAAGATGATATGTCGATCGACGCTAAAGATGATATGTCGATCGATTACCTGGATAGAGTGTCGATCGATTCCCTGGATAAACTGTCGATCGATGTTGACAATATCGCAACGCCCGATATTATTAATAACCAAAATCACGACACATCGTCTATAATTATCACTATTGACATAAAGGTTAACATTGCTGGCAACACATTAAATCGCTAGCCTGATCCTGCCACAGATGAAAGGTCAAGATGGGAAGTGCACGCAATTTGGAAAAACCCAAAAGATCAACCCTGATATGCAGATATAGTCAACTATTCAGCAGCTGATGTTGAACCAGAGGCCCTCCAGGGTTATATGAGGAAGAAATTCTTTAGAGAAGTTAGGAAATACCACTGGGATGAACCTTACCTCTACAAGCATTGCTCGATGGGATATACAAACGATGCGTATCCGAAGCTGAAATTCCAGATATCATATTCCAATGTCATGGATCGACTATGCAAGACATTTTGCCACCTTTAAAACGGTCTCAAAAATTTTCCAAGCAGGGTTTTGGTGGCCGGCAACATTTCGTGATGTTCATGTATTTATAGCACAGTGCGACAGACGCCATAAACGAGGAAAAATCAGCAAGAGACATGAAATGGAACAGAAGTTCATTCTAGAAGTGGAAGTCTTTGACTGCTGGGGGATAGATTTTATGGGTCCTTTCCCATCCTCGTACGGAAACAAATATATACTAGTCGCTGTAGACTACGTATCCAAATGGGTCGAAGCAATAGCTTCCCCAACCAATGATACATCTGTAGTTGTAAAGCTTTTCAAGAGTATAATCTTTCTGCGATTTGGAGTTCCTAGAGTAGTTATCAGTGACGGTGGATCCCATTTCATCAACAAGGTCTTTGATGGATTGCTCAAAAATAACGGTGTTCACCATAGAGTTGCTACACCCTACCATCCACAAACAAATGGTCAGCTAGAGGTTTCTAATCGGCAAATCAAGGAAATTTTGGAGAAACCCATGGGAATCTCTAGAAAAGATTGGTCTCAGAAACTGGATAATGCGCCTTGGACTTACAGAACCGCTTATAAGACACCGCTGGGAACGACACCCTTTCATCTCCTTTATGGAAAGTCCTATCATCTACCAGTCGAACTGGAACACAAAGCAGCCTGGGCCGTTAAGTTGCTGAACTTCGATATAAAGCCAGCTGCTGAAAAGAGATTTATTCAGCTTAACGAGCTCGATGAAATCAGACATTTAGCCTATGAGAATTCAAAGTTATACAAAGAAAGGACGAAAGCATATCATGATAAGAAGATCATATCTCGACACTTCGAACCAAATGATCAACTACTTTTATATAACTCTCGGCTAACGCTATTTCCCGGAAACTCAAATCTCGTTGGTCAGGACCTTTTACAATAACAGAAGTGAAACCTTATGGAGCCATAACACTAATAAACGGAAAAGGAGAAGAGTTTACAGTGAACGGCCATTGAGTAAAACACTATTGGGCCAAACAACCAAGCATTAGGCCCATTCGTTTAGAACCTCCCGATGACTGATTTTTTAGTCAATAAGTCAAGCTGACGACTTAAGCAAAGCGCTAAATGGGAGGCAACCCATTTAAAATTTTTAAATCATAATTTAAATTTTTAGTTTCAATTTTAATTTTAATTATATTGCATAGAGTTTTTACAAAAACCAAAAAAAAATCGAGATAAAGGGGAAGAAGATATCGACCGACGCAGCCCTCGTTGTGTCGATCGATGCGGATTTATCGGAGGCGAGCCTCATTTAAGTCGACATCCGCCTCTTTCTCCCCCATTTCGCAAAACCCTAACGAAAACAAAACCTCCACATTCTCTCTCGCATTCTTGACGGAATCTCTCCATTTCTTGTTCTAATCCGCTTGATTTTCAACTCTCCATCTGTATAGTTCATTCATTCATCCGATCTACAAGGTATGATTTCAAAATTTTCTATTTTTCGGAAGTTTTAAAGTTGAGTTTTGAGATGAACTAGAACACATGATTAGGCTGTTTAGGAGTTTATTGTGATTATCTAGTGTTAGGGTGCTGAATTTTGTGTTTCTTATGCCTTGGAATTGCGATTTGGGTTGAGTGATTTTTTCAGGTTCCGCGAGTCAATATCGATCGACACGAGATGTATCATATCGGTCGATATGCTCGTTGTCGATCGTTTCTGAAGTCGTATATCGACTGTTTACTACAGTCATATATCAATCGATGTCCACCATTTTTCATCGATCGATGTGATCCTCTATCGACAACATGCTCTAACTTCAACTCTCTTTTGTGTTTTGTTTACAGATGAGTTCACACAGAGACCACAATAGAGAGAGGAGGACGAAGAAGAGGCTGGACCGTGCCGGTACCTCCAGGCAACCACCCCTGTCATCTTCATCATCTCCATCCCCCTCTCCACGAGCTGACGAGAGAGAGCCTTGGCTTCAGGACGACAAAACCCCGATCGCCACCTTTGAGATCTTCAGCGACCCGAAGGCCGCAGCCAAGAGCCAGTGGGGAGCTTGCTGACACCGATCTTCATGCATCTGGGTATCCGTTTGGACGAGAGCACTACTATCACAACCGCCGTTTTCTGGAGGAGGCGCACCTGCTCCACTTTGGTTGGCTGAAGGACAACCGTTTCTGGAGTTTCAGGAGAGAGGATCAGATATGTCTGTTGCAGCTGCCACACAGGGCCACCACCGACTTCGCAGGGCAGATCGATAGCCTTCGATTCGAGCCAGATCACCGTCTTCTCCGTAACCTTACGGAGCTGCCACGCCAACCTCCAGGAGTCCACAGAGCACCTGCTACTCAGGTGCCGACAGAGGCACCACTTCCTGACTTCCCGTTCATACCAGACATCCCTATGCACGATCATGGGGACTTTCAGAGGGTAGTGGTGGACGCTCTTCGAGCCATCTGGGCCAGAGTGTCGAGGCCTCCTTGTTCGAGCAGGAGAAGTGTCAGGGCCAGCTCACCATCAGCAGCAGAACCATTTCAGCCGTGCAAGGATATCTCAGGAGAGAGTGACGACGAGGCTGGCGAGGACACCGATTAGTCCTCTCATTTCTATCCCTTATTTCGTGCACTTTCTATTTATGATTTCGGATTTGTAGGATTTATGTTTGAGACTTATTTATGCTTTATGATTTGAGACTGTTTTGCTTACTTATTACTTGTGTTTGGATTGTTTATCAGAGCTAACCATACTGACAGATCACATTAATGCAGAATTTTCTGTCTCTTGATATCGATCGATACAGATGGGATGGTATCGATCGATGCGTGAGACAGAGAGGTACGTTACTTTGCTTTAACATTTCAACATCTAACTTTGGTTATTTTTCTCTAACCAACCTTAGACTGATTACACCGGATCAGTGTAATTTATGTCTGGGGGAGCTAGTTACTAACATTGTTTTCTTGAGTTTTATCAAAATATTTTCAAAAATAATTTTATTGAGTCAAGAAGGGGACAATGAACTTATTGATTTATGCTTGTTATCTAACCACTCTTTAGGACCACTCTAGACTTACTGATTGCAGATAGTACTAAATATGGTAAAGTGGATCAACCTGTCAACTATTCACACTTGCGTAGACTGTTTAAAGGAACCAAAGCTGACACAACTGCTTGTCTTGGGGCTTGGTATACATGGGATCAGATTCTTCAGACAAGTCCGAAAGGTAAAGCCTTGTGTAGATTTATTTATCACCTTTTCTCTCTCTATTTTCGACCTTAGATAGTTTATAGAAAGTCTTTAAAAAAAATTATATATATATCGAAAAAGATAAGAAAAATAAGATTTTAAGTTTTAGCTAGGTGGAATCTGAACAGGACTTGATGGCTACAACCATTAAGGCTTGCTTCATAAAGATTCCAACAAAAAGAATTCGAACGGGACTTGGAGGCGGCAATCTTCAAGGTTCGCTTCATAAAGAATTCTTGGATAGAGGTCAAAAAGAAGTGAACAAGGCTTGGTGGCAACCACCATTAAGTCTTGAATTCATGGAAGCCTGTCCAATCTTCGTCAATAGTCCTGCAAATAAAGCAGGCTTTGACTAAAGAGAGAAATTACTAGAGAGAAAAGATAGGAACTAACTTTTTCCTATAGCTCCAGATACTTGTCTGAAAGTCTTTGCATCATATGATCGATACTCCTAAGATAAAGCCTTCACTTTTTATTTTTATGCTAAGAAATGAGGTTAGTGGAGGGGAATGTCAGATAGTATTTGCTAAGTTGCTGGATGAATGAATTTGGTTGCTAAGTTAGGATATTGCATAATGTACTTTTGTGATTAGGACTTTTTAAATGTGGATTGCAATACTGTAGAGGTGATAGTTTTAAGTTTTAAATCATGTGAGTCCCTGCTGTTTTCAAACCTCTTTCAGAGAGACTGCCCGTTTGTTTTGCTTGAGGACAAGCAAAAGGGTAAGTCTGGGGGAGTTGATATACTATGGATTTTACCCACTTTCAACCATGGTATATAAACGTTTTTGGATACATTTATCATGTTTTAGAGTTTTTTTAGAGAAATTACAGGTTCCGGTACTTATTTGAAGAAAGTGATGCTTTTGGGATATTTTGGACTGCTTTTACACATGGAGAATCGATCGATACTTGAGAAGAGACATCGTTCGATCAAAGCCAATAAAAATCGATCGACGACTGTTCTGTTCCATCGTATGATATGGAGACCACTCGAGGATTAATGCCAAATTAGAAGATTTCAAGTTTCACAGAGTATCATTATTTACATTTTAAGTCCCTGGCCGCCTGTTAGGCTATATTTATTAGGGTTTTGTATCATTTGAGAGGCAGACTTGCCTAGAGACTTAGTTTAGAGGAGAGAAGCAATTTGGCTACTATTAGAGAGAGAGCTTAGGATTGGAGAGATAGATCTGAGACTACATGTCAGAGAAGATCTTGAACTACCTATTTTCCATACTCTTTACTCTCTCTGTTCTTTATTTTATTTTAGAGTTATTCAAACCATCATGATTTTGTCTCTCATGAATATGTCTGAGTAAAACTTATTGTTAGATTTAGGTTTCTCATAAGGTTGAATTATGTACTTATAATAAGACTGCTGTTAGGGTGTTTTAATTAGTTCTTTCATCCTAATTGCACTTAATGCTAAATTTAGGATTGATCACCGTTAAATTTAGATCTTAGGATTAATTGAGATAAGCAATAGTTTACCTTCAATCCCTGAATCAAAATAGTGTGATCTAACAGACTAGATGCACACGAAAGTTGGTCTAGAAAGTTATAGAACATCATCAAAACCACTCGCCAGGCTTGCTAGAAGAACCGTCGATCGACGCGACTATCGTTGCATCGGTCGATAGTTTGAAAGGTGTATAGATCGATATGCATAACGTCATAACGCTCGACAATGTCTTGTGTCAATAAACGATCGTTGAGATCCGAGATCTAGTCAAAGAAAAGCCAATTGGTTTACCTCCTGTTTGAGTTCGAGAACAAATCAAACCCTTAAGTCTAAGCTAAGTTGCATAAACTTCATACCTGAGATAATACCTGAATCTAGCTATTCTCCTAAACTAAAAACAACTTCAACCTAAGTTACCGAACAACTACTTTGTTCACCCACTATTTACTGCTTTAAAACAAATAAAACCTTTCAGTCTAGCTTATTTCTAATACCTTAAACATACTGTGTAATCCTAGAGTCCTTGTGGATTCGATCCCTAAGTATTACAATCGAACCCCTTATTTGAGAGAGTAATTCACTCTTTAGGGTAATTTGAGTGATATCAGGGGTTCAACCTCACAATTTGGATAGTACTTTGTAGTAAATACCCATCGACAACCAACTAGATTTTGACGAGGAGAGGAAGGAACTAAATTCTATGTGTGACTCCGTATTTGAGCATCATATTCAGATGAGGCAGCTTTCCTCCATTCTTCATGACGTAACGCTTGAGCTATTGTTGTAGGTTCTGAGATAAGTGTTTCCGGTTTGGAGGCTAGAAGAGGTGAATTTCTGTTTGGGTTTGGTTATCTTGTTTTTGGATCTTGTTTGCATAGAATGATTATTCTGAGGAACGGTAGAGGAAGAGGTTTATGTGTCTGTTTGGTTTGTAGTGGTTACGGAAGGATTGATTTGATTTTGTTGTTGTTGCGTAGGTTGAGGGTTCTGAAACGAAGAAGTAGGTAGGTTTGGTGGGTTTTTGTTTGATTTTACTAGGCCAAAATTTGTCTGGGCCGTTGCTGGGTTGGTTTGTGTTTGGTCTATATATGGTTTGTGGGTTTGGGTTTGGATGCTGGGCTTGGGTATTTAGCCCATTATTGTGCTGGGCCGAAGGCTCAGAGTAGAGTGAAAGAGATGAAGTTGAAAGAGTCGGAGAACATACTTGAGGGTTCGCTGTCGCAGGCGGAGTGACTTGCGCTGGTGGTTAGTGAAGGATCGAGCACGGGTTCCGTTCCGGCGTAGGCAGCTGAGTCTGAATCGGAATTTCAGTAGGAGTTGGTGACTCAGATTGATCATCGCTGGTGTTATCTGCCTGAGACGTATGTGTGATTGTAGTCGCAAAAGGGAAACTAGCTTCAAAAAATTGGAGATGTCTTGACGTGAATACTCTCCCTGAAGGTCTATGGAAGCAGAGATAAGCACTTTGAGAAGTTGAGTATCCATGGAATACGCATTGGGTGGAGCGGTCGTCGAGTTTATGGCTGTTGTAGGGTCTAAGCCAGGGGAAGCACAAGCAACCAAAAACCTTAAGCTTTTCATAGTTTGGGGCAACTTCAAATAATTTCTGGTATGGCGACTGTTGGAAAAGCACTGATATGTAAGCATTCAGTTGATCAGATAAACGGCCATAGCGAATGCGTATAGCCAGAATTCTTCGGTACAGATGTTGTAGAGAGAAGAGGCATGCCTGTTTCGACGATATGTTTGTGTTTCCTCTCAGACAAGCTGTTTTTTTCCGGTGTGTGAGGAGGCGTGGTCAAGTTGGAGATGCCGCGCTGTGACAGATACTCTCATAGAGCTATAAATTCTCCTCCATTATCTGAGTTGAGCGTCCCAATCTTAGTATTAAATCAGTTCTCAACCAGCGGCTTGAAACTCTGAAAAATCTCTTTAACTTGTGACTTTTTCTTTAGTGGAAACAACCATGAGTATCTGGGGTAGTGATCAACAAATAGGAGGTAGTATGTGTAGTGTTCAGTGGAAAGAATTGGTGAGGACCAGAGGTTAGAGAAGATGTATTCAAGAGGTTTTGTGGAGACAATGGTTGATTGAGAAAAAGGTAGTTTATGGCTCTTATTTGAAAGGCAATCAGAACAAGAAAGGAAGTTTGAGTAGAATGCAACAATGGTAAAGAAAACTTTGAAATTGTAGTGTTTAAAACTGAAAAGTGGGGATGACCGAGTCTTGAGTGCTATAAGTGCAAGGGAGCTCTGGATCGAGTTGATGTAAGCATCGCAGTAGCTTGACTCTTTGATAACGGCCATTCGTAATAGTGTTGCCTGGGAGTAACGGAACCCCTGTGCTGAGATCCTTCACCTGAAAGAAGGCAGGAAAAAATTTCACAGAGACATTATTAGTGTTGCAAAGTCGGTACACAGAGATTAAGTTTCTGTGAACATTAGACACACATAAAATTTTATTTAGGAATAAGTCTCTAGTAGAAGAAGGAAGAGTGTGGGAACCCATATGAGTGATAGGGAGGGTTGTTCCGTCATTAATGATAACATCCTCTCCGCTATGGTACTGCTGAAGCAAAGACAAGTTATTTAGATCAGACATGAGGTGGTGACATGCGCCGCTATCAAGGAGCCAACTTTCTGCTGAGTATGGAGCATTGATGGCTAGATTCGCCTTAGGCTGCCATGAGTAAAAGGAGAGGTCTGTTGTGATGACTGAGCCATCTGAAAAGAATGAAGCTGAGGACATTGCTTAGCTTCATGACACTGAGTTCCACAGATCTGACATTTTCCAAGGTAAGGTCTTGGCCCCTTGTTTGTGTTATTGTTGTTGTGCTGCTAAACCTGCCAATTGTTTGAGTTGCCACGGTAGTTGTTGTTCCTGTTTCTATTGTTGTAATTGTTGTGCTGACGCTGTTGAGCCACATTCGCAGTAATAGGGAAGGGAAAGACAGGCAGAGATGACAGAGATGCCAACTTGAGTTCATGATTAATGAGACATTCATGTATCTCAGTAATGGATGGTGGTACATCCCGGCCTTCAATCTGATCTATCACAGTCTTATACTCTTGAGGAAGACCGGCTAAGCTAGCATCAATCTGATCTTCATGATTGAAGGGTTTATCAAGGAAAGCAAGTTGGTCAAAATGCGTCGTCCCCCCTTGTATGTAGGTATCGATAGACTTGTTGTCCTTCTTCCATGTACGAACCTGATCTCAAAGTTGTTTGATATGTCATCTGCTTGGTTTTGTATAGGTATTTGCGAGAGTCTGCCAGATCTGAGACGATGTTGCAGCCCTGAATACAATTGGCTGAAAGTTCGTTGTGATGGCTCCAATGAGAGCACTGAAGATCAGGCGATCTTGTCGCTTCCACAAGATGTAAGTGTTGTTTTCAGTCATGAGACCATTGACCAGGACTTTTTTTGGTGGGATTGTCATAGATCCGTTAATATGACCTGCAAGGCCATACCCCATCAAGCAACACCTCTGTTTAAATGCTCTAGATGAGGTAGTTATCCGAAGTAAGTTTTGTGACGTTTGACATGTTGATAGTTAGGAGACTTGGCGTGTTGGCTAGGGTGTTTTCTGTAACCATATAGTCGGGTTTCCTTCATGTGTGGCCGCCATTGATGCTTGAGAGAAAAAGAAAAATTTTGAAAAATATTTAGGATTTATGATCGATGGCTGCTGATACCATATAGAGAATGTAATAACTTGTATATTTTAGAATACTGTGTACAAAGAGTTATATACAAAGACTACTAGGATTACATTCTAATGACACTATGATCCTTTACATATATAGATTTGCTTCCCCATAGATAGTACAGAAATGGACTCTCTAAAGTCGGGTTCGCGTAATTGTATTATCTCAAGTCGGTTGTGAAAGCAATTGTATTTTGTCTTTCTTGTAAACCCTTTGAGCTTTAAAAATTGAAAACTGTTAGTGCAAAGACGACACCACAATAGTACTACAGAAGGTAAATCAAGAGAGACAAAATACACAAGCACACCCAATAGCTTTTATTAGAAATCGCCTTGTACACTCAATTACAAGTTCTGCTTAATCAGCCTCGCTAGCCTGTTAACACCCTAACAGCTGCTACTGAAAGATTCCTAAGCTACCCGCTTATGTCTCTCCACCGTCAAGTACTTCAGCCACTGCTTCAGCACGACCCAAGAACACCTCCAAGAGCTTCTCTCTCTCTATAAGATCAGCCTCTGTGTCTCTGTCTCTCTACAGACGACCCCATAGCTATCTTATATTAGTCTCCACGTTCCCGAAACCCTAGTCTCCAAGGAACCCACAATATGGACATCTTCAATATCAATAAGTGCAACTTTCCTTTTCTTGGAATGCACTTATTCCTCTTCCTTTAAGTCATAAACTTGCTCCCCAAGTTTATTCCTCTTTGCCTTTTCTCCAAGATACACGCTTGCTCTCCAAGTCTACACGACTCCAGCTCAGCATCTTGACTCCACATGGTCTTTACCACTTAGCACGACGTCTGCTACAGCAACTACGTCAGCGACTACTACAGAGCGGACATCTTACATCAACAATCTCCCCCTTTTAGCTTTGTGTTCTGATCAAGCACAACTTTCTTCTGGTTCAACAACCACGTTCCCCACCTGGAAACTTCAAAGCTAATTGTGCTTTTCTCTCCCACGAGATGTGCACCACAACATGCTTTTCTCCCCCATGAGATAAGCACCATTTACCTCAGGACGTCCATCACCATGCTCTTCTCCCCCATAAGATATGCACTCCTTGGACCAGAATGTCACCATTCTTCCCCTGCTTGATTGCATACTAAGCTAAAACACAGATGCTTAGATGTCAAGCCTTACAGACCCAACCGTCTGCTTCTTCATGTGTACTGCATCAGGCTCTGATGCACCTGTCGAACTACCTTCCGACCCACTTCTGATGAGGACCTGGCTTCCTTCATGCATCGTCTCCTTGACCATGAGCCCCTCCTCATCCACTCCGAGTGCCCTCTGCACTCGTTGCTATTGTTTTGGAGTGATTTCACTATCACCCTCCTGAAGATCCTCTCGCGTCACTTCCTGAAGCACTTCGATCTCCTTCCCCTTTGTGCTATGAACAACTCCGTGTCCTAGCCCCAGTCTTGATGCTTCTTGACCTTCCTCACGATCACTCTTACCAGAGCTGCATCCATCTTCTGATGTCTCTTCCTTGATTTTATCAAGTAAGCCACTTTTGGCTACAAACACCTCTTCAACCCTCTTGGGTTTAGTGAACGCATTGTTCACCTTCTTGGCCATGTTTCTGCTCTTCTCACGAGCAAAACACTCCACCTTCTTGTGTCCAACCTTCCCACAGAACCAACAGCACATCCTATGTTGCTTATTGCTTGGTCTGACCCAGTTACTGATGCACCGATCAGTCTTCTTCCTTGTACCAGCTGCACAACCATGCTTCAGAATCTCCTGTCTGATCTTCATGTTGCTGCACTGATGTACCATTTTCGGCTTGTTACTCACAGCCACACGCTGTAGAACTTCCTGTCGTACTTCTTGTCGCACGTCCCGATGTACTTCTTGACAAGCTTCTTTGGCTCCACTTTTAGATGTGCTTCCACGCACAAAGTGTGACATCCCCTTCTGTACTTCCTTAGTACCCTCAGCTCCTCGTTATCCCAGTCCCCAGTTCACCTTGTCTGGTTGTCCCATCGAGAGTATCTTATCCAACTCCTTGGATCCACTGTTGAGCATCCTGATCTGTTTGCGATTGTCAGCCAAATCACGTTCCAGTATCCTTGCTCTCTCTTGTTCACCAGTAGCAACTTCCCTCAGTCTGCCAACTTCCTGCTCAAGAGACTCATTCTTCTCAACCACAGCAGCAAGTTCCTCACGAAGTTCTTCAAGCAACTCGTTCTGCTTCAGAGCCATATCCTCCAATCTCAGATTCTGATCCTTGACCCTCAACCACTTGTTAAGCAGCACGTGATACTCCTCATCATCTGTGCTGAGATCTGAATCAGAGGATTTAATAGATCCCTCCTTGCGTGCACCAAATGCAACCATATTCTTCACCACCTTTCCATCATCTTCAGACTCTAAATCATCAGATGACTGTGATGGAAAACCTTTACCCTTTTTTGCGTTTGGACATTCACGCCGTGTGTGTCCAACACCTCTACACTCAGAGCACTTGAGCTCCTTTCGTTGTGCAACAGGACAGTCAGCCCTTATATGACCAACTCCTTCACACTCATAGCATCTGAGACTTCCTCTCTTTCTGCCATTGCCACGATCACTTCCCTGGCGACCATACTGATTCCTCCCACCTGAGGAATTCATCATCTTACTAAGATGCCTAGCCAGCATACCCATGGCATCTTCTGGATCTGAAGATCCATCACCATCTTTGTCAGTTACAAGCGCTATACTCCTTGGCGCACCACCTGACGTAGATATCGAACTACTTCCTGTCTCCATCTCTTCTGCCTTCAGCATACCCACAACCTTGTCAAACTTGAGCTCATCCGTGTTTGCAGTCATATTCAGGACCGCCCGAGCTCCAAACTTCACTGGAAGACAGCGTAGCAACTTCTTTACCAGCTTCTTCTCCTTGTACTTCTTTCCAAGTACACATGCTTCATACGCCATAGCACTGAGTTTGGCACTGAAGCTCGCCACAGTATCAACATCCGACCATCTGAGATTCTCAAACTGCGACCCAAGATGATCCAGACGTGTCCTCTTGACACTGTCACCTCCTTCAAACGAATTCAGCAGGATCTCCCACGCCTCTTTAGCTGAAGTACTCCCCTGAATCAGCTGAAACTGCTCTACTTCAACAGCTCCAAAAATTGCCGACAACGCTTTTGCATTAAATTTTGATGCATTGCGCTCTGCCTCTGACCAATCTTCTTTTGGCTTAGGCTTCTTCCCATCTGCTGTGACTATGGTAGGCTCCTCCCAACCGTTCTCCACAGCTGTCCACGCATCTTCATTGATTCCTCGAATCAACTGCTTCATGCGAGCCTTCTAATGACCATACTGGTCCGCCTTCAACATGATTGCCTTCTGCATAATAACAACCGTGTCCATCTTCACCTCCAGGATCACACCAGTAACTTAGGTGCCCGCTCGATACCACTTGTTAGTGCAAAGACGACACCACAATAGTACTACAGAAGGTAAATCAAGAGAGACAAAATACACAAGCACACCCAATAGCTTTTATTAGAAATCGCCTTGTACACTCAATTACAAGTTCTGCTTAATCAGCCTCGCTAGCCTATTAACACTCTAACAGCTGCTACTGAAGATTCCTAAGCTACACGCTTATGTCTCTCCACCGTCAAGTACTTCAGCCACTGCTTCAGCACGACCCAAGAACACCTCCAAGAGCTTCTCTCTCTCTATAAGATCAGCCTCTGTGTCTCTGTCTCTCTACAGGCGACCCCATAGCTATCTTATATTAGTCTCCACGTTCCCGAAATCCTAGTCTCCAAGGAACCCACAATATGGACATCTTCCGTATCAATAAGTGCAACTTTCCTTTTTTGGAATGCACTTATTCCTCTTCTTTTAAGTCATAAACTTGCTCCCCAAGTTTATTCCTCTTTGTCTTTTCTCCAAGATACACGCTTGCTCTCCAAAAGCTCAGCATCTTGACTCCACATGGTCTTTACCACTTAGCACGACGTCTGCTACAGCAACTACGTCAGCGACTACTACAGGACGGACATCTTACATCAACAAAAACTCTGGCCCAACTTGTAATTGTCTTTAGACCTTTCATTTCAGTGTAATGAAATAGACGACAAAAAAAAAGTCGGGTTCGCGGCACTTTAAGAACACCTTGAAACCTTTCTGACCCCACAAACTTATTTCTCTTCAAACCGCCACTGATCAGATCTAGGTAAGGCAACTTATTTCTCTTCAAACATGTACGTTTTGACATGTAACGATATTCACGTGTCACCAGGTCGACTGATAAAGGATCCTTGTCGATTTTATATATATTAGGTTCCATGGAATCTAAAATTTGAGGAAAGAAGAGTTTCTATGTTTCTATGTGTTACTAAAAAAATAGTAAAAATGATTAATAATTGTAAGCAAATTAATAGAATGGTAAAAGAAACTTTGATAGCAAATCAACTTTGCGAAGGAAGGCACTAGCAATAGTCGTAAAATCGTTAGTTATGGAATTCGATTTCACCTTTGGCTGAGTTGGAAAAAAACATCTTGCCAACACTGCTTATAATTTGTAAGTTTGTTAGTCAGATTTGAACATAATTATGATATGTTTAAACACGAGGTACAAAAATGATTTTTTTTTTAATATTTGATTAATTATGCTATTAGAACGATGAGAATATTACATAGACGATTTTACAGCCGACAATTACCACCTTGTGAGAATACACGTCTGACTGCATCATTCCGAACCAGATCCATGTTTGATGGTACATCTTGCATCAAACTGAAGATATCTTATAACCTATTTCTCTATAATATGCATAATTTGGTATTTTCTGGGGTTTGAATCCTTGACTTTCAGATGTAGAAACATTAAAAAATCCTTAGTCAAACCATTGGATCAAGGGGATTTCTACACAAAAATAATTACTAGTTTTGATTAATTAGTTACTAATGTTTAGGAGCGTCAATCGCGCTGCTTTTGTCTGGCACAAAACCTACAAAACTCATTGTTTTTTAAATTCAGTTCAGCTTGGTCAACAAAAATTTTATGTCTGTATTTCAGAATCTGACCTAACCTTAAAAGGGCTACAGAAAATTTTGGACTTTCAAGTTTTTAAAAAATTAAAATTGACTATATGAAGTGTAAAACCAAAATTAATTTAATTTCAAATTAAAATAATCATCCATATATATTTATAAAATCCAAAATTAAAAAATGTCTTACCTATAAACTAAATAAACAGTACTAATGAATAAAAATAGAACAAAATCTTTTTTTTTTAATTCTGAATGCTAGAAGCTATATGATCAAGATTTAGATGTTTTTCAGTGATTTACACATTCTCATCATCATCAAGAGCTATACATAAAATATTAAAAAAATGACAAATATATCAATTAAAAAAAAGAAAAATTTTGAAATATCTTGATCGCAAAACATAGAAATTTCCAACCAAGTATGTGCACAAATTAGTGTCAACATTTCTTTGGTAGGATATAAGTTTTATAAGATAAGAGCATCAATGCTAAAACTAGACTTTGATCCCATTACATTTATCAGAATTCTATATTTGTCTAAGATATTAACACTAATTTTATATATGTTTAAGACATAAGCACCATTGGTAAATAGTCTCATATTATATAATAATTAAGAAGTCACTTAATTGATTTTTGCTTACTTGTAGATCATAAGTGAACTCTTACAAAATTGTTATAATTTGATTGGTCGATGATTTTAATTTTTATTTACTTTAATTAGAATCTAAAAAGAAAAAGAAAGTCCATAATAAATTAATATCACTTGCCTAATAATATACATAATATTACAAATAATGATTTATGGTAACTATTTGTTGAATTAAATGTTGATCAATTTTTTATATATTTATAAAATAAATAAGATAAAAATTACTAACATTTTATAAAATTGATATAATTATTTTATATTTTTATTTAAAGCATTATATTCTTATAAAATTATTATAATAGCTATTAACATCTTATAAAGCTCATATATGTTTTATAAATCAATTATAAATTTATAAAATTATTTATCTTGGCTTTGTTTATAAAATTATTTATCTTGGCTTATTATATATTTAAAATTATTATAAGAGTTTGTAAGTCATCTATAAAAGCTTATAAATCTATTTTAAAATCTCATTTCACTATCCTACTATATATTAATTTAGAAGTCACTTAATTGTCTTTTAATTATGTGTCGTTCATTGATGAAATTTTTTTAAAAAACTTATAAATTGATTGGTCGATAATATTTAACTTTTTATATTTTAATTAGATTTTAATTGAGAAAATAAGTCTATAAACAGTTAATATTACTTGCAAAATAATCTACATAGTATTACAAATAACTATTTATGGTAACTAATTGTTGAAACTATAGAATGTTTGATCAATTTTTATATATATTTATAAACTACATAAAATTATTTACAATTTTTTTTACTAAAATCAATATAATGATTTAATATTCGTAAGTAGAGCCTTCTATTTGTATATAAAGTATTATAATAACTATTAATATCTTATAAAGTTCATACATGCTTTATAAATCACTTAAGAGATATAAATAAATTTATTAAATTATTTTTCATGGCTTATCATATGTTTTAGATTATTATAAGAGGTTGTAAGTCATTTATACAAGCCTATAAATTATTTTATAAAATATTTTATGAAATATCATTTTATATTTTATGAAAAGTCACTTAATTGATTTTTCTTAGGTGTCAATCACATAGAGAGTTTGAGAATTGTTATAATTTGATTTGTAAATAGATTTTTTATTTTTATTTATTATATGAATAAGAAAATCAGTTCTAGAATAAATTTTTATCGGTATTCAAAGGACCTATATATATTGTACATAATAATTTATGGTAATTAAATATGTGATTTATATAATAATAAAAATAATGCTTCATAAAATATTTTTAGCAATCAAGTATTTATAAAATATATAAAATATTTCAAAATAATTTCTAGAATTTATTTAGTATTTATATATTCCTTTGTAATTGGATAAGAATATGTAGAGAATGTGTAACATTATATTGTTTTGACTTTTTTAAACTCATTAAAGACATAAAAATTTAGCTATAAATTATTTAAAATCAAAATTTTCAATATTATTTACCATCAGAACTTAAGTAATTTGATTAAAGACTGAATCATGAATATTATATAACTAATTTTAGCACAATTATCAATACAAAATATCAAAAAATATTTAAAATAGTCATATTTAGTTTTTCAAAAACAATCATTCTTAATAAATATTTAAGAAAAAAAAACACATATTCAACTTTTAATGATAAAAAGATATTTTAATTTCACAAATTACAATAAATAAATTGTTACAAAATATTGAAACCCGCAAAATTGCAGACATCTACCTAATCCCTATAAATTAAAAGAGAAGCATTGTCATTTGATGATTTCACACTACATTGGACACGTGGTAGCCTCACATTTATTTCAATTTGAGTATGCTAACGTGTCGGCCTCACAATTATTTGATAATTAATGTGTTCACATTCTAATTTTTTAACTCCACTACAGAGAATTTAATGTGTTTACACTAATTTTTTTATCAGCTTATTTTTAGTTCCTACATTTTTAACATTTGTAACTGAAATTCTCTCCGTACAACTACTGAATAATATCATTTTGAAAGAAAGAAGTTACAAAATCATAAAGATTTGCATCAACTACAATACTAGAATGAGAATGTTTTTGGAAATTGAAAGTTTCATATATTGCTGAACTTAGCCATGGTTGAGACTTCTGTACACTAATGAAATAAATAATTTTGATTGATTATTAATTAAGAAAGCATAGGTAAAAAAAATTACACACACAAAGTCGGGTCTTTATTTCAGCCAAATATTGCTTTTCTTTACGGAATTTTCACATTAACTAAAAATTAGAAACATAATCAAATTACTAGAAAAAAATTAGAAATCAGAAAAACTTTTTTTTTTTTAAAAAAAAGAAGATTCGTGAAATCAATTGAAAAACATAATTCATGTGCCGAGTGTATATATGACATAATTTATAACGCATATGTAACACTTTTCACTCGATTGTATCGTGTTTTATTATTTTACCAAGAATTTTTTTATAAGAAAATACACAATAGTGGTTATATAATACGTTAATTTTGCAATGTGCCCAACAATATTGACATAACAACCAACCTTTTTATTGGTATTATTAAAGTATAGTCCAATAATTATGTAAGTTAAATAAGCCAAAAATAGTTGTTTAAAATTTATTTTATTCCTTATGTTGGTAAAAGTAAGTAAGTCTGGGTAAAATATATGGATCTGTAAAACCGAACCGAACTAGATTTCAAAGTAATATTAAACACAGACTAAAATTGATTAAGTACTCAGATAGATTAAAAAGTTTAATATCCAGATAAACCAACCCGAATCTAATCCAAAATATATATTTTCGATACCAAAAATATCTTAAATTGCAGTATATATATATATATATATTTAAATATGTTCATTATTTTAAATTTATATCTATTTGATATTAAAAAAATATGAAAATGTCTAAAAATTATCAATATAGTCACAAATATATATCTGAAAATAACAGAAAAATGTTCAAAATACTGAAAAATATTTATTTGTTCTCCATCAATATATTTAAATTCAACTAATTTTATTTAAATTTAAATATTTAGTCTTACATTATTCCATTTTTTATGTTTTATGTTATTTTAAAATGGGTATCTGAACCGAACCCGCAATGGTTTGAACCAAATCTAAACCAGAATTTGTAAATATATCAATACAATTTAAATTTCTAATTCTAAAAATCTGAAATCCTAATAGATCAACTGAATCCGAACAGATATATGAATGCACATCTCCAGAAAAAGTTATACAACAAATTCTTTAGTATAACATACAATAAATAATCTAATAAACTATTTCTCTCTGCACACAGCGCGGGTACTGCCTAGTATCTCTATAACATTATTTGAGAAGTCACTTTCTTACGTGTCGCGCTCACGTTAATTTTCACTACAGTTGATTACATAGATACCTTAATGAACTAAAAATATTATTTCTAATTGCCATAAATAACAAGTATTTATGTTTCCTTATTATTAATAAAATTTTAGTTAAGTTTTTTAAAAAATTTTCTTTTTACTAAATAACATAAATAATGAAAAGGAAGATCTATATAATAAAATAAAATAGATTTTTATATAAAACGAATTTAGTTTTATTTTTAATATGTTTTCTAAAACAACAAAATAGAAAACATATATTAATTTTACAAATATATACTTATAAATATATAAAAAAATAACGTCACAAAAACTTGAAATTAGAATAATTTAGATTCTTTCTCAAAGATAATATCATCTTTATTATAAACATCACTTTTATGAATTAAAAATATTAGATCTAATTGATATTGTCATTTTTTCCTATTTTTTACCTTTTTGTATTATTTTCAAATAACATATATAATAAAAGAAAACATTTCTCAAAGAAACAATTATTATTATTTAAAACGAAAATATATGTTAACACCCATAAAAAGGAAATTTCACAAAAAAGTAATGTTAATATTAATAATAATTTATTTCTTTTAAAAGATAATCTTAATTCTTAAATAACATAATATACATAGATTAAGTAGTATAATTATTGTCTATGTCAAGCTATTTTCTCATATTATTAAAAAACTTTAGTAAAACAAACAAAAATATTTTAAGGAGCAAAAACTATTTAGACTTAATATTACAGAGATGTTTTATTCATATTTTCAAAAGAGTTTTTTGATAAGTTTTAAATTATAATTTACACTTTCTTTATATATTTTTTAAATTACATAGATAAACCAATCTATAAGAAACTAAAGTAATTTCACTATACTATTTGAGAAGCCAATTTTCTACGTATTACACTCATTTTCATTTTTATGATGGTACATTACATAGGTAAGCTTATTAAACTCTATCTAGAAAATACAAGAAAACAAACTAAATACAAATAATAAAATTAATCAAAATTTTAATATGCTAAAACAAAACAAAAGTTTATTGTTGAATTTATAAATTATATTAAATACAATATACCTAAATATTAATCAAATATCAACTGCCCATAATCACATGTCTTATTAAAATAACATATTATTATTTATAAAAATCACACATACAAGTTCTATAACAAAAAAAATAGAATAAAATATTAAATAATTATAATAATATATTTACTTTGTTAATATTTATATTCGTGCATGAACACGGGAAAATCACCTAGTATATATTAAAAGAGAAGCATTTGCCATTAATGTTTTAACATTATATTCGTCACATGGTATTCTTCCATCGGTTTCAATTTGAGTATGCTGGCGTATCGGCTTCACAATTATTTAACAATTAATGCATTCATGCATTTTTTTAACTCTAATGTAGACAATTTAATGTGTTCACACACTAATGTTTTTTAATCAGCTCATTTTTGTTTCCTACATTTTTAACCTTAGTATTAATGAACTGAAATTTACTTGACGCACAACCATATTTAACCTTTGACTCAATTTTCCAACATGTACAACAATATTGACACGACGTCCAACAATTTTTATTAGTCTTTTTAAAGTATGGTCCAACAAATTATGTATGCTAAATAAGCCGAGAATATTTGTTTTATATTTATTTTATTTTGCTTTATTTAATAGAAGAAAGTAAATTTGGGTAAAATATATGGATTCGAAGAACCAAACCGGACTAGATTTGAAAGTAATATTAAACATAAACTAAAATTGATCAAAAACTCAGATGGATACCATAAATAGATAAATCACAATTATATACTTAAATATATTAATTATTTTAGATTTTATATCTATTAGATATTCAAATATCTAAAAATTATCAACATATTCACAAGTAAATATATAAGAATAACATAAAAATGTTCAAATACTGGAAATATTTATTTGTTCTCCATCCAAATATTTAAATTGAACTATATTTATATAAATTTAAATATTTAGTCTTACATTATTCAATTTTTTATGTTTTATATTATTTTATTTTCGGTTTTTGAGGACTTAAGTATATTTGGATTTTGTTAAAAATATACATAATTAAAATGGATACATGAACGCGAATCTGAACCGAACCCGCAATAATCTGAACCAAATCCAAACCAAAATTTGTAAATATTCGAATAATATTTAAATTTCTAACTTTAAAATCTGAAATCTGAATACATCTTCTGAGTCCGAATGGATATATGAATGTCCATCCCTTGAAAAAGATATATGAGAAATCCTTATTACAACATATAGTGCGGGGTTACTACCTAGTTAAATAAATTAAAATATAAGTTTCGATTTTTCATGTTGGTCCTAGCAGGTATAAGCCCAACCAGTTAAATTCCAAATGGACTAAGCCCTAAAAGCCAATTTTAAGAGGCTTGTATTATTAAGTCTAACTCCGGTAATTATAGGATTAGACGGGTACAACTGCAGGTTTCAACCCTAAATAACATGTTTCAACCCTAATTATAATGTCTACCAATATTGTATTGGATGTAAGATCTAGTTAAAACTTAGGAAAAGCCAATTACAACACAATTTCTGGAAGTAAGTACTTAGAATAACATGCATCTTTTATTGGCATCCAATAGAAGCTTTTTGTGAGATTGTTTATTTTGCGTTTGTATACTCTCTTTTTTTATAACTTGAGGGTAGATAAACCTTAAGGCTCTAACTGATTTCCTGGAGATTGGTCTACCAGCGAGTAGATAAAACCGATTGTTTTACATAATACTTAGATATTCACATAGCCTGATCACACTGAAAAATAAATCTAATTGATAGCTTTTAAATCTGGAGTGTTACCTTTCTAAACTAGCCGTACCACTCATCGACACCAGTGTGGTTTGCTCATGTATACTCTTGCAAGGAAACACCTAAGCATCTTGATATACCTGATTCTGAGAACGTCCAAAATGCTTGACATTTTCTTTCAAGTTGAACCCTAGCCAAACAAATGAACTCAAATCTTGTGATGTTGCAACCTTCTTTTTAATTTTTAATGTTCTATGTAGCAATTCATGATCTACTAGAAAAGATACATATTCTGGACTAAGGCACATATCTATAGCATGTCATTGAAGCTTATCCACTACAAGAAAACATCACTATTCTGAGGGACATACCGAGGGAAAATGAGTTCCTCGGAATTTTCTGAGGAAATACCGAGGAAACCAAGAAAACCAAGAAATGTGGTTTCCTCGGTATTTCCTCGGAAATTTCCGAGGAAATACCGAGGAAGTATGATTTCCTCGGTATATTCCGAGGGATTACCGAGGAAACAATGTCCGTCGGAAAAAACCGACGGAGATTTTGAAAATTCCGACGACTTTTTGTAGCCGTTAGAGAGCCGTTGGAGAGCCGTTGGGAGATTCCGAGGAAATTCCGAGGAAGTGTCTGTTTTCCTCAGAATTTCCTCAGAATTTTCTCAGTATCTCGACAGGATTACATCTATAAATACAGCCACCCCTCTTCATCTTCATTCACTCCATTTCTTCTCCTTCCCTCCTACTATCACGAATTTGATTTCAAAAAAACATGTCTTCTTCAAATTATTTTCGTTCTTGGATCGATCGACCTCATTTGGATCGGACACGAGATTGCTTACGGAAGAATACCAACGAGGTATAACCGAATTCATGGGGTTTGTTCGCGACAACCGAAGCAGAAACAGGTAAGTTAAGATGTCCTTACTCTAATTGTAAAAATAGAAAGGTTATTAAAGAGTGGGATGTTTGGACTCATCTATATTTGAGTGGGTTTACGAAGTTACAAAATTTGGTATCATCATAGGAAACTAATTATGAACTTGGTAGTACTAGCGAACCTCAGCCGGCGGTTAGATTAGAAGAACCAATTAGAACGGATGTAGATTATGGGGTAGGTACTGAGCAGATGGTAAATGATCATTTTAGAGGGAAGATTTACCCAATGCGAAGCTAGGAGATTTTATGATATGTTGGATGCTGGAAAGCAACCATTGTGAAGGTTGTAGAGATGGTCATTCAGCTTTATCATCTGCTACAAGACTGATGGGCATTAAAACAGATTATAACTTGGCTGAAGACTGTATGGATGCGATAGCTGATTTTGTTAAAGGTATTCTACCTGAGGAAAATGTAGCTCAGGTTCATACTACGAGGTTGAAACTTCGTAGCGGTGTTGGTTTATCTTATCGTAATAGATGTATGCAGCGATAACTGCATGATTTATTGGAGGGCGGATGACCAGCGGATTTCATGCAAGTTTTGTGGGAAGCCTCGTTATAAAGATACGAGTGGAAGAGTTCCAGTGCCATATAAAAGGATGTGGTATTTGCCTTTGATGGAAAGATTGCAGAGGTTGTATCTTTCAGAACGCACAACGCAACGAATGAGATGGCATGCGGAGCACTCAACAGATGGTGAGATTAGACATCCTTCAGATGCAAAAGCGTGGAAGCATTTCCAATCAAAGTATCCCGACTTTGCGTATGAGAGAAGAAATGTCTACCTTGGATTATGTACTAATGGTTTCAGCCCGTATGGGAAGAGTGGAAGACAATATTCTCTATGGCCAGTCATTGTTACACCATACAACTTACCCCCAAACTTGTGCTTGCGACGAGAGTTTCTGTTTCTCTCCATTCTCGTTCCCGGACCAGAGCATCCTAAGAGATCGCTTGTTGTGTTTCTTCAGCCACTAATATATGAGTTGCAACAACTATCGGCTGAATGTGCTGAAACATACGATATTTCGTGTAAAGAGAACTTTCAAATGCGGGCAGTACTAATGTGGACAATAAGTGATTTTCCAGCATATGGTATGTTATCTGGATGGACAACGCATGGGAGGCTATCATGTCCATATTGTCAAGATGACACAGATGCTTTCCAACTAAAGAACGGAAGAAAAACGTGTTGGTTTGACTGTCACAGACGATTCCTACCACCTGATCATCCATACCGTCGGAGTAAGACTTTGTTTAGGAAGAACAAGCAGGTGTTTGATGGTCCACCTGAGGAAGTTAGTGGGAAAGGTTTGAAGACACAACTAAGAGATTTTGGTGCAGCAAGGGCCGGACGTCGGGGACATGAGCAATTTCTGGTAGATGCTGTTGGAGAACTACATAATTGGCACAAAAAGTATTTTCTGGATCTGCCATCTTGGGAGGATCATCTGCTAAGACATAATTTAGATGTCATGCATATTGAGAAGAACTTTTGACAATCTCATGAACACTATCCTTAACGTTCAAGGTAAAACAAAGGATAATTTGAAGTCAAGACTGGATTTAGTCGATATATGTGCTCGTTCAGAACTTCATGTTGATGGGAATGGTAGGGCTCCTTTTCCCATATACCGACTTGATGCAGAGGAAAAATCGTTCTTTGATTGGATTTCAAGCGATGTGGAGTTTCAGACGTTCGCATCTAATTTGCGAATGATCGACGAAAGGAAGGAAAGTTTATTGGCTTGAAAAGTCACGATTGCCATGTGTTGATGGAGCCTCCTTCCGTTTGCCTTCAAGGAACTATTACCACGAAATGTTCATGAAGCAATTGCAGGGATAAGTGCTTTCTTCACGATTTATGCACCAGATCGTGACTCTTGAAGGTAATGAAAATCTGAAGACTAACATAGCCGTGATTGATGCAACCTTGAGAAGATATTTCCTCCCTCATTTTTGATGTTATGGAGCATCTTGTTATTCACCTGGTAAGAGAATTGGAACTTGGTGGTCCTGCAGTATAGATGGATGTATCTGTATGAGCGGTATATGTTCCATTTGAAGAAGATGGTGAAAAATTTAAGTAGGGTAGAAGGTTCTATAGCACGGATGATCAATGAAGAAATTTCAAACTTTGCCGAGTACTACTTTCCAGCGAAGTTCAGACCAAAACAGAGACCTGCTCGGCATGATGATAGAGGCGAACGAGCAACATATCATGTTAAGGTTCCAGATATTTTCACAGATGTTGGACGACTTAGCGGAAAACCAAAGGACCGTCGACTTACTGAGCAGGAGCGAAGTCATTTGCAAACATATTTGCTCACCAACTGCGAAGATGTTCTTCAATATGAGAGGTAAGTTTATTATCTTACAAATTTTATTTTAACAAATTAACATTTATATCTTAATTAATTACATTATTGTCATCACATGTACAGGATTTTCATGGCAGAAAAGCGGTTCGGATATAGATACGCCACAGAGGAGGAACTAGAAGAAATGAAGCAGAGAGAATTTGCTGGATTCATGTTTACTTATGTGAGTGCCTTAAACAAATTGAAATATCATTTATCACATATTTATACAATTTTATCACATATTTATACTAATTCATTATATATGTGCTATTAATAGGTGTCTGCTGGTTTAGCAGAGGTGAAACATTTGACGATTGGATACGCGAAATGGTGGTTGGACCAAACTATGTTGTGAAGTCATATCCAAGATTTTGTACTCGAGGATATGCATTCACAACTGAAAAGAGGAGACGTTCGCGTACGACCTATGATGCTGGCGTTTGTTTAGCATCAGGAGATGATGTATACTACGGACACATACATGAGATTATGGAAATCAAGTATTTGGGCATGCTTGGATTGCGCTGTACTGTTTTCTATTGTGATTGGCACGACAACACTCCAGATTGAGGTGTGAAAACAGATGCATTTGGTGTTACATCAGTACATTCGAGGCTAAAGCTGCAATATTATGATCCTTTCATTCTTGCTTCTCAGGCCTATCAGGTAAGTAAATGTTAATTATTCGGAATGGTTGATCATAATTTATACTTTTACTAATAATTTTTTAAATGTTACAGGTTTGTTATATCAAGTACCCGGGTAAGGAACAGAGATGATCCATGGGTTACTGTTACAAGACTCAACCGAGAGGCGAGTTCAGGAAAGTTCGAGCTGGAAGACCCACTATAAATAAAATCATCTTCTCGGCCGCATCTCTCAAATCTCTCATCTCTCAAATCTCATCTCTCTCCCTCTCCCTCTCCTCTCTCCCTCGCCCTCTCTCTCTCCGGCCGCACTCTCCCTCTCCCGGCCTCACCTCTCCTCTCTCCCGGCCAGCTCTCTCCTCTCTCCGCCATCTCTTCCCCTGAATCATGTAAATATAAACCTTAGTTTTTCAATGGATTAGGGTTTGTTAGATTATAATTTCGGATTTTAGGTTGTTTGTTAGATAGTTTAGGATTGAATGGATAGTTTGGAATTATTTTTGGAATTTTTTTGTTTTGGTTAGAAATCAAAACGTTTTGTATTTTAAAACGTTTTTGATTTTTAAAATGTTTTCGATTTTAAAAACGTTTTCATGTTTCCAGTAATAAACTATATATAATAAAATGTTTTTAACATTTTAAAAATATTTATAAACCTTTTCTATATTTATAAATGATTAATAATTTTTATACATATATATATAAATAAATCATGTATAATAACAATTTATAATTTTTATTTTATGACTTAAAACAATTTCTTATATATTAAAACTATTTTTTATATTTAAACTATTTTTATGACTTAAAACAATTTCTTATATATTAATACTATTTTTTAATTATTAAACTATTTTTTATATTTAAACTATTTTTATGACTTAAAACAATTTCTTATATATTAAAACTATTTTTCAATTATTAAAACTATTTTAAAATTATTAAACTATTTTAATTATTAGACTATTTTATATATTAAAACTTTTTAATTATTAAACTATTTTTATATTTAAACTATTTTTATGACTTAAAACAATTTCTTATATATTAAAACTATATATAGGTCTTATGGTGATGATCGAGCCGGTCTCGACAGTCGTGGTCGTGGTGGTTCGGAAGCCACTCCATTCAGGGTTCCGCATCTTAGCCCCACAGCTCCTACCATACATCTCCCTCTCCATTTCCCTCTCCTTCTCCTCCCGCTACTTGCTGCACCCGCTCCGCTCCCGCCCGCTCCGCTCCGCTCCGCTCCTGCTCCTCGAGGGTCCTCCGGAGTGATGAGAGCGGAGTTTGTTCGACAGCCCGGTCGTGAGCATCTTTCCTATCTCACTCCGTATCCACGTGGGCGGGTCAAACATGGTAATTAAAACTATTTTTTCATTAAAATTTGATTCTTTTTAATAATTTGTTCTTTTATTAGGTTCAACCGATCCTCGAGCGGGATCAGCGCATGGATCAACCGTATGATGTACTCGCCCTCGACAAGGGACATCCGACTTTCACCGACTTCCTACCGACAAGTAGCATCTGTGGTTTCAACAGTTTGCGGTAAGTATTCTAATTTTTACTTATATTTTTAATCTTTAATATAAATTTTATACTAATTGTGTTTTATTTTCAGCAAGAATTCAACTGGAATGCCGATGATACGTTGTATATCTATCACAACTTCGTCCATAAAGTTATGGACAACTATGGGAAGCAGATCCACGAGTGGAAGAAGAAGTGGGAAATAAACAAGGTTTGTTTTATTTATTAAACAATTTTTAATTTATTAAAAAAATTTAATTTATTTAACAATTTTTTTTAATTAAAAGGTCTCAAAGTCGATGAACCCCACGGTCTGGTTGGAGTTTGGTGTGCATTGAAGTAAGGATGAGACAAAATCAACTTCTTCCACCAACTCCACCAACCGCAGAACCGTAAAGGGAAGGGCGTCTTTAGGCATAACTTGGGTGCTCAATCTATTGCCACTCTGGGATCGCATGGTAAGCTAATCGCTTTTATTCTATTATTTAAGTTTTAAATTTTATTTTATGTGCATTTCTTCTAATTACTAATGTTTGTTTAATTTATGTTTTTCAAGGAAGAAAATGAGGGCGGTTATGATCTCAATGAAAGGCGATACCAACAAGAAGACCGCCAGATTGATGATGGTGTTGTGAGGGATGTGGTCACCCTCATCGACACTCAGGTGGAAGACGAGGTGTCTCAGCTTCAAACCGAGGATGACGATTCGACGGGTTTGACCTACTTGCCTCGGGTTGGATCAACGAAATCGTTGAAGAGGTAAGTTTTTTTTAAAGTTCAATTCAGATTTTCTATTATTTAACGTTTTTCATCTTTTCTGTTATTTAAATTTGATAATTTTCTATTTCAGTCGGTTCCAAAGAAGAAGGGCGTTTGTTCGGTTTGGGTCGTCGGTCCGGTCCGTCTTCGCTGCACCACCGCCTTTGTTGATCCGAAGCACTTATGGGTCAGTTGGAGACAAGGATGATCGCATATCTGCGTTGGAGATCGGATGGCGAGTCAACAGCGAGCTTTGAGGCAGAGGAAGCTGAGCGAGCAAATGATGGAGATGATGAGGAGGTTGCACCCGACGAGGTGTTCCCGAGCATGCCGACCGAACACCCAAAACCCGTAGTTTTTTTCAAAACTCACAATGTTTTATTTTTATTTGTACTATTTTGAATTTTATATAATATGTTTTATATTTTAATTTTAATTTTATATTTTCGAATTTAAATTTCGAAAATTTAATTTAAAAAAAATTAATTTTTAAAAAATTAATTTTTGGGATATTCGAGGAAGATTTCCTCGGAAAATTCGAGGACATTGTCCTCGAATAGTCCGATGACCAGAGCCCTCGGAAAATTCGAGGACTTTGTCCTCGGAATATTCCGGCGACAATGGTCGTCGGACTATTCCGGACAATGTCCTCGAATTTTCGAGGGCATCGATCGTCGGAATATTCCGAGGGACAATGTCCTCGGAATTTTCCGAAGGCACTTGTCGTCGGAATTTTCCGAGGGCTTGCTTCCTCGGTATTTTCCGACGACTTTTCCGAGGAACAGTTGTCCTCAAAGTTTCCTCGGAATTTTGTTTCTTCGGAATTCCGTCAGAAAATTCCGAGGAAATTCGAGGATATTGAAATTCGAGGAGTTTTTCCGAGGACAATTTTTCTCGGTATGTCGTCGGAATACGGTTATTCCGACGACATACCGACGATTTTGGCCCTCGGAATAAGCCTGTTTTCTTGTAGTGATCGAAGCCTGTATTTGATACACACATGGCTGTCCCTTGCTTAAGACAGATAAAGTAAGGCCACAAATTTTGATTAGTTTTTAAGTGGCACATCTTGAATGCCTTTTAGTAAAACTGTTTATCTACATTTTGATTCCTTAGATATCTTAAACTCCATTCTCTTAATTTTCATCATTTTCAAAAGACAAATCATTTGTTTTTGGTAACCCCTTTTGCATTTTGCTATCGTGAGTTGAATACAAAATTTTGATTCGAATGTGTTTCGTATTTAACAATACTTCGTTAAGATATTTATAATTATTTATAAAAAAAATACTTTTTGCTTTAGATCACCAAAATTATTGCGAGGGCACTCTTAATACAACTTCTCAATCGTCTCTGGTAACATCACTCATTTCTCCGACTTTGATTTGAATCTTGTTATTCGGTTGAATTACAGTGAATGTCTAGCTTTTTTTTTTTAACACAGAGTGAATGTTTAGCTTTATAGTTACAAAATGAGACATATACCAATCCGCTGAAAAGTGGAACTGCACAATACACGTGTCTATGTACTGGACATGGATCTATCTAGGGGTGGGCACGGATACGATAGTACTATATTTTTGGTATTTGTGATTTGCTTCGCATCTCACGGATATCTGATTTTTCGATTTCCTTTGCTTCGAAGAAACACGGATATTCGATAATTTTTTAGATATTTGCGAATATTACGGATATTTACGGATATCTCATACATCATGTTTAATACAAATAAATCTAAAAAAAACTATACATGTTTGTTTTAAAAAATAAATATTTTTACATAATATTAAACAAAAAGTGAAAAATTAATGAAACTATATGTTCCGTACTTTTTTATAATGATTTTATAAATATTTTATATTCTTTCCTTAATTTAATACTTTATATGTATTTTATAAATATCAAAATTATATGTTAAAATAAAAATTATATATATTTAATTGTAGATATACATTTATTTTTATAAAAACGGAGCGGATCGAATATATTCGCCTTTAAAAATTTTAGTATTTATGATTTGCTTCGTTTTTAACGGATATTGAATTTTAATATTTGCTTTGCTTCGAAGACTTACGGATATCCGGATTTTTCGGATCGAATCGAAACGAATAACGAATCGAATCAAATTTAACGGATAAAATGCCCACCCCTAGATCTATCAGATGTTTTCACTTCATGACTCATTTTTTGAGCTTTTAAAGTTATCAAGCCCATGACTCTTGGGATCTAATTTATTTTCTTTTTACTCATTTTGAGCCCATCATTTTAAATTCTAATATATAAACTAATTTATTTTACTTTTATTTTTATCCTACTTTTGTTGGGTTTTGAGAATAATCTATCTAAGCAAGCAATTTTTTGAAACAATATATACTAGGGATGGGAATTAATATCCGGGATCCGGATCCGACTCGAGATCTGATCCGGACCCGCTCCGAAAATCGGATATCCGGGGTGCCCAGATCCGGATAGTAAAATGTCGAATCTGTCGAATCCGGATCCAGATATCTAGATTTTTAGGTCCGGATATCCGGATCCGCATCCAATTTTTTAAAATATATTAGATTTAAAATTTTATTAATAATTATAGTTGATTTATTAATATTTATACATAAAATTAGTCTTATAATATTACATTTTAATTTTAATAATATTATATGCATAAATGTATTCATAAATTTTGTAAAAGATTTAATTTATGTAATTTTTAGATTTTTGTATTTAAAAAAATTAATTATTTTTACGGATCCAGATCCGGATACTCGCAGGTATCATGATATCTAGACGGATATCCGAAATCCGGGTATCCGGAAGGCACGGATCCGAATCTGGATACTAAGATAACGGATCCGACAGATACAAATCCGGATCTGGGTATCCCAAATATCCCGGATATCTGAATCCGTCCCAGGCCTAATATATACATCATACATGAAATTATATTATATAACAATTTACTTTTCCACTTTTTTCACAAATAGTAGACTAATCTATCCAATATGACAATGTTTTTAAGACCATCTCCAATAGTAGAACTGGGATTTTAAATTTTGATCCACGGGTCCCGTACCGTTTGATCTGCTGCAGAGTGGGTATAGATACGGATGCGGGGCAAGTCAATTTTAAGTGGGATCGATGCGGATTGGCTGAATTTGAATCGGGTACCAGAACCGCAAATTTTTTATTAATTTTCTTTCAAAAAATATTATTGTAAAGACACATAAATATTAGAAGACTATATAAGTTTAATTATAAATATATTATTTAATTACTTTATTACAAAAATAATTAATATATATTTACAATATAAATAAAATAATTATTTTATTAAAATTTATATTACATGTGGATCCTTCGGATTACCCGTAAATCAAAGTTGGGAGGTGCAAATATTTGAATCTTTCTTTATGGTCATGCTTGTCAAGTTTTGAGTCGAAAAGTTGACCCGGGTTAGCTGGTCAAGCGGATTGACCAAACCCAACTCTATCCAACGGTTGCCTTTATTTTGCTCTAAAAATAGAGTATTCTAAAATAGGGAGGATTTCGGTCCAGTGGTTATCTCTATTTTCTACTATTAAAAGAGAATATTCCAAGTATATTCTATTTCTATTATTTATTAATTTATAATGTAATCCTTAAAATTTTAAAATATTTAAAATTTACACATATATTTAATTTATAACAATATACTGCCACGATTAAACTTCTTTATAAAACTAAATGATTATTTTAAAATTAAAATTTTATTAGTCTATAATTATTAACAAATGATATACTAAATAAAGTATTTAAATGTGTAAATTTATACTTTATACTTTTATTTTGGTGAAAAATGAAGATATACAAAAGTGAGGGGTCATATTGTAACGAAAAGGTTCACTCTAAAAATAAACTAAAGGAACAGTGTTACTCTATATTTGGTGTATTACTGTTCATTCCTCTATATTTGATGTAAAATATAGCATATCATTGGAATGACTTTTACTCTATATTTTGTGTCTAGAGGGAAAAATAGAGTACGATTAAAGATACTCTAAAGAAGAAGAAAAACTAAGAGAATATATTTAAAGTGACATTAGAAGTAATATTGTAAATGACTAGTACTAAAATGACAAATATATTATTGTAAAAATATGAACTTTAAGAAGTTACTTAGAGGATAATGAATAATTTTAGAACTTAATGTGATTTTTTTGTCTATGCATTTTCATATTAAAAGCACAAGTTATTACGTAGTTTACACTAGTAACTCTACCTAATTTGAAATTCATTCTCCAACAGCAAAAACCTTAGCTGTCAGGAGAGAAAAAAAAGTTTTTTTTAATAATTTCAAGCCGATGGCCGGAGGCTTCTATAGCTCCGTCATCTGCTTGTTTGATTCATTTTGCTTTTCTCTCTTTGATTTGAGTTAATTCTGGTTATGTAATTTGTTTGATTGCCAATTTATTTTAAATATGGCAAAGTTTTTTACCATTCCTTTGTACGTTTCTTCCTATGGAGTTGGAAAAATAAAAACTTCGGTTCAATTGAACCGTTTAGAAAGGTAATTGACAGGTCTACTGCGGATGGTGGCAACGCGTCTTGCCAGCTTCAATGGTTGATGGTTCTTCATGTGATGGTGATGGAGTTCTTACTGCAAACTATGGTTACTTCAAAAGGCAGCATCAAATTCTATAAAACTGTAATCTCTTTGACTCTATTATTATCAATAGAGCAACATAAAGAGTTGTCTTGTCTCGGTAGCTCCTACTGGAATATTAAAAATAGAGTGACAATCGTTCTCAATTCAGTCTGAAACGTGGTGTTTCTGGATCAGTACAAAGATTATCTCCTTTAAGATTTAACTATTCTAGAAAGCAAATGTAACGACCCAATTTCTTGGTGGGCTACTTATATTTTTTTTTGACTTAAGCTCAATTCTCTCTTTTTACTTTGTCCCACATTGGAAGTTTAGAAAACTTACCTCCCTTCCCTTCTCCTATATAAGAAACTCTACCCCTTCTCATTATTCTCATCAAGTCAAAGTATTTTCTTTACGTGTGACGAGTTGTTGTTGAATTATCTAACGACCAGTCACTAGTAAATTTTTCGGTTGAGATTTTCGGGCGAGCTTCTGGCGGGATTTCTGGGCGAGCTTCCGGTGGGTTTTCTATTGACCTCGGTTGACCAACTTTCATTGATCATTCCAGCCAGTGGCTAAGGTGAGGGCTATTCCGTTAAATCATGTGCTAGTGTAGAATTATTTCTATGTTAGTTTAGTTTCGAAGCATGATCCGTCTGTTTGAATTGAGTCTTGTGTGGTAATTAGAATATTTAATGTTAACCGGAATTAGGGGTATAAAGGATTCAACTATTGTTTGGATTGTTTGATGTTAAGTGATGATATATATATATATATATAAATATATATATATATATATAATTATATAATATGGACTATTTGGAGAGTGCGGAGGCCCAGAGAGATTTGGGCTAACGACGCATATGAGTACGGGGGCACAGAGAAATCTGAGCTAGCGACATATAGAGTGCGGGGGCACATAGATATCTGAGCTAGTGACGCATAGTGGATGAGTACGGGGGCCCAGAGACGTCTGAGCTAGCGACGTATATTGTGTGGTGCGGGGTGCAAAGACGTTTGCATATCGACGCATTGTAGTGGAGTGCGGGGCTCTAGAGATGTCTGGACTAGCGACGCATATTATATTATCGTATATCCGTATGAGGAGAATGCTGGGTGTGTAGACTACCTATGTACTATCATCGCATTGTTTGTTTTGTGTAATGCGGTAGGCATCGTGTTTGTTCATGTTA
The DNA here is from genome assembly GCA_016432835.1 of Brassica nigra. NCBI lineage: Eukaryota > Viridiplantae > Streptophyta > Magnoliopsida > Brassicales > Brassicaceae > Brassica > Brassica nigra. The sequence continues at coordinate 46,028,476 of CM028246.1, forward strand.
GAGTTAAACTTCCATAGTGGGAGTTCTATTTACTAGTCAGTGGTTTGCGGATCTAGCATCTCATACATCACTGAGCGACTCCCCTGTTGCTCACCCTTCTTTTCTTCCCTTTTCAAGTGAGACTGATTAGCAAGAGTGATAGCTATCGGATCGGTGCATTTTGGGAGTTTTATTTCTTGCTTTTCCAGACTCGAGATTTTTATGTTTTTATCGTTATTTTGAGATTTATTCTACTATTTCGATTTATGGTTATTTATTGGATTTATGGAGTTTAGAAATGATTTATGCGAAGTAATAAATAGATATTTCAGGATAATTTATTTATTATTCTATTTTGAGAAATGCGGGTATTATAATTTGGTATCAGAGCCTGGTTCCGTCCCGGGTCGGGACGGCGATTTATAGGACTTGGATTTCATTGATTTTCAAAGTTTTTGGGATTGGGAGTTTTTAAAAATAAAGTCGACACCATTTGGTACAGTATCACTCCTTAGCTATTAGTATTTTTAACTCTTTTACTTTTGCAGGAGAAGACCAAGTTTGTATTCGTTCATTTGTTTCCTATCTCGTGTTCTTCTTTCCTTCATGGCCGTTGAAGTTCTTTTTGGGTTCTTCTTGGAAGTCGGGGCGAATTCCGGTTAAGTGGGGGAGAATTGTAACGACCCAATTTTTTGGTGGGCTAATTATATTTTTTTTTTACTTAAGCCCAATTCTCTCTTTTTACTTTGTCCCACATTGGAAGTTAGAAAACTTACCTCCCTTCCCTTCTTCTATATAAGAAACTCTACCCCTTCTCTTATTCTCATCAAGTCAAAGTATTTTATTTGCGCGTGACGAGTTGCTGTTGAATTATCCAACGACCAATCACTAGTAAATTTTTCCGTTGCGATTTTCGGGCGAGCTTCTGGCGGGATTTCTGGGCGAGCTTCCAGTGGATTTTCTATTGACCTCGGTTGACAAACTTTCATTGATCATTCCAGCCAGTGGCTAAGGTGAGGGCTATCCGTTAAATCCCGTGCTAGTGTAGAATTCTTCCTATGTTAGTTTAGTTTCGAAGCATGATCCGTCTGTTTGAATTGAGTCTTGTGTGGTAATTAGAATATTGAATGTTAACCGGAATTAGGGGTATAGAGGATTCAACTGTTGTTTGGATTGTTTGATGTTAAGTGATGATATATATATATATATATAGTTATATAGTTATATAGTTACATAATATGGACAATGTGGAGAGTGCGGGGGCCCAGATAGATTTGGGCTAACGACGCATATGAGTACGGGGGCAAAGAGAAATATGAGCTAGCGACGTATAGAGTACGGAAGCACAGAGACATCTGAGCTAGCGACGCATAGTGGATGAGTACGGGGGCCCAAAGACGTCTGAGCTAGCGGCGTATATTGTGTGGTGCGGGGTGCAAAGACGTTTGCATATTGACGCATAGTACTGGAGTGCGAGGGTCCAGAGATGTCTGGACTAGCGATGCATATTATATTATCGTATATCCGTATGTGGAGAATGCGGGGTGTGTAGATTAGCTATGTACCATCAGCGCATTGTTTGTTTTGTGTGATGCGGTAGGCATCGTGTTTGTTCATGTTAGAGTTAAACTTCCATAGTGGGAATTCTATTTACTAGTCAGTGGTTTGCGGATCTAGCATCCCATACCTCACTGAGCGACTTCCCTGTTGCTCACCCCTCTTTCTTTCCATTGCAGGTGAGCATGACGAGTAGTCGGATATCTGGACGGTTTGGTGTCTTGGGATAATTGTATTTTATTTCGGTTTTCATTCGATATTTTTATAATTCAGTTTAAAGATGTATTTCATTCGGATTTATTTTATTAAATCTTTTGATATTTTATTCGGTTTCGAATAATTCGGTTTAATTTGACATTTTACCGGAAGTAGCACGCCGGTCTCGAGAGAGGAGAAGACGGGTGTTACAGCAAATATATGGAGATATATGAAAAATCTTTAGTCATCCATACGCATAGATATGTGTTGGTTTACTTTGGATCCCTACTGGTGTATCCCTTTTCTACATTTGTTTTGCTAGTTTTTATATTTTAGAACTCTTTGTCTAGAAGACTTAATAATACAAACCAACGACCAAAACAAAAAATCTAATCTAATTTTGCCATTACATCAACAGAAGAAAGTAAGGAGCGAGTTACATATTTAAACATACAACTCAATGGCTTGGACATTTTGTCAATGTCTTGTATCATAGAGTTAGCCTCCGTGATACACACCGTCTTGATGGTTTGTTCAGCTTGGAACTGATATAACTCATCAATTAGATTCCTGCAGTCACTCATGAATGTCACATGCTTATACAGTTATACCATGATCTTGTTAGTTGCTGGACAGCCATGACCAATGCCATTGCTTCCACCTCTAGTGAGGAGTACGTTGGTTTAATCTTTGAGGATCAATGAATTAGTTGGATGCCTTCTTTACTGAACAAAGACCATCCTATTCCTCCATGTTCAGTTGGATCCTTCTAAGATGCATCGACTAGGCAGTAATAAGACGGAACTGATGGCATCATTATGTGGTTGGTTGTGGAAATTGAACCTGGATCAGTTGACTGTCTGACATTCGGTATCCTGATCCTTAACTTCTTTCCATTGTCTATAATCTCTCAAATCCACGTGGATGACCTGGACTATGCATTCTCTTTGTTGTTCAAAAATCAATGTATTCCTCATCTTCCAAAGCCTCTATCCTACAAAAAAAGTTCATGAGATTTCTCTTTTCTTCCTTTATCAACATTTTGGAGCAAATTTGATTGTTCTGTCGATGAGTCTGGAAGAGGGACGGCATCAAAGACTAAATTTCTTTCAAAATTCTAAAGTGGAATCGTATATGATCCACTGTTTCATCCTTTTCTCCACAAATTTGGCAATTTGGATCAACATGTATTCCTCTTTTCTTCATGTTTTGAGCCACATAGAAACCATCATAAAATTCTCTCCACCAATGAAGTGCTCTCCACCAGAAATTTTTGATCTTCGGGGGAAGATTAATCTTCCACAGACTTTTGCAATAGTTTTTCATTTCATCAAATAAAGGATTTCGAACCTATTGTTGTTGTTGGGACTGTTGGTATGAGATTTGATTTGTCTTTGGAGATGGAACCTGATTTGACATTATAGTCACCCTTCTTTGAGATACGCCAAATAAGCATATCTGGCTTGTTCAAAGTACTTGGTCTGATGTTTAAGACATATTTGGCATCCTGTTGTCTCATTAAAGATTGAACCTTATGTTTATCATCCAATCCATTTGTTCGTTTTTAACAGGTCAGAGACTCTAAGATGAGGGTGACTAATAGCTCCAGGGCCTATTGTTGGATAAGCAGATTTGGTACATATCCAATTATCCTTTCATGCATTTATATTTCTCCATTGCCTACTACCCATTTTTTTTGAAAAAGGCCTACTACCCATTTAACACCTCTCTTAATAAGATTTTGTGCAAGCATCAGACTTCTCCAAGCATAGCTCGAAGTTTTGTAGATTTTTGCTTTTAGAAAGTCTGAGTGTTTGGAGTATTTTGCTTTAAAGGCTCTTGTAATCTAGAAAGATTTTTCATAATTTTCCAACCTTACTTAACTAGAAAGGCAATATTATACTGTGATGTAAATTTTTAGTTTAAAAATATAAATTCAAACTTCACTCTCTTAGAAAAAGAGCATTTTAATTAAATTCACGATAAATATCATAATTATATATAATCATCTTAAAACTTATTTTTAAAAACAATTCAAATGGTATATATTTTGAATAAACCCATTCTTCGTAGTAATACCATACTATCATGGCAATAATAAATTAACTTAGCATGATACCATGGTAATATACACATCTCTATTATATCTAGTTATAAATTCAAACTTCACTATCTTAGAAAAAGAGCATTTTAATTAAATCCACGATAAATATCATAATTATATATAATCATCTTAAAACTTATTTTCAAGAAAAATTCAAATGGTATATTTTTTGAATAAATCCATGCTTCGTAGTAATACCATAGTACCTTGGCAGTAATAAATTGAATTAGCATGATCCCATGGTAATATACACATCTCTATTATATCTAGTTATATTATTAACGGAAAGTGTGAAGGGCCATTTCATTAACTACAGATCGGATCAGTAATGAAGATAACGTATCTGGTGACTTTATCCTTTCCGATGAGGAAAAAAATCTCAGATCTACCAAAACAACTTTGAATCGTCAGATCTGAAAATCCAAAGTGGTGGATTTTTCATGGACAAATCGCAAAAATCAATTTTATTTATCTATTTAATGTCTCTTTAAACTGGATGTCTTAATCAACAGTTTTGTGATTTAGCTGCATGCTAGAACACAAACGGTTTTGTCTCCTTTAGTTATCAACTTCGGTCCAATTGTAATGCGAAAACTCATTTGTAATGGAAAACTATATAGGAACTTTAAAATTTTTTTAAATGGTTTCAAAAATTTCTAAGAGGGGTAGACTTCAAACCATCTTCTGAGCAACCCTTCCATCTTATGAGTTCCAGTGTATCTGAGGGACGAGATACGATTTCGGATGGCCTTATCAATTCTATGCGTAATTGCTTCAACTGCTAGCTTTCTTCCTCCATGCCTTATGGAATTTCGCTCTCTCCAAATAGTGTAGAGTACTGCTTGGAAGCTGATCTGAATGAGTGCACTGTCAATAGACTCAATACTACTTCTAGTAACAGTCAGCATGTAGGCGATTGTATCATCCCAATCAAGAGTGATTTCTCTACCAAACAGCTTTCCAGCAATATTAATCCAGACAGTGGAGGTAAAGGAACATGCAAAAAAAAAGTGCTCTCTACTTTCAGTCCTCTCTCCACAGAAAACACATCCTTGAGTGATACCCCAGTTTCTCATCCTCACTCCAGTGGCTAACCTATCCTTTATTGCTAGCCAGAGTATGAAAGCTTGACGAGGCACAGCTTGTGGAAACAATACGAGCTTGTGCCATTGGATCTTTGGGTTTTCCTCTCTCAAGAACTCCCAGGTTTGGGCAGCAGAAAACACTGGTTTGAAATTGTCCTGTCCATGTCTCCAAAGAATCCCATCAGCTCCTGAAGTAGAATCTAGAGGATCGGTACCAGCAATTTTCTCATACAGGGTATCTTCAACTTCCTCTACTTCGAATCTTTCATCCAGTACTACAACTTGCATCAGAAACAGTTGCTGAACGCACTACACCCATATATCTCGGCCCCAGATTGCCCGTGATATCAATTAGCTTCCCACCCAAGCCAGTTATCAAACCAAAAAGACACAGCTCTCCCATCTTGAATATCAAACCTCATACATTCATAGGCTAAAAACGTAACTTCGGGAGCTTCCGCCAGTTCCAAGAACCAGTTGTCCCCTCCTTGACGTCCCAGTATGAACTATTCTTGAGCAAGTATTTGCAAGTCCAAGTCACCCAATAAGAACCTGTTTGAAAAAACAGGCGCCAGATGAGATGTAGAGCAAAAACCTTGGATGTATCGCACAGACTACGAATACCCAAACCACCCTCGTCCTTTGGTATACAAAGATCTTTCTAAGCAACTTTGGCTTTATGAGTGTTGTTGGTGAGCCCGACAAAAGAAACACGCTGCAAATAGTCTCAACGGTATCAAGACAGCCTTTAGGTAGTATAAAAGCTGAACTTCAGAAATTTATAGTGCTTGTGATGACCGATATGAGCAGTTTAAGTCAGCCTGCATAAGATAGATATCTTGGTGGGTCTAGGATATGAGCTTGTTCCTGATCTGGTCTATTAGTGGCTCACAATCTATTTTACTCCATACTTTTGATGCAAGGGGCATGCCCAAATATTGAATTGGCAGAGAGTCCACCTTTGAATCCTCTCATTTCAGCCGCCTGCTTTAGTACATGACTGTTTCGTCCTGCTGCAAATAAGGATAACTTTGATGCATTAATGTGCAGACCAGATAGCTCTGCAAACCGAGTCATAACTGCGAGGACACCATCCAACAAAGCTTCACTCCCATTGGTAAAGACCAGTATATCATCAGCAAAACTGAGATCAGTAAGTTGCACCTCCTTACACTTAGGATGATATCCAAACTGCCCATCAATGGCCGCCTGATTCAGCATATTTGATAGGACATAATTCACAATCACATAAAGATATGGGGAAATGAGAAGCCTTGCCTTATGCCCCTTGCACTAGTGTAAAATACCTCGATTTCCCCCATTAACCGCCACAGAAAATGAACTTGTAGAAATGCATAGATATATCCATCTACCGAATTGATCCGGAAGGCCCATAGCTTGTAAAAATGAGAGGAAGAAACTCCACTTGACCGTATCAAAAGCTTTCGAGACATCCAGTTTTAGAGTGCAGCGGTCCGAGATGTTAGGGAGGTGGTACCCATTAGCCAGCTCGGTTGCCAACAACACATTCTCCAATAAACTCTACCTTTAACAAATGCACTCTGGTTTGGCTGGAAGAATAATTTTAAGTCTATTAGCAAGGATCTTCGAAATCACCTTATATAGAAGATTGCAACAAGCAATTGATCTTCGGTCCAATTATTACTTTAAAATTGTACTTGATCTGACCCATAATCATCTTTGCCACTAGAAAAATAAAATAGAAAAAAATAATATAAAAAAGTCAAAGTTAGTGTAAAATGAATATATAATTTTTTAAAAGTGGCTAAAATAAATATAAAAATAGTATTTTATTTGATTGGTATTTTTTGTGAAACTTAAAGTAATTAAAACAATTTATTTAATTATAGTAACCTACTAGTCACAACTATAATCTACCTAACCAAACAATAGATACATCACACCTAAAAAGCATATATAAACTAATATTTTCTCATATTTTAATAGACTTACTAGACCTTGATCCGCGCGACTGCGCGGATATTAATTTTTTATTTTAGTTTTCTTTTTATTTATACTAAATGATATATTTGTAATATTTGATCATTTTACATTGACTAAGTTAGTAGTGGGTATTTAGGTACCCACTCGGATTCGGTTCAAATCTATTCAGTCTCGGATTTTTGATTTTAAAGATTTCAGCATCATTTGAATAATTATAAATTTCGGTTCGGGTTCGATTCAGATTTTTGCGGGTTTGGTTAGGATTCAGATAACCCGTTAAAACTTTTTAAAAAAATTCAAAAATTTTATACACTTGAAATTTTTCAAAATCTAAAAATAAAAATAATATAACATATAAATTTGATTAATGTAAGCCAAAATACCTAAATTAAAAATTAGAAACAGGTTTGACTTGAATATTTGGATGGAGACTAAATACAAATTCTTAGTATTTTTGGTGTTTTGATTATTTTTTATCTACTTTAGATGTTTACTTTTAACTATTTCTGTATATATATTTTCAAATATTTTAGACAATTTCAAAACAGCTTATTTATTTTGGATATTAACTTTTAAAATAGCTAACATATTCAAGTATATAAATCTGATTCAGATATATTCAAATACCCGAAATATTTCGTTCGGATCAGGTTTGGTTCTTGTTCTCTAGATACCAAAATTGTAAAACCCGTTCGGATACTTAACCAATTTTGGTTCTGATTTGGTATTATTTTTTGGATCCGATTTGTTTCTGTTTTTTGAGTTCGTTTTTTTTTTGCCCGGTCCTAGACTAAGTCATGATTTTTTTTGTGTGTTGAACCATCTATATTGTATGACCAATATTAAATATCATATAAAAAAATTCAACATATATATTTGTATACGATATATAGAAAACAACATTTATGAATTTAAAATATGAAGAAATAAAGAATTCTGATTTAGTATGCCATAGAAAAATGATAAACTAGTTACATATTTTTGAAGAAAATACAGTAACTTCTAAATTTAATAAAAAAAAATAACATTTAAAAATGCCTGATTAATTTTGATAAAAAATATAAATATGAATATAATTTCTATAGAATCTCGATGTTAGCATAAATGTAGGCAATTACTGTTTTAATGGAGAAGTGAATCAAAGTGTATTTAATTCAAATTTAATTTAGGAAAACACATTAATCTAAGTGGAAAAGACAAAGCATTAAAATAGGTACTTTAATAACTACTCAGTGGCATGAAAATGTAAATAAGTTGAAAAACTAAGGGTTATTTTTAAAGGATATTTTTCTTTTAATAATATAGACTAGATCTTGATCTGTGCAACCGCGCGGGTTTTGTTTTCATTTTTATAAACATATATATTTTCGTATCATTATTAACATTAATCATATATTTAAATGTTACATAACTAATCACTTTATAGTTTATATGTTGTATTGATCAATTGTTTCAACTCATGTATTTATTGTTTTTAATTATATATTTATCTTTTTAAATTTACATTGATTATTAAACAAATTAATATATGCATGAAATATCATATTTCAAAATTATTTTATAATTAATTTATACTGAATTGTGATCCAAGTTTCAAATTTTGATCACCTTCTAGCATTTATTTATGTTCATCATGTTGAAATATATTATTGTATATATAAAAATTTAAGATATCTGATATACCATGAATTTGATCTGATTTTAGTCATGGTATATGATAGATTTAGGATACATTTAACCTATTTTGGAGTAGAATACATATTTACAGGTTCAGGAGCAATTGGAGAAAAGATGATGTTTTTGGAGCATTTTGGAGCAAGATTCATCCCGAGATGGCCATATCGACCACTCAAGGTCGACACGGAGAGAGACGATACACCTTCATTGTAATCGATCGATATTCAGCACACAGAAGCCCGGTTTGGTCCCAGCCGACTTAAAGCCCAAGACTTCATCCAATTTACCAAGATACCCCAGACGAGTTTAAGCCTAATTTTAAGTATTTATGCTTTGCCTAAGTGTTTTGGCATAAGCAAGAGTTTTTAGAGAGTTTACAACTTTAAAAGTTTCATAGTTCTAGGTCTTTTGGTTCTTGAGAGTTTCTTTCAAAGAGAGTCTTTTAGAGTTTCTTTTCTATTGTTTTGTGAGAGAGAGTTACAACTGAGAGCTTTCTTGAACACCTTTATTTTCTATCTATTCTATCTATGCAGTTTTATTTTACTGTTATGATGTTTTGCTTGGCCATATCTGAGTAAACACCTCTGTTAGATCTAAGATTCAAATAGGTTTTGAGGGATTAGCCCCAAATATGAATACTTGAGCATGTGATATTCATCTTAGAAGATTGCTCTTAATGTTTGTATAGGAGTAGCTAACCTATACATGATAATAGTGGATATTATCCTTGGATCTATCTTCTTTGAGCTTAGAAATTTGCTGGAAACAAGCGACAGCTGATTTGGCAAACTCCTTAAGCGAACTGTTAATCAGCCATCGTGCTTAAAACTTACTAGAAGCGTATAGATCGATACTCCTATAGAGTCATCGATCGACGCGAGGCACTGTCGATCGATACGTGCAATAGCAGGTCGATCGATGCCTTCCTATGTCTCGCCAATGGGAGTTTCATCGGTTCTAGTATTAGATAACCTAGGACGACAGTTAAAGTTATTGTAATAGCTGGGTTCTTTAATATCATGCAAGCATCTCACATAAGCATTCATACTATTATAATCCTGATAACCTGAATAGTAATCCTAGTCTAACACCTTCACCATATTTGTTTAACACCAAATCAATCACTTGAGTAATTGTCTTGCTCACCAATTCTAAGTTTACTTGCTATTTACTGCTTTGAAATCTTTGACCTAGCTTTGTTTCAATAAGATCTAGTGTGTTCCCTAGCTCCCTATGGATTCGATCTCTAAGTACTACAGCTTGACCTCTTTTGATGAGAGTAAAGTTGCTCTAGGGTAATTTGAGCATGTATCAATATCTTAATTTTATACATGTATCATATATGTTTACATTTGTGAAAATATAAATAAATAAATTTATCATATTTAGTTCAATATAATAAATTTATTTTAATACGATAGATAATAATAAATATAAAATAGATAAAATAGGATAGAAATTTTATTTTTTTTATTTTAAAAACGATAATTTAATGTATATTAATGGTTAATAATTATCATTCCTAATCACGAAATTAGAGAAATATAAACATAAATATTTTTGAAAATTAAGATCTTGTTAAAATCTGTTTCAACAGATTGTTAGATTTTTAAATATATATATATATTTAAAATAAAAATATATCAAAAGATATTATGAATAAAGTAGCTACATAGTTTTTATTGTTACTCTTAATGAAATACATTTTCTAAAATTTTTAATGAATGGTCTAAATAGAAAAAATCACACATGAAAGAAGTCATGACTTTTCTTCTAATAATAGACTATTATACCACATTCGATCTGATTGTTTCAATCCATAAAGTGACCTGTTCAATTTTATACAATGTTGTTCTCGAGAACTTGCTGTGTTTGGCAGCTCAATACCCTCTGGTACCTTCATGTATATCTCATTATCCAGTAGACCATATAAATATGCAATTACTACATCCATTAACCGCAAGTCTAATTTCTCTCTTATAGCCAGACTTATTAGAAATCAAAAAGTAGTAGTATCCACCATAGGGGAGTATGTCTCTTCGACTCTTCGTAGTATATTCCTGGTTTCTATGAAAATTATTTTGTAACTAGCTGTGCTTTATATCTCACGATTTATTAAAATCACACATGAACTTCACTTTTAATAATAGACTATGTTGGAGGTATATTCCTGGCCAATGTATTTAACAGAATGAAGAAGAAGAGCAAAAATACCTTCGTACTAATAAGTTAACTAACCATAATATATATACCATACCATGCGAATATTCACCGTATATATTTTTGTTATAAAATGAAAAAGATAAGGGCATTTGCGTCAATTCAAAAATAGCAATCCGGGTCAATAACGGAGATGACACATCCGGTGACCTTATCTCTTCGCAGGTGAGAAGAAGAAAAAACTCAGATCTACAAAAATTTCACATCTCTCTACCTTCTCCGATCTGAAGATGGAGGAAGAAGATGAGACACAATCTCGGGGAGATTCCTTGTCACCACCTCCTTCGCCTCCGATTGTACCCGCGAGCGACGCCGTCACTGCGACGAAACCGCCTCAATCTCCGTCGAGAAACGCGTTAGCGTTAGTGGTTCACACCCCTTCCGTGGGAGGAGGAGGCAACAGAAACGGACGAAGCGGCGGAGGAGGGAGAGACGATTGCTGGAGCGAAGAAGCGACGAAGGTCCTAATCGAGGCGTGGGGGGAACGGTTCTCGGAGCCGGGGAAGGGGACGCTGAAGCAGCAGCAGTGGAAGGAAGTAGCCGAGGTGGTGAACGAGAGTCGTCAATGCAAGTATCTCAAGACCGATGTTCAGTGTAAGAACAGGATCGACACGGTGAAGAAGAAGTATAAGCAAGAGAAGGCCAAGATCGCTTCTGGTGATGGGCCTAGCAAATGGGTTTTCTTCAAAAAGCTCGAAGCTTTGATCGGTGGTGGCAACAACACTTCCAAGTCCTCTGACAAGGCTCCCATGGGACGGCGTCAGGTTAAAGGAGCGGGTTTTAAGAAGGGCTCTGATTCCATGAGGTGGCATTTCAGGAAACGGAGTGCTTCCGAGACTGAGTCTGAGTCTGATCATGAACCTGACCAGGCTTCTCCTCCTGACTCTGCCGAGAGTCTCCCACCGCCGCCGTCGCAACTGGTGTCGTCGAAGCGGTTGAAGAGGGATGAGTCGGGAGTTGGAGATGTGGCCAAGGCGATTCTTGGGTTCACTGAGGCGTATGAGAAGGCGGAGACTGCTAAGCTGAAGCTGATGTTGGAGTTGGAGAAAGAGAGGATGAAGTTTGTGAAAGAGATGGAGTTGCAGAGAATGCAGTTCTTGAAAACTCAGATGGAGATTACACAGAACAATCAAGAGGAGGAGAGGAGCAAGCCAAGGATCAATGATGATGATGATGATGATGATCGCAATGTCAAGAATAACGGCGATGTAAGTAGCTGACAATTGAAAACACACAAAAATGTTTTATTGTGATATTGCAATGATTAAAAAAAAACGTCTCTAGATTGCTGGATTAGGATTTGATGTTGTTGTTGTCGTTGTTGTGCTTTGTGGGATATGTAAATGTAGAACTCTGATCATCATCGTCATCATGCTGCTGTTGTTGTTGTTATGTTATCTTGTCTGAAACATAGGCAAATTAAAAAAAAAAAAAAAACTTTCAACTCGAGTGTCCTGAAACTTATGTTATCTTAGAAACAAGAAGACACACCCACCTTATAGAATATTCACCATATGAGATTAGAGAAACCTTAGGAAGAAACATAATCAGCATAATTATCCACAATTAAAACATCCTTATTTAAGGTAAAGCTAATAATTAACCTCACTAAAAATATTCTTTATACCTTTCTACCTTGCCTCTCTACCTCTATAAAATCATTTTCATTGCAGAAGAAGATAGAGACAATAAAATAAAAACCTAAGTAGCTTGTAAAAATATATTTATATTGTAGTTGTTTTTTGGATAACATTTTTGATCGGATGGGGTTCTTACACAAGCTGTGGGATGATACGGTGGCCGGACCGGCGCCGGAAAGTGGTCTCGGAAAGTTGAAAAAACATGATTCATTAACCATCGTCCGATCTCTCTCCAGGGATCAAGCCACCAAAAACTTAATTGTTACCAAGGGGAATAACAATGTACGTGGTCTCCGGGCATTGAACATGGATCCGGGTTGTGTTCCGGATTCTCCAACCGGGACAAGCAACCCTGGGACGCCTTTGACCCGTAACTATTTCTCATCTTTCCTCTAAAACATAGACAAAAGAAAATCTTAAAAAGATTATTTCCTTGACCCAAAAAAAAAGATTATTTCCATTGAACGCATGTGAGTGTTAAATTAAAGAATAATTGAATGAATAATTTTATTTATGTGCATCAGATAGTAATGAACGTTAGTTATTGGAGAATAAAAATCATTGTTAATTCTAATTAAAAGAGTAAATGAATGATATTTTCTATAAATATTTACAAAGATCAATTCATATTTTATCTTATAGTATAGTTTTACTTCTAAGAACAAATGGAAAGGTTTATATCAATGCAGCCGGGACACCATGTGATAACTTCGGACCATTCAGCGCCGATAAAGTCTCTTCCGCGGATGCCGCAAGTCTCACTACTTATGAATGGTTAATAAAATTATCTCCACCATTTAATTTCATCATAAACTCTCTTAAGTAATGGCAATATTGCCTTACATACAATCAATCTCCTTTGCTTTGTGTTTATGCTAAAATACAGGATTGTGATAAACGCATGCGCATTGGACCGTTGAAAACGACGAGAAAGAGATAAAGCGCTACGGGGTTTTTGTGTGTATACTAATAACCTAAGCATGTAATTATGTAAATAACAAGATATTTGTACATAAGTTTTTACTATTATACACAATAAAATACTACTATCTCTCAAAAATTGTCTAGACCCCAGCAAATTTGGAATCTAAACAAAAATCTCTTTTATGTTATGTTTTAATATTGCTTGGCTTACAGTCCACGCGAACCTATCATAGCACAAACTAAGCAATACCAATACATATGGAATCAGCGGCTTTAAATGAGAGACACATAAAATGACTCTGAACAAGGTCTAGAAAATGATTTTTTTTATTTAATAAAGTAGAAGAGTGAAGAGACCAGAGTGAGTTTATTACTGATAGTATATGAGCTGCTGATGTGCCGCAGCTACATTCTGAAAGCCACCATCGTACATAGCTGTAGTTGCTCCAGCTGCATTTACATGCCTTAGAGTATGCTGAGCCTGGGGATGCATTTTGCTAGAGCCAGTTGCCTCTCATCTCTTAGGCTAAGAGGTCCATTGAGGACTCTGGTGGAGGAAGTGGTTTTGAGGCTGTGCCTGTTGGAGTTGATTATATGGACCTTTAAACCCAGAACTTCCTAGTATAAGCCATTAGATCCTGGTCGTTGTGGTTGATCTCGATCGTGAATTTGGACAAATAGATTTTGTATTCGAAAATGGAGATATATGGGCCTTAGTATTTGATGGGACTACCTTATCAAACTCAATAATGTTGACTCACTTGTTTCGTTAACTGTCACTTGATCGTCACAGGTAGTGTGATATACATTATTTGTCTATCTGATTTTCAACTCTCATGCAACGTAACACAGAAACTGAGGAACATCCTTTTTCTTTGAATAAGATAACGTGTGATCTGATAGCTAAAAGGATCCCAAATCAAGATGTGTACGATATATGTAAAAGATTCAGCCATGTTTAGCAATTTTTTAGCTGGCCGGGACGAACTGCGAATGCGATATATGTATCAACTCTCGACACACACAAAATAACAAGAAGCTGATGACAAAAATAAAAGGACAGGAAGTCAAATAAATCATTTTCTTGGTAACTGTCCATATATTAGATATAGGCTCACATAGATAATATAAGATATATATACATACGCATATTGCATTAGTTATCAAGGGATATACTGTATATTATATTCTCTCGCATTTAATAGAATAGCTAGCAAAATGGGTCCATAGAGCTATGTAAGTATGAGTCACCACTATTCGAGGGGGATTGTAGGCTCATCAAATACAAGATTCGGCCTAAAAGGAGAACCGAGTATAAAAGGAAGAAAAAAGATATTAGAGAAGAGCATTCAGAAACAAGATAAAAGCGCCAAAACTATGATTTTTTCATGTTTTGTTCTTGCTGGAAATTTTGTCTTTTCTCTGATTCGATAAGTCAAATTCTCTTGTAACTCATCACCTATTTTGATCAATAAAAATGGTTGTCAAATAACTCACCATCGGATTCGTACTCTTAGTATGTACCGAACTCATATTCAACAATCATGGAGACCAAGGCGTAAGGTTAGTCATTTCGTAAACACATCTACATTATTTATCTCTTGCCCATGAAGTAAACATATTACATCAAAGCTTATGTCACTGGACCCTTGTACAAGTACTATGATATTTTAAAATTTTGATGCCATATATATCACCATCTCGTAACATTATGTATTAATGAGAGATGGTATTACACTAATTAAGTAATATGGTACGAATATGCTCAACTCAGGACAAGACATCCAATACCATGTTATTTCTTATTGATCTGTTCTCGCAAAATGACAACTCTGACACTCATATGGGTTGTGTTTAATTGTTTTTGGGTTTATATATATGATTTAACTGATAAGTTTAATGTTGGATTTATATGTGTGCATAATAATTAATTATTTTCATCTGAAATCATCAGATTTAAAAAACATGAGTACTATTCAAACTCTAGTTTAGCATGCTAAACAACCACAGTCAATCAATCGAGGTAAACGCGAACAGTTTTATAAGCAATTCTAGTGATATTGTATATTACCATATGGAAAAGTGTCCTTTATATTATAGTATTCAAGTTAGGCTTAATGAGGTCAATATACAAAATAAAGATATAATTTGCAGAACCATGTATACATTTATTGAATTTGCAATATTGGTATAAGGGAAAATGACGAACTTATCCTTCAATGCATAGGCATGTCTAGGAAGCAAATGAAAACTGATCTTGCAAAATACTATGAGCAAGCTTTTGTCAGATTTGTGTCAAATATCTGATCGTGTCATGACCATCTATTATTTGCAATATTCATTTATTCACGTCATGTGTGGCTTGAAATAGACATGAACTTGGGGTGGAAGTTGAAGAACGTGTTCACCCAAATATTTGTAATATTTCGAAATAGAAGTGTTTCATGTGTGGAAAACACAAATGTACTCATTAATTTGTAACATTACAAACACCATTAAAGAATTATAAAAATAAAGACGGATAATTAATGGGACTGAACAATGTGATACTGGAAAATAATAAATAACTTATTAAGATATAACTCAGAGAAAAACTAATTTGTCAGAATGAGGACAACAATGGCAACGAAAACGACGAAGACTCCTCATGATACAACTAGAAATTGGCTAAGAAGTATTCCAGTAACAATACATTAATATTGTATGTAACTGGTTATGTTGTTTTAAAACCGGATATGTGACAGGATATACTAAAATCATAGCCGGATATATGTTTTTGAAATGTCTTAGAAAAAAACTTTACAAAAGCGTCTCCGCTTTTTTCTTTGTCTCTCTCGAGAACAAAAACCTAGAATTGGGAAGGTAACTACTATTGTTTGATTACACACAGAGACATATAGCTTTGGGGTAATCAGTAAACTAGATGTAAACGAGTCCAAGAAGCTTCCAAATAAGACTCTTTTTTCTCAGGATTTGTAGTCTCTTGACATGTATTCTCTTGGGATATAGGAGAAAGACACCAAAATAGATAGATGAAAAAAATCTTAAATTATTACTTTCTGGCACCGTACGATTCAGAAATCTTACTAGATCCAACTTGTATAAAGTCCATCAGCTCCAACAATTGTTGCCTTTTAATTTTTTTTTCGCTTTCTTGGTGAAGTCAAACTAGAAACAACTGTCATGAAGCTTCCTTAAGAACAAAACTTGCTTGTCTAACACCCCAAACATCTCTAATCAACAACGGGAGCGGTTCCAACGCATGCATACTGCACTTGAAGAGGAACATAAAACCTACTTCAAAGATAAGCATTTGGGTTACCTCGTATGAGGTCCGAGACTAGGATGGTTGAACATTTCATGTGAATCTTGCTGCTAATACATGTACCTGTTGTGAATTCTATGCACTTATGACTTTTTGGACACACGCCATTCCTGCAGCAACAAGGTGCAAAGTACTAGTTGATTTTTAATGTTGTTAATGCCATCAGCAAAATTCTAAACTCTAAATCCTAAACACTAAACCCTAAAAAAGAAATTCTAAACCCTTGGATAAACTCTAATTCATAAACCCTAAATCATAAACACTAAATAGTAAACCTAAAATCATAAACACTAAATCATAAACCCTAAACCCTTGGATAAACATAAATCTTTGATGTCGTATTCAGTTTTAAGTTTACCCACGAATAAATACACTTGGATAAATCTTTGATGTCGTATTCAGTTTTTTAAATTATATCCAGTTATATCTATATGACAAAATTATTTATAATAAATTGCATCTAAAAATTCATATTTAATCCGGATAAATAAATGCAATCCGGTGAAATTAAAAACTATATAGCAATGATCGTTTTACATCTGAAATTTTTATATATTAGTTAATTAATAATTACTGGATATATGGTAAAAATATGGTTTAATTATATATAAGACGGATTTGTAATCATCATGTTGATCAGTGTATTTATTTGTGGGCATTAGATATTTTTACATTTGTAGTATCTAAGATATAATGTTGAGTAACCGAATATTTGTTTCTCTATTCGGTTGTTTCTTCCGCAATGATAACGATACAGTGTAATCTCAAATCAAGACATTGAATATAACCGGATATGTTATGGTGTAACCGGCTATATTGAATCTGTAGTTTACAACATGATCATCAACATCAACTCAAACTGCCCAAATTGGATTGAGAAACTAAGGAGGCGGAAAAACACCATATCCCCTGAAACTACAGCTCCACGTCAGAAGAAACTGAACACAAAAAATTGCAGATAAGTTTAGTCAAAGGCCACATTCACTTCCTTAAGAAACTAAGACAAGGCTAGCTAGAAACAATAAAACAAAAGAACTAGAAAGACAGGACAAACTAACCACAACGACGCTTCAGAGAACACTATCGGCGACCTCAGCCATCGCAGCTAAAGGAACCATTGACTGCAGAGAACTCAAGGCCCACAAGACCATCAACGACAAGGGAGAAGAAACTGAGAGAGCTTTCCTCAAGATAACACATTCG
Source organism: Brassica nigra (assembly GCA_016432835.1). NCBI lineage: Eukaryota > Viridiplantae > Streptophyta > Magnoliopsida > Brassicales > Brassicaceae > Brassica > Brassica nigra. Next base: position 46,046,353 of record CM028246.1, read on the forward strand.
TTTAAAGGAGAGTTACTACAAACAAGAGAAGCGGCGCCGGAGAAGTCACAACCAAAAAACCAGCTTCGACAAGACCACCGAGCGATGGAGCGGCGAGAGCGGTCATCGAGACAAGGAATAAGACAACCACCACTGGAAGAAGCCCACCTCTTGAGTTAAAACTCGAACAGGGGACACTAGATTTGAAAAAGTTAAAAAACAACCTCACTTCACAACATGGCACATGCAACAGGCTCGAATAGCTACCAAGGAAGATTATGGGAACCGAGGACCGACGATTGTCAAGGTAGAGGAGAGCCGCAGTGCCACTTCAGATACAAGATTTAAATTGATGAATTTGTTGCTTAATCCTACCGAGACAAAGACAACTGAAGTAAAAAAAAATTAGTGTTGTAAATTAATTATACAGCTATTGTGATCAGCGAGAAGGTGGTGAAGAAAGAGCCACACCTGTTCTTGAAGGGTACGAGCGAGAGCGAGATCAGAATTGATTAGACTCAGATTACTGAAAGGAGCTCGAGCGGAGGAAGATCGGGGAGGTAGTTCTCTAACAAAATTTGATCCACTTTCGAAATTAACAGCCACCGCCACTGCCGTCTCCCCACCTTCCTCTTCTTTCCTGCTTCCACTTCTGCTCCTGAGACGACAGCGGTTTGAATATCGTCTGGCAACCATACATCGGCTTCGTTAATTTCGGTTGCTTGCTCGACGGCGACGGCGACGTTGTGGTCGATCTTTCTCTATGGCCATGACTGTAAGCTAGAATTTTCAAATCGGGATTTTTGTGGGAGGTGATGGAACAAAGAGGGAGATTATTGTGTTGGAGATTTGGTATTGAAAGGTGAATTATTTAAAAATCGAAAGGAAATGGTTCTTCAAATTTAAAAAATTTATCATTATATTAGAAACATGAAAGACAGATAAAAGGGTTGTGTCAGATCTCTGTCTGCGTCTAAGACTATGTGCAATGGTTGTGCATATTCAACACCCTAATTTACACATTCTTACAATCTACATCATCTTCTCTTTCTTCCACCTATTAATTCAACACCTACATAAATTTTATCACTACAATGGTGTTGCTTAATAAAATTCAACATCTTACCCCACAAATTTTAATTCATATAATTTTGATAGCTACATAATATATATTTTTGATTATAACTAAATTAAATAATTAAAATGACATAGTTTTAATAAGTTTAAATTTATTTTATTTTTATTCTTTACTATTTTTCAAAAAAAATATTAAAACAAATATACTATAATATGATTGAGTTCTTAAAAATTAATATTGGTAAAAATATAGAAATTACAGTAAAATGACATTTTTGTTATATATCCAAATGAATTGAAACTAGTTTCTATTTGTAAATCATTAAAAATGATAAATTTTGATATAATTTTTATCATGTAAAAAGTATTTAACTATAAAATAAATAAGGTTGAAATATTAGATGAAAATAAAAAATCATACAAATCTGAACAACCAATCACAATAGAATATGTTGTAAAGTGGAGTCTATTTTGTGCTCTTTCAACTAGTTGAATTATTCAACTGCCGTGGATCCACGTATGCTCATTTTTAATTCAACATCCTTTTTACAATGGTTTAATCAGTTGAATGAATTATTCAACAGGTCCATTGCTGATGGTCTAACTGAGAGCTGCAATAGAGATAAAGGTGTATTTATGAAAAGATTCATTGCTTATGGTCTAACTGAGAGCTACAATAGGGGTAAAGGTGTATTTATGAAAAATGTACAGTGCCATAACCATTCACCTAATTAAATTTCTTTTCATTGTTATCTACCACAAATTCCCTTCAAGTTATAAGGACCAAAATGGAAGATATATATAACTTCGCGATTCTTGAGTCAATCATTGAGCTTTTCTTTTTATCATAACAATATTATATAAGTTAAACACATATACCAACATATGAAGAAACCAGGTATATCAGCCCTTTTTTCAAAAAATAAAAAAAAATAAATAATAAATCAGGTATATCTCTAAGGTTTTAAAATAAGAAACTATGTTTGAATGATTCATAAAGGGAGGACATAAAAACAAGTTCATGCTCTCTACATGAGCTTTCTGAACTAAAGTCCTCCTTTTTTTTTTTGTAAAAAGATATAACTAAAGTCCTCCTTCTATTACATTATTATTGGGAACAAAGAAAACATAAAATGTCATGCCCATTTCTAATGTTCTAACGGATATTATTTGGACAAATTAAACGAACTGATCATATATACTTTTAACTCTTAAATGTTTACCTTTGTTTATTTTACTATATCCTATTTTCTATAGATGGCGTTATACCTAACAATTAATCTTTCCCCATTCATTGTTGTAGTTGTACTAAAACATCTCTACAACGCTTTATAGTTTACAGTAAACGAGATATATCAGAAGTTTCATATATTTTAGTTTGAGAAACCCTCGAATATTTATGAAATACTTAGATAGTACTAGTTGTTACTGTAATAGTTCAGTTACTTAAAAACTATATAGTGAAATATATAAGAAGATCAATCTTAAGAAAGAAAACATGTTGGAATAAAAGAAAACGCAAATGCTAATTATGGCCCAATGCAGCTTTGATGTCTTCATCTAATCTATTAAAAGGAGATTAGATGTCTTTATCTAATCTTTTCTTAAATACTACAATTTATTTTACCTTTACGGAAGCTATATATACGACTACTCTATTGCATCAAAAGAAAAGCCATAGAGTCATCCTCAACCTAAACATTTCTTTAGCGACCAATTTTCAGCTTCTCACAAAAGTCAGACCTTACAAAAATAACTGGCGAGTTCAAGTTAAATGCTTACATTCGTAGAAGCAAAATACACCTTTCTGAGGAGATTCATTCGAAATGGTTTTAGCCGATGAGATGGTATCTTACTTTGTCAACGTTTGTTAACTTCTATTGCAAACTTCCTTACACTATTATCTAACAATAACCGTCTTCCTTTGTAGGGTAACAAGATCCATGCAATTTGGAAAAAGACTCACATGTATCGAGTTATAGCACTTTTGTGTCACCCTTTTTTACATCTAGCTTCTTATATTGTACGGTATACAACACTTCTGCATCACCTTGAAACCATATGAATACATCACTAAGTAGGATGGAGATTTTCAACAATGAATTAAATTAAACTGACTTTTTTCCTCTATTTCACTTATACAGTTTCAAACTTTAACAGCTTCATCTTTGTACCCTTCTAACTTAAGTCCTGAGTTTTTCTTCATGTTGCTTATGTATCTCTATTAAAAGGTTCTGTCAAAATTTAGAAAATAGGCAGGAGTCAGCTTGGTTTGCGAATATAAAACAATTACTTTATGATTGTATACTTGCCAACTTATTGTTCAGATACGCTCAAGTTAACTTCCTTCAGTAACCTCGAGTTGAACAAATCCAAAACTTTGTCAAGAATGGTTAAACTTGAACTGAAACTCAGATCCTGTAAGTCACCAAAATCAGAAGGGTATTTACTAATTAGTTACCGGATCTGAGACCCGCATGATATTTGTTTCGTAGATAGTAAGTGGATCCGACTTGCTCATCTAATCTAAGGTCTTTTGTATTCCAAACTTCTGACAATCACTTGGAAAAGCAAAAGAAATTATATAGATTAAAAAAACTAATCGAAGAAACACAAGTTAAACTCAAAAAAGCAATTGTAGGAAGCGATATCGATCTGATTAAGAACCGTGAAAACAAATCAAACCACTTATAAAGGCCCACATACGTCAGATCAAGGCTGAACGTATCCGGTGAAGTCAAAGATTGGGGTAACACCTGGGCATGAAAAGTAGGTACGAGAAAAGTCGGTAGACTTCTTCTGTTTTTTTCCTGGAAAACAAATTGGGCTGGGCCTCATAAATTGAATGAGGTCAGAATTTTTTCACAGTCTTCTTGATCCACCGAGTTATTAACCAAAAAAAATACTTAAAACATTATATGGTGCATTTTATAAATTTTTAATTTTCATAACATCTTTAGATTTGATATAGTAAAATCTTAATTATAAGACTAAAATATGATGCATTTTTATAGATTTGCAAAATAAAAAGAGCAAGTAACACACACAGGTGAACTAATAAAAAAAACAACCTCATTAAAGAAATAAATTGACAACATTGAACAACCAAGTTGAGGATGTACATAAAAATTTTCTCATTGTAGAATATTTACAAATCAAAATTTACACCCGCGCGGGCGCGCGGGTCGAACTCTAGTTTAACTTATATTAATGGACTATAACTAACTTAGAAACTGAAACAAAACATGAGTTTGATCTTTGATGCCTGGCTCAGTTGAATTTTATGTCAAAGTGTCGTGGTATATACATAGGACTATATCAAAATTGCATATACTAACAAAAACCATTAACCATAGTATTGTATCATTCATGTTTTAGACCATGAAAATACTGTTTTACATAAAATCTCACATCTGCTGACCCCAAAACTAAAACGTATATACACACAATACATGTATGTGTATTTATATGTATAAGTTTTCAATGTCTCTCTCTCTCTCTCTCTCTCTCTCTCTCTCTCTCTCTCTCTCTCTCTCTCTCTCTCTCTCTCTCTCTCTCTCTCTCTCTCTCTCTCTCTCTCTCTCTCTCTCTCTCTCTCTCTCTCTCTCTCTCTCTCTCTCTCTCTCTCTCTCTCTCTCTCTCTCTCTCTCTCTCTCTCTCTCTCTCTCTCTCTCTCTCTCTCTCTCTCTCTCTCTCTCTCTCTCTCTCTCTCTCTCTCTCTCTCTCTCTCTCTCTCTCTCTCTCTCTCAAAAACCAAATGGAACCTAGCGTCGCTGCAACATCCGTGTTCCGGTGGTCTCGAAGTCGCCGAAAGATTCACATACGCCGTCGTAAGTCACAGGTAGTGCGTCTTGGTGTGCCCCGCGGCGGATTCTCGTTGAAGAAGATGGTGAGGAAGATGAAGCTGAGATGGCTGAGACTACACTACGTGAGGCTTGTGAGGAATATCAAAGGGTTTTATCGTAATTTGGTGAAAGACATCATAGAGGCAGGAGCTGAGTTCGAAGAGATTCAGACGCGGATGGCGGTTGAAGCCGCTGCGTTTGCGATTCCCGGTTTAGGTCTCTCTTTCTCCTCTGTGTCAGTTCATGATCGAGCACGGAATTTTGTATAAGTCTCATATGAAATCATATTCCTCAAATAATTATTAGTAACTTTTAATTACTTTCATGTATCTCATGTATTCCCTCCTTTTCAATATAGACGATGTTTTTAAAAAATTATTTTATTTCAGTTTACATGAAATACTGAGGTTAATTTTAATTTTATTGGAAAATGTTTAATCAATTGGATTTTACCATCTTTCTATAATTAGTTAACTGATTTTAAAATTATATCTTTAAAATGTTTTTTAGAAAAATGTAAATTTTTTAATCTTTGTACAGTAAAGCAAAACATCAAATATTATGAAACGGAAAAATATAAAAAAATTCCCATATCATTTATCTTTCTCCATCAACTACAACGTATTTTCTGTTCACTGTGGCAAATAAATTCACCAGAAAAGCATTTGTTATAAAGCTTATAAACCGAAATTAATTAGATCCATTGGTAAAATAAGAACATTTCTATTATGTTTTTGAAAAAAAATTATATATTATTAGAGGTTATTACAAGATGCATATTTTAATAGTTTCTCATGTAATTTTCTAATATTAAAGAGTTCTTTTAATAAATCCCCTCAATACTTTTTTTTAATCTTAATATTTTACTATTTTCTTAAGTTGAGATATGTTGTGAGATCTTTCCATGTTTAACGTATAAGAAACATAATCGTTAAATCTATGAAGTTATGAGATGTCAAACACAATAATATAATATGGATGGTTTTGTCTCTTACCTGTTCTTCCTTCCGAGTTGAGACCCATCATTCGCAGATGTGTATGGTAACGTGATTAGAGGATCGTACTAAAGTAAGGTGCATGACTCGCTGGAAATGCCATTAGGCAATGAATAAAATAATATAAATATTATCATTAGTTATTAGATTCATATCTTTTTGGTAAAAGATATTAGATTCCTATCTTTATTGATTTGTACACTATTCTTGCATGACAAACTCGTCGGTTCCCGATAAAATTATGATAAATTACATAATCGGTGTACTTAAATATTTATGTAGTACCAACTTGGATGATTAATTTATCAATTTTCCAATATTAGTTTGACATGAGTTTTTGACCATATTGTTGTTGACAAAAAATCCCAATGTAAAAGTTCCAAACAAAAGTTTAATCAGAGAGATTTACATTTGTAAAACAGACATATTCTAGTGTTGGTCTTGTAACCACTCTTGCCACAATATTTCTAATTTAATGCATAAATCAGTTTTTTTTAAAAAACAGACATATTCTGTAATAGTTTACATTTTTAATGTAAATTTTCCAATGTTATAAGTCCGTCAGATTAATAATAGAGCAGCACAATGTAAACCTCCTTTATATACTAAAACACAAGTTATCTAACTAATCAGAATTTGACATTTGGCAAAACTAAAAAAGAAAACAAATTTCTAACTAAAAAACTTATTTAATGACGATTTTCTCTAGTTTCCAAATATCTAAATCCCTAAATTTTCTCATATTATTACCACCACGTTCAAAGATAAATATCACGTTTTGAAACTGTTTTTTGTTCTATATATAATTTTAAATCTTTTTATTTTACGTTCTTTCTTAATCTCCATTGCTCTGTACTTTTGAGTTTTTTTCTCTTTCTATTAAGATCTTCTACTGATACCAATAAGTTCCATACAAGTCTATGAATACTCAATTTGGTTTTCTTTTATTTCCCATTAACAATCTCTAAATTGTTTATTTCAGGTTAAAAATGGCAGTTGAGTATATAGTTTCAAAGCTTTGACAGCAACAAGGAAAGTTTCAAAAAAAAAAAACAGCAACAAGGATAACGATATGTATGTTCAACTATGTTATCTACAAAACTGGTACTTACAAATCTGTTCTTTCTATGATAAATTACTTGCATTGCTTTTGCATCTAACAAAAACAGAAATGAAAAAGGAAGAAGACAAAAGATAAAATAGGTTTTAACAAAAACGAATCATTATCCTGCCAACAGACGATCATGAAAAAAAAAAATCAAAAACCACAAACAAAACAAAACGAAAAATCATTCTCTATAGCAAATATAGTAAAAGAGAAGAATGCTACATAACCTGAAAACAAGTATACATATTTTTTTTCTCTGATTCTCTCTCTTATGCTCTTTAATATTTTGTTTTTGTAGACTATCCCACATCTAACAAATAATGATCAAAAATGGAGAAACACAACAAAACAACTCAACACTCTACCAAGAAAAAGGACTATCAACAACTGTAATGGTGCAAATTGGTAAAAAAATTGTTTGGTTTGGTTTGACTATTTCATATACGCATGCTCTACATTAACAAGTAAAAAGTTTGAAAACAGAAAAAACAAAAGACTGAGAAAGCGTAGTTGCAGGAAAGAGAGGACTTAAGTTTCAGGGCAAATGAGAGGTGAGTATTCCATCTGTCTAACATCATATTGGTTTCTGGTGAGTCATTTCTTAGAGAAAGCAGTCTGTTCGAGATGTCCTTGTGGACTGTACGAGCTATAGAAAGGATTGAGTCTATTATATATAAGTTGACTATTTTACGGCAGTTAGTTTCTTTGTTTTATTTTTACTATATCAATTCTAACAAAAATTGTTTTGAAAAGACTTATTTAGAAAACAAATACAGATAAATTGAATAGAAAATTTACGACATTTTCCTGTGTTATCTATATTTGTGACTATAATTATGTTCCCTTTTAATTAGAAACTAAAGAACATTACAGGTTTATATGAAAAATAAAATAAAATGCAAGCAAAAAAATTTACCTAGGACGGGATGATCATACTAGTAATTTATAATATAATAACCCAACGTGTCACTAGTAATCAGAATGGGCTTCAAACGAAGTTCGTAAGACGCTTTCACTTTTTTCGTGAACAAGAAAATCAATTAGATCAGTACAACCGGTCTACCGGCCCATCGAAACAAAACAAACCTTATGTAACAACCAAATTGAGCCAGACCAATATATTACGATTGACATTCTTTCCTCTTTCGAGGGACACTCCTCCTATCTCAACCAGCAAAACACAAATTAAACCAAAAGTAATCGCATTGTAATGAAGTTAACATTGCTTATTGTTTGAGCGTCCCAAGCATCAACCCATTAAAGACTCAAAAATGTTATACGTGATTGATAAACCTATTGGAAGGTTGATTTTGATTCAACGGTGTTGGTGATGAATACTCCTTAGGACCTATCGTTGCTTTGGTCTGTTTGTGGTGGCACGATTCTTACCGGTAAAATCTACCGGCTCTCCGACCGTCTCATAATTTTTTGGAATGTGATACTTTTTATCACTTGTACTTGAAGCCAATAACAATCTTGATATCTTTTCCATCGTCCATATACTCACGGTTTGGCAGGTATGTTACTAATAACATGGAACATGGTTGCGTGGTGGAGAACAAGTTTCACGTGACTAAAGTGTTGGGTGGCTAAAGTTTGCACGCCGCCTCTAACTCTAAACATAAACACCTTTGCTTGTAACGTAATCACTTGTTTTGTCTATTATGAGGATCACCCTCTCCTTTTATATATTTTCACAAAACAGCCCGCTTCTTCTAATTCGAATTGATTTGGACATTATTAAACTTGTTTTAGGTCCTATAGAAAAAGTCAAATACGAAAACAGGTGTTGATACATTGACTCAAGATCGTAATGAAGAGTATATTGTCGTGATCAGTTTGACGGCATCGCAAGACACGAGCAGAACCGTTGTTTTAGTTGTTATTTTTTATAGGTAAACGATTCCCACAAGTCACGGAGTGAGAATGCTGACCTGGCACAAGTATATATACTTGGCCACCAATATAGACACGTGTCGTATTGAGCTCCGTCCTCTTCAGTCCTCAACCACGTGGCAATTTGTGTTTTTGCAGTGATGGTTTCTTCTTTGAGAATTTTGTCGGTGTCCTTACTCCTTATTAATATCACAAATGAAAAAAACTGCTATTTGTTAAAAAAAGAAAAATCTTGGCACAAGTCGTATTTGATAAATGTCTATATTATCCTTAGCTAATACAAACGCGATATGTTTAATGTCAAAATTTTCCATCCTTTTTATTTTTCTTTGCGAATAACTACCGAAAACATGTAAACTTTTGATGACTTTCATAGTTTCATTTATCAACGAACGAAAAGGGTTTGTAGTATTTTTATTTCTAAAGGAGAAAATGAAAATAATAATAATAATGAGATTCCCCATCCGTAAATAGATTCATTGAATCAAAAAATTCCCAACCAGACAAAAAACAAAAGAATCCCACTGTGGATCCCACTTTCGACCAGTTGCTGATTTTTTATACAGATTTTTTTTTTTGATAAAATGTGAATAATATACCAAAATAGAACAAGCCTTCTTTTACAAGGCTTTACAAGTAAGGAGTTACATATGGCTCAAAAAAAGTAAAAAAAACCAGATGGAACTAGGCAAATAATGAATTAGTGACACATAAAGGGGCCTGCTAGGCAAACCGAAACCATTGTGCGAGAATACCTTGGCATCGCTTATGGGGTAAACGAGCCAGGAGAACGTCTCGCAGTGATCTGTCAATCTTCCGGAACAGAACCATCGTGCTGTCAGAGCCGTTGGCATGGAGTCTGTTGTTTCTCTCCCTCCAAAGAGAGTAGATGACTAACTGGATGGTGAGTTTTTTGAGAACAGATGAGAGACCTGCAGTGTCGGATAGCAACCAATCAATAAGAGAGGACCAATTTCCAAATGACACACCAGCCTGTCCAAGTCGACGCATGATCATATCCCATATCTGAGTAGCTACTCCACAATGAAGGAAGACATGGTCTCTTGTTTCTTGCGCTTGTCCACAAAGGCAACAGGTATCACTGACACACATACCCCATTTAGCTAATCTTTCTCTAAGAGGAAGCCGGTCGAGGTTGGTGACCCAGAAGTGGAAAGCGTGCTTAGGAACGGCATACCGGAACCAGACTGCTGTCTCCCAGGATACTAAGGGAGCAGATTCCCGAATAATCTCCCACGTTGTCTTGATCGAGAATAGAGAGCCTCTGTTCCCCGCGATGCCCCATGTATATTGGTCAGGGGGATCATTAGGGTCAGGCGGTGCAATGTCCAGCAGTGTGTTGCGAAGAGCAACAATACTCTCTGTCTGACATCTAGCTGAAGGTAGGATCCAGCTGTTGCAAGAGCAGGCTTCAAATACAGTGGACGAGATTGGAATACCCATTCAACAGGGACCTGTCTCACCAATGAAGTCAATGAGGCGACCATGCGGGAGCCAATCGTCCCACCAGTAGCTCTCTGTAGAGCCATTACCAATGTTGCACCCTATAAGACGGCGTGCTAGGGGTCGTAGGGAGATGAGCGCTCTCCAGACCCATGAGTGGCTTTGGCGCATTTAGGCGGTCCAGTAGGTACAGCGCTAGCGCTTGAGGCGATGCTCCTTATTCCAAGCTACCCAAAGAGAGTTGGATCCTGCAAACTGCAACCAGACCAATCGCAACATTAGAGCTTTGTTCCAGAGATAGAAATTTCTCAGCCCGAGACCTCCTTCGTTTCTTGGGAGACATAAGTCTTTCCACGCAACTTTTGCATTGCCGCGTGAACCAGGGAGTGTAGACCATAAGTAATTCCGACACAAACTTTCGATCTCTTTCAAACAACCTTTTGGGAGAACAAAAGCAGAAAGCCAGAAATTTACCATGCTGTAGATTACAGCAGCCTTAATTAACTGCAGCCTGCCCGCATAACTGAGAAGTCTAATTTTCCAACTCTGCAGCCGCTTCTTGATGTTATCAATCAATGGAGAGTACTCAGATTTCCTAAGCCGCCCGCTGTGGAGAGGAAGACCAAGATATCTAATGGGAAAGGTACCTTGGTTGAAACCACTGTTCGAAACATGAATCTCTTCTTGGGTGTCAAGACCAGAATGGAATAGAGACGTCATATCCTTATTTAGCCCCAAACCAGAGATTTCTCTAAATTCCTCAAGGGCGTTAGCGATCTCGGTGAGAGAACTACTTTTCCCATCAAAGAAGATCATGAGATCATCAGCAAAGCACAGATGAGAGACCTTCGGATTGAGGCCTAGAGGGTGGTACCCAATCACGCCAGCATCAAATTTTCCAGAAATAAGGACAGAGAAAACCTCCATTGCAATGATAAACAAGGCTGGACTAATGGGGTCACCTTGCCTTAGACCACACTTCCCTTGGAAATACCCGCAGAGCTCACCGTTGACGTTGATGGAGAAGGAGGTTGTGGTGATACAATTCCTGATCCAGTTGACAAAGATGCTCGGAAATTCGGCCGCTTCTAGAATCTGGAGAATGAAGTGCCAGCTTACAGAATCAAAAGCTTTCCTAATGTCAACTTTCAGGAGGCCTCTAGGCGAGTTGTTCTTCGAACCGAAGCCATGCACCATTTCAGTGGCAAGGAGGACATTTTCCACCAGAAGTCGCCCTTTTACAAAGGCAGACTGAGAGGGGGAGACCATAGCCGGGAGTACTTTTTCCAGGCGCCTAGCCAAAATCTTAGAAACCACCTTGTATATTGCATTGCAACAAGAGATGGGTCTGAAACTGCTAACCCGATCCACTTCCATAGACTTAGGTACCAGCGTAATTGCAGTAGCATTCCACTGCTTGAGGATCTGCCCGGAGACAAAGAACTCCTGAACTGCATCCGTAAAATCCTTCCCAATTACAGGCCATGCTTTCCTGAAGAATTCCCCAGTGAAGCCATCGGGACCTGGTGCTTTGTTTGCACGAAAGACCTCTTCTAAGATCTCATTTTCGTCGTCACACGAAATTGGTCATCTCGAGTGAGGAGCAGGAAGGGTAGAGTAATAATCGACACAATGCCTTTTAATATCTGCAATATGATCAAGCTGTTGTTGAGATCGTCAATCAAATAGTGGATCTGCCCGCGGGAGAAGTGAGCTGCCAAGTCACTCTTGATTTCGATAAAGAAATTTTTCTTAGAGTTTGGACCAAGAAGCTCCGAACATGCACTGGCTTGCTCATGAGATTGTTGTTTCTCCAAGTCTATGTCGACTGGAACGGAGAGTCGAGTTCCCTTGCAACCGAGGGATGAAGTCGTCATGGTCCAACAGGAAGTGTGATATCTTGAAGGGTGCCTTTGTCTTGACACGGTTACGACTTATGACAGAGGAAGGGCAGTGATCAGAGAAGCCCCTATCATCGAAATGAAACCGAAAGAGAGCATCCAAGAATCATTGACAAGAATCCTATCAAGCTTTTTAGCAAGAGGTTTCACTGTCTGATTATTAGACCAAGTGTAGTGGCTGCCCCTGAAGGTAAGATCCGAGAGACCCGAGTCAGTAATGCATTCCCGAAACTGAGACATACCTTTGGAAATTCTGGTGGTTCCCGTCGAGCTATCCATTGGATTCACTGTTTGGTTGAAATCTCCCAAGACCACCCACGCTTTGATGAGACAATCGGATCCGAAGACAAAGCACGAAGCTCGTCCCAAAGAATCTCTCTCCCATTCTTACAGTTTACCCCATAAACGTAAGAAACAGTAATATCATAGTCTGAGTTCGGAACCCTGACAATGCATGTGACCATCTGTTTTGACTTGGAGTGGATAGATAGGCTCACTGAGGGGTCCCAGATTACCCAAATCCTGCCAAGATCAGAGAATTCGTAATTTGCCACATAGTTCCATCCAGGAAAAGAGGATTGTATGTACTTCGAAGACTTGTGAATCCTCACACGAGTCTCGATTAAACTACCAAAAAGAGGTTTCCTACTCCGCAGCCAGCTCCTAAAACTTCTTCTTTTAATACTATTATTAAAGCCTCGAATGTTCCAACAAAAAGTGTCAACCGCCATATCAGTGATTAGAGATTTGGGGACGCTTTCCCCTACGTTTCTTCAAAAGACTCTTCTGCTTTTTCGTCAGAACCTGAGTGAAGTCGTTAGCTTCAACTGCCTGCTTATCCACATCCATGTCATCTGATTCTGACTCAGGTTCTGAGGAAGAAGATTCAGGCTTGTGCTCCGAACCTTCCTTTTCTGAAGCAGACGAGGAGCTGAGATCAGATTCCGAAGAGGAGACCTGCTTCTTCTTCTTCAAGCCTGAACCCCGCTTTGAACTTTCTTTTTTATTCGCCGTCGAAGGCTCTGCCAAGTAATCTTTTGCAACTCGAAGAGCATCCTTGGTAGCAGCATCACCCGTAGCAGTTTCAGCGGCTTTAGCCCTTTTCCGAAGCTTAGCCTCCTTCTTCTTCTGTTTGCGCTTCTCTTTCGCGTTGCTTGTGGCTTTTTCGAAGGCAGGCTTTTCGGCTCCAGCTGCTTTCTTACCCCGAGGGCAGAGATCAGTAACATGAGCAGTCGATTTGCAGTTCTTACACGTGATAGGAGCAGTGGGACATCTCCGAATCGTGTGCCCTGTTGCATTGCAAAACGAGCAGGTAGGGGGTAGCCACGGGCATGAAACTCCAACCCGAACTACCTCACCCGATTCAAACTGAGCATTTACTGCTTCCGGAAGAGGCTCAGTGAGGCTAACAACAGTGAGGACCTTAGTAACTTCCAAATTTGACATACTGATCGTTGTGGGTGCAAGTAAAGAGGATCTCCCACAAGGCCAGCGATTCTTTCCAACGATTCCTCGTTGAAGAAGTGTGGCGGGACACCTCTCAGTTCAAGCCAGACTGGGGCTTCCACCAGAGCAGGCATAGCAGGGGAGACTCCTGGAGAGTAGTCTGCCACAAACATAGTCTGACCTTCAATATTCCAGATGCCTTGCAATAGAACTCGGCGCCGTGTAGCAGGACATGGGACCTTGATGAGAACATTCTTGGGACCGAGCTTAGAGACGGTGACGTCTCGGTTCTTGAAGCTCCAAATACCGTTGAGAATGGCATGAAGGGCTCCATGTGAGGGTAGATTCCCATTGAACTGACCAACAATGAAAGACTCCCATTTTTTGAGATTTTTCTCAATAATCTCATTTGGGATAGTGATACACCATTCACCAGATTCAAGCTGAAAAGGGGTTCCTTTCTTACTCAATCTACCAGGGATTCCTTTCGCCTTATCGCTCCATGAGGGCTTGGCGGCGGAGTTAACCTCAGCAGCCTCTGAAGGAGCGGAGGAAGGCTTAGGGTTGGACGCAGTGGCATCTGGGTTTTGGTGACCAGAGGTGGATCCTTCTGGGAGCGGCTCGAAGTGACCTTGGGAGGTCGCAGGAGGCGCAGAGGCGGATGAAGGGGCCAGGGCCGGAGCCGCTGACTGAGCAGACTCGTCCGCTCCGGTAGAGGACGCAGAAGGAGGAGCAGAGGATGATTGAGCGCAGATTTTTGCAGCAATTCCAGGGGGAGGCGAGGGGGGGTGTGCTTGCGGGGGGACTTACGCTTAGCCATTAGAGCAAAGACGGCCGGAAACCGCCGTCGAGAGAGACGACGGTGGTTAGGAAGGAAAGGGGGTGCTTTTTCGCCTTAGTGGAGAGAGAAAAAGACTATTTTTAACGGCTATAATTTAGTTGCTTTTTATTACATAAATGTTCCCAAGAGGGTAATCACCAATGTACTTAGCACAGAACAGGTAATCAATTTTTAAATTTAACACAGAAGATTAGTGCTATGATAGATTGAATAACCAGAAAATAGCTGGCGACAACCAAAACAACCAGAAAATACTAGTATTCGTATAGCTTATACTCAGTTAATCACAATGGATAAACGACATGAACTAATTATAACCCACTAATCAACTTTACTTACGTCAGTAATCTCTGGTCAAGAAAAGGGTAATTAGGTAATTTGTTATGATCAGTTTCGCTTCGATTGCTGGATTTAACAGGGAGAATAAGAAGGAACACGAAGGATCGATAGAAAAAAGAAAGAGCAAAAAAATCTCAATTTCTCTCACAATCTCTTCGATTGAAATTTCATTTTTTCCATTTTCATATTTTAAATTGTACATATTATATACCTCATCGATTTGTTCTTGTTTGTGTGTATAATTCTCCAAAAAAAGTTTTTTTCCCCTCTTCTGTTGAGCTTTTTAGGGAAAATTGTTCGTTTCCTGGGAAATTAACTAAATTTCAATTTCAGAAATTCGTTTTTTTTTTTCCAATTTAATTTCTGAGTAGTAAACGATGGTGGTAGCAACGACCATAGCGCTTTACGCGAGTCCACCGAACACCATATGCTCCACAACTCACCAGATCAGCTCCCACGTCTCCTCCTGCGATCTCGACCTCAACCCCAGATCTTCACCGTCGACGGCCTCTCCCACGATTGGAGGCCTCTCCCTGCTTTTCTCCGGCGCATCCGTCAAATCCTCCTCCTCCTCCTCCTCCTCATCACACCCACCCCTAGGAGATGAACTAGCTTCCATACGCCATGAGCGAACCGAAGATCGGACCTTAAGCGGATCCTTGTGTTATTCCCCGAGCAAATTCATCGCTTCTTCTTCGTACCTTAAACGAGACCACCAAAGCCCCGTCTCCGTGTCCGTGCTTCACGGTCCGATCTCATCAAGCAACAGCCCTCCGATTAGAAGCTTCAGTGGCTGCGGTGGAGGATCTCTCCGTGTAGGATCCAGCAGATTGTTTAATGGTTTCGTCAGGAAAGCTGTTGGCTCGTGTGTTGATTACTACGACTTAGATGACAATCTACCCTTCACCATGGACGACGGCTTCGAAGGTGGAGAGATAAGACAACCGTACGCTAGAGATTTGCTTAGACGCGCTCAGCTCAAACACAAAATTTTCGAAGAAGAGTCTGTGATCAAAGCGTTTTACGAAGCGGAGAAAGCTCATCGAGGACAGGTATGAAGAAAAAGCTCGTAACTTTATTACTCTGTCTTTGCTTTTACTTAAAGTGATGGCTTGTTGTTGAATCAGATGAGAGCAAATGGTGATCCTTACCTGCAACATTGCGTTGAGACTGCTATCTTGTTGGCTGAGATTGGAGCTAACTCCACCGTTGTTATAGCTGGGATTCTACATGATACTCTAGACGATTCGTTTATGAGCTATGATTATATCCTCAGAACTTTTGGTTCAGGAGTTGCTGATCTTGTCCAAGGGGTAAGTAAAAGAAACAGCCTTTGATGTTTGTTAATCATCTTCTTGAATGTATCTGATTGAGTTTTGTCTTGTTATTGCATTAGGTGTCTAAGCTTAGCCAGCTAAGTAAACTTGCTCGGGAAAACAACACGGCGTGTAAAACCGTTGAGGCAGATCGTCTGCACACTATGTTCCTTGCGATGGCTGACGCGAGAGCTGTTCTTATTAAGTTAGCTGATCGGTTACATAACATGGTCACACTCTACGCTTTGCCTCCGGTTAAGCAGCAGAGGTTTGCTAAAGAGACTCTGGAGATATTTGCGCCTCTGGCTAATCGCTTGGGAATCTCTAGCTGGAAAGTTGAGCTTGAGAATCTCTGTTTCAAGCATCTTCACCCGGACCAGCACCACGAGATGTCAGCTATGCTCGAGGACTCGTTTGATGAAGCTATGATTACATCCGCGATTGAGAAAATGGAGCAAGCGCTTAAGAAAGAAGGCATTGCTTACCATGTTCTCTCTGGACGGCACAAGAGCTTGTATAGTATCTACTGCAAGATGTTGAAGTAAGTTCTCATTTCCTTTTTTGGTATGAACGTGCTTGTTGGTTAATAACTGAGAGAATCGGAATACTGATCTTGTTGACTCTTCCTTTATGCCAGGAAAAAGCTAACCGTGGATGAAATTCATGACATTCATGGGTTACGTTTGATTGTTGACAATGAGAAAGATTGTTACAAGGCCTTAGGAGTAGTTCACAAGCTATGGTCTGAAGTTCCTGGAAAGCTCAAGGATTACATAACTCATCCCAAGTTCAACGGGTAGGTTCGGCAAACACCTGTCATAGCAGCTCCAAAGTGATGATGCTAACTTCGGTTTCTGAATATTATAGGTACAAGTCTTTGCATACCGTTGTGATGGGCGATGGAACTATTCCGCTAGAAGTTCAAATACGGACGAAAGAGATGCATCTGCAAGCTGAATTTGGGTTTGCAGCTCACTGGAGATACAAGGAAGGTGATTGCAAACACTCATCATTTGTGCTTCAGATGGTTGAATGGGCAAGATGGGTCGTGACCTGGCACTGCGAAACCATGAGCAAAGACAGATCTTCGATCTGCTCTTCTGAGCCCTTGTGCAGTTTCCCATCTCACGCTGAAGACTGTCCGTTTTCTTACAAGCCTAATGGTAACCAAGAAGGACCCGTCTATGTTATAGTAATCGAAAACGAGAAGGTTAGTTAGTTGCATATAGACAGACGTCCTATCAAATTCTTCTCCTTGAAATTGTTACTTTGCTTGGAGTTTTAATTTGCTAAACCCGCAAAACGCAGATGACTGTTCAAGAGTTTCCGGCAAATTCCACGGTCTCGGACCTGTTAAGCAGAGCAGGACCAGGGAGCTCGAGGTGGTCAATGTATAGCATGCCAGCAAAGGAAGAGCTAAGGCCAAGGCTAAACCAGACACCTGTAAGTGATCTGAAATGCAAGCTGAAGATGGGAGATGTGGTGGAGCTGACTCCAGCCATACCTGACGAGTCTCTGACTGAATACAGAGAGGAGATTCAGCGGATGTATGATCGAGGGCTTGCCTTTTCGCGCCCTCAACGTACAGCCGCTGGCACAATGGTTGGCTGGGGAAGCTAACAGATTCTTAATGCTTCTTGGGGAAAGAAAAAAAAACAGAATCCATGTTTCATGTATGTAAGTTGTTAAATAGTAGTGCTTTCAAAAAGATTTGTTGTACCCCATAGAGGTTGTACCTTTGAACTTGTTGATTCCAAGAAAACAGTGTAAATAATATATGCATATATAGGCTACGAAGAAACTGACTCTGGTCATTAATATTTAATTCTCTCACATTTTGTATCAGTACCTGAAGCAAAACATGGAAACAGAAAATGTTATTTGGCCAAAACAAGACTCCAAAGATTGATTCTCTTACATTTACATACATGATACATAAGACTTGTTTGTTGCCGTCTCTGTCTGCTTAGTTGGGTCGTCTAGAGAGAGGGAAAGACACCATTTGAGGAGTTTGGCTTGGAAGCTCTGATGTTTGTAGTGCAGGATCTGTCATGTCTTCGTCGTCCTCTGTTTCTTCAGGTTCAGTAGAAGCTGACTTCTTGGGAATAACGAGCTGGTAGTTTGGGCTAAGCAATGTGTCATGTTCAGGCGGGAGTGGAACACCGAGTCCTGCTGTCAATTTAGGCAAAGGGATCTTGTTCCTGCGCGCAGCAAGCTCTAGCAGTACCTATAACCAAACCTCAAAACTTAAATCTTGACATGTTGCATACAAAACCATCAATCTAGTATGTATAGTTACTTCTCTTGGAGGTGGCTGTGGGAAGGTGAAATTAACTTTGGAATGAATAGCGAGCTTCAGATCGTCAGAGTCAATGGTGGATTTGCTAGCGTGCTCTGAGTAAACCTGAGCATCGGTCAACACATCGACCACGTAACGGTACCATATTTCAAGAAACTGGTGCACCACACGAGGCTCGTAGTGCTCAACACCCATCGACTTAAGCAGAGACTTGACAATCTTGGCGTCTCTAGGCACATCTTCCTCAGCCATGTTTTTTCACTAACACAGACAAACAAAAAACCATCAGATAACATTTGAAGCTCAGAACTTCTGCGAACCACAGAGATGAAGACGGAGATTTAAGTTTAACCTAGCTACAAAAATCAGGAATAAGTTCCAAACACACAAGATTATATGCCCTAGATTCGAACAAAGGATGAAAATCTACCATAGGTAGGGTAATAGATACCTAAACAGGAGAAAAATACGGTGGGGTTCGGCAGGTGAACGACGGAGGTTGATGAACGGCGGCGAGAAATCGCTCTCCGTCTCTTTTATGGGAGAGAAGAAAAAAATTTGGTATATTTTGTAAATCTGCCTAACGTTGAGGGTAAATTTGGAATTTAATTATAACGCTAACGCTATTCATCTGTTACGTTTAGCGGTTAAAATCGGTATGCCAATGGGCTTTCTAATTTCACTCGAGTATTGGCCCATTTAAGAGACAAACGACGTCGGATGAGAACCCTGTTATTATGGGCTATTATTTTTGAAGTGTAAATTACTTTTGATGAGTGTTTCAAAAAAAAAAAAAATTTTACTTTTGATGAATTTTGGTCTTCTCTCATTTGTGTATTTGATAGGGTAATGATATTTGTAATCAACAATATAGTTTGACAATGATTTGAAAGTTAACTTCAATATAGAGTTGAGTGAAGTAGCAGATGATAGAAAACAGAGTTTTAAAAGCACAAACTCTGTAAAGAAGCAATAACACTTTTATAGCCAAGGATGACTTCCCCTTTCAACCGGAGCAAGACTCTTCTCAGATGACTCAAGTCCCTGACATGAGAGCTGAGACGTGGTGTGTTGATGGATACCCTGAGAACCTGAACGGTGGGTTTTGGAACATGTTGTCACGGTCTGAATTAGAGCTAGGTGTGATCGAACTAGAGCAGAGCGAGTTTGATGATTCTTGAAGCTTCTTTGTATTGAGGAAACGCCCACCGGAGCCTCTTGCTCTCTTTAACGCATGAAGATGGCGTGACTCGTGAAGGTATGGCTGCAAAAAAAAAAGAATCTTTAAAGAACTTGTGGGTGTTTTAAGTAAATGGAAAAATGAAAAGAATCATCGTACATACTTTACGGCTTTTGATGAGTTTGTTTTGAGCTTCAAGCTTAGCACGATGCTTCCTGCGACGAAGAATGGCATGGTACTGTTTCGCATTGACGAACATTGGTTCATTCTCTTGATAGTTATGAGGCAATGGAACCCTTGAAGTAACCAAACCCATCATCTCTAAGTGCGGCAACACCTACAAAACGTTTTTCTCCCAATTTAGCAAAGTAACGGCTGTTAGACTCTAAACTGTGAAAAGCATAGACAAGTATACTACCGTTGGTTGAGATGCATATTCAGGAGGCAAGAAGCCATTGAAATAAGTAGGAGGAGGAGGAGGAAACACAGAATCTTGACACACCATGGACGAGGTGGTTGTTGACGTGGTATAACTTGCAATAATAGCTTTTCCCTGTGGGCTTACGATGTAACCTGCATCAACCATGAGACAGAGTGTGACTAAAAATATTCATGTCAATGCCAAAGCATGCAACATCACACACCACCTCCTGATTCTTCAGTTGAGGATGAATCTTGATCTTGCAGCTGCAAACCCGAATATTTCATCGAGCAGGGGAACTGTGTAGTAGTAGCAGACATCATCAGGTTCTTTGTCAAGCTGAAAGATTGAGATCCTTGAATGTTTGAATTTGTTGGCACTTGCATTGTTTCCTTAATAATTAGCTAATGTCCAAACCAAGCAAGAATCACGATCAGCAAATCTAAGAGATGGTTGAATTCACAAATTTTGTAAATCTATCACAAAATCCAGATTCTACTGTTGAATTACACAGTAAGACTGATCAATGATCTAAAAGATTCAAACTTCTGAAAGAAAAAAAAATATATTCTTGGTTAAGCAGATTGATTCACTGAAACTTACATAGAAAGCATAGCATGCAAACCAATATATATATAGAAGAAAATAAAGAGTTTTTGAAAAAGAGTGAAGAGAGATCAATTCAAGTTTTCTGGGCATGAAAAGAAAATGAGCTCATTCCTCACGCTAACAGAGTAGAAATCAAATCTATATAATAAACTTACTGATCCAAGCAAAAGATGGTGTTTGGATTTGGTTCAGATGGAGAGACAATAGAAGTTAGGTAACAGGCTTGAGATGATGATGATGCATGTCTCCTTCCTCAAAACATGGCTGTTTCTTCTCTCTCTCTCTCTCTCTGTTTATCTGTCTCTGCAAATAAGTGTAGTATTGGGTATGGCTTAAAAGACGAAACCTGACTCTTTTTTTCACCTTTTTATGTCTTAAATTATATTATTTTCGCATTTTATAGACCGAAAACCATTGCCCAAGATTAATTTTCAAAGAATCATTCATACATTAAGCAGTAATATCTAATGGTTCTTCTATATTTTGAAAGATTGATTTTTAGACTTTTAAAATTATTAAAATAATAAATATTTGCTGTTACTATTACTTTTGTTTTCTTTTTTTTAATCAATATTCTATTACTTTTTAATATTTAGAATTATCTTGTATTTTAAAATAAAATACATTAATTAAATTATAAAATATTAATCTTGTAAGACCAAATATTTACTTAACAATAAATCTTTTAAACACATGCGAAAGACCTTATAATGCAATCGTATGGGTCCAATTGCTGTTTATGTTTCCATATTTCTAATTTATCTACTAGATTAATTTGGTTGGTTCTTCATTTAAGATTTAACAATAAATCTTTTAAACACATATTTCGATTCATACATATTAAAGATGGATGTAAGCAAGAATACTTGTTATTTTACCTATATTTGATACCTGGCTTGCTTTGTATGAATGATTAAATTTTGGATTTGTATTTGACTTCTCGAAAATGAATACTTTTTATTTCTATAGTTATCCAAAAATATATTACTTGCAAATTATTTGTCTCGCTTAATTACTTAATACTTGAAAGTACTTGTAATATTTGTGAATTTTTAGGAATAACTTATTTTACTATAAATTGATATGCAAATTTACTAAAGTTACTTTAAGCAAAATATTTGTACTTGTTATAAAGAAGAAGAATAAACAAAAACATAAACATCTCAAAATGAAAATATTTTTATTTCTTTAAGAAAATAAATATTCTTTTTATGTGTTTTTTGGTCTAATTATCATTTAAAAATCACAAAACAAGTAATGAGTAATGTTTGCTAATTTATTCGTTACACATGTTATTTGTCTTGTATTTATAAGTAATAAAATTCAATGATTTGGCAAAAATGAATACTTGAAAAATCAAGACAACTTCGAACAAGTAATAAGATTTTCTAAAAAAAAACTGTCCTGTAAAAGTAGATTTTCTATGTTTTAAAAATATTTTTGTAAATTTCAAAGAAACATTAAATTAAAATATTTAAGTTATTAAAAATGATTAGTTAATAGTTATTAAAATGTATAGTAAAAATAAATATTAAATTTAATTGTGAATATTTAATATAATTTCATATGTGTGAGAATATTTTAGTTTTAAAAATGATTGAAGTATAATTAAATAATGAGTATTTATGTCCAATCCTATTTTTCTATTTTTCTCTTCTCTTCTTTTTGTTTTTCCCCAGCTTGTTTTAAAAAGCAAAAATATAAGTGGAAGGTTATGTCAACATCGCTTTATGTTGCAATCAATATCGCAAGTAAGCAAATAATTTTAAATATTGTATTTTTTTGTGGTTGGCATAATTGAAATTGATTGCAAGTCAAGCAAAGCAAAGAGCCGTTTTACAGTTTTCTTTCCACATATGGCTTCCCCAACACAAAGCAAGGAATCGTAATTTGGTAGTTTCTGCTCCCATCCCTGTCTCTCTACTCATTTAATCCACAACAACTCTCATTAGTAATTTCAAACTCCTGCAGAAAAAAAAAAGTAAAAAATTTAAAATACACGGAGGGGGGGGGGATAAATATAGAAGATATCTACTTTGGGATGAATATTCTAGTTAAAAATGACTAAAAACCAAACTAGTTATAGAAAGATGCTTACTTTTGAGATTTCGATTGTGATGTGAGATTTAAATAATGTAAAAAACTTGTTATAGAAATACCCAAAAAACTATAGAGAAGAAATGCGGAGCTATCTTGCTTCAAAAGATGTGACAGATGTTAAGATAAAACGTTAAAATATCTTAGGCATGTCTTCAACCACTAAAAACGACAAAGTTAGTGTCAAATTCTCCCCTAACCTTTGGATTCCTATTTCTGAAACTACCAGAAGATTTATTTGATAATGATTTGAATGGAAACACGAAGCATCTAAGGCAAAACCAAAAAGAGACTAAACCCATTATCATAACAACTCCCAATTTAAACATTACGCTTTCATAACCCCAATTATTGACACATACAAACTCTTAACACGTATATGGAAGATTGAACTACAACCGTTGATTTGGAAAAGGTAATATATACGAGGAAAAAACATGTTTGCCAACCTAATCTCTTACTATGTAAAAAGACTCGAACATAGAATGCAATACACCTATAAATTATAGTTTAAGTAGAGACCAAAGTGAATAAAGAAGTGAGATCAAACCGAATCTAATCTAAATCTAGTCCTAAACAAACTAAGTCAATATCAAATGTGTTCAATATTTCTCCTAGCTATGGACCCATCAAACCATTTATCATATTAAAGGTTCGGTGCTGGAAACCCCATTCCATCAGAAGATTATTCGAAACCTCTGTGCCACCACCATTCATAGTTTGGTCAAAAGCTAATACGAGTCTCTTCCTTTATATGGCATCTCCTGCAAATAAATTCAAATATGTCAGCAAAATCTCTCTCTTTTAAGCATTTATTAAAGGAAGAAGAAAAAAACAGTCAAAATTTTATGGAGGGTAATGGTAAACCGGTTGGTATGGCGACGGCGGCATGAACAAAACCGGTCTCTGCTAACCAACCATCGTCTGTTGTGGGTGGTACTGTAAACACAACGATTCCACAATTCAATTTGTTTATAAAATAATTGTCTTCCAACAAAGAATATTTGGGTTATTAGCAACAAACGCAAACTTGTGGACTATTTGGAGGATAAAATGTCTGATTTGGACCAAGCTGTGTTGTATTATGATACACCATTGGTTGTTGTCCAGGGAATGCTGCTCCCATCTGCCAATTTCATTTTTTTTGGTGTGGATCATAAACATGATAGATAACAGAGAGACTCAACTTTGATCATCAGAATAGATAAAAAAACGTGTAGGAAAAGTTATTCTGTATCCAATGTGTATTCCAGGCATCTATGGAACGGGAGGGTAATAGAGTGATCCTTCCGGAGCTGGAGATTGAGACCGTATAGCTGTTGGTGATGGTTTTAAACTCTTTGTGTTTGGGTTTAGCTTAAATTCCTGAATCAGACCTAAAGCTCATTAGTAAAAAGACTAATAGTAAAACACCAAATGTATTAGATAATAATCAAAGCACATGGCAAACAAAACCTTAGCATTTGGGTTGAGTGTGGACTTTTCTGAAGAATAAGAACTGATTGAAGAGCTTGGTGATAGTATTGGACGACTTGATGTTGAGCAACCTGGAGAGTTTTCAGATTTCCCTCTGTCAGTCAAACGACCGGGTAATTTTCCATCAGTTGGATTTTTCTTATCAGAAGCTATCCATTGTAGACAGACCGAATCAGAAGCTGCTACATCTGCATTAGTATCTTGAGTGTACATTCAAAGACTCAGTTGGAAATTCTATGGGTATCAACGTTTATGATGTAATGTGAATAGGTAGATATTATAAAGCCACATACCATCAAGACCAGACAATGATTCATCGGACGGTTGCGTTGATACAGAATGAAGGCAACATAACAATGTTATAAGTCATGGAGCATTATAAACTTTAAATGCAATCAAGATTAGTTACATCAGAAGAGGTTAAGTTAATTGCCTTTTTATACTGGGATGACTCTAGACTTTTACCGTTTCTCTGCTCAGCAAGCTGACTCTCATTCCTATGAGGATCAGAAAGTTATAAATGAATCAACCATATTTGAAAATAAGAAAACGTGCATGTTCCAATGAAAAAGGGACCTGATATTGCTGCATGGAGCAGGAATATCTTTGCTAGTTGAGGCAGATTTGATGCCATTAGAACCAGTTGAATCACCAAAAGTCAAATTATTACGGAAATTCAACAATATTTCTTCTTCCTCCTTGTAACCCGAGTCATCAATTCCATTAAGTGGACAGACCGATAAGTATTTAGTTTCCTCGTCAATATCAAACTTCCCACTAAGCTGAAGCCCTCTCTCCTGTGTAAGATGATTGCATGTATGAATTATTAGAAATGGTACGAAATAAACAAATGGCAAAAAAAGAAATCCGTAATTCACCTCAGCTACGTGAAGATCCCGAGTACTTTCACCCTCTATCTCTCTTGCAATCTTCAAGGCCTGCTCTTCTAGCTCTCTCGTACGAGGACCTCTCTCGAGTTTTGTGGTATACAGTTCCTCGTCAAAAGTGCTCGTAACTCCAAACAATGTCTCATTGACCTCAAACTGATTCCAGCCCCTATGATATCATCACATATAAGACATGGTAGTGTACGCAGTGATATAACAAGAAACGAACATGCAAGCAAGTAACAATGTCAACTAGGACTGGGATCCTTGCAGGTTGGCCCACCTGGAAACAAGATCAGAGATTGAATAACACCCAACAGAACTAGGTTCAAACTTCAAAGCACAGTAACAATTTCTCCAACGGCCTAAATGTTGGGGTCAAAATCAGTCAATGACGAAATCGTCACCCGAAAATCCTCGAAAGAAAAGCCAAGCGACGATCAAATCCAAAAAACGGGTCGTCGCTCGATAAAAATCACGGAAGGCTCGTCCACTCCCATCTGGCGCCAACGGCGAGGGTCCTGGCGCCCGTCCATGCGATCGTCTCATGATCTCGGGCAATGACAGCATCTTGGTCCTTTGAAACCCATGTCTGGATTGTCCGAGATCTACAATGAGTCTTCCGTAAAACCTTCCCGATTGTTTAAAAGATTCATCTTTTAACATATCTAAAACTCGGAGCCACATTGCTCTCATCCTCGACGACGGACAATCTGCAGATCTAAGTCCATCTCAAATCCCGATACTCGCGGAATCTCGTTGGAAACGATTATCTCGAGATCTACGGCTAGAGACTCTCCCAAACTCAAAAGATTTCCCGCAAACGACGAGGGAAAGATCGAACAAACCCACAGACGGCAAGACGCCCGGCACCGGGGCACGCTGGACGCTGGCTGGCGCCCCGCCTAGCCGGCACGCTGGACGCTGGCTGGCGCCGGCGGCACCCGCCTGGCGCCGGCGGCACTCGCCTGGCGCCGGGCGGCACGCTGACGCTGGCTGGCCTGGCGCCGCAGCACTCGCCTGGCCGCGGCACGCGGACGCTGGCTGGTTGGCGCTGGCGGCACCGCCTGGCGCTGGCGGCACGCTGGACGCTGGCTGGCGCCGGCGGCACGCCTGGCGCTGGCGGCACGGCCTGGCGCTGGCGGCACTTCCACGCTGGCCGGCTGGCACCGGCGGCACCGCCTGGCGCCGGGCGGCACCATCGCTGGCCGGCGGCACCGCCTGGCGCCGGGCGGCACCCGCGGTCGGCCTGGCGCCGGTCGCGCCCTCGTCCCGTCCGGTCCTATCGCGTCGGTTCGATCCCATCTTAGCTTGTTCGATCAATCTACGCAAGTTTGGTATGATCACGGTTACTCTAGAACGCCACTTCCTCGACTAAACAAGGAATTGAGGTTTCTTCGAAACACCAAACCTTCAAAGACTGTCCTTCGAAAACCGTAAAACGCTTAAACGGCCTAACGTGGCCAAAACGCCCACGACGTTTTTTCCGAAAAGGAAGGATAACTATGACGGTTTATCTTTATCCTCACATAAAGAGATAAATGTCAAGTTTCCAGAAGATAAATATCAAGTTTCCGAAGATAAACGTCAAGATTTCAAGATAAATGTCAAGTTTCCGATAAACACGAAGATGGACGAAAATGGAAAAGCCCGACTCAGCCGAGAAGATAGACCGTCATAGGAGTATATAAGGAGAGCTTTGAGCAAGAAGCAAACCAGATCACAAATTTTCGAGCACTTAGCACTTAGAGCGATTTAGCATTCTTTTCGCTTTCACTAGCGAGCTGCGACTCAACTAGATAGACTTAGGCGACCGGACTAGCGGACCTTTGACAGCTCGTAGCTTACTTCTCACCGTTGTTCACGCCAAAACGAATTCAGAAATAAGATCTTTTCCGCCAACTTTTAAGATTTCTATTTTCGCAACTTCTACTTTATTTGATTGTTTCGCAGCGCCCAGCAGATATCCGGACCTTCAAGGAAGATCGGGTTAACTCGGTTTTCCTCCACAAATCTTTATCAGAAATTGACGGTGTGAATTTCGGTTCCCACAAGCTAGAAGGAGGGGTTACAGATCTATCTATCTCGCAACGCACACGCCATCATGCCGACGCCACCAAGGATCAACCAGCTAGACGGAACACCCGTCGACGCCAACGCTGAGAAGACTCCAGCTGGAGATGCGTCCGCAGTCACTGCTGATGCAAACACCGAGGCGCCAGCAGATGAAGGAATGTTTACCAGCGCTGGCGGAACAACAGACAAGCTGATAACCTCGCCGCAAAACAGGTCGACACCTTATCTGCGAGGAGCAAGTTACCGCTGATCCACCAAGGCACGCCAGGGCAGAAGACTCGACTGGATCTCCGGCACGAGAAAAGATGCCCGAAGAGCCCATTCCAAGAAACGGCTCGAAAGGACAGCAAACGACCTCGCAGAACCTTCCACTCCCGGCGACGGAAACAAGGAAATCGATGTCGAACGATCAATCTAGATATCAGCAACCTATTGGATCCTTCCGATGAAGATGCTGACATCCATCCTGAGAACCGGCCAGTCCGCGGCAGACGGTATCCTTCGATAGGCCCATGACAGAAGAGGAAGAAGAGCTCTACTGGATGGAGCAGGAAGAACTCGCGGAAGATCAAACTCGGATCTATCGCGACTAGCGCCGACAGGCTCGGAGGAGCCGGCAGCAATAGCGAGATCCATGATCTCCGCTAATATCTCAAAAGACCGTGAAAGCGGTAAAATCACAAATCCATCAGCGACCAGTTCCGCCCGAGATCGATAGCTTCTCGAGGAAGCACGAAAAACGCCGTTCACCGCTCGGATCACGGAAACACGCATCTCAGACCCAGGAAGATCAAAATCCCGGTCTATGACGGTACGACGGATCCTAAGTCGCACCTGCAGTCTTTCCAGATCGCAATGGGTAGGTGCAAACTCCCGGAGCGAACGGGACGCAGGTCATTGTCTTCTTCGCCGAGCACCTCAAAGGTGCTGCGCCGAAAGTGGTTCTCCGCTCAAAAGGAACTCCATCGAAGCTTCCGCCAACTGGCCTCGGCTTTCAAACAGTACTCCATGTTCATGGACGAGAAACGTCCGACGTGGATCTATGGAGTCTAGCTCAGAAGGAAGACGAAGTCACTCCGCGATTTCATCGCGAAGGTTCAAACTGGTGATGGCCAGAGTAACGGGCATCAGCGACAATGTCGCAATCGACGCCCTGAGGAAAACTCTCTGGTACAAGTCGAAGTTCCAAAGTGGATACTACTGGAAAAGCCGCGACAATCCAGGATACTTCCACAAGGCAACGGACTTCATCATCATGGAAGAAGAGATGAAGCTTCTATCGCAAGCACGGACCGCAGAAAACCGCGTCAAGAAGAAACCCTCTCGAACGACAAATACGCCCATCACGAAGGAAGACGCGCATAACTACGCCATCAACTCGAGCAAGGCAAAACCTCCGAAACACCTGGACCAGGAACCAGTACAAGGATAACTCCTATTGCGAGTTCCACGAGACCAGAGGACACTCCACCGCGAACTGCAAGGTTCTGGCGCCGCTCGCCGTAAAACTCCTCACCGCTAACTATCAAAGGTCAAGAGTATAAAGGACTTGCTCGACTCCGACCGCCAAAGACTAACAAAACTGTCTCCAAGACCGCGACCGAAAACCAATCGGGGAAAAGCGCTGAAGAAGACAGACGACCAAGGAACAACAGCAGCCGCCAGAGGGTAAACATGATCATCGGAGGATCACAGTTCTACCAAGACTCGTCTCATCGATAAAAGCCTACGGGCGAAAAGCCGAGACCAGTTCCAACTGGTTCCCGGACAGCGATGTTCCTAACCACACAATCGCTGAGGAACACGACCGCCGAAATCGACAAACCTCACTACGATCCTTTGGTAATCGACCTGGTCATCCAGATCTCGGTCGGCCGCATTCGCCGATACAGAAGCACGGTCAACGCCATCTTCCGCGACACCCTTTACAGGATGAAGATCCCACTTGAGAAGTCGCCCCGAGCCAAAACCTTTGACGGGTTTTCGGCGCCACTACCATGACCCTCGGAGAATCAAACTCCCACCATGGCAAAGGAAGTTACAAAGATCGCCGAAGTTTGCAGTAGTCGACAACCCGCCATCTACAACGCCATCATGGGAACCCTTGATCAACTCCATGAAGGCAGTACCATCCACATATCACCTCGGTATCAAGTTTCCGACTCGACCGAACCGCAGCCATCCGGGTAGTCGAAACAATTGAGACTCTGTTACCTAGCCGAAGTTCAAGCTAAAAGATCGGAACGCTCTGCGGCCAACCCAAACGAGCAAAGGAATCACACAACATTCCCGAAGACTCAAGAAAGATGATCCAGAATCATCCGAACAGGCAACGATTCAAGACAGCGACAAAGCCTCAATCCACCGCCGTAGGAGCGGACAGCTCAACCCCCGACAAACCACTGATCCGACCAGCACGATCGAACGGCGACGCACGGGAGTAAAACGTCCGCTGCAACTATCAGAACTACGAGATGGCTTGATCCTCGAAAGAGGTACGTAGGCAGCTCGTCGAAACCCGGCGAGTTCAGCTATCCCCTCACCAAAGGGAGGGGACTGCGCGCTATACTCCCACAAAACGCGAAAAATCCGCACATGTACTCGAACTTCTCGAAATTTTTAATAAAATTATTTCTATCTTTCATGCTCACTAAAACGCATCAACGCTTCGAAAACGAAAATCATTTCTTCAAAGAAACGCGAGACGTCGCAACTTCTTAAAAGATAACAAAACTCGATTATCCGCAAAAGACAGTCCACCAGCGACTTAAAAATAACTCACGCGCCGACGATTCCGACGGACGACACAAGAAACGCTTTCACTCAATACAAACTCGTAGTCAGACCTACAAGGTCCTCTTACATCCGACAAGGATATCATAGCGCGCTATACAAGAAACCCAAAATTTTGGTTTAGCGTCTCGGATAAACTCCGAAGATAGCTCGATTCTTTTAACACAAGTCATATAAGCCGCGACTAGTCGCGGACTTTAAACGAAAAGAATCAGGAAGAAATCACTAACAGGCAAAACGAAGCCGATCAGTCATCGCACAGCCTCAAAGCTGAGAGTAAACCTAGGTCTTGCCCTAAACCCAGTCTTGCTGGATCTTGACATCTCACAGACATAGTATCATATACGAGATCCCAAAACATGTCTCTTATCGCTACACCTAAAACGCCGCTAAAAGTAGCATACGGACCAGCGACAAAAAGAGTTAGGATAATGCGACTACCGCATCCTTCCTCTACACTTGACGAAAGTATAAATCAAAACAAAAGACGAAATCTCGCAAATTTTCATATTCATAAAAGCCGCAAAGACGGCAGGATTCAAAGCCACCAACGGCCAGTCCCAAAACATAAGAATGCAACCTCCAACGGTCGCAGGATAAAATTATAAAACGCCACACATGGCCAAAAATTCAATTCACAAAGGAAGTCAACATTGAGAACCGGATGCGGAAATCCCAAATGAACTAGCAGGCTGGTCCACTTCCTCATTCACGCCGAGCATTCCCACCATCCTCGGCGTTCTCATCAGCTCCGCCTCCACCGTATCCTCGAAACCTCGATAGTTCCCATAGTCTCCGGACTCTTTCTACCGGAGGAACCAAGGACTCAGCATGAGCACACTCGCCATGAAATCCTTCATTTCAGCAATCTCGAATCGAAGAGAAACCGGTTCGAGACTTGTAAAGGTTTACGACCGAACCCCGCACTCGCGAAATCACCAACAAACTCCTGAGCTTCTTTAAAACATTGAAACTCAGCAGCAAACGATTCCGCCCGCCTTGCCACCTCCGTGACCATCCTTCTTCCTCTCCTTTCCCGACGAGAGCCCGGCGTGAAGCTCAGCTTGCTTCGCTCTGTGCCTTCACCTCTTGTCGGAACCGAAAGCTCGCCCGCTTCTGTGGTCTTGAAGTTAGCAATCCTGGATTTGCGGAAACTCGAGTCAGCGCCGCTAAACACTCTTTGTCCCTGCATAAAACTCAAGATCAGCAAGCATGCTTATATACGATTCAACGCAAGGTTAAGAAGTTGAAGGGCCAAACCTCGTTGACACGTTGGGAGCCCTCGCAAAACCCGTTGTTTCTCCTCATCCTCCAGCGACTCGTCAGTAGTAAACTCCGGAGGAAGGCCATCAAAGAAGTTGTTAGGTGGAAAACCTGGCTCCGCTTTTTCCGTTGGAGCAAAACTAGGTTTTCTCCCAACAGTGAAGGACTTTCCAAGCCTTCCCCATCATCGATTTCCTTCCCCTTACGAGACCTCTGTCTGCGCCTCCGGGTAGGAGCCGCGGTGACAGGTTCAAGGCCCCCGACGGGACAGGACCTCGACCGATAAAGCCTAACCGCATCTCGGATCCGCTCAAGGGTGAAGGATTTCCAGAAAACGGCCTTTGACGAAGAAGATCTCTCGACAAAGACGCCACCAGGCAAATGCGCAGTAGGTTGTTCCTACAAAACGAAAATTTTTACTAGAACTCGCACTTCCGAAAAGGTGAGATAGACAACAGAGTTTTCGTCGTATTACCTCGGTTGAAGTTCCATGCTCGCGGAAATAGATGGAGGCAGCTCTCCTCGACAGACTCGCCATCTATTTGGACGAAGAAGAAACGCCCTGCCACGATTTGGGATTCGGTAGTCCCCGAATCACGGCCATATCCTTCTTAGGCAGCATGGAATAGTAACCGTCACTCCCCGTCGGCCGAGTGCCCCAAAGACCTTCGAAATCATCGGGACCAAGATCAATCCCGAGTTCGTAGCTAGCGATCAGCGCCAAGCCAACTCTCCAAGGCAGGAACGCTGAGTTGGTTGATCGAAGTTCAAGCGTGAAGCGCACGAACAATGGCACCAGGAATTGGGAACCACATACGGCGTGAAGAAAGCCAGAACATGTAAAGAAACCTTGAGGATTCCTTGCACTCGCTACCAACGGAATCCGAATTTGACTCTTCAGAACCTTGTAAAATCGCAAGAACCTTGAGATATTTACGAAACCGAGCTCGGCACAAAGGAGCACCGGGCTGCCTCGCAGGCCTCCTCGAACAGGATCTCTGGCAGTATTGGGGCGAACCTACAAGGGCTCAATATGCATTCTTTTTCCTCCTCGACCGACTCCTCCGCTTCACCGTCACATGGGCGGAGAGTCATCCGAGGATGAATGGGAAGAAGAGTTTCTCTTTGAGGATCTTGAAGACATTGTTCTTAAAGAGAGAAAGGATTCTTGAGGAGAGAGTAAAACCCTGTGATGAAGTAAGAATGAGATTTCTTACTCCATATAAAGGAGGTAAAATCACTATTTACCCGATTTTCGCAAACGATTACGCCTCAACACCTTCCCACGGCTATACCGCAAGCTAGGATCCGACAGGCTCTACGATTCCTAGCTAGCTGGGGCTAACTGTTGGGGTCAAAATCGGTCAATGACGAAATCGTCACCAAAATCCTCGAAGAAAAGCCGCGACGATCAAATCCAAGAAACGGGTCGCCGCCGATAAAACTCACGGAAGGCTCGTCCACTCCCATCTGGCGCCAACGGCGAGGTCCTGGCGCCGTCCATGCGATCGTCTCATGATCTCGGCAATGACAGCATCTTGGTCCATTGAAACCCATGTCTAGATTGTCCGAGATCTACAATGAGTCTTCCGTAAAACCTTCCCGATTGTTTAAAAGATTCATCTTTAACATATCTAAAACTCGAGCCACATTGCTCTCATCCTCGACGACGGACAATCTGCAGATCTAAGTCCATCTCAAATCCCGATACTCGGAATCTCGTTGGAAACGATTATCTCGAGATATACGGCTAGAGACCCTCCCAAGCTCAAAAGATTTCCAAACGACGAGGGAAAGATCGAACAAACCCACAGACGGCAAGACGCCCGCACCGGCGGCACGCTGGACGCTGGCTGGCGCGGCACCGCCTGGCGCCGGCGGCACGTGGGACGCTGGCTGGCCTGGCGGGCGGCACTCGCCTGGCGGGCGCACGCTGGACGCTGATCGGCCTGGCGCCGGGCGGCACCGCCTGGCGGGTGGCACCCCGCTGGTCGGCCTGGCGTCCGTCCGCTGCCCTCGCCCTCGGTCCTATCGTGCCGCTCGATCCCATCTTAGCTTGTTCGGATCAATCTACGCAAGTTTGGTATGATCACGGTTACTCTAACGCCACTTCCTCGACTAAACAAGGAATTGAGGTTCCTTCGAAACACCAAACCTTCAAAGACTGTCCTTTCAAAACCGTAAAACGCTTAAACAGCCCAACGTGGCCAAACGCCCACGACGTTTTTTCCGAAAGGAAGGATAACTATGACGGTTTATCTTTATCCTCACATAAAGAGATAAATGTCAAGTTTCCAGAAGATAAATATCAAGTTTCCAGAAGATAAATGTCAAGATTTCCGAAGATAAATGTCAAGTTTCCGATAAACACGAAGATGGACGAAAATGGAAAAGCCCGACTCAGCCAGCGAAGATAGACCGTCATAGAGGAGTATATAAGGAGAGCTTTGAGCAAGAAGCAAACCAGATCACAAATTTTCGAGCACTTAGCACTTAGAGCGATTTAGCATTCTTTTCTGTTTTCACTAGCGAGCTGCGACTCAACTAGGATAGACTTAGGCGACCGGACTAGCGGACCTTTCGACAGCTCTCGTAGCTTACTTTTCACCTGTTGTTCACGCTCAAAACGCGAATTCAGAAATAAAATCTTTTTTCCGCTCAACTTTTACGATTTCTATTTTCGCAACTTCTACTTTATTTGATTGTTTCGTGTGCGGCCCAGCAGATATCCGGGACCTTCAAGGAAGATCGGGTTAACTCGGTTTTCCTCCACAAATCTTTATCAGAAATTGACGGTGTGAATTTCGGTTCCCACACTAAACCTCTAAAACACTCTCTAGCTTGGATGAGTCTTACAACCAATATTTCATATTTGTATTATAAAACGTAGAAAGAAAAATGAAGTAGACAAATAGTGATAGTAGACTCTTTTCTAAATCAGAAACTAGAAATTCTAATTAAAAAGGAAAAACATCATAACTATAAGAATAGCTATCACTACCTCTTCCAAGGGTCATCAAACACGTTTTCCAGATCTGGACAATCTGGAACATCTTCATCAGGTACCCAACGTTGCAGCTCTCTTTCCAAATCAACATGACAAGACTGTGAGATAGAAGAGTCTGTCAACAGCTCTGACTGTTTCTCGCACTGAACTGAATTTGGGACGTTTTTGCTGTACATAGGAAGGTCCCAACACCAAAACCAATGGCAAAGAAACAATAATGTAAAAAAACGAAGCACTCTTACAAACAATAACACATTGACATGAGCATTAGAAACTCAATCCTATCCGCAAGAAGAAAGTACACACCTTAGCTATAACTTGCACAACTTCATCGGCAGGGATAATGAATATCTTCAAAGGTGGCTTGCTGAGAAGAGGAGCACGGGGTTTCATCCCTCGTAAACTACCTTCTCTTATCAATATCAAGCATGCCATTTTCAGAATAATTCCTATAAGTTACAAAGCAGTTTTGTAAGTGAACAAAAAAACAAGAGTGGCCTCTTGTTATATAAATCACAAACGAACAAAAAGGTTCCCTCACCAAAGTTGTTCTCCACATCAGCAGCATGAAATATGCCACTAAACCGACCCATCCTTCAGATGAACTTCTACATGATGTCCAATCTTACAAGTTGTGAGGTACACGAACGGATCACGAGAAGGGGCATCCACACTTCCAGCTTTCCCACAATTTTCTTCACATGTGTGTCATCAACAAACAAGAGAATGCAAGACGTAATGATGCTGCTAGATTAGAATAACAGGTATAGATGTATATATAACAAAAACCTGTATTATTCACGGTGTGTAACTTCATCGTCTATACCTTACTCATCCCTGCCTCTTTTTCAACTCTTCTATGTGGATAACCATTGGATGAAGGATGTCTATTCATTCATTAACCTGTTCAAAACTGCAAGTTGAAGTGAGAAAAAGAAACTAATAAATGGACAAAACCAACTACTCAAGAAGATGCTAAAGATAACTGTACAAAATCAATTCAAGTTGATGTCATATTTTTCAGATAATCATAGGATGATGACTGGCCAACATTTTTCATTCTTGGTAGCATCGAAAGTTTGAAATTTTAAATGTGACCTAACTCTGTTTACGTTTCTGGATATAATGTGACTGTTAACTGACATAACTAATCAGCAGACTAAAGGTTACATTGAACGGGGGATCAAATCACAAAATCACTTCAACGTCAATCCATTCACATTTACAAACACACAAACATGCGAACGCCTCATATACTCACGAATTTTAAGAATAAATAACATGTAAAAGAAAGACAAAAAAAAACACATAACTAAAGCAGAAGAAACATGACAACGTTTGCAACACATAGCAGAAATCTCCATTACACACGAATTTGTAAAAGAAAATTGCATTGCACCAAAAAGAAGCCCTAAATCAGCCAAGCAAATCACCAAACCCTAAAAGTTTTGCCAGAAATTTCTCAGGTGAGTAAAGGATGAAGGTTCCAATTGTTCTAGTCAGCCATCAAAAAAAAAAGTCACAAAGTTTTAGAAATTGCACTTCCAGATGTCATGTCTTCACTTCTTTTTCTTTGCCCGATATTTCTTTTGGACCTTCTGGATTGATGTTGATTGAAGTAAAAAGAAACTTGCAGCGCACTCTTGCAACGAACCTTCACATTTCTGCCCACGTGACTGAAGCTCAATCTTCAATCTTGCCATACCCAAAACTTGAAACCAACCAAAGCAACAACTATGTGATAATAAATCTTTTAACATTATCATCAATTTATAGTGTTTTTGCTATACGATGTTCAAATACGAGAATTCTATTTGAATAGATTACATACCTCCATATCTTCGTAGGAATTGAAGCAATCAAAGCTTTCGGTAAGGTCGAGAGGGTCAACTCCAGAAAACAGGCTTTTTGAAAGCCATACCGAACTTACCGCAGGAAGTAATTCTGACTCACTCAACCACTTCACCAGGCTGTGCTATGATGACATTGTGATTTCTGAACTTCAAGGATTCAAGAATCCTTAAGAATTCCTTGTAGTTCTCTTAATTGATGAACTCACTGTTGTCAGAGAGAGATTTACGATGAACACTATATTTGCTTCTTTTGGATGATTTCTCAGCATAAGCATTGATTGACATGGTACCACCAACATTATAATTCATATTTCCAAGAGCTGACTTGATATTCTTGTAAATTGAAACATGATTCAGACCTTCAGTGACTGGGCAATCCTCCAAGTTCCAGAAAATACATGTCTTAGTATCGAAGCCATCGCCTCCGGATATTGTTTTGAGACGGGGGAGTGGAGGCCAAACGAATTGGATGCACTAATTTAGGGGTCAATCTCTGTGGCACGCGGATGAGAGCTAATACTTTTTCTATTTTTATGTTTATGCAAAATTATCAACGCCTACAGACATAATCATAAAATTATTTATTAATATACCTTATCATTCAAAAACTAAGTTGATATTTTTCGTCTAAAAAATTTAAAGTGGATATCAAATCTATATTACTATTTGAGAAGTAAATTTGCTGATTTGTCATGTTTTCCGTAATTTTAGATTTAGTCATATTTTATGTTCAATTATTAATCTTAATAAATAATTTTAATAATTTATCTGATAATTTATTCTTATCTTAAGAATAATTTAAAATTATAACGATAATATCATAGTTAAATTTATATTATATTTACTTTAATAATATTAAATATTATATATATATGTTTATATTAATATATATATCACATAAGATAAAATAAATCTGTTTTTAAAAATACATTATTTAGGAAAATCAGAACCACTCCTATAGATAATTTTGAAAAAAATTGGTAAAGAATTCAAAACTATTTATACTATTATCTTCGTAGTGATTTTTCTCTCACTAAAAATTTAGAGCATTGAAAATATTATTACCCTTCATAAATAATTAGATTATATTTGTTAATATATAATTACTCATAAATTATAAACAAATTTCATTAATTTAATTATCATCATTATCAAAAAAGATTCTATATTATGTTATCCAAAAATATTTTACATCACAATATTTTAAAAATAAATATAAATCCATGTATATAATTTTATGTATATATGAATACTTTCAAGTTTATTTTACGTAATAAAATATATAATTAAATTTTAAAACTTATCGTATTTAAAATTAATATTTAATTAATTATTATTCAAATTATATTTGAATTGGTAATATATCTATTTACAAATATTTGTAAAATTATTAATCCCGCAAGTACAAGTAAAAAACTTAGTATTTATATTTAACAAAATTTTCATCAAAATATATATGTTCGATGAAAAAATCATCAAAATATAAATATTTGTTATTACATTAATTCTTTTGAAAAATCATGTATTACAAAAATTTATTTTCTTAGAAAATTATACAATACCTTCATTAATAGTATACAAGATATTGATCCGCAGTTTGAAAGCGCAGGATTTGTCTCCTGTAAAATTTGTATATCACACAATGTATAATTTGTTTGTATATTATAGTTAAATCTGTAGTAACATGCGTAATAAAATTGACAGCTACATATTTGAGAAAAAAGTATATGTTATTGAGTTAGTGAGAACACCGGTTTAAAGTATCATTTAAATACTATGAAGAATTAATATTATGCAAAATTATATTATACGCATAATTCCAAAGGTTATTGTTGACCTCGTTCGATTTGGTTTCGAAGTGAGCAAAACTCCAAAGGTTTGCCTTTGATTGAGAGTAGATCGATTCAGATACCAAAAATATACTTTTTTCTTGAAAATATATTTTTTGTGGTAATATTTATTTGTCTGATTTTTAAGTATAATATTATATAAAATATATATATATATATACAATTCAAATATACTTACTCTTTCCCACACAAAATGATATATACATGTAATAAATATCAAAATATGATTTAATAAATATCAAAAAATTTCATTTTATAGATTCCAAAAAATATTTCTATTTCGTTCCAATAAAAATGTATGTATAATTTAAATATTTTATTTTCAGCAGACAGAAATGAACTGATTTTTTTTAAATGTGAAGTTTTTCCAACAGGAGTTAACAAAACACTCGACAAAGGAAAAGCTATCTTCATTAAAAGATAACGAGGTAAAAACTATCGTGATTGTTTATGATTTATTAAATTATTGCAACAACAGGACGCTAAAGTTTTTTTTTTTACAGATTTTAATTATAGATGTAAGGAAAATCAAATAAGGAGTAAGATGGAATGAGACTGTATACGACGTACGTCAGGTAAAAGTTTACTACTCAAATAGTATTAGTACTAAGTTATAAATAGAATAGACTATTTATCATGTGTTACAAAAAAAAAAAAGACTATTTATCATATGTTAGGAATGAAACTGATTCTGGATAGATAGGTTTATTGGGACAGCATGCTGATTGAGAATTTGATATCATATGTTTTGTTATATCACATCTGCTTCTATTAAGGATCGTATAGAATGATAACCTGAAGATGTTTATTCCATAATGAACTTTTCATAAAGTTCAAACTGTTTGAGCGTAATCACACACGCAAATAGTGTGAAAGAAAACAAAAGTCTGTGAAATAGGTCATAAAGTATTAACAAACATGTAGAATGTGAAGGGATATCTCGTATAGTTTATATTTCTTAATTACCTTAAACAGTTTCATAAGTATTTTTATGTTTTTTAAATGTCTTGCATGTGGAATCACGAGCTTAAATCATAATCGGAGAACTGTTAGATGATTTCCGAGAAAAACATACTTGTATACATAGAGTACGAGGAATAAGAAGATAAATTAAGCTTCATCTCAAAGGTAAATTAATTTTTATATATGTTATATCGATCTCGCATAGCTTGATTCTTATGTTTAAACGCTTTGATCGATAAAACTAATTCAAAAGATCTAACCTTTTGGATTTTTTAATATGTTTTGCATATTGGGTCACTTAACTTTCATACTTATTCTCATACTGTATATTTATGGACTGCGATGTTTGCCAACAGGAGTTCGCAAACATCTGGAAAATTTAAAAAATACTCATCATTAGCTGTGGACTACGGCTATCTGCATAAAGATAAGCGTTTTACTCACTACAAGAAAACAGGCTTATTCTGAGGGCCAAAATCGTCGGTATGTCGTCGGAATAACCGTATTCCGACGACATACCGAGAAAAATTTTCTTCGGAAAAAACTCCTCGGAATTTCAGTATCCGTCGGAATTTCCTCGGAATTTTCTGACGAATTCGAGGAAACAAAATTCGAGGAAAATTTGAGGACCACGTTCCTCGGAAAAGTCGTCGGAAAATACCGAACGAAGCCCTCGGCAAATTCGACGACGGCGGTCGTCGGAATTTTCCGACGGACACTGTCCTCGAAAATTCGACGACTGTGTCCTCGGAAAATTCGAGGACATTTGTCCGTCGGAAAATTCGACGACGGCGGTCGTTGGAATTTTCCGACGGACAAATGTCCTCGAAAATTCGAGGAAGAGGTCGTCGAACTTTCCGAGGACAATCGTCGTCGAATTCTCGAGGGACAATGTCCTCGAATATCCCAAATTTTTTTTTTTTAAATTAATTTTTTTAAAAAAATTAATTTTGAAATTAAAATTCGAAAATATAAAATAAAAATTAAAATATAAAACATATTATATAAAATTCAAAGTAGTACAAATAAAATAAAACATTGTGAGTTTTGAAAAAAACTACGGGTTTTGGGTGTTCGGTCCGGCATGCTCGAACACCTCGTTCGTGCAACCTCCTCATCATCTCCATCATTTGCTCGTTCAGCTTCCTCTGTGCCTCAAAGCTCGCTGTTGAGTCGCCATCCGGTCTCAATGCAGATATGCGATCATCCTTGTCCTCAACCCCATAAGTGCTTCGGATCAACAAAGGGCGTGGTGCAGCGAAGACGGAACTGACCGGACCGACGACCGACCGAACAAACGTCCCTTCTTCTTTGGAACCGACTGAAATAGAAAATTGTCAAATTTAAATATTAAATAATAGAAAAGATGAAAAACGTTAAATAATAGAAAATCTGAATTGAACTTTAAAAAAACTTACCTCTTCAACGATTTCGTTGATCGAACCCGAGGCAAGTAGGTCGAACCCGTCGAATCGTCATCCTCTGTTTGAATCTGAGACACCTCGTCTTCCACCTGAGTGTCGATGAGGGTGACCACATCCCTCACAACACCATCATCAATCTGGCGGTCTTCTTGTTGGTATCGCCTCTTCATTAGGAGATCATCAACCGCTCGCCTCATTTTCTTCCGCCTTGAAAAACATAAATTAACAAACATTAGTAAGAAGAAATGCACATAAAATAAAATTCAAAACTTAAATAATAGAATAAAAGCGACTAGCTTACCATGCGATCCCAGTGGCAATAGATTGAGCACCCAAGTTATGCTTGAAGACGCCTTTCTTTACGGCGCTCGCGGTTGGTGGAGTTGGTGGAAGAAGTTGATTTCGTCTCATCCTTACTCCAATGCACACCCAACTCCAACCAGACCGTGGGGTTCATCGACTTTGGGACCTTTAAATTAAAAAAATTGTTAAATAGATTAAAAAAAATTAATAAATTAAAAATTGTTTATTAAATAAAACAAACCTTATTTATTTCCCACTTCTTCTTCCACTCGTGGATCTGCTTCCCATAGTTGTCCATAACTTTATGGACGAAGTTGTGATAGATATACAATGTATCATCGGCATTCCAGTTGAATTCTTGCTGAAAATAAAACACAATTAGTATAAAATTTATATTAGAGATTAAAAATATAAGTAAAAATTAGAATACTTACGCTGTTGAAACCACAGATGCTGCTTGTCGGTAGGAAGTCGGTGAAAGTCGGATGTCCCTTGTCGAGGGCGAGTACATCATACGGTTGATCCATGCGCTGATCCCGTTCGAGGATCGGTTGAACCTAATAAAAGAACAAATTATTAAAAGGAATCAAATTTTAATGAAAAAGTTTTAATTACCATGTTTGACCCGTCCATGTGGATACGGAGTGAGATAGGGAAGATGCTCACGACCGGGCTGTCGAACAAACTCCGACTCTCATCACTCCCGGGACCCTCGGGAGCAGCAGGAGCGGGGCGGGGGCGGCTGCGCAGGGGAGGAGAAGGATAGGGAAATGGAGAGGAGATGTATGGTAGGAGCTGTGGGGCGACGATGCGGAACCCTGAATGGAGTGGCTTCGAACCACCACGACCACGGCTTGAGACCGGCTCGATCATCACCATAAGACCTATATATAGTTTTAATATATAAGAAATTGTTTTAAGTCATAAAAAAGTTTAAATATAAAAAATAGTTTAATAATAAAAAAAAAGTTTTAATATATAAAAAATAGTTTAATAATTTAAAAAAGTTTTAATATATAAAAATAGTTTAATAATTAAAAAAAAGTTTTAATATATAAAAATAGTTTAATAATTAAAAATAGTTTAATAATTTTAAAATAGTTTTAATAATTAAAAAATAGTTTAATATATAAGAAATTGTTTTAAGTCATAAAATAGTTTAATAATAAAAAAAAAGTTTAAATATAAAAAATAGTTTAATAATAAAAAAACGTTTTAAAAAATTATTAATCATTTATAAACATAAAAAGGTTTATAAATATTTTAAAAAATTTAAAAACGTTTTATTATATATAATTTATTACTGGAAACATGAAAAATGTTTTTAAAAATCGAAAATCATTTTAAAAATCAAAAAACGTTTTAAAATACAAAAACGTTTTGATTTCTAACAAAACAAAAAAAAATTCCAAAAAAATTCCAAACTATCCATTCAATCCTAAACTATCTAGAAAGGGAGAGACAGAGAGGGAGAGTGGGGACCGGGAGAGGGAGAGAGGCGACCAGGAGAGAGGGAGGGAGGCGACGGAGGAGGAGCGGGGAGAGTGGGAGAGATGAGAGATTTGAGAGATGAGAGATCTGAGATGCGGCGAGGATTTATTTATAAGTTCCGACGGATACCGGTTCGTCGGTATTCCGTCGGAATTGAAACCTAGTTCCTCGAATTTCCTCGAATTTTCTGAGAAATTCGAGAACATCATTATTTTCAGTGTTCCTCGGAATTTCCTCAGAAAATTCTGATGAAATTCCGAGGAACACTGAAAATAATGATGTTCTCGAATTTCCTCAGAAAATTCCGAGGAAATTCCAGGAACCAGGGTTTGGGGTTTCAAAACCTCGATTTTTTTTATTTCATTTCTTATACAAATGTAATGCATACTATTGAATATTCTTTGTATAAATGATCATAATTTATGTAATAAAATATTTCAACAATAATTGCACGGATTCTCTTTAACGTTTGTTAAAGTGTATAAGTGTTTCTCTTATGTTGTGTGGTTTTCTTTCATGCAATCGTAAAAGTGTTTGTTATCATCTGAAACACCAAAGTTTGACTTCATAATCTGGTTAAGACACTTAATGAAGGTTATATATGTGTTATTCAATCCAAAACGTAGTTTTGGTTCAAAACCCTAGTTCCTCGGAATTTTCGGAATTTTCTGAGGAAATTCCGAGAACATCATTATTTTCAATGTTCCTCGGAATTTCCTCAGAATTTTCTGAGGAAATTCCGAGGAACACTGAAAAATGATGTGGAATTTCCTCAGAAAATTCCGAAAATTCGAGGAGGGTTTTTTCAAAACCTCGATTTTTTTGCCGTATTTCATTTCTTATACAAATGTAATGCATACTATTGAATATTCTTTGTATAAATGATCATAATTTATGTAATAAAATATTTCAACAATAATTGCACGGATTCTCTTTAACGTTTGTTAAAGTGTATAAGTGTTTCTCTTATGTTGTGTGGTTTTCTTTCATGCAATCGTAAAAGTGTTTGTTATCATCTGAAACACCAAAGTTTGACTTCATAATCTGGTTAAGACACTTAATGAAGGTTATATATGTGTTATTCAATCCAAACGTAGTTTTGGTTCAAAACCCTAGTTCCTCGGAATTTCCTCGAATTTTCTGAGGAAATTCCGAGAACATCATTATTTTCAATGTTCCTCGGAATTTCCTCAGAATTTTCTGAGGAAATTCCGAGGAACACTGAAAAATAATGATGTTCCTCGGAATTTCCTCAGAAAATTCCGAGGAAATTCCGAGGAACCAGGGTTTGGGGTTTCAAAACCTCGATTTTTTTGCCGATTTCATTTCTTATACAAATGTAATGCATACTATTGAATATTCTTTGTATAAATGATCATAATTTATGTAATAAAAATATTTCAACAATAATTGCACGGATTCTCTTTAACGTTTGTTAAA
Organism: Brassica nigra; assembly: GCA_016432835.1. Classification (NCBI taxonomy): domain Eukaryota; kingdom Viridiplantae; phylum Streptophyta; class Magnoliopsida; order Brassicales; family Brassicaceae; genus Brassica; species Brassica nigra. The sequence continues at coordinate 46,089,992 of CM028246.1, forward strand.
GTGTATAAGTGTTTCTCTTATGTTGTGTGGTTTTCTTTCATGCAATCGTAAAAGTGTTTGTTATCATATGAAACACCAAAGTTTGACTTCATAATCTGGTTAAGACACTTAATGAAGGTTATATATGTGTTATTCAATCCATAGCGTAGTTTTCGGTTCAAAACCCTAGTTCCTCGGAATTTCCTCAAAATTCCGAGGAAATTCGAGGAACCAGGGTTTGGGGTTTCAAAACCTCGATTTTTTTGCCGTATTTCATTTCTTATACAAATGTAATGCATACTATTGAATATTCTTTGTATAAATGATCATAATTTATGTAATAAAAATATTTCAACAATAATTGCACGGATTCTCTTTAACGTTTGTTAAAGTGTATAAGTGTTTCTCTTATGTTGTGTGGTTTTCTTTCATGCAATCGTAAAAGTGTTTGTTATCATCTGAAACACCAAAGTTTGACTTCATAATCTGGTTAAGACACTTAATGAAGGTTATATATGTGTTATTCAATCCAAAACGTAGTTTTGGTTCAAAACTAGTTCCTCGGAATTTCCTCGGAATTTTCTGAGGAAATTCCGAGGAACATCATTATTTTCAATGTTCTCGGAATTTCCTCAGAATTTTCTGAGGAAATTCCGAGGAACACTGAAAAATGATGTTCCTCGAATTTCCTCAGAAAATTCCGAGGAAATTCCGAGGAACCAGGGTTTGGGGTTTCAAAACCTCGATTTTTTTTGCCGTATTTCATTTCTTATACAAATGTAATGCATACTATTGAATATTCTTTGTATAAATGATCATAATTTATGTAATAAAAATATTTCAACAATAATTGCACGGATTCTCTTTAACGTTTGTTAAAGTGTATAAGTGTTTCTCTTATGTTGTGTGGTTTTCTTTCATGCAATCGTAAAAGTGTTTGTTATCATCTGAAACACCAAAGTTTGACTTCATAATCTGGTTAAGACACTTAATGAAGATTATATATGTGTTATTCAATCCGCAAAACGTAGTTTTCGGTTCAAAAACCCCTAGTTCCTCGGAATTTCCTCGGAATTTTCTGAGGAAATTCCGAGGAACATTATTATTTTTCAATGTTCCTCGGAATTTCCTCGGAATTTTCTGAGGAAATTCCGAGGAACACTGAAAAATAATGATGTTCCTCGGAATTTCCTCAGAAAATTCCGAGGAAATTCCGAGGAAAACCTAATATCCCTCGGAATTTCCTCGGTATTTCTATTAAAAAAAAAAACTACTCTGTTTCCGAGTCATCATCACCAGATAAATCTGAATCTGGGTCTTGGTGAAACTCTCCAATAACTGGTTCATCCTCTGCGTGAACGACGGCTTCCTCTGCGAAGTCGGTAAAATCGACTACAAGGCCACCTTCAGCTACATCTTCTGCTGCACTTAAGTTGCCGGATGTGATTGGTTGTAGTGGGTCTTCCAGCTCAGAACTTCCCTGAACTCGGCCTCTCGGGTTGAGTCTTGTAACAGTAACCCATGGATCATCTTTGTTCCTTACCCGGGGGTACTTGATATAACAAACCTGTAACATTTAAAAAATTATTAGTAAAAGTATAAATTATGATCAACCATTCAATAATTAACATTTACTTACCTGATCGGCCTGAGAAGCAAGAATGAAAGGATCATAATATTGCAGCTTTACCAATGTACTGATGTAACACCAAATGCATCTGTTTTCACACCTCGATCTGGGTGTTGTCGTGCCAATCACAATAGAAAACATTACAGCAATCCAAGCATGCCCAAATACTTGATTTCCATAATCTCATGTATGTGTCCGTAGTATACATCATCTCGATCGAACAAACGCCAGCATCATAGGTCGACGTCTCCTCTTTTCAGTTGTGAATGCATATCCTCGAGTACAAAATCTTGGATATGACTTCACAACATAGTTTGGTCCAACCACCATTTCGCGTATCCAATCACAAATGTTTCACCTCTGCTAAACCAGCGACACCTATTAATAGCACATATATAATGAATTAGTATAAATATGTGATAAAATTGTATAAATATGTGATAAATGATATTTTAATTTGTTTAAGGCACTCACATAAGTAAACATCCATCCAGCAAATTCTCTGCTTCATTTCTTCTAGTTCCTCCTCGTGGTATCTATATCCGAACCGCCGCCATGAAAATCCTGTACATGTGATGACAATAATGTAATTAATTAAGATATAAATGTTAATTTGTTAAAATAAAATTTGTAAGATAATAAACTTACCTCTCATATTGAAGAACATCTTCGCTTGGTGAGCAAATATGTTTGCAAATGACTTCTCTGCTCGAGAAGTCGACGGTCCTTTGGTTTTCCGCTAAGTCGTCCAACATCTGTGAAAATATCTGAACCTTAACATGATATGTTGCTCGTTAGCCTCTATCATCATGCCGAGCAGGTCTTCGTTTTGGTCGGACTTCTGGAAAGTAGTACTCGGCAAAGTTTGAAATTTCTTCATTGATCATCATGCGTATAGAACCTTCAACCCTACTTAAATTTTTCACCATCTTCTTCAAATGGAACATATACCGCTCATACAGATACATCCATCTATACTGCACAGGACCACCAAGTTCCAATTCTCTTACCAGGTGAATAACAAGATGCTCCATAACATCAAAAAATGAGGGAGGAAATATCTTCTCAAGGTTGCCTGAATCACGGCTATGTTAGTCTTCAGATTTTCAATACCTTCAAGAGTCACTGATCGGTGCATAAATCGCGGAAGAAAGCACTTATCCCTGCAATTGCTTCATGAACATTTCGTGGTAATAGTTCCTTGAAGGCAAACGGAAGGAGGCGCTCCATCAACACATGGCAATCGTGACTTTTCAAGCCAATAAACTTTCCTTCCTTTCACGACATTACGCAAATTAGATGCGTAACGTCTGAAACTCCACATCGCTTGAAATCCAATCAAAGAACGCATTTTTCCCTCCATCAAGTCGGTATATGGGAAAAGGAGCCCTACCATTCCCATCAACATGAAGTTCGAACGAGCACATATATCGACTAAATCCAGTCTTGACTTCAAATTATCCTTTGTTTTACCTTGAACGTTAAGGATAGTGTTCATTAGATTGTCAAAAAAGTTCTTCTCAATATGCATGACATCTAAATTATGTCTTAGCAGATGATCCTCCCAGATGGCAGATCCCGAAAATACTTTTTGTGCCGCTTATGTAGTTCTCCAACAAAGATCTACCGGAAATTGCTCATGTCCCCGACGTCGCCGTCCTTGCTGCACCAAAATCTCTTAGTTGTGTCTTCAAACCTTTCCCACTAACTTCCTCAGGTGGACCATCAAACACCTGCTTGTTCTTCCTAAACAAAGTCTTACTCCGACGGTATGGATGATCAGGTGGTAGGAATCGTCTGTGACATCAAACCAACACGTTTTCTTCCGTTCTTTAGTTGGAAAGCATCTGTGTCATCTTGACAATATGGACATGATAGCCTCCCATGCTGTCCATCCAGATAACATACCATATGCTGGAAAATCACTTATTGTCCACATTAGTACTGCCCGCATTTGAAAGTTCTCTTTACACTAAATATCATATGTTTCAGCACCTTCAGCCCATAGTTGTTGCAACTCATATATTAGTGGCTGAAGAAACACATCAAGCGATCTCTTAGGATGCTCTGGTCCGGAATGAGAATGGAGAGAAACAGAAACTCTCCGCAAGCACAAGTTTGGGGGTAAGTTGTATGGTGTAACAATGACTGGCCATAGAGAATATTGTCTTCCACTCTTCCCATACGGGCTGAAACCATCAGTACATAATCCAAGGTAGACATTTCTTCTCTCATACGCAAAGTCGGGATACTTTGATTGGAAATGCTTCCACGCTTTTGCATCTGAAGGATGTCTAATCTCACCATCTGTTGAGTGCTCCGCATGCCATCTCATTCGTTGCTGCGCTCAAAGATACAACCTCTGCAATCTTTCCACAAAGGCAAATACCACATCCTTTTATATGGCACTGGAACTCTTCCACTCGTATCTTTATAACGAGGCTTCCCACAAAACTTGCATGAAATCCGCTGGTCATCCGCCTCCAATAAATCATGCGTTATCGCTGCATACATCTATTACGATAAGATAAACCAACACCGCTACGAAGTTTCGAACCTCGTAGTATGAACCTAGAGCTACATTTTCCTCGGGTAGAATACCTTTAACAAAATCAGCTATCGTGATCCATACAGTCTTCAGCCAAGTTATAATCTGTTTTAATGCCCATCAGTCTTGTAGCGGATGATAAAGCTGAATGACCATCTCTACAACCTTCAGACAATGGTTGCTTTCCAGCATCCAACATATCATAAAATCTCCTAGCTTTGGGTAAATCTTCCCTCTAAAATGATCATTAACCATCTGCTCAGTACCTACACCATAATCTACATCCGTTCTAATTGGTTCTTCTAATCTAACCGCCGGCTGAGGTTCGCTAGTACTACCAAGTTCATAATTAGTTTCCCCATGATGATACCAAATTTTGTAACTTCGTGTAAACCCACTCAAATATAGATGAGTCCAAACATCCCACTCTTTAATAACCTTTCTATTTTTACAATTAGAGCAAGGACATCTTAACTTACCTGTTTCGCTTCGGTTGTCGAACTAACCCCATGAATTCGGTTATACCTCGTTGGTATTCTTCGTAAGCAATCTTGTCCGATCCAAATGAGGTCGATCGATCCAAGAACGAAAATAATTTGAAGAAGACATGTTTTTTTGAAATAAAATTCGTGATAGTAGGAGGGAAGGAGAACAAATGGAGTGAATGAAGGTGAAGAGGGGTGGCTGTATTTATAGATGAAATCCTGCCGAGATCTGAGGAAATTCTGAGGAAATTCCGAGGAAAACAAACACTTCCTCGGAATTTCCTCGGAATCCCCCAACGGCTCTCTAACGGCTACAAAAAGTCGTCGGAATTTTCAAAATCTCCGTCGGTTTTTTCCGACGGACACCTTTTTCTCGGTAATCCCTCGGAATTTACCGAGGAAATCATACTTCCTCGGTATTTCCTCGGAAATTTCCGAGGAAATACCGAGGAAACCACATTTCTTGGTTTCTTCGGTATTTCCTCGGTATTTCCTCAGAAATTTCCGAGGAACTCATTTTCCCTCGGTATGTCCCTCAGAATAGTGATGTTTTCTTGTAGTGACTAAATAACATCTAAAATATTATATCACCATATTTTTTTATTGGTTGTCTCCTAATTTACTACTTTATATACTATGTTAACACCAATAATTTAATTATCTTTTTTAGACAGTTTACATACGCTATGAGGAACAACCAAGGAGATATGGAGAGCACAGTCTACGATAAGGCATGACTATGAGACAGTCTATTACAGCAATCAGGTAAAATACTACTCCATTCGTAAAAGTTCAGTGTTAGGAATGGGACTGACGTAAAGATTCTTTCTGAGTTAGGAATGGAACTGATTCTCGATAGAAAGCAAAATTGAACTTCACCTGTACTCCATGCAGATTTGAAAGGTTTAAGATCACTCAAGTTGCTGATTTTGATGATGGAATTCATAGGTGTATATCACGGTAGACAGTTTAAAGGTTTGGAATGAATATATTTGTTGTGTTTGATTCGATATTTATATAGTACATGTCGCTGGAGAATTAATAGGATAATCAACTTAATAAATCAAGTATAATTAGGAATATTCTAAGGATATACATTATTAGAGATAAATTAAGTTACAAAAATCTGTTATATTTGGTTTTCAAGATCTATTAAGTTACAACAACAAAATCTTATTGTTAATCTAGTTATCCTTCTAAAAATATTTAAAATATTGTTTATATAAGTTTATTCAGAAGATGCTATTTTAAAACCGAAATGTTAACAAATTTAACTTACATATATTAAATAAATTAATGTTATAAAAATAGACGATATCTATTATATTAAAAGAGAAGTCATGACTTCTCATTCATGTGTGATTTTTTAAAAAATGGACTATCTACTAGAGTTGGTCACATTACATTTTTCAATAATTAATAATCTTGATATTAAATAAAAGACATCATTAAAATTCAAATTAATTGAAGATTAAGTGCTATTCGGTTATAACTAATCAAGGCAATATCTACTTTTAAATATAAAATAGATTTTCGTGTGTGTAGTAAAACATAAGATATTCTACGCATCTAACAATACTAAAAGCTAAATATGCTCAAAGGAGAGGATGCCACGTCAGCAAATTAAATCATGCAATTAGAGAGTTTTAATCTGCCACGTCATTTATCTCTTTAGTCATTACAGAATTGCCTCGACCAAGTCAGTGGGTTTATAACAATTTTCACTGGCCCACTATAACCATGCCCATTTATTATTTGAACCCAATGTATGTAGGAAGCGAAGCAGCATCCTCTACTTTATCATAGTCGTTCCCGATTCCTGTCTATTCCTGCAATTCGCCGTTTAATTCAATTCTTCATTCACTTCAATTCTTCATTCCTATCTTCAAGATCTAGGGTATCCTTCCACCTCCCTCTCTTTCTCCTCTTATATAAACCTTTTTCTGAGATTTCATCTAACAAAATTCTGCAGTCAATGATTGCCATGAAATCGGTTCAAGCCTCCGGCAAATATGTTTTTGTGTTATATTCCATTTGAATCATGCCAACGTAATTGTATATTTTATTTTGTGTTTTAACTCGCAGTTTCAATGAAGATCGACCAGAGGAACCAATGCCCTCACGAACAAAAGGGGAAGACGACGTTGGTATCATTTGGAGGTACTAATCCTCTCTTACATTACCGGGTTTAATTTATTTGGTTGATCTGGAATTTTTTACGTCTCCGGTGGACTTTATGATTTGATTATGTGAAATTGGGACTCCAAATAGTTTGATCACATGCGCTCTTTTAGTAGTAAAAGATAGCTAGTGATCTCCACAAACCTCATTTCGGCATTCTGAATCTAATACTCACTAAGCGAGGACGCATGTGTTTTCTACTCTTTTCTGTACAGTGCTAGACAACCCAGAATTAATTACCAGGAGGTCTTGAGCAGGAACGATGTTAAATTTATTGTTGGTACGTGTACGTTTGTGTATCAGCCTCTTCCTTGCAAAAAAACACAATGCATTTAAGAAAATTTTGGTGATAGCTTTTGTGTTTTTCTTACTACAGGTGCGAAGTTCTCTGGTGGATTGATATCTCTGGTTTTGGTGAAATATAGAAAGGGGCAAGTATGTTTAAGTGTCTTGGTATCTTTGTTGATTGTATTGGCGTTATGTTTTGATGTTTGTACTGATGTATATTTGTTTCCCAGGGAAAGCTCCAAAGGTTAGATACATACTAATTGACATCATAACCTATTTGCTTGAAGGTTTGTTTTCTAACTTACCGGTTTAATTGGTTCCATTGATGTGTTTCTGAGGGGTTGGTCTATTATTTTGGATTTCTGCTGTAAGGAAACCTTCTGTCGCTGGCAACAAATATAGTCGTAATGAAACCTTCTGCCGCTGGCTAATCACCTTCTTTTTTAGGCAAGCGTAGCTCACAATACCTTGGTCGATGTAGTGAACAATTACACAGAAGAAACTCTTTGTTTTTGCTTCGGTAAGCTCCTCTTTCTTCTGCAGAATTTTAGTCTATTGGCACAAACAATATTCTCTCTCTTCATGCTACAGTTAACCGGTCAGTATCATGAATAAATCAGCATATTTTCTTTTGAATATAAATGTTATATTCTACATTTCTCCAATTGCTTGCCTATTTGATCTAATTTTTCAGGCTTGCCATGCAAGAAATCAGAACCTGGTGCACAGTTATGTCTTCCCGAGCTGCAACTCAGTGTTATTCCTCGGCACGAAGGTAAAAAATCAACTTTATTATTTTTATTTTTTAATGTTTGCGCGTCAAGCAGCATACGAGTTTTGATCATATAAGAGCCATAGTCTTTTAACTTTTACTGTATTTTTTTTTTGAAAATAATTTTTATCGTGTTGCCAAGTCTTTTAAAATATTTAGACAAAATGATGACAAATAGAGAAGATGGATACAATAAAGTTTCTTCGCAAGGAGGAAGCTAAGTCTCTCTCTCTTTTTTGACTCTCATATAAAAAAAGTGTTACCTATCTATACTATTATTATGCAGATGGTTTGTTCAGCAGTCAAATTGTTTTGTTGAGGATGTCAATATTTTTACTTGGTATTGATTTACGTGATTGGTTGTGAGTTCCCTTTGAGACTAATACTTCTCGGTTAAAGAATTCATAAACCAAGCTGTGTGGATTCAATGAGTTGAAGTTAGTTATATGTATTTGGGCAATGCATAAACTTGAAACCAGAAACTAAAAGTGATGCCCTTCATTATCTCAAAGTTGTAAAAGGGAAGAACATTTTCGTTGATGATGTGGGGAAATATGTAGTATTTGTGTATTCCAATAATAAAATGGTTCAAGTCGGTTGGGGATGAGAAACATAAGTTTTTTTTACTTTTTATATCTTTGATCAATAGAAATAGTAAGTTTAAATCATTGTTAATCAGAAACCATGTTAACGAATTTCTCTGTCCTTGTAATTCTGCGAATAGTTTATCTTCTTCCACCAATTTTCTACGTAACACACTATCAAGATCTAACAAGATAATTTTTCTGTGTACATCAGTATCAAACCATGATTCTATAACTGTAAATTTAGTTAAATCAATGAACCTAATTAATTGGTTCAAATAAACTAAATAAAAGTCCATTTATATGTATGGTTGTACAAAGGACGCAGTCAGAAAAAAATTGGCACTTAATAAATCTAAAGTAAGCAAAATTAAAACCAGTTGTAAGTTTGATAATCATAACTAACATTTAATTATTTTTTATTCATTTTCTCACCATCCTATCCTATATATAACTATAACAATAAAATACAATAAAATCCTTTCAAATATCTCATTTCTATTTTATAATCATTTACAATAAATAGATTTAAAGTCAAATGACAAAAAATAATTAATTAAAATAATAAGAAGATTAAAACAATAAGGAAAAACACGGGCGTACTCCCGGAAAACACCTAATAATATAAACTAATCAAAACAATGTAGGAAAACTAAGTGGGGTTTATTGGAATAGGAGTTTTATAAAATTATAGGATTTCATCAAATCCTCCCTTCTTGAATAAGGTATTTATAAAAACTTCTATAAATCTAAAGTTATTGGATACATCATTTGTAAAAATCCTACCAAATCTTCTCTTATTGGAAAATATGGATTTGATTATTGAGATTCATTAAAATTTATATTGGAGTTTTTAAAAGTGTATTTTACTCTTCAAATTCAATACCATATAAGGAGATGGAATTAAAAAAAAACAATTAAAAGAAAATGATTGATGTCACCTTCTCGACTCTCTTTTGCTCTTGATAATGAATTATGTCATATAAATGTATAGTATTGCAACTAGGAAGAGTTCTGTTTGATGATGAGAAGTGGTAATACGAAGTAACAACAGGGAAAACTTCATTCAGTCCAAGGAGGAACTGAACATTATAAGATGAACATTTGTTTGCTTGATATCAAATGCATAGGAGGAATCCATGACTATTTTATGCACATAGCTACACAAATGCCATATGTCAGACCATCTCCATCCATATTCCATAATTTAATCTAAAAATGGAGTCTGAAAAGGAGTATGAACAAAAAATAAAAGATTATTCCATAAATGGAGTGATTTTTAATTTTTTGTATGAACTCCATTTTCCACTTTACTTTTAGAATAAATTAAGGAATGGAGATGAAGATACTCTTACCACCATAATCATTGTGAACTCAACAGTTAATTCAATTAGAAATAAATTCAACATCACACATTGACAATCGTATGAACACAAACTATCTGGTCTGGTCTCTCCCTTCAGCCACTGCACACATAGGTGTTGTGATGATGACTCAACTTCTATGATTTACAAGTGTTAGGGAGTGGTAAAGACGTCCAATAGAGTGTTATCCTCAAACTATCTATTAGGTTTTCTTTTTAATCGTGTGTTAACATTGTAGAATAACTGTTAATTACCTTTAAAATAACTTTATCGGTTTCACGTATAGAAATTAAATAAACGCCATGAATATTACAAAAAAAACCCACAAAACTTATACTAATGCAATAAACTATTTAAAATTTAAATTAATGTCATGCGTAAAATACCTTTGAAAATATGTTCCCAAAAAATAAATCTATATTTATAACTATTAAAAATAATCAAAATTTGGTAATATTATTTCTAAACTATATAGCAAATGATTTATAAATTAACTAACCCGGGCGTAGCCCGGGAATGCACCTAGTACTATATAAATGTAAGAATCACGTCTTGGGAAAAGAAGATCAAACTTTTTTTTTTGATCAAAGATGATTAAACTTAGGTGTAAGAATATGTGTACAAATATAATGTTTTAATTGGAGTATCAATTTTATTTTCATTTATTGACATGTTACTTTCACAATGCTTCTCAAATCTGATGTGTCATCTTTCTGAGAGATACTTATGTTATTATTATTTTATTCTTTTAATTTCAATATATTTTTCATGATAATTATTTTTGTTCTAATACAATGTTTTTTATAAATAATAATACTAAATTAATAATTTATGAAGTTTATTTAAAATAACATTAAAATAATTTTGAACTAGAAGTTTATTACTCCCTCTGTTCCTAAATGTAGGATGTTTTAGAAAACTTTGATGTTCCAATATATAGATGTTTTCATTTTTCTAGATAATTTTTACTTTATTAAAAACTGTGTACCCAATCATATTTAATAATCTATTTTATAAATAGTTGAATATCATTAATTTATAGTTTCAACATTATTTTCTAGACAAAAGGTAATTTTCTTAATATGTGTATTTTGACCTAAACATCTTATATTTAGGAATGGAGGGAGTATAGTTTTTTTTTGAAACTTAGAAGTTTATTATAGTTACATAATTAAACCATGCTAAAATATTTTGCAGAATGTATTTAGTTAGCACTTAAAACATAACATTTTATTATAAAATAAATATATTACTTTCAAATAAAGAGGATATAATTGAATTACTGTTAAAATATTATTATAATCTAATAATTAAATTTATTAATATATAATTGTAATATATGAACTGTCCATCTTAATGTATCAAAAATTGTTCCAAAAAGTACTGAGAGAACAAGAACATGAGCAATGAAGATGGTTAGTAAATTTTACCAAAAAAAAAAGATGGTTAGTAAATACAATGGAACCCTCTTTGGTCAATCATTTCCTTAAAATTGATCGTGCATTGCATGCCTATATAATAAGTTAATAATACAGTGATTGGCTGTCACCTGTGTTTATTTATTTCCCTGGTAGTCTGATACTCGTCTCGTTGTAGCCGATCGATCCTTATCGTATTTTTTTTTTTTCCATTTGAAATCTGCTTTTGTTGAATTAATGTGTACTATAGTTAATAAGACTAGTGATGTACCCCCACTATGCGCAGGTTATTTGATATTTGTGTTATTCAAATTTGTTTTTGTTTTTGTTGGTTTATTGTATAATTGAAAATGCAAAATCATGTATTTGCTATCTGATTTTGTGGGGTCGTATTGTAATAGCATGATTTGTTTTATAGAAGTTTTAACTTTAATTTTGTATTTTTGAATTTTCGACAAGGATAGAATATCTTACTATTTTCTGTATTATTTTCTGTATGATCGGTATACAACCCAGCTTGGAGCATAAATATTTTCAGTCTGTTGAGAAATTCTTTCATCACTCTACCATCAAAAATATTTGTGCATATACATTAAATTCCAAAACTTATTTCAAACAAAAAGAACACAAATTCATGGACAAGACTTAAAACGCTGAAACATTAAAGATTTAAAAGCCATAGGTCAATAATACAGTAACGAATAATCATTGTTTAACGGTTACACCACGTAGTAGGCACGATTACATCTTTAAAGAATGTCACTATCTATTAAGAAATGTGTACTACTACTACAATTAGATCACTAATACTATCAACTATTGCGATTCAACTCAGTTGCTTCAGATTCACATCAATTTAATATTTAATGACACATGAATAACGAGATTATATCAGGTTTTTTTTTTGAAAATATCTATTAACTATTGAAACTTCTTCAAGAGGGGCATATTATCGAGCAAAATTCGGTACAAAAGTGAATTTGGTAGTTTCGATTATTCAGACTCGACAGCCAAGTTGTTGGCGCAACTCTGGATCCTTCTAGGAAGGAGAGAAACACACAAGGGTTTTTGACAAAATTTTATGAAAACTCTTTTCATCTTCTTAGGGTTTTGCAATATAATGCTCTTTATATAGAGCTTATAAGAAGGATCTAGATAAATGAGGTAAGCCTTATCCACACAGGCTGTAAAGTTGATCACTCGTCACATATTGACAAGAGTGGCTGAAAGAAATTCGAGGAGCCGTTGTTCCTTTTCCGTACTCCTCACTCTTTTGTCTTCTCAGTTGCAGGTTTTTGAATTTGTTGTGGGCTTGGCGGGAGCACAATTGTGGGCTTCAGTTGTCTTTTGGGCCATATGTTATACACCTTCCACCATTGCCAACGCATCCAAGTTAATGCGGATTAGGAGCTTAAAGCATTGCACTCTCTTTCATGTTAAAGACTGTAATTCAATGAAGCACCGGAGAGGAAGGAAGATACATGAAACCATACCTGATGACTTCCGAGACCAACAGCACGAGATCCTCCCAGGGAATTAGAGGACAGTAATGTGACCGCTGCCGCCTTACTAGAAGCCGAAAGAAACGAATAAGATGGGCTTGAAATCTCCACTGCATCCTTGCTAGAAATCTCGAAACCTGCACAGAATTAGTCGAAACAAACTACCAAAGCTGACTAATCGATCAGCATTGGCACAGGGAAGTTTATTCCAACCATAAATTGACACCATTGAGACTTAAGGTAGACACCTGAGAAACACAAAGGCATTTGCCACCAATGAAAATCGTAAATGGTTTACTGTGATTCATCAAAACCCAATTGTGGTAGGAGAAGGGACTTTCTCTAGAAGCAGAGACAAAGCTCCAGAACGATAGCCATCGCCAAACATCCGGAAGCACGAGCAAGAACACCGCGTAGGAGAGACCCGAAGTAATGAGAGGCAGTAAGAAACCACCGGGGGCCATAGACTGTTGGAATTGAACCTTTGATTAAACTTAAAAGTGAAGATGGAATCAAGCGAAGAGAAGAAGTGGAAGCAAGAGATCTTGCCACACAAGGAAAAGAAGAATAAAGAAGAGTAGCTTAGAAGAAGCTACAAAGGAATGGAAGAGGAAGAATAAAGAAGAAGAAGAAGCTTGGAGCGCAAGCAACAGAGAAAGGAGAAGAAGTAAAAGGCAACGACAACAAGAAGTCAAAGTGAGTTGTGTAACTAGAAGTTATACAACAAGAAGAATGAAAGAAACTAGTTAGTTGGTAAGCTAACTAAGTTAAGTTGGAGTTGGTAGTAGTTGTTAAGTGTAGTAGTAGTTAAAGTAAGTTGTTTATCCTTGCTTGTAGAATTAGTCTAGTGCCTAAAGTAAAGGCATAGACAAGTGAGAGTTGTTGAGTCTAGAGTCCAAGTAATTGAGTGGTAGTAAGTAGTAAGAACTACTATAAGTATTGTTGTGTTGTTGTAAGAAAAGGTATCCAATTCTAATAAAGAAAAGAGTTGGAGAAAGACAAAATGTAGACAATGAAAGTGTTCTCTCTTCTATCTCTACAAGAACAACAACTAACGTAAGAGTGAGAGAGTCAAGTGAGTGAGTATGCTTGTGTTATGACATTGTAACACAAGTAAAGAAAGAGAGTGAAAGTGAGTGTAAAACAGAGTACAAAAACAGAGAGAGGAAGTGAGGCTGGCCGTAAGAGTAGTTGAGAGAGGCCAAACGAAAGAACAAGAGCAAAATGTCAACATAGACGACTGCCTTTCAGAACACACACTAACATTTCCTGGGCCTAGACCGAGCCAGAGCACCAACACCTCCTGAATACTCCAACCCAAGACCCGACTCCGAGGTAGAAAAACCCTCTGGAGACCTTATTGATATATTTTTTACATGCTCAAGTGTACACGCGCTTTCTTAATTTGGTGATTTTTTTATGGAGAAAAACAATTTATCTACTAATAATAGCAAATCCCAATTAATTCCAAAGGTTGTGACTATTCATATAAATATCTTTTCTAAATATCTTTTTTTAAAAAAAATTTAGTGATCAACCATTATAATCTTTGGTGATGAACCATTGTAATATTTGGTGATAAATCATTGCAATTCTTGGGTTAGCTGACTAGGACAACCTTTAGTCTTCTATATAACGAGTTGTGGACATTAAAAATCATAACCAAAAAATCACAACAATCACAAATAAACTAGAAAATGGAGAGATTCATTCTTAAGGATTATTAAATTTTTTGAAGAAACACATATTTACATGAAGAACCTTTTTTGTTATTCTTGTATGTTAACTTAACCTTGAAATTTTGTTTGAAAAATCTATAACATTCCAGAGTATTTATATCTCAATATCACTTAGATTACGTAAGAAATTATAGTTTATGATTTCTATGATGAAATCTATATATCCAAGACATTAATTTAGTTTGTTCTAATTCAACCCTAACATTTTCTTTTAAAAAAAGATAGTAATCTTGATCCTGTTGAATATAATTGAGTTTCTAATTCCATAAGTATTTGTATAATTATTAAGTTATAATGATGCTGTATTAAAAGGAGTGAGTAAGTCGTGACTTTAGATTGGATATTTGCGTCTTTTAGATTAACAGTCATGTCTCTACAACACAACGTTTGATCTCTATATAAAGATCAAACATGATCAGTAGAAATTACTGTGTGTGTGTGAACAACAATTCATATTCAATAAAAATAATTTTCTGTAAATCCTCTGTTTTCTCTTCATCAAAACAGAGCACGTTTGTGATAAACATAAGCATCGTTCTTTCTCTTTGCAAAGTGAAACCTTTGTTTGTCTCGTTCAAGAAGAATCAATTTCTTCTAACAGATCCACCGACTGACTTTTGGTACTCAACTTTTATTTGTGACTTTTCACATCGCAACCGTCACAAAAATCAACCGCATGCATATCATTCAATTTCTCAGAATTATTTATGCATGCACACATTAGTATCAAGCATTGATGACTTTTCATACTAACAACTTAGGAAACGTCAACTTAAATGCAGAATCCATAATATTCTATCTCATGCATGCACACACTAAAATTCTTGAATATATAGAAAGCATATTATTCGTCCATGAATCTATTCAGAACATTCAAGCGTGTGTTTTTAATGTATTGCAAAGAAAAATTTTTAATTTCAGAACCTTAACGCAAACGGTTTTCGCAACAGACCGTGCGCATATGCATGATTATGGATACACGCTTGATCCATGTAACAAACGTTTACCAGAAACTGCAATCGTTTCCTTTTAGTTTTTTCTTGAAAAGATTCTTCAAATCATTTCTTTTTGTTTACAGTGAACTAGACAAATGTAGATGACATACAAATGAGAACGGCCATCCATATAAATATAAGTCAATAGACTTTTGTTACGATATCCAATTTATGTGATATTCTTTCTCAGAAAAAACAGGTAGATAAATATATAAAAATAGTAACTGATTTTTTTATCGACATAGAATCAGTAATTGTTTAAAAGAGTACAAACAAGAAATTCTAGTATTGTCTTTTAATAGGAAAAATTATTTAAATGTCACGCAAAAAATTGATTTTTTTTCAGGAAATAGTTGGACTTAAAGATCATGTGACATTTGTAAGGAGAAACCTTACAATATTGAGACAAACCTGTATGCAATATTTGTTCTGATAGAAATATAACTGGAACATAAAGTTTTATATCAATATATTTAGTACTTTGTAAAATATATTTTATTTTTCAGTATTAAATTTGATTATTTGTTAGGTATCGAGAAGGACTGATTGTTGATAACGGTTTATATACACATTCCTTTATAATGTTGTTCAAATATTCTAAATAAATCACCAACCGAATTAGTTGAACTTGTAAGTTATTATGAATACATAAAATGATAAGTTAATTTGTAAAAATATTTATGATATTAAATTAATAATATACAGGAAAAATAACATTGACAGTGATGCCAAAACAATGTAATAATGTCATTTTGAGAGAAAATCTTGTTGGTCAAGAGTTTATTTTTCTTTAAATACATATAACTTTAGTCTTAATTTGATTGGTATAACAATCATTGAAAAAATAAATAAAAAAATGTTACTACTAAGGTTGTTGACATATATTTTTAGTTGAACAATGTATTGTTTGTCTTTTTCATTTAAAATATTTTTAATTGATATTTTGGTTATTTTCTCATTTTACTTATATTATACATTTTAAAAGTCTGGAAATTCAAAGAATATATCCTTTTCTCTTTTGTGACATATAAACTTTGTTGAAAACAATAACAAGATGTTTTATATAAAAATATAAATTATACAAAGTGGCATATATTTTTTTAATTAATGAGTTCAAAATAATACTTTAAAACATGCATAGAAACTAGAATGTGTGTGCTTTTACCAACTGTTATAACGTTTAAGTTATGGGATACATTTCACGTTACAGTTGGGTACTTTATGAGTATTTAGTTTTATTATACTCAATTTTACCTTTATTTAATCCAGTTTTATTTTATTTGACATGGAAAGATGCATTTGTTTATTCAAGGATTTTTTTTTATGTCGAAGAGATGCATCCTTTAAGAATACTAAAAATGTTTAGAAAGTGTATCATTTGACAAAAGGTAATATTTTTAAATTTAAATATTATTTCAAATAAAAACTATCTGTTTATATAAATATATTTTTACTTTTCGCTTAAGTAAATTGAAATATGTTTTAGACTCGTTTTTAAAATTAGTTTCAAATATTTTCAGTTGTTTTTGAGTTTTTAAATACTTTTTTTAAATAGATAACAAAACATATATATATTATTTTGTGTTAACATATTTGTAATTTATTGCAACCAAATCTGTAAACAAAATATATATTTTTACTATTATTAAGTATATAGTTTCATCAAAGATAATTTTGTAACACATGTATTTCAATAAAATAATTAAAAGCAGTTTTATAAAAGTTATTTTATAAAATATAATATATCTACTTATTTTATAGAATAAGTTTTCATGCGATATCGCACGGGTTCCTTACCTAATTCATTAAAAAGGAAACACAACAAACATACATAAAAATTAAAAAGGAAAAGCTAATGAAGGATCGTATGGTATCACACGATCCTTCCTTATTGAATGACGCACACAACGCAAACATATAGAAGAAGAAAAAAAGATGATGAAGGATCATATGGTATCATGACCCTCCCTTATTGAATCACACAAACAATCACAAACAACCTAAAATGGTACATGATCAAACGGCGTTTAAGCAGAGTTAAACTCGTAAAAGAAGAGATCATCGAAACGATCATTGGTCGCAGCTTTACCACCATGCATCAGGAGCCCTTTCTTACCATTAATTGTCGCACTCGTGGAAGCTGTCCATCCCCTGACATCTGGAGTCACCTGCTTTTCTTCTTCCTTTTTCTTCTTGTGGCCTCCAAAAGGGTTTCCGATGGAAACATCTACATCTAATAGGATAGGGATCCCAAGATGTATTGACAGTCCTGATGACCCACTCGTTGTCTCCTCCTTCTCTCCAACTAACTTTTCCATCCTCTCCCACTTTAATGTCTCTGTATTGAGCGCAAAAGTCCCATCAATCAACTGTCCCGGACCCACGTGAGCTTGTGGATCCATCGCTATCTCACCTCCGAACAGAACAATGTGTTTCCCAACAACCGCACTTGCGAAAACGCTCCTCGCAGAAGGCTTCTCACCAAATGTTTCCACTTGTGTCCACTTGTCTTCAACAGGGTCGTAGTAATGAACATCATCTACTTCACATCCGTTGAACCCATAAACCACCCAAACCTTCCCTTGCACTACTTCGAGGCCGGCTCCTCCTCTTATGCTAACTGATTCTCCGGGAGTCGCACACTGCTTCCACTTCTGTTCAGCGATGTTGTAGGCGTCTAGGTTCTTGAGCCGCTCCGTAGCACTCACTCCACCGAACACATAAACGTTGTTCTCATCGGCTGCCATGGAGTGGAAGCTACGAGGAATGGGTCCTTCTTCAACCGGAGTTAGCAGTTTCCACTCGTTCGTGATCGTGTCAAAAGAGTATAAACCGTTGTACTTTCGGGAAGCGTCTCGGCCACCAAAGACATAGAGGGTTGTTCCAACTGACACCATTCGGACGCCTAAGCAAGAGAGGTGTGGAACGTCTCCAATGGCTGGAGCAATGGACCAAGTCTTGGTCTTCAGGTCAAAGACGTAGAGGTCTTTGTCAATAGGAACATTTGGTGTGAACTCGCCACCAAAGGAGTAAATTTTGTTTCCTACTTGTGCTATGGCATGTGAGCATCTTAGCCCTGGGGCCTTTCCTTTTTGCTCCACCTTATAAAATAATAATGTTTGTTAAATGAAATGTTTTAACTTTCAAAGGAGTTAAAATTCCAAGATTTCTGTTTTTTTTTTTAATTTAGTCAAAAAATTTAAAATAATTTGTTATTTTGTTTTAAGTTCAATTTTTTTCTTTCATTTTCATCAAATGTGACATAGATTTGTGCTAAATTTTATTTATTTAATAAAATAATGATATTACTAACTTTTTATTATTTTATTTATTGAGAATATCATAATTATTAAATTTTGATTTTTACAAATATTTTTAATATTAAGAAATAGAAAGACATTATATTTATAAGCTAGAGTACTGAGAACATCTTCTTGTTTTAATAATCTGATTTCTAATTATATAAACTAAAATTCACAAAATGTATAAAGTATAAATATGGTTATAGTTTTTAAGAGAAAACTGAATAAACCGAAAATTGAAAGTATATAAAGCAAACCAAAAACAATGGTAACTATAGTTTTAATTTGGCACTAAATATTTATAAACCAAAAAAAGGACTGAAATTCGAAATTGAAGACCAAATTGTGTTGTCTGTATTTTTAAAAATAAAAATTACGTCCTACCTTAATCCACTTTCCAAACGAATCAAGAGTGGATGGGAAAGAAACATAGGCTCCAAGGGAATGTAGAACATCGCTCGAACGCCCGTGGAACCCAACGATTTTGCCACCTTGGTGAACAAACTTTACCCCAGGACTCGTCTCGATGTGCATATTGGTTTTGCCTTTGTAAGTCTCGAACTTAAGAGCCACGATGGTTTCTTGAGTTACTTTCTCACGGAAACCTTCTATGTAAACGATGTAGTCATCTTCATCAACCTCAAACTACATATTGAGAAAAAACAACTACTCTCAGTACGAAACCAATATTGGACAAAACTGATATTTTCAACCTTATATAGTATATATATTATTAGTACCTCCTCAACTTCTTGTGTTTGTTCTCCATGTTCATCTCCAACAACCACTTCAGAACCATCAGCATACTCAAACTTGACGAAGGCTATACAATCCTGGCCTTGCCCTACATATATTTTTCTAACATTATCGTGAACCCCATCATCCCATACATGCCCTTTCTCACCACCCTTTGCTTCCAGCTTTAGGGCCATCTCTTTAGCTTGCGCTTGATGAATCTTGCGAATATTACAACCTGTAGTTACGAATATAGCTAAATCATATACAAAAACAATAATATGGGATAGAGGGAGAGAGATGTTGAGAGAACTGACCTGAGAATAATGTAATGATGGGTGCAGTGATCTATATTGGGAAACTGCAAGGGTATTTATTGACGCATGGGAAGTTGACATCCACGAATTTATTCATGTATTTTATATCTCGTGATTCACGAGCAATTAACTAATGAACGAATCCATGTGAATCCACGTTTCCATAACGCGCATATAGTTGATACGAAATTATTTTCACTAGACACAAGGGGCGGCGGAGATGGTTGGGAAGGAGGAGGTCAGCTGACTCCACTATTTTTTAAAATATTTATTTTTGCCTAAGAACAATTATATAGATTCCACTAAAATGAAAATTTGACTCAGTAAAAACATTTGATCCCTGTATAAAAAGTTTCTGACTCTCGTCACTCACAATACACATGTATAGTGCTGTGACCATATAACTTTTGTGAATTGCTTTTTTGTTGAATAAATTCAATATCTTGAAAGTGTATGATGTGGAGTTCATAATGTTAATTTGCTTCATGTAACCAACCACAAACGAAAAAAATCTAATTGAAATTGAACATTTCTTTTTCAAGAAAAAAAAATTATATTGGTATACATAGTTAGAGAAAACAATAATCAGTGTAAATCGTTACTCTACCAAATATAGCAAATTACTTTCTCAGATTTTTTTTTCTTTACCTCTATTTAACACAGTTTTTAAGATACCCACATTTCCATCCGCATATTATTTTCCTTCCCAATATGGTAAGTGGTGTAACCCCAATTTGATAACCGAATCCCACTTGGGGTTTGCTTTTATGGCAAGTGGTATAACATGCCCAACAGCATCATCAGGTTGCTTGGATTTTACTGATTTTTGTATACACCAATTATTTTATTTTGTTTGCTGCAATATACACCAATTATTTGTACGAAATAATATATTTGTATCAATTATTGAAAGGTGTGAATTATCTTTAACACATATATAAATTATTAGTACGTAAACTATGCCGTTTTACCTAATGTTTGTGGAAATTAGATAAGATTCTACCATGATAGATAAATGGAGTTACTATAATTCTCTATATTATAAACAGAAAATTGGTTAAACCTATTTAACTTGTAAAAACATTAAAGCAATATATCAATCTTTACAAAATGATTTGAACTAGAAGTCAACAAACTCTCCATTAAACAATAACAGACACAATCAAACATAATCGTTCTCAAAAGGTAATAAAATCCACCAGAAGCTTCCCTAGACAAAAAGATTAAGGGCCTGACTGGTGGAACGCAGCGGTTGCGGTGTGGGAGTTTGCGGATGTGGGTGATTACTGTTTCTAGCGTTATTAAGCGATTAGTACTACTGGTAAGGTGGTTAGAAATTGTTGTGTTTGTGGTATATTTGTGACTGGTTGATTATGAGATACTGCAGCGGTTTAATAATAAATTATCAATATTAACACATTTTAACGTTATAAAAAATATAAAAAATAGACTACTATAATAAAATATAATAAATATTAATATAATTAATAACAATATTACATTTATTTTTTTATTCTTTAGTTTGGATGAAAGTTATAATTTCAATAAAAATTATTTTGAATATCAATATTAGAACTTTTAAAAGAATATTCTATTTCATTTATATATGTATATACTTTTATATATTTTATATATGTGTATATATTAATGTTTAAAATTATATTGAATAGTTTTGGTTTAAATTTTTATAAAATAAAAATTATACTGTTAGTGAATTTAGATTAAATTATAAAATATATATTATCTATAATATTTTAATTTTAAAAAAATAATTCTATATTTATTTATTAATCCACAAATGCTAGCTGGAACCTTTTGATTTTATGAGGTTTGGAGCGGTTTGAGGCGATTTGTAGCATTTTATGTGATTGTTGCAAAACGCTAACAATCGCTAACAACCGCAAAAGCAGCATTTGCGGGTGATAGCGGAGAAACTAGTCGCACCCTAAATAACCAAGGAGGAAACTTACAGGCCACATATGATTGAGAAAGATCCATCATTAATCGATGTATCATTGAAAACGAATGTACTTAAAATACGTTTTTGTCGGTTTTGTTTGTTAATATCTCCTATATATAAATTGAATATATATATATATATTTAGATAATTTTATGTTCATATGAACGACGAATGACGATTGTATCTATGCACTACATGCCAGACTGTATGTCCTTATATTCTCCGTTCTGGGAACATGTATGAACGCTGAGTAGTTGAAACTCTCCTTCAGTAGATGAATATCTTCCAGATAAGTTGCAAAAATTAGCAATTCTTCTGGTTCTAAAACCATCCTCACCAATTGAGAACAACCTGTTGCAAACGTCACATGAAACTGTCGTAAATTTCTCATACTTTCCATTGTCCATATAAGAGCTTCTAATTCAGAATGAAGGAGTGATAGGCTAGCTCTCGTGTTCCTTGAATCTATTAACCCATCAAATTCTCTAGAGTATTGTACCATCTTTGTCCCTGTAACTTATCCTGAGCTTTCATGATCCATCCATAAAACACCATCATCCCGGTGGTTGAGATATTGTTGGCGACTCCATCTCCCTAGATTGGTCGCCCCTTTGTGTTATTGATGTCTGTGTCTCAAGCCAAAGTATTGATTATGTTTTTGCCAGTTTAATAGTATCTCTAGGATTGGTAATGATGTTACTAAAGACCATGTTGTTCCGACCTTTCCAAAGACCATGCAAACTGATACGTATCCATGTGTGGCTCACCCTCCAAAACAAATGATCCATGTTTGCAAAAATTGATTAGGGAAGATTTGTAGATTTGATGGGATTTGTAAAAGAGCTCATACTTGGACAGCCAGAGGACATTCAAAAAATACATAATTTATTGATTCCTCATCTGCTCCAAAACGTGCACATTGTGTGTCTCCTGCTGTCCCTCTCGCCCGTAGATTTTTCTTTACTAATAGGCATCCTAAAACTATTTGCCATGGATGGACACCTTATTCTTTAAGAATATGCCTTCAAAGGGGTAGCATTTGGTCCAAACACCAGAAGCGTTTTTTCCGTATCAGGGTACACCCTCTCCACTTTGAAAGTATAATAATGATGTGTTGTCACCATAATGATTTTTACAAAAAAAGTTGATGTGTCACTAACATATATTTTTTATAAAAAGCTGATGTGTCATATTTAATTAAAAAATATGTAATTACCTGATATGATTTAAAGTATATACATATACATATATATACAAGAAAATTAATGATACTAAATAATAAAAATTTGATAACAATTTTTATACCTTCAATCATTTTTATTTCATTTTATATTTCTAAATATATTAAAAATCACATTAAACACATTAATAAAATTTTAAACCTCGTACATATTATATTTTTAATTTTAAAACGGTTATAAATGAAAAAACTGTTAAAAGTGACATATTAAATTTTTTAATGATTAATTGTTTAGATTTTATTATAAAATATATAATTTATCATAAACCATATGTGTAGGAAATCTCGTTTGATAGATATTCAAATTATATATATAATATCATTAAATTAAATTATGTACAAAAATCTGTGACTAGTTTATTTTAAAATTTGGAAATCAAGCTCACATATTTATTGTCGTAATAGTATACCTCCATATGTTAATTATTTAAATATTTGTCGATGTTAACTTTTAAAATTATAAAGTTTTTTTAAATAACAAAAATTATCATTACCTAACAGTTATTAATCTATACTACCTTAGACCAATGAAAACAGTTTTAAAATTATATAAATTATTTTAAAAATTAAACAAAAACTAAATGTTTAATTATTTACTCGATAATATAAATTTATGAAGCTAAAAGTTTAATTTTTGTTAAACTTTCTAAATCTGTTAAATGTTACAATATTTTTGGAGATGACAATAAAAAAATATTTTACCAATCTTTACATATATTTACGAGTTCAATAATGAAATAATAATCGGAAAATATATATATAGAAGAAAATACAAATACATGTGTAAGTTTGAAACAATCTATTCAATAAAAAAAATATACGGTGAAATTTTTTTGTTTTAAAAATTGATATACACACCCCATATATATTATAATATATACCAATTTAGAATTGAAAATAAACTGTTTATATAAAAATAAATGAAAACAAACACCCGTGCGATTGCGTGGGTTGAGATCTAGTATAGTTTATAGTAGGCTGTAGATGAATCAATTGTTAGTCTTGGAGGTTTGCACCGAACAGAATTATGTTATCTCTTAGATTATAGACAACAGTAAATAGTATATTCAAAACCAAGCAAACAAAGAATAACACAAAACTCGTGTATAAAATATCAAAGCTCGAAGAAGTTGTTGTTAATGATTTTTGTGTGACCATCATTTTCAATTCTCGTTTGATTCTTTGACATTGTATTCCTCTGTTTGATTCTAAGCTCTCTGTAATTATTATTATTTTCACTGCCTTGTATACATTTCCTATAGTGGGGTCATTGAAGGTCTACCAACCTGTTGTAATGCGTCACATATTTTGTTTCGCCGCAGTTCAAAATGTCACCAAATTTACATAAAACGACTTAAACCAAAGGTTTTAAACCTTATATATATATATATATATATATATTAAATCATATAACCACTTGTTAGGAATTATCGATCGTTGATTGCTTATCTAAATAACACATAGAATTTGATCACCGAGTTTCCGGCCTCTAACCAGTACGTCTCGGGTGGGAACTGTCTCCCACAACTTCCACTATCAATCAAAGAGGTTTACACAAACGCTTTAAGCGCTCTCTCTGTATAAAACATGACACCATAAGAGGAACACAACAAAGAATAAGAAAGATCAAAGAAACTTTATCCCTTAGAGACATGACTCAAACAATGTCTCTCCTTAGTTTCTTCTACTCTTGATCTCTTTCTAAACTTCTCTTTGTTCTTGTGTATTAGGGTTTTCTCCGGATGATCAGCCAAGCTTGGGACGTATTCTATTTATACTTGAACATTACCGACTTTATCTTTGTGTAGTTTCCTTTTCCCATCATTCTTTAGAAAGTATTAGCCGACTCGAACTTGACCTTCAAGTGAAAAACCAAAAAGATAACTGGGCTTAGAATTTGGGCCCATCACCAACAAACTCCACCTGGCCCAAATTCCAGTTTCTCTGCACTCTCTTCGTTACTGAATTTGTTATGATGGCGATCTTCTGAGAAGAAAGTGATATCCTTAACTTCTTCACCTTAATCGATTTTCTTATTCGATCCTCGATGATTCAGAGGCTTGTGATGACGTGAATCCTCTTTTAATCTCTTGACAAGACCGTAACCATCTCGGCAAATTTCCCCGATGAATCCAACACCTTTTGTCTCTAATCATAGCTGTCGAGCCATGATATACATAACCTTTCCGAGAGAGACAAAACCTGCGAATCTCATGTGTCATAACTCCGGAGGCCACTCCACCTCGTCGTCTATTCCGATCACCGACTCTGAACCAGTGGTGGGTTCCATCGCCATTAGGAACTGCCTCCACCACCAACGCTCATAGGTCTCTTCTCCGTGAATTTCGTTTCTTTGCTTGCTTTGAGAATGAACCTCGTCAAGTTTCTGGCCAGAATCCATGGTTCTTACAGTGAATCATCTATCACCATTAGCATATGAAGCAAGCCCTTAAGAACCTTCAGCTACAGACCCGACGAATGACCGTTTACGCCTCCGGTGAAGCTTTTACTCAACGGTGAAAACGATGCAGTTTCTCTGCATCTCCGGTGGCTTGCTTCTATGATGAAGCTTACAAACTCCTCCCCTGTCTTCTGTAAGTCTGAGTTTTGCTTTCCCTGTCAATAAACACTAGTAGACCGTGTCCTTACCCCTTTGATTTTCCTCCTTTTTTTCGATAGTGAAACCTGATGACATTTGCATCTTTTGTTGCAGGTTCTCTGTTGAACACCATTCCATCTTGATCCAGAAGCTTTTGTCTTGAAATCAATGTGACTGCAACGCCGGCAATGACTTTGATGTCAATCTCAGACCAAGTTTCTCCAACTTGAGCTCTCCACCTTGAGCTCTGATTCTTCAATCAATTACACCACCATCAACCCCACTGCTTCAATTTTCTTCTTGAGCTCAAAACCCAGAGAGATTCATGACTCTCTCTCAAGTTTCCATCTTCTCTCAAGCTATCACTATTGATGGAACTCTCGATTATCACTTCACCAATGATTCTGTGATATCAATGCTCAAGAGTCCACGCCCACTTATCTCTTGATAAGTTGCAAACAGAGCTAATACAATTGTAATGGCTTGTCTTCTCTCTACAGCTTGTCAGGCGAAAGCCTTCGCCACCTCCACTGTTTAAGACGTTTCCTTGTGTAATCTCCACCAGTGACCCTCTTGGTCAGACCATCACCACATACCTCTATCGGTATCAATTGGCGACTGCCTCGAAAAATCCATGGTACCTATCTTTTACCACACACTTGATTTCTGCAAAATCGAGAATCCTTACTTCGTTTCAATTTTTGTATTTGCATACGTGAACCCATTATCAAGCTCTACCTGTTTCTTTTTCAGAGAACCTTAACTCAGAACTTGAAACCGTTTCAGGTTATCAAGACGAGCTCCACCTTGAACAAGAGGTAATTTTTTTATTTTTTTAAGCTACTCCATCTGAAACCAACAACATCTCTTCACCGTAGCTTCATAATCCTCGCAGGTACCCTTCTCACTCAGTAGACTTCTGAGATTCTGAGAAACCTTGTTTGTTTTTCCCTAAACAAACTTTCAATCACTAAACCCCTTGCATGGCTATTCCTAAGCACATGAATATGTTAGGATTGAATAAATCGTGTCCCCTTGCAACTTGACTCTTTCTGATATCCTTTTGAATCTCCAATGCACTTATCTTCAAATCAATTTCCCTTGAATTAAATGTACTACCATCTCTGAATCATACATGTTTCAACCCGTGAAACAATCTTGACTCAAAATGCTTTTCTGTTTAAACCCCACAGCCTTGGACTCTTTTTTTTTGTACCGCTGTTAACATTAACAGAACACGCCATCAAACTTCCAAACTTATTAGATAGACTTTTGATACAAGCCATGATCCATGCTTCTTGTTAAACAGAAACTCACTAGCAGTATTAAACCTTGCTGCTAGTTTGCCTTTCTCTTAGCTTTACTTGAGCTTCCTTTTTGTGTTTCAAAAAACTTGCTTTATGGTTAAACAACTGCAGTCTGAATCCATTTTGTACCGCCATCATCCATGATGGAACACGCCTCCTCACCAGTCTTGTTGGGAAGACTTTCGATACAACTTTCCATTCAGTTGTTCCTTGTTTTAACCAGACCCTTCTGTATTAACTCTGCCTTGAACTCCTTTGTGTACCGCTGTTATCCCTTAACAGAACCCGCCATCAAGCTATCACCCTTGCTAGATAGACTTTCGACACACCCATAGTCCAAGCATCTCTTCTTACAGAACTTCACACAATCTTTGTGTTCTTCTTTAGCTTTTGAAACTCTGATCCTTATCCCTGAAACTTAACCCTTTTCGAAAACTTTATCAGACCTGATCATATATGAACTTCTCATAAGTTCCCTGCCTGCGTTGCCTCAGGCGGACTCCATGTTTCACCTCCATACTCTTCTGCTATAACCTTTCTCTTGAATCTCAGATATTTAACATACCGTTGAAAAAAATTTCTAGACATCACTTTCCTAAGGAGTCCCCTAGTCATGGATCTGTAAGTCCAGTTGCTTTATCAACCCATCCTTGAACACCAAACTGAATAAACTTTTAACAACTAGAAGAAACCAAGATACAACCTTATTTCACAGCAAAAAATCTTGACTTTTCTATTGTTAAAACCGGTATACTCCCATGTGTTCTCTTAAAATCTTGATTTTATATCCTTAGCAGCCTCGAGTATTCAGAAACTTGAAACATCACAATAACCTTGTGATTACAGCGGAAATCAGTCTTCAAGTCTTCAGCAATCTTGTACGTCATGTTTCCCTTTGATCTTTCAACTCTTCCATGTGTTGTCTCCATAATCTCACTAACATCCGCAATCAAAACCTGGATTGCTCTGATACCACTTGTTAGGAATTATCGATCGTTGATTGCTTATCTAAATAACACATAGAATTTGATTACCGAGTTTCCGGCCTCTAACCAGTACGTCTCGGGTGGGAACTGTCTCCCACAACTTCCACTATCAATCAAAGAGGTTTACACAAACGCTTTAAGCGCTCTCTCTGTATAAAACATGACACCATAAGAGGAACACAACAAAGAATAAAAAAGATCAAAGAAACTTTATCCCTTAGAGACATGACTCAAACAATGTCTCTCCTTAGTTTCTTCTACTCTTGATCTCTTTCTAAACTTCTCTTTGTTCTTGTGTATTAGGGTTTTCTCCGGATGATCAGCCAAGCCTGGGACGTCTTCTATTTATACTTGAACATTACCGACTTTATCTTTGTGTACTTTCCTTTCCCATCATTCTTTAGAAAGTATTAGCCGACTCGAACTTGATCTTCACGTGAAAAACCAAAAAGATAACTGGGCTTAGAATTTGGGCCCATCACCAACACCACTGATTGGAAGATTTTATATACTATAATTACACATGGTTGATTAACTAAATAATTGAAAAAGTTTACACGAAAATAGGTGATTGTTACCTGCAAATTTCAAAGAAATTAAAAACATTTAATGAAAATTTTAGACTAAAAATATTTCTATTTCAAATTCTAAGGTGACCTCAAAAAGTAAAAAATGCTTTAAACGCTTTAATTTTTAACATGAGAACTTAGAACCAAGAAAATACTTGGGAAATAATAGTTATAGATTTCAGTTTTACAAGTCATTTGTTCCATAGACAGAATATATCTCGGTTACATCTCTTCCAATCAGTATTCTTTGATCACTTGCATATAAAATTTGTAATGATCTAAAGAGGAGCATATAACGCGCTCAAATTTGGACCAAATGATTTGGTTTTCCCACTGGAAGATTGGTCGATCATAAAGAAGTTTTATGCACTCTGCACTCTTTGGAGGTCATGTTCCGTGGTGCATTGTTATGTTCATGATGATTATAAAGATAGATGATAATGCTTCAAACAACGTTAGACTAACAAATTCTTTTTTTCTTTTTTTTTTGTCAGATCCCTTTCCTTTATTCCATTCTTTTCTCTGTTTCTCGAGGTTCAGTGAGAAAGAGGATAAGAAATAGACTTTGAATACGAAAGATAATAACCAGACATAATCTCCTTGGTTAAGGTTCTTGTCTGGCTAAAGACTAGTGTGAATAATATAAACCATACAAGCCTGAAGCTATATATAGATCTATTCCAACAGTTAGGTATCACAATTTTGACATTTTTAGAAGTTAGACATTTTTTATGTTCAAGAACTCATAAACCAAACTTTGAACCCAAAAGGACTAGCAGTATACCTTCTCTTCTTCATCATCAAAACAGAACACTTTTTACTCCCCAGAAAGAATATGCAATCGGACTCTAGCGACCCGAGAAAACAAGTACAAGAACGGTGATCACAAGTGCAACAGTGAATATCAAAGCCTGCGGAAGTATATTAGTAAATCATCTTAGTACACAGCAGATTTGCGTGTTTTGTCATATTTAATTTCATTGGAATCTGAGAGAGGGAAACTCACAGCAATAGCAGAGGCAGCAAGACCAGATCTTTCACGTGGATCTCTACGGTAATAGCTTGTGAGATATAGAAATGTGGCAAAGTACCACGCAAACGGGAAGACGAATCCAACAAGAAACCTAACATTAAAATGAGTCGAGGGAGTAGGGTCAAATGGAACCGCTGCTATCAGCAATAAGACAAAATCAAAAGAGAGGAGTGAGTGAGAAGAAGCACTGACGAGAGCCATCCGATTCCAAAACCAAAGCAAGGAAGAGGCTTATAGAAAAGTCCACCTAACTCAGTGTCCTCCTCGTCACGATCACGGATCAGAACATACTTGCCTTTCTTATCTTGTTCCTCTTTATCTGCTTCACAGCATATTACCAAGGGATTTGATTATTCAACAGCGTAACAATCATACAGAGAAACTGAGAAAAAGGAAAGAAAAAAAAGATCACCAAAACATACTTACTCTCATTCATGGCGAATGAATTTAATATTATTCTAGCCGATTAAACAAACTCCCTGTCACCAAGAAACATCAAACAGACATTACTGATGTAAGAAAGAACAAAGCTGATTCCTTTGGATGCCGAAGATTTTTGAGGAATGTCGGGAGATTATGATTAATCCAATTACAAGAAAAAACAACGAAATCACAATAAACCCTACAAGTCTGAGAGAAGGTAATCAAGAAAAAAAAATTCCAGAGAAAAAAAAAGACGTAAAAAATAAAACTTCGGAGAAAAATGAAAAAGAAATAACCAGAAAATTTAAAAGCTCTTCAAGGGACGAACGATCGAGAGAGATTGCCTGCGAGATTCGTGACGTGATCTTCGGAAAGAGAGATTCTTGCTTCTTCTTCTTCTTCTCGATCTCCTTGTGACATTTGTTTATATGTTTCTCGGCGTAGCTCCACATTTTACCTTCTTCTTTGTTGCCACAGAAATAAAAACGGCTGTAAATTTGGAAAAAGAAATGACTAATATGACCAGATAAATACGCATATCTTAGTAAATATATTTAGAAGGAAAAATATATAAAAAATCATAAGAACAGGTCGCAAAATACCATTGGATACCTTTCGATATATATTTGACTTAAATACCTTTCGATATTATTACAATCAGGGAAAACGATCTATTTCCCCACGAGAAATATGTTATAGCACCAAATGTCCACCAAAGTATGATCCAATGCTATTTTTCCCCGAAAAAAAAGTTTGAAACCTATTTCTCCACCATTTTTGATTTACTCACGATTTCTTAAAACCGAGTTTAAAATCTTGAATCTCATACAATAAACCGATGAAAACTAAACCAAAACCAAAAATTACCCGACCAAACATAGATCTGGATCAGAACTGTAATCCGACTCGACATTCAAACCTAAATAGATCGGATATTAATCTGGTTAGTCATTAGGTTAACATGGTATACGATTTGTTTAAAAACAGTAAACCACCATAAATCGATTTTATGGGGTTTTTGATTTTGATCTTCATAGTTGTGGGGAAATTTTAATAGAACTTTATATTAGTGGGAAAATAGCTTTCAAACTTTGTTTTCGGGGAGAAATAACACGGGGTCATACTTTGGTGGACATTTGATGCTATATCATATTTCTCGTGGGGAAATAGATCGTCTTCCCTTACAATCAAGTAAGACTTGATTTAAATACAATATCTAAATATAAAAAATCAAAACCAAAAAAAAAAACGTCTAGATATTTCATTTAGCTGGAATATATTGGATATACAAACAATCTCTAATAAAAAAAAATCAAATCAAATCAAATCAAATCAATTTGAGGTCTTTCGAGATTTTATCTTACTGATTAACTAAATAAATAATGGAGTTTAAATTAGGATAAAAGTTTCCTAGCTACACGAAGTTTACGGTAATATGGTGGAAACCATCCAATGTATGAAAATGTGTCAACAACTACACGAAGTTTATGTTAATACATGCCACATGTACGAAGTAAATAATAATATGGTGGCAACATCACAATCGGGTTTAATTGATCTTAAGTTAAGTTAATGGGATTAATCCATAATTTATGAAACTTAATAAACTTAATAAAATTAATAATTTATTAAACTTAATAAACTTAATAAACATAATAATTTTTTAAACTTAGTTACTTATTAAACATAATAAACTTATTAAACCTATGAAACTTAATAAATTTATTAAACTTAATAAATTTAATTGATTTTATTAATAAACTTAATAAATTTAATTGATTTTATTAATAAACTTAATAATTATTAAACAATGACAAAAAAAATTATTTAAACTTTATAAAATTAATAATTTATTAAACTTAATAAACTTAAGTATTAAACTTAATAAATTTATTAAATTTAATAAATTTTATTAACTTATTAAACTTAATAAATTTATTAAATTATTATGTATATTAAGTTTATTAAGTTTAGGATTAAGTTTATAAAGTTTAATAAATTATTCATTTTATTAAATTTAATAATTGTTAAGTGTATTAATAAAATCAATTAATTTTAATAATTTTATTGTTTAAAAAATTATTTTGTTTATTAAGTTAAATAAATAATTTTATTATTTTGTTTATTTTGTTTAATAACTTTATTAAGTTTATGATTAAGTTTAATAAATTATTCACTTTATTAAGTTCATTAATAAAATCAATTAAGTTTATTAAGTTTTCATAAATTACAGATTGACCCAATTAACTTAGCTTAAGATCAATTAAATCCGATTATGATGTTGCCACCATATTATCATTTACTTCATGGCATGTATTAACATAAACTTCGTGTAGTTGTTGACACATTTTCATACATCGGATGGTTTTTACCAGATTATCGTAAACTTCGTGTAGCTACGAAACTTCCCCCCCCCCTGTTTAATCCGAAAAACAAAATCTGTTTTAACTCTCCCAAAAAATTACAGAGATTTTCATTGTAAAAAAAAAAAAACTTAAGTGAGAAATGCCAGATTCAGAGACTCTTTATGAGCTTTGATGTGTTTTTGTCAATGTATGGTTCTTTCTCTGATTGGAGCAACATAGATTCAAGGTTCTCGATGTACCCCTTGAATGTTTTCAACCATTCAGCGCCAATGGCACCTAAAAAAAGCAGCATGTTTAGATTTTAAACAGTTTCCCTAATGACTATAAATATATGATGAAGACGAATTACCGTCTAACACGCGATGGTCACAGCTCAGTGTTATAGTGATAAAACGTAACGAAGAAGATGATGAACGGTAACCGTATTGATTCGATCCAATGTATATTACAACAAATAATCGACTCTCACTCGCCAAGAGATACAGTAGAAACACTCTTAAAGCAGAGATGAGGAATCCATGGTGATCACCTAGAAAATACAGAGAACAGAGATGAAAGAAAATAACAACTTTCTTGACTAATTTCATTCTATTCCGAGCTGTAACCCTTTATATAGATGTATGAGTCCATTTGCTGACGTGGCTCAGTTGATACTCTTCAACTCATTTGCTATAGCATATAGGCATGTAAGAAGCAGAGTTGAATTGATCTGGACCGTTTCTCTTGCTGAGTTTTTGAAGATTCAGAGACATAACACAATCAGTTGTTGGATCTTTGGTAAGATAGTAACATACTCTGTTTTGTACTGAGAGAAAAGAATGCTTACAAGGTCCAACTACTAGAATGGCGGCTTGAGGGGATTAACCACTGCACAGAACTGCTTGATTCCAAAGGTCCTCCCAAGTTAGAGACTGTAAATGTTCCTCCCAGAGAAAAAAACTTTTTTTAATTAGCTGATTTGCCGAAAGATAGATACGATCAGTGAGTGAGTGAATGCTCTCACCTCATAATCTTCTGCCTTTAAGATGTTCTCTTTAGCTTTTTTTCCAATTGTAGACAGACCCTTTCTTGTCTGCGTCCTGAAATCCAAATATTTGATATCAGCAATTTGCCGCTCGTGCAGCAGTGAAGGGTTATACAAATATGTGTGCTGTTTACCTTCACCACAGGAACATAGACCCATTTTCTGTCTGCACTGCAACGTTGATGTTTTCGTTCTAAAGAGAAAAGTTAAGATGTTTGCTAAGCCAGAGATATCCAAAGTTTAGCCATCGATGTACTTACTGGCGGATGTAATCATCAGTCCATGAACTATTGCACTGAGGAACTTTTCTGACAGCTAATGCAGCAGCCTGAAACACATGCAGATGACAAGATGTTTCAGAAGATCTGTTGGTTTGTTTGCAAATACGCAAGTAAGATGTACCTTAACAACAAGATCATTGACAGATATCTGTTTTCCACCAGAAGCCCTCTTGGAATGAATTGAGCTGACTCCTCAGACTGCATATACAAAAATCTTTTTGTCTATCTTACCCATTGACAACAACTCGAAATACATCATTGGAAACTAATACTTACCCCATAAGTTTGTCAACATATGCATCGACGGTTAAGTAATAGTGAGGGATAGTTTGCTTTGAGAATGCCAAACGTGAGGCTGTGACCTTTCAAAATGATACAGTCAAAGAGGTTTCAGAATCCTTCATTCTTTTAAAACTTGGTAACGAACCCTGCAAGGGTTATCTTTACCTTTCGTATCTGGGAATGAGGGATGTCAACATAGTCCAAAGATGGAAAGTTAGATTGCTTCGTAGTAGCTTCTTTACCACTTGAAGCTGCACCACTGGAAGATGTATTATGAGTGGTACCTATATAACACGAGACATAAAACTATAAAGGTTTATGCTTAGTGAGATGAAACACATATAGAGAGAAGATGAGAAGAGTAAGATACTCAAAGTGATACATTTAAAAATCCTCTCGACAGGGAATTAAGATTAACCAAGATGGGCACTGATAGTATCTGAAGACCATAATACAAAAGCAAGCTGAAGCGCCAAGCAAGAGAGCCTCACAGGCACTAAAAAAATGTTCCAGTAGAGGAGGATAACGTTACCTTGTCTGTTTATAGGAGCTCGGTTAGTGGTGGAGAAGTAGCGGATTGTTGCAGTGTGCTCACGTCGCAGTAAAGTGGAAACATCTCAATCAACTCCAGTGACCCCATAGATCACAAATGATTCCAGGTTGATCCATCATAAAGCTCTTCATATTTAGCTGATAATTAATCTCCACAGTACGTGAAACCCAGTTTAGAAAATCCTCAATAACCACCGATCAAAAAAAAATTGATGGGAGAAAATGGAATCAGGAAACCGATTACCTTGTTGCAATGATTGATGATACGTGACGTGACGTGACGTATAAGCCATTGAGTGAGGAATCGGAGAAGCAGAAACCTTTTAGTTCGATATAATAGTTGACTAATTGACTTTATATTAATGGGCCTTTATAGGCACATTAGTAGCTTTTATTGGGCCAGTGGAAAGGCTATATAAATACGATTTTGCATTTTGGCAGTTAGAAACTAGAACAAGTAGAGAGAAGCGGGAAACACAG
This sequence comes from Brassica nigra, assembly GCA_016432835.1. Lineage (NCBI taxonomy): Eukaryota > Viridiplantae > Streptophyta > Magnoliopsida > Brassicales > Brassicaceae > Brassica > Brassica nigra. Next base: position 46,124,934 of record CM028246.1, read on the forward strand.
AGAATCTGTTTCCTCTTCTTCACCGACGAATCGCTCTCTTCTTCTCCGACGAATCGGTCTCTTCTCCGGCGACTGCGACTGTGCATTTCTGAAGCGAGGATAGTGATTGTATCCATCGGTTATTCTTCAAGGTATATCGAGTTACCATCTTCTGGTTTATCTTTCTCCTTGAAATCGATTCGATTGAGATCTATGCGAACATTCATCTTGTTACGTAATCTCAAGGAATTTTTTTATTCAATCGATTTATGTTGATTCAATTTCTTGACCTAATATCGAGCCAAACTCTTCTCTGTTTCAGTGGCCATGGATCCTTCAGCAAATAGTTCTTCCGATGACGATAGTTCCTCTGAGTTTGTGACATTGATCTTTGATTTATGTATTGTTATTTTGATAGATTCTTTCCCCTCTTTACTTACTTTCTTTCTTTCTCTCAGGGACAGGCAAGTAGATGACTCGGTTCGTGAGGCTATATCAACGATCAATGATGGAAACGGTGTTGACATTGATGGCATTTACGAGTTTGTCAAGGTTCAATGTTGACCATCTCTCTAAACATCTGTTAATTAATCTCCATGTTGTTTAGATCTGATGAGAATGAGAGACGCTAGTTGCCACTTTGGTCTCACCATCATCATCATTCAAAAGAGTTCATTCTTGGTGGTGGTTGATAAAAATTGCAGGCTAGGCATGATCTAATGCCAAATTACAGGGACGTGTTGGAAGTCGAGCTCAACAGGCGTGTTTCTGAAAACGAACTGAAGAAGGTGACCTTAGTTTGTGAATCTATTATCTCTATATACTAAAACTTGTTGTTCATTAATGATACATATTTGTTTGATCAAAACAAAACAAAACTGGCAAATGCAGGTAGGTAACCTCTACAGGATCATCGATGTTAGTTCAGAAAACAGAAATGAGACAACAGAGACCGAGTCAGAAGAACCTGTTGCAGTGGCTCATCCTGCAAATACTTTTTCAGATCTCCGTAGTAGTTCCTCTGGGTTTGTTGACATTTGTAATCTTATATGTTAAAACTAATCTTTGATCTCTCTATTGAATTCTGACAGATTATTTCTTTGTCTTTTCAGGGAAACGCATGATGGTGACATGGTTGTTATTACTATAAGAACACTCAATGATGGAAACGGTGCTGACATTGATGAGATTTACGAATATATCCAGGTTAATTAATAGGACCAGCTCTCTGATCATTTGTTTTCATGGTGTTTTGATCTGAGTTTTGATGAGAGTGTGAGACGATCATTGACATTCTTGTTGGTTGATAAAATTTCAGGATAATTTCCCTCTAGCGCAATGTAACAAGAACCTGTTGGAAGTCGAGCTGAACGAACGTGTTAATCACAACGAACTAGAGATGGTACCTTAGTTTGTTCATTTAACTAGCATCTTTACACATATATTAAAACTTGATCAGTTATGATGCTAGACTCGAGACATGCATTATACTTTATTGTTTGATTAAATAGATAAAACTTTGTAAATGCAGGTAGATGATATCCGCTACAAAGTCGCCCATGTTAGTTCAGAAAACACACAGGAGACAACAGAGCCCGAGTCAGACGAACCTATTGCAGAGCCTGATCCTCCAAATACTTCTTCAGATATCCCTAGTTGTTGTTCCTCCTCTAGGTTTGTAATCTTTATGTGTTAAAACTTGATCTTTGACTTATGTTATTGTATTCTGACAGATTCTTTCTTTCTCTTTTCAGCGAAAAGAATGTTTTTCGCATGGCTCTTAAGGCTATAAGAACACTCAATGATGGAAACGGTGCTGACGTTGATGAGATTTACAAATATCTCGAGGTTTAATTAGAACATCTCTCTCTCTATCTAATTTTCCATAGTTGCCACTTGGTTTGCTTATTCCTCCATCATCTCACTCAAAAAAAAAAGAGTGAGAGTTATCATCTTGAGCCAGAAAAGAGGAAGAAGTTGGAAGAATACCTGGGCTTAAGTGTTTCTGACAACAGTCTAGAGATGGTAACTTAGTTTGTTCATTTAACTAGCATCTATATACACATAAATTAACTAGAACTGAGATATGTATTATTATGGTACATTATTTGTTGGAATAAACATAAAAATAAAAAACTTGAAAATGCAGGTGGAAAACCGCTACAAAATCGTCAACGTTACTTCAGAAAATACACATGAGCCAACAGAGACCGAGTCAAAATCAGTCGCAGCCTCTGATGATCAGAAAGATCTCGCAGCTAGTTCCTCAGATTACGCTTTACCCTATGGGTTTGTTGTGATATTTGGAATCTTATAATTTTTATTATGTTATATTTGATATTCAATCTCTATATTGTATTGATTTTGTCCGGTTCTTTCGCCTCTTTTTCAGGGATATGCCTGAGACCATGGTTATGGAGGCTATATCAACAATGGACTATGGATCCGGTGTTACTATTGACGAGATTTACGAATATATCGAGGTTCATATATATATAGGGACCAGCTCACCATCATCATTCTGCATCTTAGTCAAATATAAAAGGAGTTATTTAGATCAGTCTTAGCCCTAGTTTTGAAAGTTATTCTTTGTGGTTGATAAATTGCAGCATAGGTACATAGTACCGACGGATTACATGAAGATATTGGAAGATGAGCTGAACAAACGTGTTTCTGAAAACGAACTAGAGAAGGTAACCTAGTTTGTTCATTTATATAGAAATCTATATATATTAAAACTTGTTCATTACGATACGTATATATATATATATGTTTGATGATAAAAAAATAACTTGCAAATGCCAGGGAGAATACGGCTACAAGATCCTGCCTCTTACTTCAGACAATATGGATGAGGCCCAGTCCCAAGCTGTTGCAGTGGCTGATCAGAAAGATGCTGCAAAGAGTTCTTCTTCTTCAGATGCCACTACTTCCTCTAGGTTTGTGACATTTTGGAATCTTATATTATTAAAATTGATCTCTGTGCTGATTGTATATTGACAGATTATTTCCATTTATTAATTTTTTTCTTTTCTTTCAGGAATACGCCTTATTATGACCCTGTTATTGACGCTGTAATAAAAATCAATAATGGAAATGGTGTTGATTTTGAAGGAATTCACCAGTTTTACCAGGTTAATAGGAAGCTCTCTCTTTATCTGTTTCCATGGTTTTGAACTGATGAGTTGATTGCGAGTGAGACAATGATTGCCACTTGGTTTGCTTACCCCTCCATTGTTCTTGATCACCATCATCATGCTGCACGTCAGTCAAAACTGTTTTGGTGGTTGATAAATTGCAGGCAAGGTTTAATAGGAAAGTTTCAGCGCCAAATGCTAGGCAGCGGTTGGAAGAAGGGCTGAAAAGACGTGTTTCTCAATGCATACTAGAGAAGGTACAACTTTGGTTTGTTTATTTAACAAGAATCTTCTAATAGTATATGTCAAAAACTTGGTCATTCTGATTTGAGATACGTATTATATACATTATTTGTTTGATTAAAAAGGAAAAAAACTTGCAAATGCAGGTAGGAACGAACTACAAGATCCTCAATATTACTCCTGAGAAACTAGATGAGATACGTGAGGCCGCAGCAAAGGCAGCTGCAGTGTCTGATCAGAAAGAGTTAGAAGCGAAAGAGGCATCGGAAGCTGCAGATAGGGCCAAAAAGGTGTTAGAAGAAAACGAACTTGTTTTGCAGTTGGCCAAAGAAGCACTTGACCGATGTAATGTCCTCCTCCACCTACCTAACTCAACCTCTACATTATCCATCCATAATCATCATCACTCATCCTTTTTTTCCTTCTTGCAGGTACCAGAGGCCATTAGGTTTCCTTACCCTAAAAGCTCTACCTTCTGATTTGGTTCAATGTGGACGTATTGGAGGACCGGTTCTTTTATAGTTTTGGTTTTGAGTTTGCATATTATGTGATTTCATGGAAACTTTTGTCACTTTCTGTTTAGCTTTTGAGGTCAAACGCTCCTGGTTGTACATAAATAAAGTTTCTACTACTGTTCTTTTGAGCGAATTACTTCCAAGGAAACCAGTTTAACTTGTGCTATACGTACAGATCTCAGAGGTTTTGCTGTTTCGTGTAACACCAGTTTTTGTAGCATGCGGGACTTTCGGAGTCAGATAACAACAGCTATATAGTAGCTAAAGATTAAAGTTAGAAACCCCTTCAAACCGGTTCATCTTCCGAAGTAACAGTGCCTACGTCTTCAATAAACTGCTTCAACCAAACAAGGAAAGCCACGAGTAAGAACGCAACAAACAAGCATGTGAGAAACTTATTCAACACTAACGGCTATAGACGGGATTGATAATTGCTGAGCGAGGAAAAGGAATGCAACTTCTTGAACAACAAGAGGTCAAGCTGAATCTATTTACCCACGAGACGTCTTCACCGTCACTGAACTACACGCTACAGGTAGAAACGACAAACCCCAAAATCTAGACAGAGATACATCACTAGACCAAAAGAGTTCAACAAAACACATCCCTAACCATAAACATCGCCAATCCAGAGAAAGGATGTACAACATCCAAGCTCAAAAGGACTTTGCATGCACCACCGGGATCTGAGGATGTTTGCAAAGAAAGAGATGAAGGTGGTCTTGGGTTGAAAGATCTTAAAGATGTCAACAAGGTTTGTGGATTGAAGCTTATTTGGAGGTTGTTGACGGGGGATTCGTTGTGGAGCAAATGGATCAAGTCTAACTTGCTGAAAAAGAAGAGTTTCTGGGAAGTAAAGAAGGATATGCAAAGTGGGTCTTGGATGTGGAGGAAGCTGCTCAAATTAAGGGAGATAGCAAAGAGTTTTTATCGAAGGGAAGTGGGAAATGGTCGTCACACCTCTTTCTTGTTCGATAATTGGTCTGAAAGTGGTGTTCTATTTGACTTATTGGGAACAAGAGGATTTATTGATATGGGTATTCGAAGGGAAGCTTCTGTTGAGGAAGCTATTCTTTGCTCTAGAAGGAGAATGAAGCATCGGGTAGCGATCTTGAATATTATTGAAGAAGAGTTGGAAAGAAAAAAAGAAAATCTCGCTTGAGCTATGGAGGATGTAAGTCAGAGGAGGAGGGAGTCAGGATTTAAACAGAACTTCTCGACTTGTGAGACTTGGAAGATGATTAGGCAAGTGCAGGAGAAATGTGAATGGGCAAAGTGTATCTGGTTTTCACAGATTACCCCAAAATATGCTTTCATGATGTGGTTAGCATATTTAGACAGGTTGTCTACAATGGACAGGATTGTCCGATGGAGCCAAGGAGTTGATACTACTTGTGTCCTATGTAAGAGTGCTCAGGAAAACAGAGATCATCTATTCTTTGAATGTTCTTATTCTACGCAGATTTGGGAGAGTCTTGTTAAGGGGATTATGGGTAGCTCGTTCACGAACTCCTGGTCTGGTATAGTGAGTATTGCTACTGAGGAAACCATGGAGAAGAAGATGCGTTTCTGTCTTCGCTATGTTTTTCACGCAGCCATGTATGCTTTGTGGCGTGAGAGAAACAGAGTCAAGCATGGAGAAAGATTGATTCCGGTGATAGTCTTAAAGAAGATGATCGATAAGGGAGTGAGAAACAAGTTGAGTTTGTTGAGATTGAAGGGAGTGAAAGGGATGCAGGATACCTTACAAGTTTGGTTTGGTACTCGTATGTGAATATTTTTTGGGGATTGTATCTTTTGGAGAAGTTGGTATAGAAATGTTTAGATCATAAGGATGTCATTCTGATGTATAAAGATTTTTTTGATGAATAAAAATTTAACATTCATTCAAAAAAAAAGAATAGAGGCGCTGCCAAGCGGAGAGAGAGTAGTTAGAGAGAGAACGCTCTAGAGAGAGATAGTAGATCTGTCGGTTCCAGCGAACGGCCGGCGCTTTAGCGCGCGTGCCGTGGCCGGAACCATGTTTAGTTCGTTTAAAAGTCTCTGTCTTCCTATACATCGTAACCTCCACCGTCACCTTGTCTGAGCTCTGGCTCCAGCCTGTATCCATGGCGAGACAGCTTGATGTCTGGTGTGAAGACGTGGTTGTGGGTGGTTCTCTGCGGTGGATAGGCGATTCGCGTTTCAAGTTTTGTTGCCGGGAGGAGGAGGTTTCAACAACTCCGTCGTCGCCGGTTCTTTCTCCGGGAGGTGGAGGCTCCCTTAGCTCTGTCGTCGCCGGTTCAGTCTTCGGGAGGGGGAGTCTTACAGAGCTCCGTCATCGCCGTCTAGTTTCCGGAGGGTGGAGGCTACCAAAGATCTGCGCTGCCGGCTTGGAACCCGTAGAAAATGTTGGGTGTTAGTGGTGAAGGAGTGTTCGGTTTATCTTTCTTGTCGTTTAGGGTGGCCTAGGATTAGACCGGATGAGATCTCAGCTACTGATGAAACTCTCCGATGATGTTTCCGCCGACATGAGAAGTTAGATAAGATTGTGATGTCGGGAGTTATTCCCGAGGAAACGAGTTGGTGGTCCTGAAGAGTTATCGGTATGTCTGATTGACGATCTCGACGGAGGATCACCGGTTGTTGAAGGTTAATGATGTGCTTGCTTCTGTCAAGGCGCCGTTCTGAGTCCGGTGATCCGTCGGGTGGAGGCAGAGGCAAGGGTGAAAGTTGTGGGGCTAGGGTTTCTGCAAGTCAGTGGGCTCGACTTGGGCCTTTAGCCCAATTTTGTTTTAATATTATGTGTGTTTCGGTTTGGGCTCGAGCCTTTGTATTTCGGACCTGGGCTTGTTGTAAGGGTTTTGGACTTTTGTCCTTTTTATTTAATTTAAAAACTGACGGAAAAAAAGAGGCGCTGCCAAGCATCTTCAAAGATCATCAGATCGAAGAAAACTGCTGGTCAAAACTTGAAACCGGCGAAACCACCACCGCTTTTTCGGTGTCCATGGATCCGTACTATAGACATTAGAGCATCTCCAATGTATTACTCCATAATTTACTTCAAAATGGTGCAACTCCATTTTGGAGTAGGGTTTTACTCCAATGTATTACTCCATTTTTTACTCCAAAAAATAATATTTTTTAAAGTTCAACATCTTATACTTTTAAAAAATTACCAATTAACCCCAATTATTTCATGTTTACAAAAATTTCTTAAAATATAATCTATTTGAACTAAAAATTATTATTAAAAAAATACAGAAATCATAAACATAAAATAAAAGACAATATATAAATTGGTTCAATAATGAGCATTCAGATATTTTTTTCCACAAATGATCAATTAATGTATTTCGTAATGAAAAATAAGCTTCGTCTTTGATATTCCTAAATCGAGCAAGAAAATTTCGAAATTGGACATTTTCATCTTCTGCAATTTTGATATTTGGAGGAAGAGTTTCTCTTCCAAATTCAATTGGTGCATCGAGTTCACTCTCATATGGACATTCAAAAACAAAATCATGCATGGAAAGAAGAAAAACAAGTTTTATTTTGTGATTTGAATTACATACAAGATCCAAATATCCATGTGTATATTCAATCTCAGCAAGTGCCAATAACATCAAAGAAAAATGCTGAGTCACACGATCAACAACCTCTTTCTCAGTCTTTTTTGCCTGGAAAATACTTTATCGATCTTAGCGGATCCGGAAACGGTTTTCCGGATTATTAAAATCATTTGTTTTATGTTATCTTTATTTTTTATTTATGTTTTTAATAATATTATGCATTTTTATCTAAAATTATTAAATAATGGATTATCTTGTTTTCATGTTATTGTATCATTTTTTAACATAAAAATATTATTTAAGTAAGAAATAAAAACATTAAAAATTTAAAGAACCATTTCATAAATATAAAAAGTTCAACTCCAAAATGGAGTAATGGCTAGGGTTACTCCATTTATGGAGTAATCTTACCCATTACTCCATTTTGGAGTTGAAAATGGAGTGGGGTTGGAGAAGATTTTACTCGAAAATGATGTTTGGAGTGGAAAATGGAGTAGGGTTGGAGATACCATTAGACACTTCTAACCAACAAAAGGTAGTGGAAAGATTAAGCTTTTAAATAGAAAATTATGGTTTTGCTTTTTCTTTTTTAAATAAAACTTTTACTAGGTGATTTTCCCGTGCTCATGCACGGCTCTAAATATTTATAATATATATAAACTATGATAATTGACTGTTATTTATTTTAATTTTAATTATTTTATAATTTGTATGCATAATTTATATTAATAATACTATATTACTTTAAATACATATATGATTTTATATATATTATATTTAGTCGGTTTTTTTTTTTACAGTTGATTTAGTTATCATTTGGGTATATTAGATTGTATCTATTTATCTGAATTCAACTACAATATTTTTATTTAAAATATATTAAAATTATGGTTTTTTTGCATTTATGTTGGTTGTTGTCTTAGATATGTAAATATATCTAAGGAAGATTATGTATAACTTAAGATATATTGTACTTAGAATGAAATAAAAATAAAATAGATTGTCTTATTCCAAATTACGTAAATTAGTATAACGATAATATTCTACAGTCTCATGCATATATATAAATTTTACAAAAGAACTAAACTATAACAGTTTGTTAATATTTTATTTTTATTTGTTAATATGTTTTGATTCATCCTATAGTTTACATTTATAAAATAAATTTTATTATAAAATTTTATATTTTTATTGTAATTAAATCTATGATTTAGATATAAGTTTGATTAGTCGATTCACTCATGTTGTGAGTATATTGAGTTACACATATTCTTTCAAATTCAAACTGAAGTATAATTATATTTATTATAATTAAGTAAAATCAAATTAAGTTTATTTATCGTTTAAATGTACATGTAGTTTCATAATATTTACCAAATTATATGTTGATCTCTTTTAAAAAACATCAAAAAATAAAAAGATAATCAATAGGAAGTCACATACATAAGTAACTAATACATTTTTGGAAGTTCATGAACACGTATCAGTATTTACAATAATTAAAATATTTTATAAATTCTAAATAATTTTATGTCTTAGATTTATTAGACGGTAAACTGAAATTTGTTTTAAATAATATTGAAATGAGAATTCAGATTTGCTTTGGTATTTTAATTATATTCATATTAAGTTTCACAAACATAAAAACATAAATTTAAAAGAAAAATTAATATTATGAAAAAATAATTTTAGTAATAATAAAATATAATATATCTACCTCGTTAAAATATATAGTGTTATGTTATTTTAATTTTTTTTTAAAATTATTTGATTAAAAGATGTTTATTGTTAATTTGTTTTTTAAAATAAGCAGTTTAGAAGAATTGTGTGATTATATTTTAAAAATCATATTATATAGTTAAAATATAATTTATAGATTTTTTTGCGGTAATTGAAAGATATTATAGTCAAATAAATATGTGAAAAATAGATAAGACATTTTAGTAATATTAATTATAAACTTATTTTTGTCAATTAAACATGTATAAGTTAATGATAATTAATTATTTTATGTAATCATCTAAGAAAATAGATAGATATGTAAAACATATTTCTATTACATTGAATATATATATATATATATATATATTTGTATTGTTTAAAATTATGTTTTAAAAGAAATAATATTTCTTTTTCTAATATCAAGATTATCTGAATTTTATGAAATTACATTATATGCAAATATATATATTCATCTAAGAAAATATAGATATAAAGAAATATTTTATTACTGTTTATTTTATGTTTACTGAAAATATTTTTAAATATAATATTTCTATTTTGTGAACTTTTCTTTTAATGAAATCATATTGTATATACATATATTTTCGTTTTAAACTTTATAAATGTTTTCTTTTTATTATATATATTATTTGGAAATTTAAAGAGGAAACTAAATAAAAAAAATTCAATAATAATATTTAAATGTAATATTTATAATTCATTAAAGATATCAGTGTAATCAACCATCTTGAGAATTAACGTGAACGCAACACATAAGAAACTGACTTCTCAAATAATATTATAAAGATTAGGCGTCGTGGACACATTACGAGAACCAAACTGTACCCAACATAAAAGATTGAAACCAAACCAAATTTCATAAATAGCCATATCTATCCTATATTTCTATAACAAAAAAAAAAAACTAAAACCAAAACCAAACTAAAAATTGAATGGACCCGAATTTTTTAAATGAAATTTCTAAATCTAAAATATTAATTATGTCATGAACTAAACAAATATTCTAAAATTTTTTTCTAAATCAAATTCATCCAATAGATCTAATTATCTGAATAATATTTTTATACATAGTGTTTTAAATTATCTTAGTTATCTGATATTTTACCTTAGTTACTCAGAATTTCTCCCAGAAATCTAAAAAAAATATTCAATTTTAACTGAAATTATTCAAAAAGTAGAACTGAAACGAAATCAAATTGAAGCCAAAAGAATTAGTGTATTAGTTGATTTCTAACATTATTGTCTCGAAATAAATTGAACCGAATTTCATATAATACCAGACGGCTTCGATATATGTCGAGGCTTATTTTATTATACACTAGGGTATTCATTCTGGGTTCAACATTTTATTCTTTCATGAATTCAATTTTTTATCTGTTCTATTTGTTAGAAATATGCTAAGTTGGTGATATTTGCAATATAGGTAATGTACTTGAACACTGAAACATAAAGTAAATTTAGTTGATGCTCCGGTAAAGTAATGGAAATGCAAGTGTGGGTTTTGTGAGTATTTTTGGTTTAGACGTCGTGTTGATGAATTTGTGTCTCCCGCTAAGTTCTGATGGAAGTGATGCAATGGTTTTTTTTTGCTGGAGAAAAAACTTGATAGCAGGAATAAATACAAGACTGAATAAGAGTTATTTTTGAAAGTAATGTAAACAATAAAAATGCCATGAAGACTCTTTGTTTTATTATTTGGTAATAATTTATTGCATAAACTCAATTTTTTTTATAAAAGCGACAATGTCATTCCACAAATGCTTTGTTTCGAAAAATAACATTTTAAAAGCAAAAAAACTACCACTAACTCTTCTGAGCTTCACTATACTCTTGAACATAGATATTTAAGATGTTACGAAACCTCTTTACCCAAAAGCCAATTCATAACGAATTACAACAACTGTTGGTAACAACTATCAAATGAATCAAATTACACATCAGGTTTGCAAGACCTTTATACAAAGGTGAGTAGGGTGTTCATGGACACATAAACTTTCATGCTTTGTGCTTGAAATGGTAAGCTCTGTTCATGCATAACTCAAATCAGAATCTCAAACCTCGTCTAGAGATTCCACTCCAGAAATCACAATTTGGTTATGTCACTAATAACCCCTTGGTCTATTCTAGACGTTTGCTTAGCTCGACGGAAAGAGAAACAATTTTTTTGTTCGGCATAATTTCTTCGCAGACATGAAAGATGATGTTCGTATATGCGAGCTGCAATCTTAATACCCAATTGAAGTACATACTTACTTGAAGTGAGTTTTCACATTTATAAATTCTCGAATTGTTTCTTGTGATTAACATTAATTTTCCATTTCGATGTTCAATAATTATCTTATAAAGAGTTGTTAATTCATCACATGTAGATGACACAGTTGTGGGCTTGTGTTAAATTTTATTTACTAAACTAAAGCTTCCTTTCCCCTGCTTCAATCTGTTAAGAGAATTTTGATATTTTTATAAAATCATGATTTTACTTTAACCATTTAGACATTTTTCTATGTAACTCAAGCCACAGTATTTTGGTTTTTATTTTACCACGTTAATATTTTTTTGATATGTATATTACACCAAAATTGCATAATCGTAAAATTTAGCTAGACTGGTAAATTTAATTTATTAGGTGAAATAACCCTAATGAAAAAATTTATTTATAATTTTTTTTATATTGCAGTTTGAACAGAAAATTAAATAAAGGGACTTAAAATTAATAAAGCTACATCAAAACCATTACTTTTATTTATAAATTTAATAGTTGATTTAAAAAATAAACCAAAGAAGCAAGATTAAATAATATTTAGATGTTAACCTATAAGTTTATTTGACTTTCATCTTGCTCACCTATCTTGTATATAATTTTGAATAGAAAAAATCTTACAAATTTTAAATTTGTCGAACAATTAGATTAAAAGAATAGAAAAAGTTGTATTAGACAAAACAAAGTCAATGATTCGTTAATGACTGGAATCCCAAAAGTAAGAGTCTTTCTTATCCCTGCCTAGCATGACCGATCATGTCCTCTCCTTGGATATGTCGCTCAAGCACAGCATTTTATTCAACCAGAAACATAAATCATCACTGTGCAAAACAACCACGTACAGTCCAAGAAGATGAACATGAAAGCTTATCTCTCAACACACGAAATCGAAAAGAGTTTCTCAGTACTCTTAGCACAAATATTTAAATTTCTCCAAGACATGAAGCCAAATAGGAACATTGGTTTTACGTGTTGAGTGGCTAACAAACTGTGGGATTTTTTTTATCCCATATTGGTCCTTGGAAAGAATGCATACTGATTTCAGTATCTCCTCGGTAATGAACTGAGACTGATGCTGATTTGAAAAACGCTCCAGATGCCTCTATACTGTACATAAGGGAAACGAAAAACATGAAGTTGCATTGTTATTGTGTAATAATGAGAGAAACCAAGATAAGGAGAAGGGAAACAATTGTTTAATTGATTCTTAGTACCGGTATGACATGGCTGCCATAAGGATGGATAGAGAGCGTGGAGACCTGACAAAGGTAGCTAAACATGAATCCAACTAAGTCTGCGGGGATAATATGGATGCACTTCTGGATCACATGGTTTCCGCTTTGGTTTCGAGCACATCTCATGACCTGCTCGTCACGTTAACTTGATAAACGAACTCTCTGATCAGGTTTTACGATATGAAGGGCCTACACTAAAATAAATTTTCACACCTGAGTCCACCATTTGTACAATTTGTCATAGCTTTATACCTTTTGCATCACTATGAGTTTAGAGACATTCTTCTCTATGCTATTTTCAAATCTATGATGTGAGTAAGTAATCAAACCATATATAATTACTGAATTGTGTGGTGTAATGCAAGTGAAGATTGACAATGTGTGTCTGCAAGGAAAATGGAAACAGCTAATCTTAGCAATGAATCTTACCTGGTCGAGGGAACCCTTATGGGTAATCTTCATAGCAAGAATCCCATCACCAAATACGCACGTTATGTCGCATGGTTCTCCTGAGGTCGTATCTTCCATAGCTTCTGTGACCTCGAAGTATAGCGGGCTGACAGCATTGGCAAGGGTTGACACTATTGGTCCACCTGCATGATGGCTTTTATGGAGATGTTAGTTAAACATATATGGCCACATACAGTCATTCACCCCAAAAAGGCTTTAAAACAAATCAATACTGAAAATCATTTTTTCATTATAAGTTTCAAAATAAAAACAGAGAAACACAGAGACACAAAGAAAAAGAAACACAGAGTTACAAAAACAGAGTGAACTGAAAAACGTGATCCATAAAAATAGAGTAAGTGTATTACCCATGACGCGGAGATTGTGGACATCTCTTGTAAGAATCGCAGTCCCTCTTCTTAATCTTACAGATATCTTCTCTTCCTTTCATTTCCACTAAGCTCGTACATAGCTCCTTCCTTGAGGAGGTGTTCAAATGTGTAAAGGCTATACACGGTTAAACCTTGGATGAGGTCAAATAAATGAGGGATAGTCTTACTCTCACGGACAATGCAATATAAGACATGAGGAACCATGAGGAAGGTAAGAACATACCTTCTGAGTGACATAATTTCAAACACATCAGTCATTAGTTTGTAACCATGAGGAAGAACTTCCCCAAAATCAGCTGCTTTTTCTTCTGGAGTAAAATTCTGAATCTTTTGCTGATTGAGTCGGCTCCTCCGTTGATCTGCAATAATGGGAAAAAGAGTTTTAGTAACTTTTTACTATCATATCATATATTTAGAAGAAACCGAAGACAAAACTGGTGAAAGAAAAACTAAAACTTGCCTGAAAGGAAATAAAGGTTTGCAATAGTTGCTTCTCCGACTCTTTTCCGTTTATCTAATCGTTGTCTCCACGGACAACGACAAAAATTAATTGAATATGTGCCAACAAACACAGCGTTTAGCAGAGGACCATCATCTAGAAACGACAGAGAGAGTAGGGATACCAAAAACCCATTTCAAGACATAAGTTCTCAAAAGACGGGCTTCCGCCGCGTTGGAGCATCTCCGCTCTCAAGTCAGCAAGAACAGTGTATGAATTAGCCATCGTTTGTTTGCAGACTGAAACTTTTCGGATTTGGTTTGAGTTGGATTCTGCATGGTATGAAGCCGATATATATATAGCTGGAGATATAGACGGTTTCAAGGGAAACGAACAGGTGCGAAGGAGAGTGGATTAATGAAGGGTTAAATGAAAATAAATGACGGCTTTAAGGAATTTGGACGCTGTAGCGGCAGTGCGTTTCGACCTTCAACCACCGGCCGCAAGAAGGAGAACGAATAAGAACCCTAACTCCAGGTGGGCCAGAGACGATGAAGCTGGGCATATGTGGGCTTATTTTGAAAAATCACTGAAACACAAAACATCACGCGCGAGGGAGACAGAGAAATAAAAGAGACGCGCATTTTAAAAGAAATTGCGTGAGAGACACACACCATCCAGGTGCCGACACGTGTCGTCAAAAACCCATACCTTAGTTGATGTCGTGGAAGGCTGTGCTTCCCTCACAAGTCTCCTTTATATATTAAAGAAGAAAGAAGATTACGAGTGTTGTCAACAATAGTGTAAATTAAATTCATAAAGGCATATATTACACAAAATCATAAGAGTGGTGGAAAAGTGAGAAAAAGAGGAAATATGGGGTAAATATGGAAATTTAGAAATAGAAAGAAGAACAATACGTAATAAGAGGAAGCTCTAAGACCCTTCCACATAAATAAAAAGGAACGGACAAGCTTACACGTCTACATTCAGAGTCTCTCTATCTACCTATCTGCTCTTGTTTGGTTTATCTCTTTACGATTCGCTTCAGATCCGAGCTTGGAAGATTATTTCAAGCTCTCTCTCTAACAAAGTCTTTCACTTTTTCTTCTCACAGCCTTCCTTCCTTCCTTCTACTCAGTCTCCCAAGGTTCGCCTATCTTCTTCTAATTTCTCTGCGATTTGGATCTTCTTCTCTGGATTTTAATCTCTTTGCGATTGATTTGGACTCTGACTCTTTCTGGGTCGATTCTAGATTTTTTTCCAATTTGATCTGTGTAACTCTGTGCGTCGTCGTCATGAATCAATTAGCTTTTGATTTTCAAAATTACCAAAATTACTAACCATTAGCTTTATTTCTCTCCTGACATGACTATATATATTAATTCAGATATTAATGTTTGTTTTACTCTCTCTCTCTCTCTCTCTATATATATATATGGAATCTCAAGTTTGGCTATTCTGTTACATTGATTCCCCCTCTATTCTCTATTTTCAGATATTAGTGCTTTGATTTGATAATGTTTTGTATATTAAAGAAGCTGTTTTGATGTCTTTTATATCTGGATTGTTATATATATCTTTGTGTGTTTTTGTCACAGTCATGGCAGGATCAGCACCTGAAGGCACACAGTTTGATACGCGTCAGTTTGACCAGCGGCTCAATGAAGTGTATGTCTTTAGCATCTTTCCTTTTGATAATACTAGTCTTCTCACGTTTGATTTTGCTAATTGTTATTTCTTCTATTTGGGTGAAGCCTCGAGGGACAGGATGAGTTCTTCACCTCTTATGATGAGGTCCATGAGAGCTTTGATGCCATGGGTTTGCAAGAGAACCTTCTTAGGGGTATCTATGCCTACGGTATGTGTCAGATAAGATGAATCATCATAGTCACATCCTGTTAACTCTTTTATCTTATACTTGGGTTTGATTGTTTTTTTTTTTTCTAGGTTTTGAAAAGCCTTCTGCTATCCAGCAAAGAGGAATCGTTCCCTTTTGCAAGGGTCTCGATGTGATCCAGCAGGCTCAGTCTGGTACTGGCAAAACCGCCACCTTCTGCTCTGGTGTCTTGCAGCAGCTTGACTTCTCCCTTGTCCAGTGCCAGGCTCTCGTCTTGGCTCCAACCAGGGAACTTGCTCAGCAGATTGAGAAGGTCATGCGTGCTCTCGGAGATTACCTTGGCGTCAAGGTCCATGCCTGTGTCGGTGGAACCAGTGTCCGTGAGGATCAGCGCATTCTCCAGGCCGGTGTTCACGTTGTCGTTGGAACTCCCGGTCGTGTCTTTGACATGCTCCGGAGACAGTCACTTCGCTCTGACTCCATCAAGATGTTTGTCCTTGATGAAGCTGATGAAATGCTCTCCCGTGGTTTCAAGGATCAGATCTATGACATATTCCAGCTTCTCCCACCAAAGATTCAGGTGGGAGTGTTCTCAGCTACAATGCCACCAGAGGCTCTCGAGATCACAAGGAAGTTCATGAGCAAACCGGTGAGAATCTTGGTGAAGCGTGACGAGCTCACCCTCGAAGGTATCAAGCAGTTCTACGTGAACGTGGAGAAGGAAGAGTGGAAGCTCGAAACTCTCTGTGACCTCTACGAGACATTAGCCATCACTCAGAGTGTCATCTTCGTCAACACACGTCGCAAGGTGGACTGGCTCACTGACAAAATGAGGAGCCGCGACCACACGGTCTCGGCCACTCACGGAGACATGGACCAGAACACGAGAGACATCATCATGAGAGAGTTCAGGTCTGGTTCTTCCCGTGTCCTCATCACCACAGATCTCTTGGCTCGTGGTATCGATGTGCAGCAAGTCTCTCTGGTCATCAACTTCGACCTCCCAACTCAGCCGGAGAACTACCTTCACCGTATCGGAAGAAGTGGAAGGTTTGGGAGGAAAGGTGTGGCGATTAACTTCGTGACTCGTGATGATGAGAGAATGCTTTTTGATATTCAGAAATTCTACAATGTGGTTGTTGAGGAGCTTCCATCAAACGTCGCCGACCTGCTTTGAAGAAGAAGAACAGAAAACCACCGTTGTTCGCCCGATAAGAAGAAAAGGTTACTTGTTTCGCAAGTTTTGTTCTTTTGATTTTTGACCCATCTTTCTCTGTCTCTCTATTACTCCTCGACACCTCTTTCTCATTTTCAAACATATGTCTCGTCTGAACATGTTTCTTCTTAATCTCATGCAATATTTATTTATTTTCTTGTTTGATGCACAAAGTTTTCATAATAGGCGTCGATTTAACTTTTTTTTTTATTAGAATAAATACATTAATTGGATTAATGGGCTCGTTTAAAAAGCAAAGTACACACAAATAGTAAGAAGTAGATAAGATACTATTCTATTCAGTAATCACATCTCTCTCTCTTCTTCATTAGTATGTACACATACACAAACACAGTACAATTCTTTTCTAATTGTTCTAAAATATATATAAACGATTTGAGTAGTGAGAAAACAAAAAGAATATAATTCTTTTCTTTAATTTTTTTTTTATCTATCTTCAATCCACTTGTAGAAAACAATGAGTTCAAACAAAACTTACTTGGTATCAAATCATGTTTGAAGCTGTATCATTAGACGAAGTCCCACTGATGACACTTAACACCGAATGTTTCCTCTGAAGCTTCACTCTAAGCTGTCTTATCTTAGCATCCACTCGAGCCGTGAAACCAATCTTTGTCTTCTCTCTAGCCTTGGACTTCTCTCGTTTCCACATCCGTTCGTCCTCTAGATCAATCCTGAAATGCTTGATCTCTTGTATAATATGATGGTCGAGAGGGTTCACTGATCTTTGGTACGAGATGTGAAACAAGTAAGGGAGTGTTGTGGCGGCTATGACCAGGAGTGAAGTGAGCCAGAAGATCGGTGCGGGCGCTAGAACCTCGATGAGCATGTGAAAGATGTTGCCAGAGAGTTTTGGTGGTAACATACCGTAAAGGGCGAGGAAGATGTACCAAGCTCCTATGCTTCCCCAAATCATGACGTGTTGGATCCAAGTGAAGTGGCTCATGGTTAGAGCGATTTGAACATTTACAGCCCAGATAATGCAAGTGAACATGGCGGTTCCCATGGCGTTCATGTCTGCGGTTTGGCCATCAGAGCGGAATGATTGGACATGGAAGATTCCGAGGTTGAGTGCGAAAATGACTATGGATGCGTAAACTCCATTCCCCATCCATCCAAGGATTCTGTACCAGTCGAAGAATAGGTTCTTGGGACCTTGTTGGTACAACGCAGGAAACTAACAAATGACGAAAAAATGAATCAAGATATGAAAACTATTAAAGTTTTATTTTATGTGAAGATGATGGAGAGGGTATAACCTGTAAGCAGACATCAGAAGGAACATCTTGTTCAAAAACTCCAAGTGAAATGACAGGGAGAGAAGTGAGAACAACGTTGAAGAGTAATAAGTAGGAGTCATTAAATATTGATTGACCAGAAAAACCAGTGAAGGCTTCGAAGTAGAAGAGAGTTAGGCCAAACGCTATGTTCTTGTAGAAGAAATAACATATCTGTGACAACAACAGTTACCAATGAAGATCACACATATATATACATGTTGTTGCCTGGTGGATATATCTTAATATATTTACCATTTGGGCTATTCTTTTGTAACACCAATGTCCATGTACAACTAGTAGTCTCTCCAGAAACCGAAACTGCGCTATGGAGAAGTCACTTGCCATTACAGCCTGGAACAAAAACAGAGATGACTTTTATCATAATAAAGAAATGTTTTTAAGTATGTCTCATTGTATTGAAGAAAAGTTTAAGCACCTGCATGCCTTCAACGCCACTGATGCCGACACCAATATGAGCTTCTTGAATCATTCCAACATCATTTGCACCATCACCGATTGCTAAAGTTGTCTTCCCTGTTCCTTCTTTAGCTAGCCTTGTTACCTGAAATATTAACCAAGACAATCTCATGTTCTTGGATGCACTAAATTTCAAAGAATTTCAGTCAATGAGAAAAAGAGTTTTACGTACAAGTGCCTTTTGTTTAGGAGAGACGCGGCAGCATATTACTGATGCACAGGCAACAGCAAGTGCAAGAAACTGATACTTGACATCATCCTTCAAAGCATATGTAAGTGTCTTCCCATCAATGATCAAGGCAAACGCTGCATGTGGATCTTTTTCTATTTTGATCATCTGTGAGGCATTTGTGATCTGCATTAATATGTTCTGCTTCACAGCCTGAAACATTAACAACATTTCTTTACATCACATGCAAGATTCTACTGAAACAGTATAGAATGGACATTATTATACATACAGCTTCCGAGTTCTGTGAAGACTCCTCTATATTAGTAAATGAAATGGATATCTGCTTCATACCCTGTCGAAGTAAGCTGCAGGCATATCTGCATTTGGCCAGACCAAATTATTTAGTCAAAGGAGAATCTATGGTCTATGGTATCAGCAAAAAAAAGAAGAACAAACCCTATGTTTATTGCTGTCTCCATCTTATCTCCTGTCAAAACCCATATCTTGAGACCAGCTTGGGCAAGGTTATCTATGCACTGAGGCACCTGATCAAGTGAGCTACTAACAGTTAGCTGAAAAGTATTTCATTAATAAATCACAAATGAACAACGCTTCATACCCCTTTTTGCAGTTTGTCCTCTACAGCAGTAGCTCCAACAAGGATCAATTCCTTTTCCATCATATCTGATACCTTCTCCAGCAATTCATCTCTATCAGCTCCAACTGATGTTTTAGCTTTGTGAAATTCACTGTTCCATGCCGCATACTCGGCTTCATCCAGCTTTCTATAACCAAGTGCCAATGTACGCAGACCAGCTTCACCATATTCATTCAAGTGCTTGGAAGTAGCTCCTAGATAATCTTTACCTTTCTTTGATAACCGGTCAAATATGATGCTGCAAAAAGTTGTAAGAAAAAAAAAAGATCATTAGAGTTTGCTTAGAATATAATCAAATATGGAGCTGTGCAGCCAAACCTGTCAGCGCCTTTACAGAGCAGAAGAATCTGTCCTTCCTCATCTCGGATAATGGCAGACATTCTTTTTCTTTTGCTAGTGAAGTCTAATAGATTTAATACTTTGTATTCTCTGCAAAATAGACACCACATGATTTAGACATTTATACGCAGAGATCAATGTAAAAAAAAAATGAAAGAGTCTGACCTATCAACTGGTTGGCCTGAAGGTGAAAACCGCTCAGCTATAAACACACTCGATTGAGTTCTCTTAGTAAACTCAAAACCAAACTCCCTAGAAGCAACAAGGAAAGCAACTTCATCAGGAGACTCAGCTTCGTAAGTACATTTGCCAGTATCCTCATCCACCTCAGGAATAGCGGTATGACAAACCGCCAGTATACGGAAAAACATCAAAACGTCGTCTGAATTGGGCTCATGTACCCAGTTGTCATCCATCAAACGCTTATCCTCAAAACTAAACCCCTTTATACCAGCACTCTGCTTTGAATCCTTTTCGTCGCTAGCAGTGATCACAGTCTCCAGTTCAAAATCCGACGACGTCCTGCTGCCAAGTTTCGCGTACCGTTGCGTCCTGCCTTTACTCATCGGAACGTTTGTTGTAACGTCATCACCACCTTGCTCCTCGAGATCCATCGCCATCTGTTTTGCAGCGGCTAGCTCCACCTCGCTGGCACGGACACCGTAAGAAGTACCAGCGATCGAGCATTTCAGAAAGTCCATTTGGTTACACGTCAGCGTCCCCGTTTTGTCGGAAAGGATGGTGTCGACTTGCCCGAGCTCTTCGTTTAGATTCGACGTGCGCGCTTCGGCCGGCGTCCCGCTCTCACTATCGTACATCTGCAAGTCGTGGTTGATGAAAGTGGCTTGCAGGACTTTCACCAACTCGATGGAGACGTAGAGGGAGATGGGAATCAAGTAGCCGTAAAGCAAGAGAGCGGTGATCAGATGGACCACCCAAGCGTACAGAGGATTTGTCGGGTTCGTCAAGCTCTCGGGCTTGTCTGGTCGCAAGTACCACCAATCCGCCATGGAAAGTTTCGTCATCAAGGCGAATCCTAGAGAGCTGATGAAGGAGACGAACAGAAGAAGGCCGAAGAGAGTGTAGATAATATAGTCCATTGTCTTCTCGATGCTGCTTCTCTTGGAAGGAGACTTGGTGGAGTTCTGCATGACTTTCGTGTCGTGACCGGTAAACACCACAACCCCGTAGATATAAGTGGTGTTCCTCAGCTTAGAATCTCTCAAGAGAATCTGGTTAGGATCAAGTGGATAAACCTGGCCGTCGCACTCGAGGTTCCCAACGAAGGTATACAAGTTGGGATTCGGATCTTCGCATTTTATGGTACCAGAGAAACTCTGAAAAGATTCGTCCTTTTCCAGAGACAAAGTAGCATCCAAACATCTCTTCACTTTCAAGTTAGTCTCTCCATCTAAGTTCATGGTCTCCACGTAACAGATCCCATCCTCGTAGCTAGACGACAAGAGGAACAAATCAGCTGGGAAAAACTCATCTTTCTCAACTCTGACCACATCCCCGACGCGGAGTTTCTTCCACATCCTACGACCAAACTCACCGCTCCCTTTATGAACACTAGCCTTCCTGGAGTTCACTCCAACGTCCTGCATAAACCTGCGCCAATCCTCCAGGGCCTCTTTACCCATACTAAGCCCAACGACGAAGACGAGAGGAGCGATCATGCTCCATTTGTTGAAAGGGGAGAGAGGGAAGACGGAGAGGATGGCGGCGACGAGGAAGTAGAAGTTGGCGACGCGGTGGAACTGCTCGTACAAGCATTTGGGCAAGAAAGTGAGCATGTTGTACCTAGTGGTGGATACGTAGTTGGAGCGGTACCTAAGGAGCTTGGTGGCGAGGTGGAGATGAGGCTGGTTGCAGTGGACGATACGGGTGTAGCCTGGTCCGTTGATGACGTGAGGGCATTGATCGTCCAGAGTTTTGGGTCTGAGGCATCTGAAGGTGTAGAAATGGCTTTTCCTGATTCTTGATCTTATTCTACTACGACGAGCCATTCCTTTAAAATATATGTTAAGACTAAGCTCTGTTAACTGTTGATGAAGAAACCCTCGATGCTGCCAAAAATTGAACAAAACGTGTTAGCTTTATACCAGGACCTGTCCCGATCATAGCCAGAGATAAATAACATTGGTCTCTCTCTCTGTCCCCACAAATCTCAAAACCGAAGCCATATCTAATCGGAGGGTACAGATAATGAAATTAGGGTTGTTGATTTTGAAATTCCGATAGAAGAATGTGTGATTCAGAAACGAAATCAGCGAATCTAATCATATACCCTAACATTTTCCCAGAAAAATCCAAAAGCTTGCTAGACAAGAAAGAGGAGGAAATCGCGTGGACGTCACGTCTAAGAGAGAGAGAGAGAGAGATCGGAGAAACTTCCATAGCGAGATTTACCTGAAAGCGGGAGGCTTGTTCATGATCAACACGAAGAAACGCTGTGTTTCTGGTTACAACAAAAATGAAGGAAAAGAAAAAAGCAAGGGATCGTCGATGATGTGAGAAGAGGAAGGAACGGTGCAGAGAGAGAGAGATCGAAAATATGGAAGGGGAAGGAGTGGCTGCCTCTTCTCCTTTTCTCTCTCTCTCTCTTTAAAGACGGAAGAGAGGTTAATCTCTCTCTCTCTTCCCTTCCTTTACTCTCTCACACTCTGCAACTCGAAACCAACCCAACGGTTTTCGTCTCTGGGTCTAATTCAGCTTCCTATTTTTAATTAAAAAAGAAATTAGCCACTTTCTTCATCATTTGCTGATTTTAAAAACAGTTGATTAATGCCTGATTTGTTTATTGATTTACATGTTTTAGATTCATTGCAATCAGCACTGAGATTATAAAATACTTTTTTCTATTTTCTAATTTCTAAAACAACCAATCAACACGACTCATGTCCGAATATAACCAACCATTTTTCTTGTATTTATTTATAAATTATTTCTAATGGAATGTACACACACAGACTACTTACTATCTGACTCAAATCTTACGTACTGATTAAGCCTGCCTGACAAACCAGTGAATCACACGAGCAAATTGCTCCAAAAACGGTTATGGCCATCTTGGTTTATGCATCAAACCGTAAACCTCCTCTAACGTCCAGTACTCGGTTTAGCTTTCTATTGCTAGTCATCTTAAATCACTGAATTCACAAAAGTTTTATTGATTATCTCACGCTATAAACGCAAATGAAAAGTTCATACATTTGTGTTACATTCGCTCATAAGCAAACCATTCATTCTTTTCTTTTTCTGACAATATATACATATAAAAGCTTTAAAAATACATAAGTGATTGTTTTATAGTACTGCCTTTAAGAACGGCTGATAGATTCTGCAAATTCAAGTTGTTGTGCAAAGATGAACAACAACAAGAATGGTAGAATTTGCTCAAAAACCATGGATCTTGATGTTATCCTTCTTCACCAGACCAGCCTAATTCAACATTCTTAAGATCAGAATTCACCATCTTTTTACTATATACCAACTTCATATGCAAAGAGAACAAGGAAGGTAATTACCTGAACAAGGAAGGTGGAGACGTTCTTCCTCTGATCACCTTGAAGCTGAATCACCTACAATTTATTACAGATTTCTCAAGTCATGATAAAAGCATATCTAAGAGGTTCAATTTTCAAACCTAAATGTTTATTTGTGGATTAAGATTTTGCTATTGCTACCAAAAGTATTCATCAGAACTACTATTCTTGTTTACAAACCGCAAGAGCTTGACTGTACAGAACAAATATGCCTAGTAGTTTAGCCAGATGTAATAAGAAAAAGTTTTCAAAAAACACACATACCTGTCCCAACTCAGAGTCCTGGACGACAGTGCCATTGCAGCAGAATTCTTTCTTGAGGTCTTTAAGGATCTTGGTATAACTATACTCTTTCTTAAGACCCTGGACAGTGGTCAAGCTTTTTCTACCGTTACGCTGCTGAACACGTATGTGCACGTATTCCTTTGTTCCAGCACCAGCGTCCTCAGCATTTGCATCAGCAAACGGATCTTATAATTATCAAAACAAACAGGATAAAATAAAATCAGCTTCCCAATCAATTTAACGAGAAGAAAGATTCAGAGTTGTGTTCACAACAATTTCAACCGCAAAGGTGTTGTTTAATTAAGTAAGATGAAAGTTTTACCAAAGGCAGTGGGGACTTGAACTTCAAGATCAGACATGAACCTTAGGGAGCAAACGAAACGAAACGACAAGGATATGCTGAAGCCCTGGACAATTAAGAGACAAGAGATTTCTTTACATAACATGTTGAAACAGCTGTTTGAGATGATCGAGCTTATTTAAAAACAGGTACCAGTAACGGCAAAAGGAAATCTCAATTGCGTAACCATATCATACAATTCTAAAAAAAAAATCAAAATCAAAATCTATAAAACCAGATATTCCTCGGATCTAAAAATCGATTTCGATTTTTTGGAGTCAATTTCTTCTGAAAAAAAAAACAAGCTGGATCGTTTTGAGATGAATCGAAAACACAAACTATTTTCCAGATCAGAGGATGAAATTATCTACACGAAAGGAAAAAAAAACATGGAAATTGAGAATTGGAAAAGGAGCAGAAAGCAATAATTCAGCAGGAATAAGGAGAGATGATCCACCTGGTCTTGATATTAGGGTTTCGATGATTTTGATTGTACGACGAGGAAAAGAGGTGAAACCCTATATTTTTCGGATAAAGGGAAGTAGCTTCTTGTCTGGGCGAAGAAGCGAAAATATGAGAGGAAAAGCTACAAAATAGATTCCTGTTGTTTTTTTTTAAAAAAAGATAATAATAAAAAAGCAGAAGAAATAAATTAAGTCGAACCGGTTCGACCGTGAGTCGGTGAAGAATCCGAGCCCGATTCGATTTAAAATTCGGATTTGTAAAAAACTAGTAAAACCAGTTGAAAACCGGTAAAATCGGTGATCCGGATCAATTTTAAAACCTGGTTCATAAAAATTAACATATAATTAAGTGTTTTCAATTATTATTAGCTAAAATTTTATATTTTATAATTAGTGTTCAATTATCATAATTTAATTAATTTTATTTTCTTAAGAAACAATGTGAAAAATATATTTTTGACTTTCATATACTATTTTTATTTTATCATATTCATAAAATTTGAGATTTAGTTGTAAAAATAAATAAATATGATAATTTTAATTGTAAATCATAATTTTAGTTTACATAATATTCACTATTCAGTTTTATTTTATTATATATACAGTTAGATTTATGTTTATTTTTTTATATTTAGTTAATTATAAAAGAATAGAGAATGTATTATATGTAGAAGTGAAGTTCATATAATATAAATATATAATTATATATATAAGTTTCAAAAGATAGAAAATCCGGTTCGACCGGTCCAAACAGTCAACCAGTAGCTATATCGAGTCGGTATCCGGTCCGGTTTTCAAAACATTGCTCCCCACTCATCGTGTAACTCGTGTTGCGTCCTTAACTTAACCACAACCATTTTAAAAGAATTTTTTTATTGGGCCGTGATAAAGACCCACCTTGTTTTTGGATTAACAAAGCCCAGCTTATTGAGCGTAGTTGAAGAAGCATTACTATCTGATCCCTATCAATCTTGAGGGGCTTTTGAAAACGGGGTTTTCATTCTCTGCACGCTCCTGTGCTCAGTCTCGGTTACAATCCCTTGTTGCTCTGTACGCAATCTATTCTAAATCAATGACTGGCTTAAAAGCTACCTGGGCTGAGCTCCTTATCAACCAAGCTTCTTCCTACTGTCATGAATCTGCTCGCGGAAGAAGTAGAAGCTCCATCTGCGAATAGTGACCCTCACTCCAACCAAGGTTACAACAAACAGAGTACGCAGAAGTGTCGGGTTCATCTTCATCGACCTTATTCTCAACAGAAACCGTTTCCAACAACATTGAAGAGAAGGAATATAGTATCTTTTTGTCTCTTTTTGGTGTTGATCAGAAGGGAATTAATAGGAAGTTATAGAAGTGGTTTTGTACGTTGTGCAGACAAAAGATCTTTGATTTTGTTTCAGTGTTGATGTAAACAAAACACATATGATCAAACTAAGGCTCCATCTTGACAAGGTCTTCAATAGAATTCCTATATTCCACCATCAAGTCCCTGATCAAAATTTTTTAAAAGACATAAGTGTAAGAGAAAGATCTTTACCAAACAAAAGACAATGATATGTTGCAACAGGTTTCTTGCTTTACCTTCTTTCTTGAAGCAGTTGCTCGCTTTCTTCTAGATTTCTCTTTTGTCCATCAACAGTCTAATAAACATTACAAACAATTCCCATAAGCCAAAGCCAAACTATATAATCAGACCATAACAGAGAAACACACTTTTTGTCTCTCATCACTCTTACCATGGTTTTAGATCCTGAAATGGAATTCAAGAGCTCCTGACACTTGTCAAAATGGATGTTCAATTCAGTCACCTGCATATTCCACAACCACAACCAGACAAATTTAACATACCAAGAACCCTAAGAAATTCACCTAAAGACTGGGTAACAAACAAACAAACAAACCAGTGCATCAGAGTTCTGATCTCGTGTTCCGGTTTCAATTGCATCTGTTAATTTCTCGACCAACTGCGAATGCCACAGACATTAGACCCAAAAGGATTACGACGAAATCTATTTTATTTGTTTCTTACCGGAAAGAGATGGAAATGAGAAGCCGATGACTGTTGTTGCTGCGGTGTATTCATCATCGATTGCGACGTATGAACCACCGTCCGCAGCGGCGGAAGCGATTGCAGCGACGATTGCTGCTGATGATGAGGAGATTATTAACAATCATAATGAGCTTACACTACGAAGCCCAACTAATTATGGAGCAGGTGAAGAAGACCAATTAGAAGATATATTGTATTTCATATACGTGTAAACATATGTAATCTACTCTAAACTTTAAACAATTTTAATTTTTACTATTGTTTAGGGAAAATCGCATAAAAAACCCTAAAAGTGTCACTTACTAGCACTTTAAACCTTGAAGTTTTTTCACTAGCACTTTTAACCTTCAAATTGATATCTATATCATAAAAAACCTCCAAATAGCAAAAAAGACCGGTTCAGCAGGTTAAATTTCTTTTTGAAAAATAATTATTTAATTAATAAAATAAACAAAAATAAATAAAAATCGAAAAATTTAACAAAAGATCATAAATTAAAAAATAAGAAAACTAAATAAAGATTTATAAAATTACTAAAACTAAAAGCTAAAAATTCAAAAATAAAAAGATCAAACTAAAATACAGGAAAATACAAAATCATAAATTGAAAAAATAAAATTGAAAAAGTTTTTTTGTATTTTCATATCATTCGAGATATGTCAAAATTCAGAAAACCAAAATTTCAGATATTAAATAAAAGGAAAGATAAAAAATATAAAAACTAAATAAAAATAAGGCTCCTACAACTATTTTTAAAGAAAAAGCTTTAGCTTTAAAATTACATAAAGCATGATTGGTAACATATATGATTGTAGATAGAAATTAAAGCTAAATTCACTTGTTAAAGCCCAACCAATCACCCACGATGGCATATCTCGATTGATAATTTCCGACAATATATTTGAAAATGAAAAAAACTTTTAAAATTTTCAATTTTTTTTGAAATTTATGATTTTTCTGTATTTTAATTTGATCTTATTTATTTATTGAATTTTAGTTTTTTTAAAAAAATTCTAAATCTTTATTTAGTTTTTATTTTTTAATTTATGAGTTTTGTTAAATTTTCGATTTTGTTAGTTTTTATTTATTTTATTAATTAAATAATTGTTTTTGAAAAAAAAAAACTTTTTTAACCTGTTGAACCGGTCATTTTTGTTATTTGAAGGTTTTTTATGATATAAATATCACTTTGAAGGTTTAAAGTGTTAGTGAAAAAACTTCAAGGTTTAAAGTGCTAGTAAGTGACACTTTCAAGGTTTTTTATGCGATTTTCCCCTATTGTTTATGTGGTTCTTACTATAAATCAAAGGTTTGATAAATTAATAAAAAGCTTATATTTGTTGTGAATCAAGAGAAAAAGAGAATTGGTTGTGTCTTATTCATAACGTAATGTATACTTTATATAGAGAATTACAAGATAGATAAACCGTCATAGATAAATGAAAATATTACAAATCATAATCAATAAGAAAAAGTTAAACCGCCGAAGTGAAAAAGAAAATTGTCTCTTTGATTAATGCATTCACTAATTGGTTCATAACATTCCCACTTGAATGTTATAACCATTAAGAGTTTGTAATACGTCTTGGATGTTGTCTCATTAAAACATTTCGAGGAAAATCCAATGGGACAAAAACATGGATAAGGAAAAGAGTACAACACATATTACTCCCTCTGATGTGTACCTCACTGAATGTCTTTCAGTCGACACATCCCGATCTGATGCGTAATCTTCTTGAATGTCGAGGTCGGAAGTGACTTGGTGAATAGGTCGGCTATGATATGTTGGGTCATGTCCCCTTATCAGATGATATAAGGTATTCTGAGACAGCTTGTACATGTTCCACGAAAACAGTCATATCTCAAGTTCCATCTTCTGGAATGACTTGATTCAAAGTGGAGACGAAAATAGACTCAAAGATCTTTCTCTGGACACCAAGTTCATATTTTAGTTCCATACAGAAGATCTTGTTTGATTGACAAACTTTCGACCTTTCGATTATGTCTTGCAAATGGAATGTGTCATTGATTCTTTTCAAGTATGATTGATCTTGATCATTCTCTCTTGATTCTCTAAATCTCAAAAATACTTCAAGAGATTGATAACATTCCTCATTAGGTGTCTTTGCGTTCTTTGTTGCCTCGTAAAAACCTTGACATGAAAAAACTCAGTGGGATAAAAAATCATGATAAGGAAAAAGAGTACAACCAAGCACAGCATCATATTCTCCCCCTGGAAGCATCAGCTCTTCGGGAGAAGTATTCTCACATACATATCATCCTTTTGAGAATTGATATAATCATTTTTTTCTTAATGAATAAACTCGTTTGATTGTCGAATAATTTCTTAGACCATTGGACTTCTTGTCCATACTATTAGTTTCACACAAAAGGTCATATCTTGATCTATATGGAACATGTCCAAATTTCCTTTAAATATAATCTTTTAAACTTTCATACTGTATATACGAGTTATTCCTCCTCTTCTTATAAGATTTACTAGTATGACCATTCTTCTTGTCATACAGAATCACATCTTTCAATTATGAAAGAGATTAGGAAAATTTAAATATCATGGCATTTCATGACCAAGAATTATTTCCTTTATATGTTCAATATACTCACGTGGTAATGTTCTCGAGAACTAGCAATTGCTGCTTCTAGCAGTCTAGATCCTTATGGGGTTCACTGCTTCTTGCAGTTTATATTCTTTTGGTTCTTTCACATAAATTTCATTGTTCCAGTGGCTCTCAATTCCTTTTCTTTGTTGTCAGACTAAAGAAACTTGAAAGTTGATGCTTCCACCACATGATGATGTGTTTCTTATAACAACTTCAGGTCTTTGTGAGAACTCTTGTCAAACTACTCTTTTACATCTCACAACTCTCCATCATCTCTTTCATTCTTTCACATAAAGACCCATTTATGTGTCACTGGTTTACACCTTCAGGTGTATGGACTACTTGTCCAAATACTCTCTTTTTCCAAGAGACATAATCCCTCATCTATTGCTTATTTCTATATTGGCCAATCATTTCTTTGTGTACACTTTTCAATAGATGGTTCATGATCCTCACTCTCATCAACTGCTACATTGCATGCATAAATATTAACGACGTCGATTTGATATCGGTTCTAGACATGACATAGCTATTTGAGATTTCTTTATTCTCAGGTACCTGATTTTCTTTCTTGTCATGTTTTCTATCTCTTTTCGAGATCCTTAATATTTCATTCCTCGATTCCGCCATTTTCGTTCATGCTCCTTTTCGTTTTCGAGGATTATTATATTTATAACCGATAGGTCTAACACGCTTCAGGCGCTGTTTAGAATCATTAGCAGTTTGATATTGTCCTTCTTGGACATCCATTTTAACTGGAGCATTTACAGCTGGCTCTTGTGACTTAATCACTCTCTTAGGATCAGAAAATGAGTCTGGCAACTCATATATTAATCTTTGTAATATAATTATCTTCATACATTCATTTTGGACTTATAATCACGCGTTTTAGTCCGAGGATCAATGATAATTCATTTCAATTCATTTATTTTCCAGCTGTTTCTTTTCTCCCCCGAATGTTGGATAGACTAACTTTTGAGTCTTTCTTATAAAATCTTCTAGATTTTTATCATCAATAGAGACCATATCCAACATATTCGTAACCTCATTTGAGGTTCCATATTTTAACGGTGTGGTGGAGCAACTACAACTTATCCAAATTTTCTAGATGGGAATCTTTGGTTCTTGACCCAAAACCAATTTGATGAGAAGAGTTATTAATTACTCTTTGGCATTATGTGAATCAATGCTGCTGCGTCTTATGTATGAACATTAGCTACAAGATGTTCATCATGTATCTCCACATGCATTAAATAATCATCAAAGACTTATGAATTCACCATTTTTACTAATTAGTCTCGCAAACATTAGGGTGCGGATCAAAAACAAGGATACATACAACCTTCTTGTCGATGCATTAATTATAAACATATGGTGGATGATCAGTCCACCAGTGGGTGATCAAGCCCACTAACATCTCCTTGTATAAATAGATTTCAAATATATTGGACTGGTGAAATCGTATTCTTGTATTGCGTTGTAAGCAAGCAACATATAGCAGATAATTCGTAAGAATCTTCTGGTTCTTCAACGAATGTCCATATGATATATATCTTTCGCATCATTATTAAACCGGGATGGCATAACCGGTTTGCCAGACATTACACTTTTGGTAAACTTCTGGTTTACTATTACATTTATCTCAATTTTCTAATCATTGTGTAGTACAATACAATATTCTCTTGGGTAATACTTCTTATTGAAGGTATTCAATATTTCTCTTTACTTATTGTCTCAACATTATTAGATTCCAAATCCCTTGGTTATTTTATAAGTGATTCATTAAGTCTATTTCCAGTGTGAACATACTTCTGGATGTTCCACTTACTAGGGATGTGAGATTTTCTAATTCTCTCTCTCTCGAGATGATAACACTGCTTTTTGTCAATCTCGAATTGAATCTCAACTAAAAGTCAACAACATACCCAACTTAAGGTCATATTTTATATATTAGATCCTTTTGACCTTTGAGACTTGTGAAAGTATAACGCATTAATGATTTTAAATTGTGTTTCCATAGACAAATATGTATCTGCTCTTTTAGAGCTTCCAAGAGTGATTGTACTCACAATCGTTTCTTTTCTCGTCAGAGAAGTATTCTTGAGAAAGAAAGAAAAACTTATTGGGATCTATCTTGACCATATCCACATTCATATTCAATATAAAACATGTGAAAACTATCAACCTAGCATGCGATTTCTATCTCAAAAACATTCAATCAGATCAATCAATCAATTTCAAGTATGGATTTAACAAGTTTAGCAAGCGGATTCTATTAACCTAATCATGCAGTTCTTTTGTACCAACCTAGCTTGCAAACAAGTCATAAACAATCTCAATCAATCCCAGCAAACAATCAGTCCATTTAAGTCCCTTAATCAGTATGAGTGTTTTTATGCAATATGTTTATATGCATCTAGCAACTTAACAACCGTTTATGATCTATCAACTTAACAGACAATCAAATCTATCCAAAACCTAATTCCTCATTGATTAGGGTTTATCGAAAATTAGGGTTAGGGTTCTAGGATTTCTATTTTTTTAGGGTTCATGGAAGATTTACCTTATCCTTCGATTGGGTTGAATGGAACAATGGTTTGAGCAAGATCATGCGGATATGATTTCATGTAATCTCTATGAACTCCTTTTTGATCTGAATGGAAAAGAAAGTTGTTCGCACGGGCAACAACTCCTCTCGGCTTGAACTCCTTGTTGATTTTAGATTTTAATTTCCTCGGCTCATGAAACAACACGAGGAGCATTAGATAAAATGAACGCCATAAGCTAACCAGATAACATGAATCAAGTAAGGTATGATAAACTTATCTTGCACAGGAGTTGAGTTCGGCTAGAAAATCCTTGTTGGAATCGGATTTGGTTTCCAAAGCAAGTCCGCGCGCACTGTATCTGTGCGTGAGGGCGCATCGGTGGTCAGATCGACAAGCGGTTTGCACTGATGGATTCGTCTCGGCGAGGGATTCGATTTGATATCCTGATCGTTTTCTGGTTTCTCACGGTTTGAGATAACGGCCTCTTTGAAGTTTCGAGGCAGATTCCTTTGCGTTTAGGTTTTGATGATTTTCGGCTGAGTTGAAGAATATTTCGTGGGGTTTAGGGCTAGAGGCTATCGTGCTGATAATGTGTTGTGAATTAAGAGAAAGGGAGAATTGGTTGTGTCTTATTCATAACATAATGTGTCCTTTATATAGGAAATTACAAGATAGATAAACCGTCATAGATAAATAGAAATATTACAAATCCTAAATCAATAAGGAAAAAGTTAAACCGCCTAAATGAAAAAGGAAATTGCTTCTTTGATTATTGCATTCACTAATTGGTTCATAACAATATTTTTTCATTAAGCAGGATTTTTAAAAATTATATTGCTATGAAATTAATAATCTCCCTTTTAGTCTATCACTATAATTTAAAGATATAAAAATAGATTGAAATCAATAGTTACTCTAAAATCATACTATGTAGATTTCGATGCTAAAAAGATAATGTATCTTTAAGTTAATGAAATCTAAAACCAATATATTTTTTTGGTTAATTTCTTAAAGAAATTTATGAAGCATATAAACGTTGGTATGTTTCTAGGTATTAGAGAATATAAAAAAAGTTTTCGGATCTCCCCATGTATAACCTAGTAAATTTTTTTTCCAAACATAGAAAATAAAATACTTAAAATACGAATTTGACTAATAGTCAAAGACAAATTATACGGAAATCACAGCAGGGGTAGTTGTTTCGTCTAGGTAGGAGACAAATCCAGATAGAACAGCAGGGGTTGAGTTATATTTCGTAAACCATATGTGATCTTTCTTCTTAAGGAAAGAAGCCATAGTCTGTGTAGTGTTTGCATGTATATTTAAAATGTGTTATGGACTTCACTCAATTAATTTTTTGTTTTCTTTTTGATTTCTGAGTTTGTGCGGTCACAATTGGTGAATATTCAGTAGTTATGTATAGAATATAGGAAAACATTCAAAAGATTTGTTTTCTTTGGGGAATCGTGAGGCTGGTGTTATTTAGAATTAATTTAGTCCAATGTAAATGTTAAGAAAGGGATGCATGATATTAAATGATAGAGATGCAGAAATCTGGAAAAAAAAAGTCTCAAACATTTGATAAATCAGTTATAATATGAATAACAAACTAGATATGCAAGCAAAATAATATTTTTATATATAAAAGAGAGTTATCTCTCTTCTGTTGAAGCCACGTAACCGTCCATGTCACAAATTTAGGCTCTACGAATGTGACATGTGTCACGGAAAGCAAAACACATCGGTTCATTTAAATCTGTTTGATGGGCTTTGATCTGTTCCTACTCTGTTTACGTTTTGGGCTTTAGATAGTATATGTCTTTGTGGCCTGATATGATGTTTTCGTGAGTAACCCTAATTCTAATGAAACGAGGTGATGGATATCGTCTCTCCCCTTCGACGGCGGTGACGCCTGAGCTTCTCCATGCTATCTGAAACGGTCTGATTAATTTAGTTTCTCCACGCTATGTTTCCCTCTTCTTAACTCCATAGACGCACATCAAGCCCAAAGTCTCATTCAATGATATGTATCCCTCTTTAAGACGGTGTTTCTATACCTATAAAAAGGCAAGTCTTCTTCCCTTGAACATCAGCCTCATCATTCGTGATTACTCCAAAAGTTCATTCTCAGTATATAAACTTAGCTCTCTCTTTTTTCTCGGGACAGAAGCATCAACTGCATCAATCATGTCTGACTGCTTCAGCTTTCGTGTCCTCCTTCCCTCACGTAACTCCACCAAATCCACTCTTTTCAAGGCTCGATCTCCCTACCTCTCTGTCATGTACCGTCATTCTCTCTTCTTAAATACACCTAAAATCTAACTCTCCGGCGGATCAGCGGCAGAGAAGGCTAAGTCTGTACCGGATGTCTCTCCCGAGCTCAAAGGGCACCGCACCATCGCTACAGAGACGGTTAACAACCTCCGTATTATGCTTAGAAAAAGACGATTCTAGTTCCTCGATGCAAATGGTTTGTTCTTCTTTTCTTCTTCATCCAAATCTATCTGTATTGGTTTTGGATTGTTTGTTCTTAAACCTGTTTTGATCTGTTAAATTGTTGAAATAATTTGAATGGGGATATGTTCTATTTACTATGGTTGTGCAGATATTTTAATCTATTTGTTTTAGTAATCTAATTTTTCTTTTGTTTTTATATGTTTTTTTGCCTGGTTCTTTTATATTGGTCTATCGTTCGTACTGTGCAACTATATATATTTTCTATTTTCATATCATTGCTGATATTATAGTTGACCTTTTTAATCCAATGCATAATTTAACTTTCTCATGTACTATCACGAAAATCTTTGATTCCAATCAGGAAAAAACACATTGAATATGTGGTTCCACTTGATATGTTTAGAGTCTAGACTAACAATTCTGTAACGTGCTATTTTACTTGCAGTATGTAAACATGAAAACAAATGACACAGTCGTCGAAACTTAAAATTTTTGGTGGGCTCTCAACAAAGGGCCGGTCGCATCAGCCATGGCTCTCAACAAAGGGCCGGTCGCATCAGCCATATCTAGCCAGGGGAAAAAATTCAAGTGTGGTTTTGTCACTTAGGTACTGCTTAAACTGGTTTGGAGACCACTTCCATAACTAATTTCTCAGTCTCCACAGGATCAATTATCTGCAGCATATTTCACAGAGAAGCAAATATCACTTAAAGTAAACATGAATATGCTCTCAATGAAGCTTCAAAATGGCCAGTAGGAGAGCCGAATATATTTTTCTCTGAGCCTGAACCAAGTCTTTTGCTTTTATCATTCCTTGGAAAGTTTCAACTTTGGACAATATCTCAAACAGTATATGCAAAAATGGAATACATAGCATTGATCCAAATGAAAAAGATTATACATTTTTATATTGAAAGTGAGTTGAACTAACCTGTTTTCCAATCTCTCTAATGGTTCCATCTTTGATTGGAGCTATCAGCACATTTCCACATCTCCAAGAAGTCGGGTTAACCGAGATGAATCCTATGAGGCCATCACGAAATCAGAATGATCCTCTGCGATTTTCACGGCTGTTGCAATGTAGTCTCCTGTAGCAAGGTTACCAGAAGAGCTTAGTTTGGCTAGAAAAAGCAGACCCTTACCACGAAGCAAAACCCTTCAACCATACTGCCCAAAAAATATTTGTAACAATGAAAGAATCAATAATAATTTAGTGAAGACTAAAGTGATATAAAACTATAACCTTCGAGTTGAGGCCATCCATGATTCATGCCTGATGGACCTGATATATTGAGAGCGTTTATAGTACCAGCCCACTCTAATATCTTAAAGACGCCTCTGCAAACAAATTACAACAGATAAATTTTGATGAAAACTTGAAAATACATCAATGATGGACAGCAATAAGTGAAATAACGTGGAAAACTTATCCTGCATACTGCATAGTGAAAGTGTTACCACTGTCTGCAAACTTGCGGTCCTCAAATATGAGAAAACTGTGCTTCTCAGTGATCTCAAATATAGCAGAAACAATATAAGTAGTATAGGACCTTAGTATAGCATAAGAATCATGTTTTTGTATCCAAGGCGAAAAATAGATTTGCAAATATGTAAGTAACATTACCGCCAGAGTTTGGAACAAAGTCAGAGGTGAAATCAAGCAGAATATCTACATGAGTCTTCAAAAGACAAATCTCTGGTCCGACTTTCATGAACACAATAATTTGCTAGAGATCACTATGAAATCTTTTATGTGGACCGTGAGTGATGAAAGTCGAACCAGAGATTTGCATTCAGAGCATTTTCAAAAGACAAATTTCTGGTCCGACCTTCATGAACACAATCATTTGCTAGATATTGAACACAAATCTCTGGTCCGACTTCAAAAGACAAATCTCTGGTCCGACTTTCATAAAAGATTTCATATTGACCGAAAAGTTCCTCACCATATTATATTTTTTTTTTAATTTATACCACCATATTATGTCAACTGAAAAATAAAATCTTTACCCACCATATTATGCTAACTTAGCTTGTTTGAAAATCAATCTACATGTGTAGTTAACCCTTTTCAATAAATTTTCTATTTCATTAATCATTGAACCAAAGTTGTCAAACTTTATCTAACAAAATTGACATACTTATATATAGACTTCAAGAAATATATAATTTCAACTCAAAAGCAATTAGGAATTCATAGATTGATATTTATATCTCTTATATACTTTCATAACTTTACAGCCCCAGTATAATTTTTAACAATCACTTTAGAATTATTTTATATATTGAATGACAACAAGATCCACTTTATAAGATTAAGCTTATATTTAGGGATTTTTAAAAATTCTAAAATCGTAGTAAATTTCTTTAACACTTATAAGCATTAAATAAAAATTACATTTTTTTGTTGTTCGAATAATATTAATCTTTAGCACAACAGCAAATGTTGTCATGACCTATTTTTTAACGTCTATCAAATGTTGTCATGATCTCTAGGACTGGCTTGTCCGTACATTCCTCTCTTATGGACAACTAGATTTTTTTTAGAAAAATGAAAAATTTTAAATGTACAAACATAAACATAAGTTTGTTGCATAATCATAAAAATTGAACAAAATCATCTATTCAAAAAGTAATAAACTTTTCGTTCATGTTGTAGTCTTCAAGACCAACTTTAAATATTTTTACACAGCGATGTTTTTTATTTATTTAATAAGCTGCGATGCCCATAATATATCATTTATTTTTATGATACTATTTATCTGTGATATATAATATGATCTTTTTGTGTGTATCATACAAATCTCTTGCAAATACAAACCTAAAATACAAATTAAAAAATCATACAAAAATAATAACCTAGATCACAAGTAAAGTATATTCCGCGTAGGGCAGGGCGACCCTAGTATTAATAAAGTTGGTTTACCTTCCTTCTCAGGCCGCCATGTCAGCATGGAGCATAGGGCAAAAGAGGACACGTGTGTCACCTTAAAAATTCTTCAACGAAACCATCATTTTTGTTTTGAAAAACCTTCTGAAAATTACTATGGGTTTTATGTTGTTTTGTCCAGGCCCAATATTTGTGTGTCTGAGCCAAAAAGTTACACCGCCCCTTTCTTTGTGTAGAGCCGTCTCCGATTCACCTTCTGTAACGTCATCCATTTCCATTTACTTGCTCCTTTAATCTGACCATTAACATACTTCATCCCACTCTCCCCACTCTATAGCATTAAATCGAGCTCAGCCTCTTCATTCGTAACCGGCGAAGATCTCCTATAAATTTGCATGCTTAGAGGAATGAAGACAGCCATATTTTTCTTCAACAAGATTCTTCTCCTACGAAATGAGCAACAAGAAGAACAACTTGATTTCACCGCAGGTAAAATCCTATCGATCGTATCTCTTAGTGGTACGACTCATGATTCCTTTGTTTTCATATAGATCATTTTTAAAAAAATGTTAATCTTTTAGTGGTTTGCTTCGTAACTCTTAACGGGGAGGATCGAGCAGTTCTTCTGAATGCTCTTAAGGTCTGTTTACTTGGACGAACCGAAGATTTTGAGTTTACTATAAAGATTTGTTTTACCTATTGATTTGACTAAAATGATTCATAGCTATGGATTTTACTTTGAGAATTATCTCTGCAGCTGTAGTGTTATTTTTACTTGTGAAAGTTTTTGTAACTTTAAGTAGAGATTTGTACTTTTGCTGATTCGATGTCACTAAAATGATTTAGAGCAACAGTCTTTGGTTTAAGGGCTGAATGCAACTCGAGATTGTTATTATGTCTGTTTGTGCTGATTTGTCTCTTTGTGCTGAACAAGATGTACTCTTTAGTTGTCCAACGTTTGGCTGTCCTTGAGAACTTGAGTCTTACTGTCAGGAAGCGAGGTTCTCAGAGAGATTCAGGGGAGTCCATCTTCCATCTAGATGAAATGAAACTTCTCTTTTCATTTGGGATAGTGGATTTTAGTGGACTTCTAATATTATCTGAATTCTTTCTATTCATTTTTACATTGCAGAACCAACATGATGAAATTGAAGCTACATATTAAAGTCGAATCAGCCTCTGTACAAGAAGATACTGAAATGGTCATTGATTATCTGATCACATGATATCTCAACTAATTAAAGTGTGATTAGTAAGACGTCTCCATTGCTACTTATATTAATTTATGTTGTCGGTCTCATTCAGTGGTACGAGTATAACTTATATTGATGATTTTCCTCTTTACTACTTGATGGTCACATACATAGATTTGAGATTCTGAACAGTGTGGTTGAATTTCATTTGGTTGAATTTCAAGGTGTACATGAATAACTAAAAAAACATAACAAAAAGATGAAGCCGTGCTATCAAATTTTTTCACTACGTTCTGTTATGTGTTTAAGCTTCCAAAAATGTTGAAATCATGTTTCAACTGATATGACCATCTGTTTTTCTTTTCTGCAGAGAAAGGATTACTGAATTCCTGGCTAATTGAACTGAATAACAATGAAATTTCGGAGGATGAGGTTTGATTCAAGGATACTTTAATTTTTTTAATGAAAATGTGATTCTCTGAATCTTGATTTTTTTTTTGGTTCCCCATGATTCTAGATGACTAAGCAAGATGGAAGTGCTCTTAAGTATCTTAACATTATCAAATGGAACTTGGTTGAAGAAGCAAAAGGAAGCTTGAGTTTATCATTTGATCAGATTCCTTACTTCAAAAACACAGTCTTTACCAAGACATATTACATGATTGATGAAGATGAGTATATCCTTGAAAAGGCCATTGGATATCAATCTTTAGCTCTCTTGAGATTGATGTTTTTGTTTCAAAAGACAAAGAAGTCTTATTCATCGTTAACAATCGTTCGTGATGGATTGAGTGGTGTCCTGGAAAATGTTTGAATCAACAGATTAAAAAGAAGCCAAGAAAGGAATCCAAAACACAAAGCCGATCACTTAGACTGAACACTGTGAGAGTTTCTGCAAATTCTTCAGTCCACTTAAAGTTCCTGAGAACGACAATGTATCCTGATGATGGATAGGTATGGCCATCCCCAAAAGAAAACTTGATACTTGATTTAGTACTTCAAAATGCGTTAAGTGTTAACCTAATAATTTTTTTATTGAAGAACTCCATGGCTAAATGGAGCACGACATTGACAACGGGTCTGACTTCTAATCTCATATTCAGTTTGCTTTGCTTTTTAGCTCAGTTCTAGAATCTAAATATGTCGAATGTTTAATCTGTAGATAAAACCATTAAATGATAATCATCTTGCATGTTGTGTCAAGGTTTACTGGTGAAGTTGTTGATGCAGATTACCTTGAGATGGAAAACGATAATGATGAGATTACCGAAGATGATGATGAGGATGCGAAGGGAGGAAGATGAGGAGGAAGAGGATGAGAGCATAAAAAGGTACTAAGTGGTTAAAATGGTTTTACATATAACTCAAACCTCGGAAACTGATATTGGTGGTCCGGTTTATATGATATATCAAGTTTTCTCGGGTGGTTTGCTAAAAAATTGGTTATTTGGTTTGGTTTGTATCTGATTTTTCATTTATAATGTGTTTCTGATCATTAACTGCTGTGAGCCAATAATATTTTTCGTTTTGTTCGCAATTCATATTGCCAGTTTCTACCATTTTGGCCTCCGTCTGTGTAAGGTAAAATATAATTATTAAGAGTGTTCGGTTTATAAAGAGAAAAAATGTGTGCGTCTGTGTCCATTTAACAATTCAGGATCCAAAACAAGTAACATCACCTGAATCTTGTAAAAACTTCTTTATACTTAAGATACATAAATATTCACTAATTTCAGCTTTCTATTTGATACAATGGGGATGATGTATATTTTTGCATTGTATTTAGACAAACTAATTTGAGAATTTTGGAAAGAACATCGCACTGATGGAAAAATGTGTTTTTGAATGAAAGAAAACATAAAAACGGTGTACTCACTTATTTAGTTTCTTTGTTATTTTTTACTTCAGATATTAGTTTTTAGAATAAAAAATCAACTCTTTGAGAAAGAGAAATAACTAATAAAAACAAAATATCTCAAAACACTTAAAGTTCTAAATCATATATATGTAAAAGACAGTAACAAAAAGTAATCTCTAATATATAAAATGATTCATTTAAAAGTTTCCTAAGCTATATTAGTAAAAGATTTGCCACCACCAATAGAATATTTCAAACAAATATAACTTTTACTATTAAATTAAATTTTAAAAAACTGTAGAAAGAAAGTAATTTTCTACCTTTTGTAAATTATATTATAAATTTAATCTATTATTGATCACAAAAATCATAATTATTTATTTTTCATAAATATCCACGCTAAGAACAACAAACAATCAACATAATACGTCCAAGAAATCACAAAATCTCAAATTATTGTCATTTATATAACTCGGTTAGATACAATGGGATTTTCATTTCCATGTTTAATTAGCAACATTACAAACCACCATAAAATGTGAAGGCTATTGGAGTCACTAATTTCAACACCAAATGATCCATTAACTTTACAAACTATCAAATACCTTACATAAATCTTTATTTTTGATACGAATAAGTTGCAAGATTAAAGATTTTATGAGTTACCTAAAGATTTTACCAAAAATATTTTCAGTAAATTATAATGAATTTAATTTAGAAATGATAAATTAGTTAAAATATCATGAAAATTATATGACGTTAAATTATAAGTTAACTTAGTTTTTTATATTTTTGCATAAACATAAATCTTTCCTTTGATTTATAATATCAATTTTTTTTATCATAATGCTATTTTAATAATTTAGATAACAATCTAGAAATTAACAACAAATGAAATCTTAAAACTCTGAAAAATATAAAACTATAAATAACATAATCATCACAATGATAAATAATAAAAAAAACATAAATAAGACAAAACTCAGACAAATAGTAGTAAACAAAAAAAACATTGCATCGCTTCCATTAATAAGAACCTCTTCCATTATAACTCAGGTTATGATTGTTTCAGTAGTTTTTAGTTTTAGTTTTTAGGTTTTAGATTTTAGTTTTAGATTTTAGATTTTGGTTTTTTCAGATTTTTGTTTTTGATTTTTAGCTTTTGGTTTTTAGATTTTGGTTTTGGTTTTTGGTATTGCTGTTTTTTAGTTTTCAAAAAAGATATTTAACAAATTACTTTAAAATAAAACAACAACATAGAAATAAAATATTTAAAAGTTACCATTAAATTTATCAAAATATTATAATTACTATTTAAAAATAAAATACAGTTACTTGTTTTAATTATTTTATTTTTATAAAACTTATATTATAGTAAAATATAAATCATGATATATATAAATTACAAAAATTCAAACTATTTAGAAAATTTTTTATATAAATTTTTTATTTTTAAAACTTAAATTGCAATATTTTTCTTATATAACTTGTTATATTTCCGTGTGTTTGTTAGTTATTAAAATTTGATTGGATGAAAAAGGTTTTGAAAAATAATAATTTTAAAATATGTAGAATATTTTTATAATTAAAATGCTTCAAAATTTATCATATTTTTGACAAACAACATATTTTACTAAAAATATAAATAATAAATTTATTTATGAATAATGCAAAATATTTATAAAATAAGAACCAAATAAGAATACATTTACTTTAGAACATAAACATTTAATCAATGTTGATACATGTTCTATTAATATTAAGAAAAGCTAAGAAAATATATAGGAAGCTACGTGCTCCTCTACAAAAACTGAGAAAACATGTATTTACTTTATAAAATATTTATAAAATAAGAACCAAATAAGAATACATTTACTTTAGAACATAAACATTTAATCAATGTTGATACATGTTCTATTAATATTAAGAAAAGCTAAGAAAATATATAGGAAGCTACGTGCTCCTCTACAAAAACTGACAAAACATGGATTCTGGTTTTTTACTTGAAAATTGAGGTAGCATATAAAAACTAGTTTCCCTAGTTTATAGGAAAACCCTTTTGCTAAAATCTTGATTGGCTATAGAAAGAGTTTTTGTTGCCCTTAATTTTAGGGAATCCATTTTGTTGAAATCTTGATTGGCTAATAAAATGGTTTTTGAAAAACAAAAACCAAAAACCAATTTAAAAACCGGAAACAATCAACACCTCAATAATTGGCAAAAATGTATCAACATGACGTCCAAAGCCAAGATACTCACAAATCAAACACATGCATTTACATTATTTACCTTCGGAATATCAACTTTATTTTATGTTTAAAGTTCAAGTATATTAACTTTGGTGTAACCATCACCTAATTATCCTATTTTTAATTAAATCAAACGATAAAAATAGATTAGAATACAAGACTAACAACTAAAAAATGGAACAAATAAACAAATTAAACTTAACGAAGGAAGAAAACATCAGAATAGCCGGAATACCTCTAGTAAAGTATAAACTTGCTTGCACCTGGATGATTATGTTTTCAACAACACTTAACATAAGTATGTTTAACATGATATACAAAAATCTATACACATGTGCTAGTACCTAATCTTGATGGCTGTATTGCTGTTGTCGCTCTGAAGAAGAAGTGTTGATACAGTTGCCAAGATTATTAGCAAAACTTAGAATCTCATTATGAGACATTAACGATCTTAGCCCCAAGAAATCTCTCGTCTCCCCTCCATGGTCGTCTGCTACGTCGTTCTTCTCCTCTCCGGCAATAAAGCCACCGCTGAAAGATTCTCCAACACCGTGATGACGAGAATGATGATTCATCATATAGTAGTCTTGAAATCCAATTCCAGGTTCTGATGCTGGCGTCATCATCGCCGCGGCCATTGTAGTCGTGATTAGGTTATTATAGGCGCCTGACCTGGAAGACGACCTTTCTTCTTCCTCTGGATTGGTTGTTGACTTTTTGGGACCCATTTGTGCTGCTTTCTGAAGCAAAGCTGTGGCTGACATAGCTGGAGATAAGTTTGATCTTCTGGTGGTTGCAGTTGCAGAGGAAGAAGCAAGAGGGAAGTAATTACCATTATTGCCATTAGGGTTAGGGTTTAATGAGGCAGACCAAGGAGGGATGTTTTTGAAGTGATTATGTGGCTCTTCTTGCTTCGTTGAAAATTCATGACCATGGAGATTATTATTGGTCATGGTGTTTTGTGAGGGAGAAGAGAAACTGGTGTTTTGTTGAGTTTGGTGATGATGATGAGGAGGAGATGAAGAAGATTGGATGACAATAGGGGTTGTTATGGCTCTTGCACTCTCTTCTGCTAATGCATCACAAAATGCTCTATGAGTTATGAAACTATCCCTCCTGCAAATATTCCCCAAATCACAATAGAAATCAAAACTTAATATTACTTTCAACTAAACCATACGGCTTCTTATGTAGGTCCACCTTTTTTTTTTTGTAACACATGTAGGTCCACCTAAAGCATATTGTATTATTTGTGGGGTGTGTCACGTGATGATAAGATAAAGATCAAAATGCAATAAATGTAAACCTTATAAATAATTTATATATGAGACTTGAGAAAGAAATATTTATTTGTAATTATAAGAAGTTAAATAAAAATAAGTACCACAACAATAAATAGTTGTTTAAATGGACTTTTTCTTAATCACAAAATTAAATGAAACTACTCATGATACCAATAGATGGTACCAAATACTATATGTGTCACTCATTTTCACATTACACCACACATGTATAGTTTTACAACCATCCCTCTTGTATTCTTCCTTGTAACCTTAGACTCTTTTTTTTGTTTGGTAAAATTGCAACCTTAGACTTAGGTATGAATGCACAAGTTTCATCAAATGCATCTCTGATAAAATAAGAAAAACACATTTAAAATATATAAATTAAATGTGGTGAAGGGTTTTTACCTAGAAAAGAGAGTTCCACAGTCGCATTTGTATTCTTTAGTGCCACAAGTCTTAGCATGAGCCTTCCAATCTGATTGCACCGCATACTTCCTCGAACACTTCTCACATTTCCATTTTTTCTCGCCATGCTTTCTGAAGAAATGCTTCTTGATTCCTGTTAAGTCTCCGAGAGCTCTTGATGGATGATGATGCACACAGCTTGGCTCAGGACAGACATAGACTTTCTTTCTTATAATATCTTTAGTTGATCTTTGTTTAAGCTTCCATGGTAGATTGTGTCCTCTCTTATGAAGCTGCAAGTTTTGGTCTCTTTGAAACCCTTTGTTACAGATCTCGCATATGAACCTGTTTGCTGCCATTAGTGTTCTTGGCGATAAAGCCATCACTTCTGCATCGGGATCTGATCAAAAAGTCAAGAAAAACCACCAATTGAAAGT
Source organism: Brassica nigra (assembly GCA_016432835.1). NCBI lineage: Eukaryota > Viridiplantae > Streptophyta > Magnoliopsida > Brassicales > Brassicaceae > Brassica > Brassica nigra. Next base: position 46,169,513 of record CM028246.1, read on the forward strand.
CAAGAAAAAACACCAATTGAAAATATGATTTATTAATATATAGTGTAACCAAATAATTAGAAGGGAATCAATACAGAAAAAAAATTAGAAAGGAAACGTCCAAAAAATGATGAAAGATTCGTTTTAAAGTTAATTTATATATCAAAACTAAAAATAATTACCTGGATTGCCTGGTTGGTTTCTCTTCTTCTTTTGAGATGATTGTGGAACAAAACATTGTTCTTGTTGCTGTTGGTTGTAGTGGAAGTTGGAGCCACTAGTTTCAGTTCTGTTTCCTGAAGACACACTTGCTTGGTCTCCTGAAGCTGATGTTAGATTCGACATGTTTTCCTCCACTTGTTGTTGTTGATGATGAAATAGCATATCTTTGTCCATCATCATCCGTATAGTAAAATCTTAAGAACGATATAAAAATAGAACTCCTCAGATGTATGTGTGCATCAGAAAAAACAGACAAAGAGTGGTGGGAAGATTTAAGCAGAAACATCCAAGAAACTAGTGACACCCATATATAATTCTATAATTATTTAGTTAGCTTTCTTGTTTGGTTTCAACCCAAGAGACAACCTTTGACTTAAGGGACGATCTAAAATGATAATAATAGTAGTAAGACCCATAATCTAAGAGTTGTGATGACAGAGACCATAAAACCAGACTTCTTGTTCTTGTTCGTTTAAAACATGAACAAAAAGAGCTTTCAGGCTTTGCTTTTTACTAACAACATTCCAAACAGAAACATAAAAATCCAACAAGAACTCCACACTACAATGAATAGCAAGAGCCAAGAAGGAAGAAAATTCAAAATACCTAGAAGATGAAGGAGAGAGAGAGAGAGAGAGAGAGAGAGAGAGACTCTATTATCTTTTCTCTTTGTGTGATATGAAGCTCATAAATTCAGAAAATGAAATAATAATCTGAACGTACCGGTAATGAAGAAAAAGCAAAGATAAAACACTTGGCGTTACCATTTTCTGTCTTTTACACTGATTATAAAATTACACTTGCACAGAAACACAGAGCAGTCTGTCCTCTTTAAAATTATTATTACCGTTTTACATTTTTCTGCTTTTTCATAATCTTTTTTTTTTCGTTTTGATAAAGAAAGGTGGGCCAAATACTTTCTCGCAATTGTGTGAAAAGCTTGCAGAAAGAGGAGATAAGTTTGTAATTTTGTACTTTTGTAATTTTGTACGTTACTCGATCGAGATAGTGAGAAGACGTGTTTGAATTCGCTTTAGTGCATGCACTCTTTCCCCCTAGGAGTAATTGATTTTTACTATTTATTTAATTATGCGGTCTTCATAATTGAATTAAATTAACGGATGAGGAATTCAGGATCGGTAGTTTACTCCTTGGTTTCTACTTTTGTGACAACATTGTCAAATCTGATTTTAATCTAGAGAAATTATGTTTTGATATGTGTTGTAGAAAAAGACTAACAAAATGCTGCACTCACATGCATAATTTTTTTTCTATTGACCAACATTTTTTCTTTTTCAAATGTCCATGTTAAAATTTGACTGATCTTCAAAACAAACCGTTGCTTTAAAATATATAAAATAAAAAACCTATCCTTTAATCTTCAATGTAAGTTTAGCTAGTTTCTGTTTTTCTTTTTCTTTTTTTTTTTAGTTTCTCTTTTTTTTGTCACCTAACTTCATAAACTAATATCATTTTTGGTTGATAGTATGACTTTGTAAAAGATTGTTTACCCACTAAATTTAACATATATAAATATGTATGTTCTCATATTTGTGTCTTTTTTTTGTTTAAATTCTTATATTTTTGCCTTTTTGCAAGAAACTATCCCATATAATCATAATATGCAAAATAAAACAAAGATAAAACCTCCATCTTAACGTAGAAAATTAGTTCTTAGTATTTTTAATAAATTCGCAAAATTAATCTCAAATATCACTAGTTTTTATATACTACATACTTCAAACTTTTTTCTAACATAACAGAAACTATACTTTTCTTTTTTCAGTTAGAATTTACAGTACTAAACATGATTGATTCATTGATTATAAGGGAAAAGGTTATTTTTCTTTCTTTTATTGGGTTCTTGAGGCTTTTCAGATTAAAAGAAGAGTTAAAGTGAATGGATTACTCATGGTTCAGTGCACGAAAACAAATTATTCAGTGATACACGCCCTAACCGACTTTATGATTCACATCGAGCTATGGACACAAATCATTGACATTTTTTGCATTATGAAGATTATAATTATAATTCATGCGTAGACCATGGTCGGTCCTAGAGTAGACACCACTACACTCCTCATCTTATCTACATTTAAATAAAAGAATATTTATCAAAAATTGTAAGCATGAATGCTCTTATGGTATCATTATACGAACTTCTTTGTTTTTTATATATTATTTTGTTCAACAATTGGATTAACAAAATAGAAAGTAATGCCCTTTTCAAAAAAAAAAAAACAAAATAGAAAGTACACTAAAGCCCAGTGATCCCGTAGTAAAAACAGATCTTTGCAATGTTATCAGCCGGCCGGTTTGAAAATCTTGGAGTGAAATTGATACAACAAACTATAAAAGACGAAGAAGCTAAGGAAGCGTTGTCAGAGAGAGAGAGAGAGCCCTGACGAACGTTGATTATAGTTTATTGCTTTGATAAACACTTGAAAATTTGATCTAAGCCCGATATGAGTAAAACCGAGGGGAATTACATGGAAAAGGGCAGCACGAACTGCTAAGCATTCGGCTAGAAAGACCGAAGAAACGTGGTCTTGGAATCGGGAGTTTTATATCCACGTATTTTTATGTGGTTCAATTGTTCATATCATATGTGAGCTATATAAGAAAAATGAAATAAAAATCAAAACACTTAGACCACCATTAACGCTAAGAGGTGTTTTTGGGTTCTTAATTTCTTTTATTATTATTATTTTCTTTTTTATCAGATTTGAAAAAAAAATAATTAAAAACTGATCAATCGCGGATCACCACATGTCGTGGGATGTGCGAAAAGTCTTAAGAGTTCGGTCCATTTGGCTCTTTAAAAAGAGGTGAGAGAAGAGGGTTTTTGCAGAAGAAAGGGATCCACAAATTTTTTATATATATATTTTTTAAATCCTGGCTTAAGAGCTAGGATTAATGGTGCTCTTAATATATTGAACTATAATTTTTTTTGTTCATTGAACAATGAACAGGGGACTATATATATATACTAATTAATAATATACGTACATAACCTCCTTTTTAATGTCGGACCAAACTAACATACATGCTACACTGTATCTTAGACTGGTAATAGTATATGGCCAACAAACTATTAAGATTATTTCTGACGTTCTTTCTACTTTGTAATATAAGTTGTATTAGAAGTTTTTCTCTTTCAAAATATAATTACTTTTACATCTTTTTTTAACTTTTACAAACTACATACAAATTTTACATTTATCTATATTATTAAAATTGAATTACATTTTAGGTTTATTTGGAAACATGGATAGCAGTTTAAAAAAATATGGTTTGTTTTGAAACATGAATAGCAATATAAAAAGAGTATAATGTTGTTTGGAAACATGAATAACAGTATATTAAGAAACAAAAATAATGGGCTTATGTTATTAAGAAAAATTGAAAGGTTATTATATTATGAGAAACTATCTATTTGGTCACCTTTAAAATATACGAAAATAGGTCAATCTAATTACCTAAAAACTTCTTTTGTCTAAAACAATAATAATAAAACAAAATTTAAACTTTATACACATATTTCAAATCAAAATAATAATTTAAAATTAATTTATATCAAAAATTGATTCAAAATATACATATATTCAAAAATTCATTTTTACTAAAATACTTTTCAATAACCATTATTAAAAAAATATTTTCAATATATATTACAAAAATTCAACACAAAGCTCAATTTCATATACCAACTTAAATAATGGTTTTTATATTTCACATTAAGTTCTAAAATATAATATATGTGATTATTTATATGATGGTATGTATAAAATACTATAAGTTATATGATTACTTATATGATGGTCATGCATATAAAATACGATTAATTATAGATGACACATATATGATATATAATAGCGACTGTGGGTAGGCGTTCGGGTACCCATTCAGATTTGGTTCTCGTCTGTTTGGGTTTCAGGTTCCCAGAGTCAAAGTTTTCAGCTCCATTGAAAATTTATAAATTTTGGTTCGGGTTCGATTTGTATCTTTGCAGGTTCGGTTTGAGTTCAGATAACCCATTTAAATTGTTTTTAAAATTTTAAAATTCATTATATACTTTAAATTTCTCAAATTCTATAAACAAAATAATATATTACATATAAATTTGAATTACATATGTCAGAATACCTAAACTTAACATATAAATTGGTTTGGTTTAGATATTTGGATAGAGAATCGATAATTATTTGAAGTATTTTTAGTGTTTTGAGTATACTTTAACTATTTTAGATATTTACTTTTGACTATTTGTATATATATTTTCAAGTATTTAAACCAACATAAAAGTATCATATATATTATGGATGTTTTTATAAACATTAAATCTAAAAATAATTAATATATATATAAGTGTATAAATCTAGTCGGATACATTTGGATACCCAAAATACTGCGGTTCGGATAGGATTTGGTTTCAGTTATCTAAATACCCAAATTTTGAATAATTCGGATATTTAATCAATTTTGGTTCGGATTTGATACTACTTTTTCGGATCGTGATCGATTCGATTCTTCGGATTTGTATTTTTTTGTCCAGCCCTAATACTGACAATGTATCCATAATCATGTGATATTTTGATCATAAACTCTGGTGCTATTTGAAGTTGTACGTTATAGTATTGGGTATTCATTTTATTTTAATAAAACAAAGAAAAACTACATATCTAAACGAGATGTTTTAGAGCAACTCCATCGCTTAAAATTAAGTATGAATATTCGGATATCCATTCAAATTCAGGTTAGGTATTTCAGATTTAAATTCTAATTTGATACATCTTAAGTCTCATTCCAATAAATTTGCAAGCGTAGATCTGATCCGGATACAATGCATTAGTTTTAATTTTAATTTGTATCACATCTTAAAATCCATAAAATAATCATATATCATTCGGTTTCAGATTTTTTGGTTCGGTTCGGATTATACTAAAGTACAAAATTAAAAGTCCAAACATAGAAAATTAATACTTAAACTGAAATAAGTATTCAACACATATCAAATTAAAAATAGCAACATTCAAAAGTTTTTAACACTAAAATACTTAATAAGACTGATAATCCAAAACTCAAAAAATTATAACCCATAACACGTGTGGTATGTATACTGTATAAATAACTATAACTATATGTGTTCGTTTTAGTTCAGGCTATTTAGACGGTGGGGTGCAGCTAGACTTCAAAAGTCAGTCACTGCTATCTGGGGAGTTCACACCATAGTTGTTAGGGTTTCTTGTCGGCGCCCTTCGTTTGCTCCTCTTCAAAGTGGGATCTCCTCCTGACCAGGGAATCCAGGAAGTAGTGCATGCAGATTTAGATTTTCTATGCAGAGCTTGTTGATGGAGTTATAGTTTGAGTCGTCTTTTTCTCTAGAAGATCGACATTAGTGACCGACGACCGTGGGACTTGTCCCAATGTAAAATTGTTATGATTGTTAACGCGTCATAATTACAAATCAGTATTGGATATACCGGTTTCTCTGAAGCGGCGGATATCAGATTGATTTCTCCCTGCATGCGTCTTGTCGGAGTGTGAAGCTTGTTCTTCTTTAGTCTTCTTTTCCTTCCTTGATACTTTTTCTTTTCAAATCTTGTCCTTGTCTTCTAATCTTGATCTTTGTACTTAGTTTGACAATGCTTCTCCGGTTCACCCAAACAATACATCTTCCAAATTTTTTTTATAGATTTTAAAATTAATAATATTTAAAATTAAAATGTGACAAGTAAAATTTGTAAAATTTAACAGCACTAATTTGTGAATTAAAAAATACACAATCGCTTTTAACAAGATTTTTCCTCACTAGATAAAAATATCCAAGGTTGAAAACTATATATCATATTAAAAAAAAAACATTACAATATTTTAGCTATGACACATGTCATCACAAAAATGCTTCTCAAATTCCCTAGAGAAATATGTTAGTCCATCAAATATATATTATAATTCTCATTAAACTAGTCATAAATTAATTAATAATGTGCAATAATATTTTTCATTTTTTTCTTAAATAAAAGCTACGAGATTACCTAATATGATTAAAGTATATATATGACAATTAATGATATTAATAATAAAATATAGTATCAATTTGTGGTCCATCAATATAAACTGATTTTATATTATTAACATAAAATAAACAATTATATTAACCATATAACAAAAATATACATTTTAGTATGTTATAATTTGAGTTTATAACAATGACTATAAATTACTAAATCTGTTAAAAGTTCACATTAAAAATTTGTGATCAATGGTTTAAAAATTTTATTATGAGAAAAAAGATAAATGATCATAAAATCATATAAGTAAGAAGTCTTATTTAATAGATATTCAAAATAATATATATATATATATATATATATATATATATATATATATATATATATATAAAAGACCTCCGTTTGTAGTAGGTGTAAGAGCACCTCCAATGGAGGTCCCTTAAGAGTCTTAACATTAAAGGAAAGAAAATAATTACAAAAATAGAGAAAGTGTCAGAAAAATTCTTAAATACTTGATTTGTAGAATTCATATAATACCCACTGCCTACTTGTCTCTTTGTTATTAGTTCAAGTTACAGAGTATTGATATTTTGTTTGTTTAGACTTTAGATGTCTAAGTAGAGCTCTCCCCGATGGGGTTACTCTAAGGCATTGCCTTTTTATTCTAATGTTAAGCATGGTTCTGATTGTCAGCTATATATAATATTGGTTATAATACATTTTATAGTTTGTAAAAATATAATCCAAGTTAGAAAAGCAGAAAATAATTATTCATGCAACATATCAGTTTCACTATTGTTGGATAAAAAATAGTTCATTAACACCAAGGCATATGATTAAACAATACTCGACCCATTTGAATAGTTCATTAACCTAATACGGCGAACCCTGGTTCGAATCCCACTAGCCACACGGATATGAAATATTGCTTTAGATTCATTTGAATATCCAGGAGAGAGTCTATCCGTGGACTGTATTTCCACCCGAAAGTTAAGTCTGTGTCTTTAATAGATCTGGATTTAATCCTTTTCTTTCTCAAAAAAACAATACTCGAAAACCATAGGTCAATAAAGAATTAAAGATTACATGTGACATGTCCATGTCCCCACGTCAACAAAGCGTGGCGCCAGATTTATATCTGACGTAAACTAGAGAGACTATAGAACAAACTTAAACTTATTTTTTAATAGAATCAGAAACCCATCATGTTTTGATTTAAATAATTACTTAAATTTTCTTATAAATAATTTCGATAAACATGTTTTAAGCAATTAAAAGGTCTGCACAGTGAACTGATATATATAGGAAAGACAGATTGGACCAGACTCAGTAAATTTAAAGGGACAATAACTTTTGTTATAGAATTAATTTCTCAGATCAGGGAAGTTAATATATAACTAAAAATTTATTATACATCGTTTTCGGCCTCTAATAATAGACATATGTATGATTTTTTCGTTTGGACCATTCCTTAGAAATTTAATAAAATTTACATAGTTTATTTATACCACATTAAAAAAATCTAACAAAATCTTTTTGGCATTTCTAAAAAATTAATTTTGAAAATTATTTAATTTAAATTCTAACTATCATAAAATATCATTAGAAATCAAATTATTTTATTTTGATTTATAAACGAAAATTTAATTTTGTATACAATATTTTTAGTTTTATTTTAATGACAATAAAAATTCAAATTGATTAAGTTTTAGAAAATTACATTTTTACAAAGATTTTAAATAGATTCTGTTTGAAATAAATATTCATTTCATATTAGATATAAAATGATATATATATATATATATATATATATATATATATATATATATACTTTTAAAATAGAAGTTATGATATTACATTTTATATTAGATATAAAATAATATATTTACTTTTAAAATACAAGTGATGATTTTTGTATTTACACCTTTCTTGATTTCTCAATAAGTTCATAAACAGACTTTCTAACGAATATTTTATGTGTGTTTTAGAGCATCACTAAAAAATCATTTAAAAACCTAATAAATTATTATTTTATAGATATCACCAAATACTTTCAATTAAAACTATAAAATACAATATTTGTACACTCGCACCTCTCAATACGTTTATTTTACTATTTATAGTTTCGAATGTTTTTGCAAATAATGTGGAATAACATCTATTGAGAGAATAAAACCAAAATATTTACAAATTAATTATAAATATTTAGAATATAAATCAATACTTTTATATATATAAATAATCTCTGGAGATGCATGTATCAAAATCTAGTAACGTGTTAATACTTAAATTTTAGAGTCATTTAGTTGAATATACAAGAAACAAAAGTTATCTAGGTATGAAAGCAGATGTCTTTTTAATTAGGTTTGGTGTTGAGGCTATGTTACTGGTGTTACCGTTTTGTCCCCTGCCTATAGTATCTATCACAACATCCTTTGTCAGATATGTCAGAAGACAAAGACGTTTTGTCTCTCAAAGCTTCCACTTGCTTTGATTGATAAAATGCGTTTCTAAGGCGCGTGTGCTCAACGTTTTAGAATTAGGAATATATTAAAATTATATAAAAGGTTTTTCGGTTTTGACAGCTGTTGTTTTTTACGCAAGATATGAAAACACGTCATGTGTGAAAGAGTGAATATAATAACGATGAAATGGCCCTTTACTTATCATAATAGTGAATATCTGAAATGATACTCAATTGGACCATCACCTATAATACCTAATCGGGACAACACAACTTTATAACTCGTTTTGGCAAAGCAGAAATTAACGGAATAATAGGTTTCATGTTACATAGGAAAAAGTAATTGTTTGTCTGTATGAGGTCCAAAAAATGTGGTACCTTTTCAATTCAAGTTATGAATGAAAAAAGTTTGTTGGTAACTTTTTCGTTCATCTATCACAAATTGTTCTTGGACCTTGTTATGTAGATTATTGTGTTAAGTGAAGTTCCAAGCAATATTTAAGAACAACATTTATTTATTCGAAGGGAAGCAAGCTTATACATTAGGACTTTAATTTAGCTAAAACAGTACATTTGAAAGGAAAGATTGGGACCAACATTTGACAAACATGAGTTAACAAAACACATCGCAAACCATCTACTTTTTTATGACAAAGACAATTAAAGCAGTAGCTAAAGCAAACCCTGCACCAGAATAGCCAACAAATTTACGTAACATCCTTTGTGTCTCGTTGATATGTTCAGTAACACGTATTTCGATTGACCTCATCGTTTCATTAACTGAAGCAGAGGAATGAGACACCTCTAAGGCAACTATCTGGGTGTTTGCTTGACGGAGAGCTGCAGACAGAGCCTTGATTTCCTCGGTCTGGGTAAGGATTTTATCCCTGGCCTCCAATAAACTCTTCTTCTGCCAACCGCATGATCTCTCCTTGTCATGCCAAACGACAAAGCCATGAATGTCACACTTGTAATATCTTCTTCCGGGATTATCGTCGCTCCATGAAATCGTCAGGGAACTCGGAAGTGCGCAGTGACATAGAGGACCATCGGTGGTTGGGATGGAACCAATAGACGCAGACGATTGTTCACTGGTCGCCATTGATGTTTGATCTAAGTAAAAGAGAATTGCAGATGTGAAAGAGTCAAGTGTTGGTTTTAAAAGTCGAGAAGAAGATTCTCGTAACAAACACGTGAACTCTTGTGGTCCACTTTTTTTTAATAAAATTTTTCAATTAATTATGTGGCCGAGATAATAACAGCAAAGCCCTTGTCTACTTAAATCAAACCGGATAAAGATCAACTCTAATTCTCATTAGAATCGAACCAGATTTGGGTGTATAATTGAAGTTACTGAACCTTAATAACTTATTAAATATTAATTTAATATTCGCCTGCTATCACAAAGCGTGGCTGAGAGATAAAGCTAATCATACAACCCTAATCATATACAGTGACAGCTACGAGTAGGTTTCCGGCTACGCATTTAATGCACTGTGTGAAACGTTGGGTAAATATGTATCAGTGTATGTATATTTCCCTTTTTGGCTATAAATTAAGAGTTCCAGTATCATTGATGTGGAAAGAAAACAAGGAAACGTTTCCGTTTACTCTCAAAGCTTCCGGTTCTTCTTCTTAACAACAGCTTTCAAGGTACGATTCAGTAATTTATCTAGGTTTTTTTTTAAAAAAAAATAACCAAACATTTTTGTTAAACACTATCATATCGATGTTTTAAAATATATGTGAACTTACATTTTAGGTGTGATTTCGGGCAGATGGGAACTTTGGTGAGAATTGTACAAGGTGTTTGGGAGATAACTCCAACGGGTGAATGGAGGTTTGATGAACAGCCGAGTGAAGAAAACGAGACTGTCTTAATCAATCCAAACGATCCTTTCGATGGGCTGGTGGAAATGATTCGTATTATGCTCGGTCTTGGTATTCTGACTCCAGTGGCGTTAACATATCAACTTCCCGATTGGATGCTTCTTCCTGAAGGAGCAAGGACTCCACCGGTTACATTGACTAACGAGAGGGATGTGGAGACTATGTTGAGTGTTAGGGATTTCATGACAGAGCCGGTGATGTATGTGACTAGCGGTCCTGAGCTGGTCGCCAAATACCAGTTTCTCCGTCGTACCCCATTCAAAATTGGAGAGAGGAGTTTCCTAGAAGAGGGCTTCACCGAAGAGCAGCATCACCAAGCCATCAGGGGTAAATAACATAAACAACAAAATAAGAAAGTATCATGTATACAAAATTAAAGATTATCTTGAGTTTTCATTACAACTTTTCTTGGGTTCAGATCTCGTTGGAGAACGTCCCGTTGTTTGTAGCGAGCCTTTGCTGGAGCTAATGTTTAATGAGCCTCAGCTACTTTCCGTTTATCGTATGGCCCTTGGGATCGAGCTGGTGTACGCACCATCAACTGAAGAAAGATCTCAATTACCACGTTTGACTGTAGATGATGTGATGACCATCCAGGAGGGTTTACCCATAGACAACGACAACCACAACAACAATGATGATATCGAACAAGGTATCAAATTTCTAGGTCCAAAATATACAGATTATGCTACTTATAATTTCAATATTATAATTGGTACGCTTAAGAACCGCCAATGTTTTGTATTCAAAAGAAATTTGGGCCCGAAGAAACATTTTTAGGTTTATATTAAGTAATGATGTCTATGTTTTGCGTTCATATATTGTTGGTAAAAATGTTTAACTTAGGTTACGGGTGTCAACTTGTTATGTGTTATAATAACTGACTAATTATCTTAACAACGTTTTATATTGTTGATGGCACTATAACTTTTGCAATGTCAATTACCTTTGACCATGCAGTTGTACCGAGTGAACCCATGGATGTTGAGCAACTCCAGCAGGCATTTCCTAACTTTAGAGCTCCCTACAATGGCCCAAATGGAATCCCTCACGTGGTGGAACCCTTACAACAAATCCCACCTTACCACGCTACATGGGAAGATGATAGTGATGAGGAGCAGGCCTACTGGGATGGAGTTATGGAGGCTGAACAAAACCATCAAGTCAATGTCTCTGCAGCCCCACGTCCAACTAACGGTGCGTTACATCTACCCATTGTACCAAATCTAAGGGTTACAGCCCCACCAAGCCCCATTCCTGTAATAGTTGTTGATGCTGATGAGGGGTCTTACTCAGGGTCGTCCAATGGGTTAAACGAGAATGGAAGTAACGGTTTTTGAGACCCACCAATGCCGACAACACAAAACCTTATCAACATCTCTGACTCGCTGGATCAAGGTTGTAATTATCCTACTTTCCTTATTTTTGTTTTTTAAACTTAGGTAACAAAAGTAATATTTTGGAATTGAATAGTGGTGCTCCACGATGCAGGTGCGGACTCTCTGCCGTTAGAGAATGGGAGTGCAAACCCTTTGTCCTAACTAAGCAATGGTGGACCAGGTCCAGCATATTCAAGCAACAGAGGGGCAGGAGGCACAAATCTTGACCTCACACTGGGAATTGGCATCAACCACAACCATGGAAGTGATGCAATCATTGAGATTGAGGACTCTGACTCAGACTCTGACTCAGACTCAGACGGGGACAGTGGTGGGTTTGGGCCTGAACCTTTCTTTTAAATCACTAGAAGAATGAAATTTAGGTCATGTTATGTAAAATAGTTGTACGGGGTTGTCTTTTTTTTTGGGTTTTCCCTAACGGCTGGTGTTCAAGAAGCGAATGTGTCTTAGCTTTTGTAATGTAAAATATAAATGTAAATTGGTTTGGTAACTTCTTTGTCTAATATCCACTAATGTCGGATACAAAACAAACTTTGTAGGCAACAAAACTGTGGAACTGGATCATCTTTATGAAGGAATGGTGTTTAGAAATAAAGCTCATTTCAAACAACATATGGCCTTGTATGCGTTGCGAAAGAAATTTAGGATGAAAAACACGCGATCCTCACCAGAAGGTATCGTCATGCGATGCATAAGTGCAACATGTTTATGGAGGGTATATGCAACGAAGCTGAAAAGTGTTGAGAAGTATGAAGTAAGAAAAGCATTTTTACATCATACTTGTTCCGTTGATGATCGCATAGGTATTTGACTTCAAACATTTTCAACAGTTTACTAGTCTCAACAATAACAAGTTTGGATAATATAACAGATAAAATGATAGGAGGGTAATAGATGGGGTATGATCATATTTAAAATGAGATGCTATTAATGTTATATTTCAGGATATGAACGTCAAGCAACACATGGTGTTATCGGAGAAGTTATGAGGTCAAGATATGTTGGAAATGGAGTTACACCAAGGCCAAATGAAATAATGCAAGTAATGAGAGGTGATCATGATGTTAAGATCTCTTACTGGAAAGCATGACGTTCCCGAGAGGTTGCAATTGACGATGCAAAAGGATCTTCAGTTGACTCGTATAAGCTACTCCTAGGCTACCTCGATAGACTTGTCCTCGCAAACCCCGGATCCATTTCCCAAATGGAAACACATTTCGAATCAGGCGTTGGCAACAGATTCAAGTACATGTTCCTTGCTTTTGGTGCATCTATTAGAGGGTTCAAGCATATGCGCAATGTCATTATAGTTGATGGAACACATTTGCGAGGGAAGTATGGTGGTTGTCTACTAACCGCTTCAGCCCAAGATGGTAACTATCAGGTTTTTCCTTTAGCAATAGGTGTGGTTGATAGTGAAAATGACAAAGCCTGGGAGTGGTTTTTCCAAAAACTATTTGATTTCATCCCTAACAACGAAGACGTTATATTTGTTTCAGACAGACACTCGTCAATTTACTTTGCAATATCTAAGGTACGCATTGATATTTGTTTGGAAAAAATTACCACAAATTAGTTATGAACAACAGATACATATGATTAACTCATTTTTGGTTGTTTATTTGAAAGTCTACCCAGAAGCAAAACACTGTGCATGTGTCTTGCATTTGAAACGCAATATACGTACGTATTTCAAAAACAAGCATCTCTCCTACCTTGTTGGCAAAGCGGCCCGGGCGTATTGTCTGCCGGAATTCTATAGTGTGTTCAACGAAATCAAAATGTTGAATGTTTCTTGCGCAGAATACCTAATAGGTATAGGATTTGAACATTGGGCTCGCGTACACTTTACGGGCAAGCGATACAATATAATGACTTCCAACATCACTGAAAGCTGGAACGCTGTACTCCGTGAAACAAGGGAGTATCCTATATTGCCCATGGTTGAATTTATTGGATCGAAACTGATGAAGTGGTTTGCAGAAAGGCGTAACCAAACGAACAACGAAATACAACGTCTCAGCCCTCGTGTTGCAGAGATCATAGAGGCTAATTTTGATCAAAGCGGAGGGATCCTGGCAAACAAGATAAATTCAATGGAATATGAAGTGAAGGACAAAGATGGAGACTCATTCCACGTCAACTTAGAAAACAAGACGTGTAGCTGTAATGTATTCCAAATCCTACTGATACCATGTTCACATGCTATAGCTGCGGCAATCATGGGGAAATGAGGGTAGACACCTTTGTGTCGGAAGTCTATAGTTTAAAGACGCTTGCAGCTGCCTACAAAGATGAAATATATCCGATCAGCAAGATTAATACAAGTGAATTTCAAGCAAGCTCAGCAGTTACTATGTAAGTTCTCCCACCGGCTACAAGACGCCCACGTAAGAGCAGGATACTATCGGCCGGAGAAATACGGGTATGGCAGAGAAATTTTAGTTTTATTAATCCTTTCATAAAAGCGAGCTAAAAGTTTTTTTAATTAGATGAAAGCTCCTAGGAAGAAACACGTTTGCAGTCAGTGCAAGGGAAGTGGACACAACCGAGCTACATGCAAGGTTCCTATATAAAAAGCTTTTGTACACAAGAAATTTGGCAGCTCTCGGATGATGAAGGTGTTGGTAATGAAAGGTGGATATCTGCAACGCAGATTTTGTAAAATGTGGTTGTAAAATATTTTTAATACTGGTAAGAGGCAGGAATGTACTATGCCCGAGATTATAATATAAATAAGATTGCCAAATTTCAATCGGGTATCCTGATTTTTCATCCAAACATGGGTGTCGATCGATGCAATCGGGTGGGTATCGAATGATCCGGTCTGGTGGGTGTCGATCGATGATGTTGGGTGGGTGTCGAGGGATGCAGTCGGGTGTATGTAGATCAGTGTTGGACAATGACTGTCGATCGATGGCGTAGGGTGGGTGTAGACTGACGAGGTAGGATGACTGTCGATCGATCTCATCAGGTTTATGTCGATCGATGTCGTCAGTCTTTGGTAAAATTTCCAGACCTTCTCCCGAAGTGTGCTGATCATCAAGCTTCTGCTTCGAGTTCTGATCTAAATCCTCAAGCTGTGGGAACTGAAATTCACACTGTCAATTTTAATGAATAAAAACGGAGGAAAGCCAAGTTAACCCGACTTTCCCTGAAGGTCCGGATTCTCTGCGACAGCCAACGACAAGTGACCGAATAAATGCGGAAAAGGTTTTATTAAGATTTGGGACTGGACCTTAAGAAAGGCTGCCTACGTACCCCTTTCGAGGATCAAGTCGGACGTAGTTCAGTTTAGGTGTAATTGAACAAGAGATCGAACCGTCTGGGCGGGTTCGTCTAGTATGAGCGTTTGTCATAGAAACAGGCATGTCGAAGATAACGCCTAGGGTTTCTATGTGCGGAGCTCTTTAAGTAAAAGAATTGTCCGATCCTTCCGAGAGGAGCGGAGATTTGTGAGCAGGAGGCGGCCAGACGTTCTAGGGCCTGGTTCGTCTAGTATGAGCGTTTGTCATAGAAACGGGCATGTCAAAGGTAATGCCTAGGGTTTCTATGGCGGAGCTCTGAGTAAAAGTATAGTTAGATCCTTCCGAGAGGAACAGGGGTCTGCGGAGAAGATAAAACTAGAACAAGAGGTGGCCAGACGTTCTAAGTCCTGCCTCGCTGGCCTAACCGCCTAAGTTCTAAGTTCTCTAAGCTAGCAGGAGTTCTCTAAGTCTAGATTCTAGGATTTTCGGATCTCCTCCTCTTCTACTCTTGCTCTCCTTATATATCCACTCCAAGGTCGGTTTGCCTTAGGATGATGTACCTCGCCTTTGGGCCCAAGCTTATCTCTTCAGGAAATATTCCATTTTCGGTTCTTCGTAATTAACCTCGAAGTTTTCCGCTATTTTTCGGTGACTTGATGTTTATCCGACGCTCGAAATCGGATAAATCGTCATAGCCTGATTGGGCCTGAATCCTTAAAATCGTAAGTAAGTCCGTGGACTTGTCTTAAGTCGTTGAACGTTTTATACGATTTCTCGGAAAGACTATCTTTCTCGTAAAATAAGCTGTATAGCTTAAAGGATCGATGTTCAAGTTAATCGATCTTTGTTTTATACGATATCTTCTACGAAATCCAATCCTTCTAGTTTTGTCGTAAAACATCGAGGACGCATTCCAACCGAATCGAAGATGTTCATTCCATAGCCGTGATCGTACCAAACTCACGAGGATCGATCAAACAAGCCAAGATGGGATCAGACCGAGCATGATGGGACCGAGACCAGGACGAGGGCCATCGACCGGCGCCAGGCGGGTGCTGCCGGCGCCAGGCGGCTTGAACGCGTGCCGCCGGCGCCAGGCCGCCCGCGACGCCGCCGGGCGCCAGGTCGGTGTGCCGGCGCCAAGTGCGCCGGGCGCTAAGTCGGTGTGCCGCCGGCGCCAGGCCGCCCGATGACGCTGCGCCGCGCCGGCCAGCGTGACGTGCCGCCGGTGCCAGGCCGGTGCCGCCGGCGCCAGGCATCCGGTGCTAGCACATGCGTTTTGAAGATCTCGGCGAGCTTCGATTTGATATCTTGATCGTTTTCTGGTTCCTCACGGTTTGAGAGAACGACCTCTTCGTTTCGAGGCAGATTCTTTTGTGTTTAGGGTTTTGTGGTGATCGAATCTTGATGTCCTTGGCGAAGGACCGATCTTTCCGGGACTCTCGACGCAGACGCCCGTAGTCTTCCGATCTTACTTTCAAGAAGTGTTTCACGAAGAACCCATAAGTAAAAAATAATCCTAGCCATTGATTTCGAGATAACCGTTTTCGACCCCACCAGAGAGTGGATATTCTAATTTGAGAAAATCTCGTATAACTTCTCTTCAAATTATCCGAGACTTTTTGTTTTGAGAAATACTTTCCAGAGACTTTCAGTCATTGATTCCGTCGTGACCGATTTTGACACCAACAGTTAGCCCCCCAGCTCGTTAGAACCTTCGTGATGTTCTTGGGAGCGATAAGACATGTCAGGTAAGATAGGCGGAAATAATGGTTGAAAGGCTCCGTTGAAAGTGGTAAGATTGGGGCTGCGCCTTTCGAAGGCTGCCTACGTACTCTTGTTGTAGGGATCAAGCCTTTCGTAGTTCGTTTTGGAGTTTAAGACCCTTGTGATCTGTTTTCCAGCGAGACTTATATGGTCTGGTTATGTGTCATGAGAGACTTTCGAGCATGATGCTGTTGATGTATTTGTTTTTCGATTATTTATGAACTTCAGTTTTTTCGAAGTATGAGAAAGAGGGTGTGAGTTGTCGTCTCATTCCTAGTTCCCTGATGATCACTGTTGTTTCGGTTTGGCTGCAGGACCAAGAGGTCACGTAAGTTCGACCCAGGGAGAAGCGTCTACATTCACAGTGCTTCGTGAATCGTTGGCCTTCCGGGGATTTGTTTGTATATATTAAGGATGACTCGTATAACTCTTGGAGCATTGTCACGAGTGTTTCTTTTCATGCTGTGTTTACAGGGCGTATAGAACTTAATCGATTGACGATGAGTTTAAATCTTCCGTTAACCATATGGTTGTTAGGACTGAGTTTTGGTATGAAGAGTTTATCGTATGATTTCCGATTCTGGGTTATGCGACAAATTGCTTGCGTAATAGTCACTTGGCGTTCTATGAACAAATCGTGGATTGTTGTTTTTAGCCGTTAAGTGATTGGAGCGGTGCTCGCTCAGTAGCTTTGGATTGGCATGGAGGCTAGATTCAGCCGTAACGCCAAGGAAGTTGTTGGTAAACGATCAGACCATGACCCTTATTAAGGTCATGTTAGTTTACGATTGTCCTTAATGGGGATGCCGAATTCAGGTTCGGCTTTACGGAAGTGTAGTTGGCGAGGGCCAAATAGCGCTTCGAGATAGACATGCCAAGCATAGCGGAGTTTTCTGAGTTATGGCTGATGGCTTTTAGAAACGATCTTCCACTTTAGGTCTCAGTTATACGATGAATGGTTCGTATAAAAATTTTTTTTGTTGCATGAAAATCGTTTCATTTTATCCGAGGGGGACAAAGTTTAAGGGATCAACGCAGGACACGTGCGGGTTCGTCTGCGTGATTATTTCCTGCTCGGACGTAACCGCGGGGAGTGAAAGCAGGAGCCAGAAACCTTGTGGAGCAAAAACTGTCTATGACAGTTACCCGTTGGACCTATTATGTTTATTTTACGAAAGTGGCTTTGTATGAATTGACTCGACCAAACAGAGGATTTTTCGTAAAATTGATGTAAGAGGGGGTTTTCGCAAAGGTAACCGGAGAGTATTTCTCACAAATTACTTGCGATATCGCGACCACGGATTATGTTTTCCTCATTCACTTTTTCGTACTGCGAAATCGTTTTGCATGAGACCGATCATGTTTTTTCCATAGGCTGTTTTGTTTTAAAATGTTCTTGTTATACGAAAGTAATGGATGACCGGTTTCATGGAGATAGAAAATCGCAGATTGTTAAAGTAGCGATGTTTCCGCGGATTACACGGGAGATGTTTCCGCTATGATTTCGACCTTTGGACGAAAGCTGCTTCGAACTACTCATGAAGTTTTACCGAAGGTTATTTTGTTATTTTCGTAGTTCACCGTCGTGCTATTTGTCTGACGTTGGTACACGTTTCTAGTCGCGAAGTTTGCGGAGAGACGACGTAGAGTTTTCAAGACTATGTTTGTAACGGTTGGGCTATGCCGCTACGCCTTTAGACTAATCTTATTGCTGCGAGTTTGCTTTGTCAAAGCGTTGTCTTGATGCTGAAGCAAAAGTTTTCAAGATGGGATTATACGCATCTACTTTCCTTTTCTTTTACTTAAGAAAACGGGTTAGCCGTTCGGGCTTGTGTACATTTTTTCTTTCTTTGGCGGATGAGTATGCTTTACAACGCATCGTGTCTCGGTTCGAGAGACTAGATCGGTTTGCATGTTCTGCCTTAGTCTCATCGATCGCTCAAGGCTGCCTCTTGCCCGCCTCTTTGTTTCGCGGACTTTAACGGTTCATCGCCAAAGGACTTTGAAAAGTTTGATACCGAACGAATCGGTTTTGATGAAATTCTGACGAGAATATCGGAGCGAAAGAGAGATATGAACGCCGTTCCTGTTCTCGCTTCTTCGATGCTGGTTAAATTGACAATGTGTCCGAAGGAACATTACAGAATCGCTGAAACAAAGGAAGGAAAAGTAGGCGATAACTCGAAGAAGGCTAAGGTGGGTGCTTTAGACAAATGGAGACATTGGGACGCCACTCGAGTGAGGCTCTTAGCTCGTCGGCTATGAGCGAACTAGTTAGGTCCTTATCGCTTCATATGATTTTGTATGACTTTACTTAATGGTGTTTCAGAAAATATTGCCGAGCTTGATTTTAAAATATGAACTTTGTTAAACAATCGAGAAGGCTTTGGAAGAATCGCCGGTTTTTCAACAATCCAACATGGGTTTAAGGGATCAAGATGTTGCCGCTGCCTGAGATCACGGACGACTGCACGGATGGGCGCCGACCCTGCCGCCGGGCGCCAGGTCGGGTGCCGCCGGCGCCAGGCCGCCTGCGTGTCGCGTGCCGGCGCCAGGTCGCTCGCTGGACGCCGCCGGTGCCAGGCCGGCTTGCCGCCTGCGTCGCGTCCCGCCCCGCCGATGCTTCGTTGCTCGCCCAACCCCGGGCTCCACGGACTCAAAGATCGAAGTTACCAAAACTCAGACAAAGATGCATGGTACTGAGACAGGACCGGTCTCGCCCTATGAAGGGACAGAGATCCTTCTCATGGGCGAGGTGGTCGAGACAGCGACATTGTTTTCTTCAGAAAATCTCAACGGAAGCTCCGATTGAGACGAAACGAAACCATCTTGACCTAGACTCAAAGGAGAGAAAAGTGAGGTTTCCACAGGCGAGGTGGCCATGGGCGAGGTGACCTGGGTGATGGTTGTTCTCGTCCACGGGCGAGGTGGCCGGGAGAGTGATTTTGTTCCCTTCGTAAAATCTCAACGGAAACTCCGATTGAGACGAAACGAAAGCCACTTTGATCTAGACTCAAAGGATAACAAAGGTGAGTTCGCCCTGTGGCGAGGTAGCCATGTCGGAGGGTGAGGTGACCTCGGTAATGTTTGTCCTTGCCCACGGCGAGGTGGCCGGGACAGTGACTTTATTCTCTTCGTAAAATCTCAACGGAAACTCCGATTGAGATGAAACGAAAGCCATTTTGACCTAGACACAAAGGAGAACAAAGTGGGCTCTTACTAATGCGGACTGGGAAGACTGATATTACCCTATGGCAAGTCGTCCTAGTAAGATCAAGCTCCGACCTCCTTCGTTTTCCCGTTTGTTCCTCGAGAGTTGTTTGTAAGAAGTATGGCAGTGGGAAGAGCACGAAAACGAGCTCGCAATTTCGAGGAGAATAAGTTTTTATTTTTCCGAGAGGTTCTCGAAAGAAACGTTTTTCGTAGAAACCTTACTCGTTGCGATTTCTGTTTAGATAGAGAAATTGCGAGCTCGTTTTCGTGCTCTTCCTGTGGCGGAAAGCCGCGGCTAGGTTTTTTATTTGCTCGAGCACCGTGGCGTTTGCGTAAGCGTTGGCCGTAGGAACAGTCGCTAATGGAGTTGTTTTACCATCGTTGACGCAAACTGCAACTTTTTCTTTCATATTTCCGACATCGGTTCGACTGCGCTTTGCCGTATGAGTAAGAGTAATCCGTCCCACCCTCCATTTAGCGCCAAACTGGGAACCGAAATTCACACTGTCGATTTTAATGAATAAAAACGGAGGAAAGCCAAGTTAACCCGACTTTCCCTGAAGGTACGGATTCTCTCAGCCAACGACAAGTGACCGAATAAATGCGGAAAAGGTTTTATTAATATTTGGGACTGGACCTTAAGAAAGGTTGCCTACATACCCCTTTCGAGGATCAAGTCAGACGTAGTTCAGTTTAGGTGTAATTGAACAAGAGATCGAACCGTCTGGGCGGGTTCGTCTAG
Source organism: Brassica nigra (assembly GCA_016432835.1). Classification (NCBI taxonomy): domain Eukaryota; kingdom Viridiplantae; phylum Streptophyta; class Magnoliopsida; order Brassicales; family Brassicaceae; genus Brassica; species Brassica nigra. The sequence continues at coordinate 46,190,452 of CM028246.1, forward strand.
TATGAGCGTTTGTCATAGAAACAGGCATGTCGAAGATAACGCCTAGGGTTTCTATGTGCGGAGATCTTTAAGTAAAAGAATTGTCCGATCCTTCCGAGAGGAGCGGAGATTTGTGAGCAGGAGGCGGCCAGGCGTTCTAGGGCCTGGTTCGTCTAGTATGAGCGTTTGTCATAGAAACGGGCATGTCGAAGGTAATGCCTAGAGTTTATATTAGCGGAGCTCTGAGTAAAAGTATAGTTAGATCCTTCCGAGGAACAGGGTCTCATGGAGAAGATAAAACTAGAACAAGAGGTGGCCAGACGTTCTAAGTCTTGCCTCGCTGGCCTAACCGCCTAAGTTCTAAGTTCTCTAAGCTAGCAGGAGTTCTCTAAGTCTAGATTCTAGGATTTTCGGATCTCCTCCTCTTCTACTCTTGCTCTCCTTATATATCCACTCCAAGGTCGGTTTGCCTTAGGATGATGGACCTCGCCTTTGGGCCCAAGCTTATCTCTTCAGGAAATATTCCATTTTTGTCGGTCTTCGTAATTATCCTCGAGTTTTCCACTATTTTTCGGTGACTTGATGTTTATCCGACGTTCGGAAAATCGGATAAATCGTCATAGCCTGATTGGGCCTGAATCCTTAAAATCGTAAGTAAGTCCGTGGACTTGTCTTAAGTCGTTGAACGTTTTATACGATTTCTCGGAAAGACTATCTTTCTCGTAAAATAAACCGTAAAGGATCGATGTTCAAGTTAATCGATCTTTGTTTTATACGATATCTTCTACGAGAAATCCAATCCTTCTAGTTTTTGTCGTAAAACATCGAGGACGATTCCAACCGAATCGAAAGATGTTCATTCCATAGCCGTGATCGTACCAAACTCACAAGGATCGATCAAACAAGCCAAGATGGGATCAGACCGAGCATGATGGGACCGAGACCAGGACGAGGGCCGTCGACCGGCGCCAGGCCGGGGTGCCGCTGGCGCCAGGCCGGCTTATGGAACGCGTCGTTGGTGCCGCTGGCGCCAGGCCGCCCGCTGACGCTGTGCGCCGGGCGCCGTCCGGTGCCGCCGCCGCCGCGGACGCCGTGCCGCCGCGCCAGGCGGTTTCCGCCGGCGCCAGGTCGGTGCCACCGCACCAGGCGGCTCGACGCTGCGTCGCCGCCGCCAGGCCGGTGCCGGCGCCAGGCGTCCGTGCCAGCACAGGCGTTTTGAAGATCTCGGCGAGGGCTTCGATTTGTTATCTTGATCGTTTTGTTCCTCACGGTTTGAGAGAACGACCTCTTCAAGTTTCGAGGCATATTCTTTTGTGTTTAGGTGTTTTGTGGTGATCGAATCTTGATGTCCTTGGGCGAAGCGGACCGATCTTTCCGGACTCTCGTGACGCACGCCGTAGTCTTCGATCTTACTTTCAAGAAGTGTTTCACGAAGAACTCATAAGTAAAAAATAATCCTAGCCGCTGATTTCGAGATAACCATTTTCGACCCCACCAGAGAGTGGATATTCTAATTTGAGAAAATCTCGTATAACTTCTCTTCAAATTATCCGAGACTTTTTGTTTTGAGAAATACTTTCCAGAGACTTTCAGTCATTGATTCCGTCGTGACCGATTTTGACACCAACACAAGCCATTCCTCCAGCACCAAGAAGTCTTCCATAGTTACTTCTTCACTTAAATCCAAATCTCCAAGCTGTTGTCCATCCTCTAACTCCAAGAATTCTTCTAGTTCCAAGAAATCTTCCATGGTGATCTCTTTTTCTACTTTTTGGTCAGGATAACAACTCGATACATCAATGCTCTTCTGTGTTGAGTCTGCAATGTCCTGAGGACAACTCAAACTTTCAGGGATTTCAAGTGCTATCGATCGATGACAGAAGTCTATATCGATCGAGTCTGAGGTGCTGGTGGCGATCGATGGTAGGGTTAGGTATCGATCGATGATGAGCTCATTTCATTAATATCAGCTTCTTCTGAGTTACGCAATTCTCCAGACACATGTTGTTCATCATCTTTCACCATATATTCCATTATAGATCTCATCTCAATCTCTTGATTTTCTGCAGCATCATAGAGAAACTTGTTGACGAATGCGTTAGCAATGTCATTCCAAGCAGTGAGAGGTCCTGGTGGTAGCTTCTTCAACCAATGAGCTGCATCCCCAGCAAGAGAGTATGAAAATAGTTTGCAGAAGTAGTAGTCTTTAGAGACTCCATTGCTTTTAATGGTTGATGCTAGATCTTCGAATGATTCGAGGTGGTGAATGGGATCTTCATGAGGAAGACCATGAAAGGGATGCTTACCAACAAGAGAGATATATGCAGGGTTTAGCTCCAGGGCAGTATTCTGAAGTGTTGAACGACGCAATGCAGACCTTTTGGCATATAAATCTTCAGGTCTGTCGTAATCTCTAAGTGCCTTCTGTCGTCCAGTCCCAATGTTCAAAGCAGTAGCATCAGGGATTACAGAAGGTATCGACCGATGACAAAAGTCTATATCGATCAATTTTGAGGTGCTGACATCGATCGATTCTGATGTACTACTGTCGATCGATGCTGAAGGTGGATCTCTTGTATCAGCTTCTTCTGCTCTTCTTGGTTTACTAGATCCATCTTGTTCATCATCCTCAACCGTACTATGGTTGATGAGATGTTCTCTGTTCAGTTCACCCCTCTGCGTACCTTCATCTTCATGTTGAACTTGAATGTCTGGCTTCTTGATGTGAGTACTCATGGTTTCAGATTCCTCATCCGGCTCAGTGTAGACTATACCCAACATCTAACAGAATCTAGACATCAATTCCTTCTCCTGATCTTTACTCATCTCATCCAACATATCATCAAACTTCTTATGTCGAGCAAACTTCTTCTGTCGAGTCGCTGCGGTTTCATAGAGAAATTTGTTGAGGAAGGCGGTTTTAATGTCCTCCCAGGAGGTTAAAGATCTTGGATGCAGCTGACTGAACAAGCTAAATGCACCTCCAGAGATAGTATAAGGAAAGATCTTGCAGAGTATGTGGTCTTCAAATATTTCGTTCTGCTTACGCCTTGAAACTAGACTCTCAAGCTCTTCGATGTGGTTTCTGGGATCTTCATGAGGAAGATCTTTGAAAGGATTCTCGCTTCCCCAATCATACCATTGGCGGGTCAGATCAAATTTAATCATCTCAGCAACATCAATCACATTAGGGATTACATCACCTTCTGCGTTAATCAATTGTCCGGTGATGTTGCGCGGACGATCTTCTTTGTCTCGCCAGATACAATTCTCATCGATCTTAAGTATGAGCCTTTCGCCTTTCTTTGTCTTGTCGTTCGTTGCTCGATGAACAGTGTTCGGATGAACAGTGTCGCGATGAACAGTGTTTTGATGAACAGTGTTCAGAGGAACAGTATCCGCGTGAACAGTGTTTCGATGAACAGTGTTGTGATGAACAGTGTTGCGATGAACAGTGTTCGGGTGAACAGTATCCGCGTGAACAGTGTCGATCGACAGGGAATGAACAGTGTCGATCGACACGGGATGAACAGTGTCGATCAACGGGGAATGAACAGTGTCGATCGACATCGGGTGAACAGTACCTCAGTGAACAGTACCGCGATGAACAGTACCTCGGTGAACAGTACCGCAATGAACAGCTTCGATCGACGTCAGATGAATAGTGTCGATCGACGTCGGGTGAATAGTGTCGATCGATCCGGGATGAACAGTACTTTTCGACACAGAATGAATAGTAGCATGATGAATAGTGTCAGGATGAATAGTACCTGGATGAATAGTAACACGATGAACAGTAACTGGATGAATAGTATCCGGATGAACAGTATTTTCCGACATATGATGAATAGTGTCGTTCGATGCTTGGTTGACGCTGTCGATCGATGCTGCTTGGAGGGTGTCGATCGATACTTCCCTCGTAGACTTACGGATCGTGCATAAACCAGCAGACACCTTTTTTGAAGGACTCATAAATCCTCTCTTCATTGTTTTCTGGTACCAAGCTTTATGTACCTGAAATAGAAGAAAAAAAAATATGAGATTTTTAGAACAATAGCAAAACCTAGACTAAATCTAACTATAAAAGATCTAATGGCGATCAAAGCTCCCCGGCAACGGCGCCAAATTTGATATCACTCAAATTACCCTAAGGAGTGACTTTACTCTCTCAAATAAGAGGTTCAGTTGTAGTACTTAGGGATCGAATCCACAAGGAGCTAGGGAACCAATCAGATCTAATAGTTATATGATTAAGCTAGGCAAATAGGTTTAAAGCAGTAAATAAATATAACAAATAATAAATAAAGCAGTAAACAAGTTGAACAAGATAATTATTCAACAAGGCAGGGAGTTGTTTGATGGAAGGATGGTTGCTAGACTTAGGGTTTCTATTCGGTATTAGAGATTATAATCCTATAAATGCCTAACAGTTGCATGCATGATATATTAGAGCTCAGTCGCTTAACATCAGTGATCTCTCACTGGTTAACTAATTAGATCTTGGATCTCAACCGTCGTATGTTGATCACAAGAAAGTGTCGATCGATGATCCTTTAGAGATATCGATCGATACACTTCGCCACGCCGATCGATTGTCCACCGATATCGATCGACGGCTTCTAATTAAGCCTTTGAAGTTGATAATGCTTACTAAGCTTCCTAGATTGACTCTCGTTTTACCTCTAGGAATCTTAGCACAACAGGTTAATTCAGGACAATACTTTAAGGATGCCTAAAGATACCAAACTCCTAAGTTCAATATTCTAGTTAATTACTCTAGAACAAAGCATTAAGAACAACCTATTGATGAATACCACAACTTAGCAATCTATAGTTGGGGCTAATCCCTTTAACCTATCTGAACCCTAAATCCAACAGGTGGATCTATTCAGACATGAAGTTTGTCACAGAAATCATAGATGAATAGATATAAAACTGAAATTGAATAAATAATAAAAACCAATGGAGTTCCAGGAGGACTCTGATAGGAGTTCCTCCCTTCTCTCCTAACTAATAACAATAGAACAATGAAGTAAAGAAAGCGTGTTGAAAGCGTGGCCGTCAACAATGGCTTAGAAAACACATAAATAGGGTTTCAAGTCGTCCAAGGGCATTCTGGTAATTTGTGATAGCTTCTGGGCTTCAGGCGGTCATAAAATATACTCGGCCCACATTCTAAGATCCATATCGATCGATATGCACTCTGTTGCATCGATCGATATGCATTCCTCTTCTCGACAGCCTTCTCTTGCAAGGCAGACTGACCGCTCTTCAGTAAAATAGGCATAAATTATGCTACAGGATTCTGATTGACCTCAGAATGGTGGAATTAGAAAGATAACTCAAGGCTCTATCTTGTGTCAAAAGATGGGCTCAATCTAACGGTGGAAAGGTCTCCATCCATAACTATTAATCTGACGCATCTGCGCAGCTTTGCACTCAAAAGGCTCCAAAAGACACCAAAATCACCATATTTCTCCAGAACGTACCTGAACTTGTAAATACTCTAAATAGACTCGATATCGTAGTAAATAGTAGTAAAAACACTCATATACCATGGGTAAAAACGGGTAAAATCCATGGTATATCAGACTCACATGGAAGACCATCTCGCCTTCGAGTTTGAAGATCACTATGTCTCCAACTCGAAGGTCATGTGCCTCCGTGAACTCTTTCCAACCGTGTGTGAGTCTCCTCTCCTCCTGAAGCACTTCCCAGGTATTGTCCGTAGCGTCGGATAGAAGTGTCCATGTGTTCCCGGTGGTGTTCCCGTGGATGTGCCTCGAGAAAAAGGCAATGGGTATGTTCTGCGACATACCAAATGCAAAACTCAAAATTTGAAATAATCATAAGAAAAATAGAGAGTGTGTGCTTACCAAGCCAGTCTCGAAGCCTGGAAGGAGAGGCTGAAAGAAATGAGGTTGATGAGACTGTGCCATCTGCGAAGAACAAACGCAGAAAAAACAAAAACAACTTTAAATTCACAAATGAGATGTCACAGTAATATCAAACAAGCTAAGCTATAACCGAACAGCATCAAAGAAACCAGAAAACGATCATCATCATCAATAGGTTAATGAACCGAACATATGAATCTACAAACGAGAAACAAATCAAAACAACCAATAATCTACAAATCATCACAACAACGAATCTTTAAAGAAACTAAGCTTCTACGGTGAGGACGATGGTGCCGACGAGTCATAAACTATAAACAACAATTGTCTAATCAATTGTTATTGCAAAGGACACAACTTCAAAGCTATCAAGTGGATGTTAACTAGTTAAATAAATTGTGTACTCATTGGTGTTTCAAACCAAACTACAATTGAAACAACATTAGCAACAACACACAAAAAAATAACCAGACACAACATCTTATTAAAGCAATTAATCATCTACTGATATCTGTTTATGTACTTCAATGGATCATCAAGTGCTAACAGTTTCAAACTAATCATAATCAACGACTTTCCTCAATCACAATCAACCACAGACAATCACAAACATGCACAATCAACCGGGTTGCATGACGATGACAGAGAGGACAGAGGAATGACGGTTACCTTTTTTCAAAACGGAGACACAGATCGGGAGAGAGATGAATCGTCGGGACTCGAAGCCGGAGAGACGGAGCCGGAGAGACTGAGCGGGAGAGAGATCGGGAGAGGATGAATGGATATCGCCGTCGAGAGAGATGGGGAGAGGATGAAAATGAAACGACACACTTCGATTTCATTTTGTTTTCTTTTATTTTTTCGGTTTAATTCGGTAAGGACACGGTTTGGGACGCCGATAATGATGCCCTAAGAATCTTAATTGGTAGAATCTATAACCGGTTAAAGCGGAACTGATGCATAACCAAATAGAGATATATAGAGAGGAGAGGATCAACGTAAGGCAACATTTTTAAAATGTAAACACCGTATTTTCAGAAGATAACCGGTGAAATGTTAAAGGGTAAAAGTTAAAGACGCATACAACAAGCAACTCTGAACCGAAGTTATAGAGAGCATAGTCAGACTTCTTAACCATGAATTATTATACAAAACAACAGAAACACTAGAACTTAAATATTCTCTCGAAGCTCAAAAGCCATTATTGCAGCACTCTTCCCTTCTTCGCAAGCATGTTTACATGGATATTCTTGCATGCTTCAATACCATACACAGCATGGGTTGCCATTAAAAGAACAGACATGAGTCCACAGTGCAATGGATCTTCTGATTGAGAAAGGCTTTTGGACGCTCGAATGCATAACGAGGACCTGCATCACATCCATAAGGTTGTCCAGATTGTCTTACTAGATATGGTATCATCAACGAGTGAGGGTATAGTTGTTTTTCAATAATTGCATCAGGGAACATGGCTGTATTGCAATCTAATACAGTGATTTTCCACAAAGGTGATCGACGCATACACCTACCCAATGTCTCTTGAATACGTTTAGTGGAAAGTAATACCTTCTTGGCTCCAGATTTCTGACAGTTTTGGAAGCAAAATATTCCAGCAAACCTTTAGGAAATCGAAATGACTCTTTTTTCTTACTCTTAGAAAATTTGGGATACACCCTGCCGACAGCACTAACATATTTACTGTCGAGTGTTGGTGTCAAAATCGGTCACGACGGAATCAATGACTGAAAGTCTCTAGAAAGTATTTCTTGAAACAAAAAGTCTCGGATAATTTGAAAAGAAGTTATACGAGATTTTCTCAAATTAGAATATCCACTCTCTGTGAGATCGTGAAGACTACGGAGTGCTGACGAGTCCCCGAAAGATCGGTCCGCCCAAGGACATCAAGATTCGATCACCACAAAACCCTAAACACAAAAGAATCTGCCTCGAAACTTCGAAGAGGTCGTTCTCTCAAACCGTGAGGAACCAGAAAACGATCAAGATATCAAATCGAAGCCCTCGAGATCTTCAGCCTGGCGCCGGCGGCACTTCGGCCTGGCACCGGCGGCACCCGTCACGCGGGCGGCCTGGCGCCGGCGGCACTGACCGGGCGGCACTGACCTGGCGCCGGCGGCACTCGTGATGCCCTGGCGCCGGGCGGCACTCGCCTGGCGCCAGCGCACCGACCTGGCGGGCGCACCGCCACGCTGGTTGGCCTACGCCGGCGGACTGGCGCCGGCGGCACCGTGACGCTGGCCAACCGCGCCGGCGGCACTGCGGACGCTGGCCGCCTGCCGGCGGCACTGCTCATTCCCGGCGGCACTGACCTGGTGCCGGGCGTATCCGCCACGCTGGCTGGCTTGACGCCGGCGTACCGACCTGGCCGGGCAATTGACGCTGGCCGCTCGGCGCCGGGCGGCACTGACCGGGCGGCACCTATCGCGACGGGTTGGCGCCGGCGGCACTGACCTACGCCGGCGCACGCGGACGCTGGCCGCCTGGCGCCGTCGACGTTTCGCCCTGGTCTCGGTCCCATCGTGTTCGGTCCGATCCCATCTTGACTTGTTTGGATCAATCATCGTGAGTTTGGGACGATCACGCTACGAATAAACATCCTTCGACTCGATTGGAATCGCCCTCGATGTTTTACGACAAAACTGGGAGATTGATTTCGTAGAAGATATCAGATAAAACAAAGATCGATTAACTTGAACATCGATCCTTTAGCTATACGGTTTATTTTACGAGAAAGATAGTCTTTTCGAGAAATCGTGATAAAACGCTCAACGACTTAAGACAAGTCCACGGACTTACTTACGATTTTAAGAATTCAGGCCCAATCAGACTATGACGGTTTATCCATTTCAACATCGGATAAACATCAAGCCACCGAAAGAAAAGTGAAAACTCGAGGATAATTATGAAGATCGCATTTAAAATGGAATATTTCCTGAAGAGATAAACTTGGGCCCAGCGAGGTCCATCATCCTAAGGCAAACCGACCTAGAGGAGTATATAAGGAAAGCAAGAGCAGAAGAGAAGGGGATCCGAAAATTCTAGATTGGAGACCTAGAGAGCTCCCTGTTAGCTGATGTAACTTAGAATTTAGGTTAGACTAGCAAGGCAGGCCCTAGAAAGTCTGGCCTCCTGATCGCAAATTCCTCCTCTAAGGATCGGAAAATTCTTTTACTTAAGAGCTCCGACATAGAAACCCTAGGCTATCTTCGACATGCCTGTTTCTATGACAAACGCCATACTAGACGAACCCGCCAGACGGTTCGATCTCTTGTTCAATTCTTTCTAACTGAACTACATCCGACTTGATCCTCGAAGGGCACGAGCAGCCTTTCTTAAGGTCCAGTCTCAAATCTCAACAAATCTTTTTCCGCATTTATTCGTCACTTGTCGTTATTGTCGAGAGAATCCGGACCTTCAAGGAAAGTCGGGTTAACTTGGCTTTCCTCCGCAATCTTATTCATTAAAATTGACGGTGTGAATTTCGTTCCCACATCGAGATATACATCCCTTGCAGAGAAATCTTGATGAAAATGTTGTTCAATACTAGTTTGCACAAGTTGAAGTAAAAGGTCCACAACCTGTATCGAAATAGTCAACGCTTGTAGTTAACTCTAGTAATGCCAGAAAAGCAATGCTTTGTGAAATTGCAGAATTAAAAATGTCTTAACCTTCGCAGTAGAAAGCCTTCCTCACTCACAGATTTGCATAATATCTTTCGGAGTAACTGTTAATCATGCAAACTTGAAAACCCTAGCAAAAGGAAACACAGTGAATTATGTAGAATATGAGCTAGGTGATTAAATGTAAAAATCATAAAAGTGGTTTAAAGTTGCTAGAAAATTCACCCTTCTCGATTTACTTCCTCTAAAAGGCTCACATATTTCCTATTGATCTCTTTTTTCTCAGAAAATGCAAAATGAATTTATGTGATTTCCTCACACGTGAGAAAATATCCGGACCACACTGATAATCATCAACCAAGGCTTGGGGGACACACTTCTGTTTCTTTCTTTTCCAGACTGCTGGGATCGTGGAAATTTTTCGGCAAGATTCACTGACGGCGGGAAACGCCAACCCCAAAATCCGCCTAGTTATACCTTGAGTCACATGAATCTGCTCTTCCTGAGTTAGCCCAAGAGAGAAGGAAGGAATATCAATGAGGGGTCCCTGAACCATGTTTGCAACCTCCTTTGAACAAACAATAACAAACAAGACATTTCAAAACGGGCATATATTAAGGAAATTGAGAGACATAAATTAAGGAAAATAAATATAGACGTTCCACACCATAGGTTGATTAAGGTCTAGCGACCTTTGATAATTCTGCCTATGAGCTGAAAGTGCTAATGTCTCATCACCTTGATTAGGAACGCTCATGCCTGTTTCTATGACAAACGCTCATACTAGATTTAACCCGCCCAGACGGTTCGATCTCTTGTTCAATTCTTTCTAACTGAACTACGTCCGACTTGATCCTCGAAAGGGGTACGTAGGCAGCCTTTCTTAAGGTCCAGTCTCAAATCTCAACAAATCTTTTTCCGCATTTATTCGTCACTTGTCGTTGGCTGTCGCAGAGAATCCGGACCTTCAAGGAAAGTCGGGTTAACTTGGCTTTCCTCCGCAATCTTATTCATTAAAATTGACGGTGTGAATTTCGGTTTCCACAGTTTGGCGCTAGAAGGAGGGGGGGACGGATTACTCTTACTCATACGGCCGCAAAGCTTGATCGAACCGATGTCCGAAATATGAAAGAAAAAGTTGCAGTTTGTGTCAACGATGGTAAACAACTCCAGCAGCGACTGCCTACGGCCAACGCCACGCGAAACGCCACGGTGCTCGAAAGCAAATCAAAACCTAGCTGCTTTCCGCCACAGGAAGAGCACGAAAACGAGCTCGCAATTTCTATCTAAACAGAAAGGGCAACGATAAAATCAATCAAACCCCAAAATTCGCCTTGTTACGGTTAGAGAAATCGCAACGAAAGGTTTCTACGAAAACGCTTCTTCGAGAACCTCTCGAAAAATAAAACTTATTCTCCTCGAAACCTTGGGAAACCCTATATTACTCGCAGAACAGAAGCACGGCAAATCGGTTCACCGATTCCCACCGCCATACTTCTTACAAACAACTCTCGAGGAATAAACGGAAAACGAAGGAGGTCGGAGCTTAATCTTACTAGGACGACTTGCCATAGGGTAAGATCAGTCTTCCCAGTCCGCCTTAGTAGGAGCCCACTTTGTTCTCCTTTGTTTCTAGGTCAAATGGTTTTCGCTTCATCTCAATCGGAGTTTCCGCTGAGATTTTACTAAGAGAACAAAGTCACTGTCCCGCCACCTCGCCGTGGGCAGGACAAACATTACCGAGGCCACCTCACCCTCCGACATGGCTACCTCGCCACAGGGCGAACTCACCTTCGTTATCCTTTGAGTCTAGATCAAAGTGGCTTTCGCTTCGCCTCAGTCGGAGTTTCCGCTGAGATTTTACTAAGGGAACAAAATCACTCTCCCGCCACCTCGCCCGTGGACGAGAACAACCATCACCAAGGTCACCTCTCCCATGGCCACCTCGCCTATGGAAACCTCACTTTGCTCTCCTTTGAGTCTAAGTCAAGATGGTTTTCGCTTGCCTCAATCGGAGCTTCCGCTGAGATATTACGAAGAAAACAATGTCGCTGTCTCGACCACCTCGCCCATGAGAAGGATCTCTGTCCCGATAGACGAGACCGGTCCTGTCTCAGTACCATGCATCTTTGCCTGAGTTTTCGTGAACTCGATCTTTGAGTCCGTGGAGCCCCGGATCGACGGCGCAGCAACAGCAGCATCAACGACGCTGACACGCACGGCGGTGGCGCCGGGCGGCACGCCACACGCTGAAGCCGCCTGGCGCCGCGCACCTCGCCTGGCGCTGGCGGCACTCGCCTGGCGCCGGCGTACTCGCCTGGCGCCGCGCACGCGACACGCTGGCCGCCTGGCGCCGCGGCACTCGCCCATGCCGGGCGAAGGGTCCCGGCGCCCATCCGCAGCCGTCTTGATCTCGGCAACGGCAACATCTTGGTCCCTTAAACCCATGTTCGGATTGTTCGAGAAACACGACGATTATTCCGCAAAGCCTTCTCGATTGTTTAACAAAGCTCATATTCTAGAATCTAAGTTCAAGCCTCATTACTCAAACCCTCAAGACGAAAAGTCTACAAATCCAAGTCCATCTCAATCCCGATACCGAGGAGTCTCGCTGGATTAGAAACGATTATCTCGAATCTACGGCTAAAGATCTTCCCAAACTCAAAGATTTCCCAAACGACTAACAGGGAAAGATCGAACAACGAAAACCCACGACAAGATGGCTGGCACCGGCACGCGCCACGAGCCGCCTGGCACCGGCGGCACCCGCCACGCTGACGCTGGTCGGCCCATGCCGGGCGTATTCGCCATGCGGGCGCCTACGGGCGCACCCTCGCCCATGCCGGCACTGCCACGCTGGCCGCCTGGCGCCGTCCACGCCCTCGCCCTGGTCTCGGTCCTATCATGCCCGGTCCGATCCCATCTTGGGCTGTTCGGATCAATCTTCGTAAGTTTGGTACGATCACGTTATTCTAAACACCAATCGCCTCGACTATACGAGGAAATGGGATTCCTTCGAAATGCCGAAACCTTCAAAAGACTATTTTCTCAAAATTTTGTAAAGGTTTTAATTCTTTGTAGACAGGAACAAAACGCCTTACTGCCGAGAATTTAGGGAACTTAGGACCTAGGTGGATAGTCTAGCAAGCTAAGTCTTAGGCAAAATTTCCAGTCTTGTTCCATCGCTCCTTGATTGTCCAGCCAGAACATGCAAACCGATCTACTCTCGAAAACCGAGAAACGATCGCCACGCCGCTCTAAAATCATACTCATCCCGCCCTAAAAGAAAGAAAACGCATACAAGCCTTCGAAGAACGGCTAACCCGCTTTCGTAAAAGAAAAGGGAAGTAGTAATGATACTATATCCGTGATAATCCCATCTTCGAAAACTTTTGCTTCAGCATCAAGACAACGCTTTGACAAAGCAAACTCTCGCAGCAATAAGATTCGCCTTAAAACGCTAGCGCATAGCCCAACCGCTACAAACATAGTCCTGAAAACTCTATGTCACCTCTCGCCGCAAACTCGCGACTAAAACGCGGTACCGACGCCAGACTAATAGACGACGGTGAACTACTTAAAATAACGAAATAACCTTCGTAAAACTCCATGAGTAGTTCAAGCAGCCATTCAAAGGTCGAAATCATAGCGAAACATCTCCGTAATCCGCGGAAACATCGCTACTTTAACAATCTGCATTTTCTATCTCCATGAAACCGGTCATCCATTACTTTCAGATAACAAGAACGCTTTTAAAACAAAACAGCCTATGGAAAAACATGATCGGTCTCATGCAAAACGATTTCGCAGTACGCAAAAGTGAATGAGGAAAACATAATCCGTGGTCGCTAATATCGCAAGTAATTTGTGAGAAACGCCTCGTTACCTTTGCGAAAACTCCTTATATCACATTTACGAAAAATCCTCCGTATGGTCGAAATAATTCATACAAAGCAACTTTCGTAAAATAAACATAATGGGTCCAACGGGTAACTGATGTAGACAGTTTTCCACAAGGTTTCTGGCTCGCCACTCCCTCATGTTACATCCGAGCAGGAAATAATCACGAGGCTAACCCGCGACGTCCTGCGCCGATCTCTTAAACTTTGTCCCTCGAAAATATGAAACGATTTTCATGCAACAAAAATTTTATACGAACCATTCATCGTATAACTGAAACCTAAAGTTGAAGATCGTTTCTAAAAGCCATCAGCCGTAACTCAGAAAACTCCGCTATGCTTGGCATGTCTATCTCGGCCAACGCTATTTGGCCCTCGCCAACTACTTCCGTAGCCCGGATCTGAATTCGGCATCCCCGTTAAAAACAATCGTAAACTAACATGACCTTAATAAGGGTCATGGTCTGATCGTTTACCCACGACTTCCTTGGCGATACGGCTAAATCTAGCCTCCATGCCAATCCAAAGCTACTGAGCGACCATCGCTCCAATCACTTAACGGCTAAAAACAACAATCCACGATTTGTTCATAGAACGCCAAGTGACTATTACGCAAGCAATTTGTCGCATAACCCAGAATCGGAAATCATACGATAAACTCTTCATACCAAAACTCAGTCCTAACAACCATATGGTTAACGGAAGATTTAAACTCATCGTCAATCGATTAAGTTCTATACGCCCCGTAAACACGGCATGAAAAGAAACACTCGTGACAAGGCTCCAAGAGTTATACGAGTCATCCTTAATATATACAAACAAATCCCGGAAGGCCAACACTTCACGAAGCACTGTGAATGTAGACGCTTCTCCCTGGGTCGAACTTACGCGACCTCTTGGTCCTCGGCCCAAACCGAAACAATAGTTTCTGGCTGCTAACATTCGCAAAACATCTCCAAAGCCCGCGAACATTTCAACCACGAAATGCGCACAAGGAAACTCGACCTTCAGCATCATGACGCCGCTAACGCCGGGACATTCTTTTCCTCAAAACGCCCAGACGAAATCCTCGCCTCTAGAACTCAAAACATACAAACACACCTCTACACGGTAACATGCCTCTAAACTGGCATCATTTCGTTGTTGCTGATCACAACAAACGAACTCTAACGCCTAAACGACAAATAGCCCTTCAAGGGTAGGCTCTCTTGCATCCGACAAGGATAAACATAGCGCTATACAAGAAATCCAAATTTTGGTTTAGCTCTTCGAAGGAAGTAGCTCGACTCACGCCCAGACAAATCATATAAGCCGACAACAATTCGCGGATTTTAAACGGTACGAGTCAGGTTAAAATCGCAAACAGGCAAAACGAAAGCCGATTTGTCATCGCAAAGCCTCAGTCCGAGAGTAAACCTAGGTCTTGCCCTAAACCCAGCCACGCTGGATCTTGACATCTCACAGACATAGTATGGTATACGAGATCCAAAAATTTGTCTCTTCACTTAAGCCTATTCGTTTCACGAACTTTCCAGAATCGGTAAACCGCTGAAAATCTCGCTTTATGCAAACAATAGTACGGTGATCACCAGGAACTAGGAATGAGACGACAACTCACACCCTCTTTCTCATACTTCGAAAAAACTGAAGTTCATAAATAATCGGAAAACAGATCACAAGGGTCTTAAACTCCAAAACGAACTACGGAAGGCTTGATCCCTACAACAAGGGTACGTAGCAGCCTTCGAAGGCGCAGCCCCAATCTTACCATTTTCAACAGAGCCTTTCAACCATTAATTCCGCCTATCTTACCTGACATATCTTATCGCCGCAAGAACATCACGAAGGTTCTAACGAGCTGGGGGCTAACTGTTGGTGTCAAAATCGGTCACGACGGAATCAATGACTGAAAGTCTCTAGAAAGTATTTCTTGAAACAAAAAGTCTCGGATAATTTGAAAAGAAGTTATACGAGATTTTCTCAAATTAGAATATCCACTCTCTGTGAGATCGAAGACTACAGGCGCAGCGGACGAGAGTCCCGGAAAGATCGGTTCGCTTCAAGGACATCAAGATTTGATCACCACAAAACCCTAAACACAAAAGAATCTGCCTCGAACTTCAAGAGGTCGCTCTTCAAACCGTGAGGAACCAGAAAACGATCAAGATATCAAATCGAAGTCCTCGCCGAGATCTTCAGCCTGGCGCCGGCGGCACCCGGCCTGGCACCGGCGGCAATTCACGCGGGCCGGCCTGCCGGCGGCACTCGACCGCCGGCGGCACCGGACCTGGCAGCACTCGGATGCGGGCCGCCTGGCGGGCGGCACCGACCTGGCGCCGGCACCCACGCTGGCTGGCCTGGCGCCGCGGCACCTGACGCTGGCCTACCTGGCGGCACCCGTGACGCTGGCCAGCTGGCGCCGGGCGGCACCGCCACGCTGGCTGGCCTGGCGCCGCGGTATTGACTGCCGGGCGGCACTGCGACGCTGGCTGGCCTGGCGCTGGCGGCACCGACCTGGCCGGCGGCACCCATCGCGACGGGCTGGCTGCCGGCGGCACCCGACCTGGCCGGCGGCACCGCGGACGCTGGCCGCCTGGCGCCGGCGGCACTCGCCTGGCGCCGGTCGACGTTCTCGCCCTGGTCTCGGTCCCATCGTGTTCGGTCCGATCCCATCTTGACTTTTGGATCAATCATCGTGAGTTTGGGACGATCACGGCTACGGAATAAACATCCTTCGACTCGATTGGAATCGTCCTCGATGTTTTACGACAAAAACTAGAAGGATTGGATTTCTCGTAGAAGATATCGTATAAAACAAAGATCGATTAACTTGAACATCGATCCTTTAGGCTATACGGTTTATTTTACGAGAAAGATAGTCTTTTCGAGAAATCGTATAAAACGTTCAACGACTTAAGACAAGTCCACGGACTTACTTACGATTTTAAGAATTCAGGCCCAATCAGAGTATGACGGTTTATCCAATTTCCCGAACATCGGATAAACATCAAGCCACCGAAAGAAAAGTGAAAACTCGAGGATAATTATGAAGATCGACGAAAATGGAATATTTCCTGAAGAGATAAACTTGGGCCCAAAGGCGAGGTCCATCATCCTAAGGCAAACCGACCTAGGAGTGAGTATATAAGGAAAGCAAGAGCAGAAGAGAAGGGGATCCGAAAATTCTAGATTGGAGACCTAGAGAGCTCCTGTTAGCTGATAGAACTTAAAATTTAGGTGGTTAGACTAGCAAGGCAGGCCCTAGAAAGTCTGGCCGCCTCCTGATCGCAAATCTCCGCTCCTCTCGGAAGGATCGGAAAATTCTTTTACTTAAGAGCTCCGCACATAGAAACCCTAGGCGTTATCTTCGACATGCCTGTTTCTATGACAAACGCTCATACTAGACGAACCCGCCCAGACGGTTCGATCTCTTGTTCAATTCTTTCTAACTGAACTACATCCGACTTGATCCTCGAAAGGGGTACGTAGGCAGCCTTTCTTAAGGTCCAGTCTCAAATCTCAACAAATCTTTTTCCGCATTTATTCGGTCACTTGTCGTTGGCTGTCGCAGAGAATCCGGACCTTCAAGGAAAGTCGGGTTAACTTGGCTTTCCTCCGCAATCTTATTCATTAAAATTGACGGTGTGAATTTCGGTTCCCACATCGAGATATACATCCCTTGCAGAGAAATCTTGATGAAAATGTTGTTCAATACTAGTTTGCACAAGTTGAAGTAAAAGGTCCACAACCTGTATCGAAATAGTCAACGCTTGTAGTTAACTCTAGTAATGCCAGAAAAGCAATGCTTTGTGAAATTGCAGAATTAAAAATGTCTTAACCTTCGCAGTAGAAAGCCTTCCTCACTCACAGATTTGCATAATATCTTTCGGAGTAACTGTTAATCCTGCAAACTTGAAAACCCTAGCAAAAGGAAACACAGTGAATTATGTAGAATATAGAGCTAGGTGATTAAATGTAAAAATCATAAAAGTGGTTTAAAGTTGCTAGAAAATTCACCCTTCTCGATTTACTTCCTCTAAAAGGCTCACATATTTCCTATTGATCTCTTTTTTCTCAGAAAATGCAAAAATGAATTTATGTGATTTCCTCACACGTGAGAAAATATCCGGACCACACTGATAATCATCAACCAAGGCTTGGGGGACACACTTCTGTTTCTTTCTTTTCCGAGACTGCTGGGGATCGTGAAATTTTTCGGCAAGATTCACTGTACGGCGGGAAACGTCAACCCCAAAATCCGGCCTAGTTATACCTTGAGTCACATGAATCTGCTCTTCCTGAGTTAGCCCAAGAGAGAAGGAAGGAATATCAATGAGGGGTCCCTGAACCATGTTTGCAACCTCCTTTAGGAACAAACAATAACAAACAAGACATTTCAAAACGGGCATATATTAAGGAAATTGAGAGACATAAATTAAGGAAAATAAATATAGACGTTCCACACCATAGGTTGATTAAGGTCTAGCGACCTTTGATAATTCTGCCTATGAGCTGAAAGTGCTAATGTCTCATCACCTTGATTAGGAACGGTTTCACCATTTGCAAAGTCCTTGTCATAACCTGTACTAACATTCTCCCCCTGCATTTAAATAAATAGCAGAACAATAAAGATCCTTTTTATGGTAACCTCCTTTTGCAGTTTTAAAACCAGAACAATGAAAAGAAAACATAACCTACCAGACTTAAACGTGGAGACGATGGAGGAGTAGAATAAGCACTTAAATTGCCAAGAATATTGCGGATCGTTTGGGCATTTTCATCTATCCCATAACCGTCAGTACAACCAGGCAGATTATTATTAACCATAGTAGGTGTGTTTGACACATTTTTCGCAATCGAAGATGGACCAACATCTTCTGCCTTAATCAGCTCATAAACCAATTTTTTAACCGAGTCTAACAAATCTTCTTTTAACTTCTCAAAAACAGAATGAACTAGTACAGGCACAGACCCCTCAATTGAATCAACCCTCTGAGATGCTTCATATATATTCCCCCTCATTGTTTGAATTTCTGGTTTAAATTTTTGGATAACAAGAGAAGAAATATACCCTGGATCATTTTGAGGAGGACTGACCACTGGCTTCTTCGATTTCTTCAAATGCGAACCAACCTTTACAGCGTCTCTCATACGATCGATATCTATCTTAGTGGCACCCCCAACATAGATAGATTTGGGGAACTGAAAGTTTGTGTTGATGAGATACACTAGGTTGTCAACCTTGTCATCATCTTCCTCGTCAGAATATACTAGCTGTGACGCATCGATTGGTCTTAAAGGATCTTCTTCAATGATGCTTCTTACAAGAACCTGAACACAAAACCTCCAATTAATGTTGAACTAAATTTAAAACCTTTGATATGGCAAATAAACAATAACCAAGAAACATTACACTTTTTTATATACATTATAATGAGATGTTTTAATATTATATAACCGTTATGCATATTAAAGTAATATTGAAATTGTTTACCGAAAACTTAAATAACTGCAAAAAACTCACATCGGTTCGCTTATCGACGTTTCTTGCATGACCTGGACTAAGAGTCTTCCTCTTTACTCTAGCACTCTTATCAGAGTCGTCGTCATCGCTATCACCTTCTGAAGAAGAACAAAATTCCTGGACAACCTCATAAAGACAAGGGACTGCCTCAACCATCACAAGCTGTAATGCTAAAACAAATCCTTTAACAGCAAAGTTGTTCTGTGACAAAGCTATTTTATCCTTCTCTTTGTTACTGGACATAAGCATGTCGAAAGAAAGCCTTCCCCATGGATATGAGAAGAATTGGTCAAGATCTTGAATGGCCTCAACGTGTTCTCTGTATATTTTCATCTTGTTGTTCGTTGGAAGAAGAACGGAAGCTAAAATCGCCAAGCAAGCGTATTTGATGCGAACAAGCCGGTCTTCGACTGTGCGTTTCCGCAGCATCCTGATTACGGAAGCTACCGTAACTACTTCAACTTTCCCAAATAATGACGGCCAGTACGGTTTCTCTGAAATTGAATTTTTTAGCTTCAGCTTGGATTTAAGAGGAAACTTCCCACAAGGTAGACCGGTGACAATTGCGAATTCTCGGAGCGCAAACCGTATTGGTTTACCAGCAAATCTGAACCAAGCTTCATGTTTTTTCTGGGTTTTCAACTGCCTCGATAGTATGTATCTAGCAAACCTACCGGAAAAAACTGGTTTGTCAACAAGATCCAGAATTTTTCCAAAAGCAGATTGCCGTATAATCTGGAGTTCAGGCTCCTCCAAAGCGTTGTAGATGCGGGTGATGGCTCCGGATGATAGATACGTCAGAACAAGAACACCAGCTGGTTCTTCTCCCACGGAAAACATCATCTCAGGAATTGATCGGACATGTTCTTCTTCAGGCGAATCTGGCAGGTCGACTAAGCGGACACGAACCATCTTTAGTCTGTTTGAGAGCTTGCAATGATTGATGATGATTTACTAAATTTGGGATGATATCTTCGTCTTCATCGCTGTAACTTTATAACCAGATGAAAGAGAAAGTGAGAGAGTGAAATAGATGAAAACATATTTATGACACAATTAGATTTTTAATTTGCCGAGTCAGACGATGCGTGAAGTGCAGTTTCTCATATGTGAAAGTGATCGCAAGTGGGTCTATTATTGGTTCTAGTAGAAAATCTTATGTTTGATAGCTCAGTCAAACAACTTTGCAGATATAGCTTATAGGGGCAATTATGGATATCTATCGAAACTCAACAGTAGCTGAATAGTAGAAAACCATCCGCCTAAATAATCTTTATGTCGTATATATAGGATGCAATTACTCTGAATTTTATTAATTTTAAATTTATGTAAGTGATAAGTTTGCATTTGAAAAGACAAATGGAAAAATAAGGTGCACATATCACATAGTTCCAGATGAAATACTATGTCATATAATTTGTATATTAAAAAGTTTATGAATAATACATTGAAGAATTTCTGATACAGACATTTTTTGAGATCCTCTTCTGATACATATTTATAATAATTTGAATACAAGTTACCTTCTTATAGTGTGACATAATTTAACAACCTTTTTTTTTCTTGTCACGAGACATAATTTAACAACCATGGAGAAGGAATCTCAGCTAGTCATCTTAGGACATCTCCAACCCCACTCTATTTTTAACTCTAAAATAGAATTTAGAGTAAAATTGCTCCAATGGTACTCTATTTCTCATTCTATAATAGAATGAAAAATAGGTTTACTCCAAATATAAAGTAAGTTGTTTTTTTATTTGTTCATCACTCTATTTTCTACTCTAAAATAGAGGACCATTAGAGCAAATTTCAACTCTATTTTAGAGTAAAAAATAGAGTAAACCATTGGAGATGGTCTTTCCGACATAAGTGAAAACGACTGGTCGGTGAAACCGTAGAAGACCAAAACGCCACGTGAGAAGCTGTAATTGGTTTGAACCACTAAGCAGAGAGTCATCATTGGCTTTGACTCTTCTCTTCTGCGAAATGAATCCAGACACGAGGCCAGACCACCTTTCGGACACCCGTTCCCACTGTGTCCGTTTCTGGTCACCTTGATACGTGACTGAACCGAGTTGGATATACACAATTCAGGAAGATAAATCGGTTAAGTCCGGTTTTAGAATTAGGCCAGTGGGTTTTATGGTTTTGGCATCAAATGACATGAACTGATGAAAGAGTTAACATCGGTTTAATTCGAATCTTCAAGTCAGATGATAATAACAAGCAAGATCATCTCCATAGAGACACTATTTGAAGTTTACGAAACTCATATTTAAAGTCCAAAAATGTTCTTCTTCAAAAATAAAATTTCATTAACTTTAAAAATATTTTTTATTTTATATTATGATCATTATATTTGTCAAAAATAATTTAAATTCATAAAACTTTATAAAAAACTAGCATATATAAAAAGATGTTACAGCAATATTAATTAAAAAATTTACACTAAAATATAAAATTTTATATGAAAATACATAATTAAACATTAAAATACAAAAAAATATCATATTATTCTACAAAACTATTTCCATATATAATCAATTAGTGCATTGGTTAGGTTTCATTTGTAATATTGTTGTTATCTAAATTTAGTTTTAAAATTTTTATATCTTATTTTAAAGTTTTTTATTTAATTTAATGTATAAAACTTAAATTTAAAAAAAGTTATTGAAATATTTTATGAATTATAAAACTTTTAATGATTAAAATGATGAACGATAAAATATTTAAGAACCATAAATATGCTGTATTATTGTAAGGACCAAAATGTAAATAAAAATACAAAACTTTAAATTCGAAGTTTAGATTGACATGATTAGCCCATGAACTACTCAAACCATCAATTTTTTTCACCTAGACTTTTGGTATCATTAATCGTCCACCTAGACTAACAATTGTATCAATTTTCCACAATTTTGGTCAATTAAACCAAATCACGTTTAAATACATAGATCACATTTAATTAAAATTGATTGTTCAATATCCAACCCGATTAATACTAAACCCGATCCTAACCCGATTACTATTAAATCCGACTCTAACCCGATATACTATTACCCATAACCTAATTTACTCTTGTAAAAATTGAATTCGGGATTAGGGTTCGTCGAGAAAAATCCCAAATTGAGGAGAGTGAGAGAAATCTTGGGCTTAGCTTTAGGGTTATCGAGAATAAGGGTTTGTGAAGGATTCATGGAGCACGGAGAAGGAATTGGAGATGGTCGGGTACCGGTTCTTTCCTCTTTGGCAATGGAAAAAGATGACGCAAATGGAGAAAATTGGGTTTATGTTCTCATAAAAACGACGAATATTGACGAAGACGAGGAAAATCAAGAGTGGAGCATTATGGTTACTCATCTTAGTTAAGAAGAGGCAGAAAGATTGGTTGCGGTTCTTGTCGAGAAAGAAAATGAAGAGGATGAGAACTGGGATTATAAATTCAGTAAAAACCGAAAAAAGCCAACAAAAAAGAGAAAGAATATGAGAACGGTGCAATTGGTAATGAGCTGGCTAGAAAGAGTGCTCTGAATTAGCATCAATGGGTTGCACTATCGCAGCACTGCTCCTGATCCAGGTTAGTTCACCAGACACAAGCAACGATCTTAACTAGAGTTCGTAGTTGCTGTGTTATGGTTCACTAGAAAAGACTCAACATTTCTGTGTTTTGTTAATGTGGTTGTATGTTGCGGAAAAATTTGCTAAACAGATGATTTAGTTTAGCAAATTTTTGGTTTTGATAGGTATAGATATGATTTAGAGTAAATCCACAATCCACAGCTAATGTGAGTAAAAAGGTTGACAGGTATGAAATATATATAAAACTAAATCTTTGATCAAGAATATAAATAAACAGAACAAAGTCCCTAAATATCCATCCCCTGAGAAAAGAGGAAGAAAAAAGAACATTTGCAAAGTAAGTAAGAAAGATGTTTGAAAAAAAAGAAGCAAATTAAGTCAGAAAATCATTGATCGCACGACGAATCGAAATAACAAACCAAGTAAAACCATTAATCATTCCATAAAACAAACAGAAAAAGCTGTCGCTTTTCTCCTTCCAGCTCACTCAACGAAACTTTCACGGTTGGTTAGTATATGATTTGACTTGTTTCCATTATGATCTGATTCAGATATCATCGCTCAGCTCAAACACATCGAAGCCAATTCCAACGGTTCCACCCTTCCTCCATCGTCTCCGGCAGCAGCAGCAGCTTCGTAAACTATGGGTGATGGTTCTGTTCCTCCTCCTCCGCCTCAACCTCCCAAGGCTCGAAGGTACAAGTACGTCTGGCCTCTTCTCCTCACCGTCAATCTCGCCGTCGGAGGTAATCAAGCATTTCTGTTTGAAATTAGAGCTTCAAGCGCAAAGCTTTTGAACCTTTGGTGATCTGATCTGCTTCAGCCTATTAATTTTATCTTCTCTGCTGTGAATGTTTTTGGTTGATAGATCATCTTTGCCTTCTTTCTGTTTACTGTCTTTAAGTAGTGAGTGATTACACACACTTTTGACTCTGAGTTTTGCTCATCTTTATACCTATCACTTACTCTTTAGATTTTACACGACCCATAGCTCCTTGTTAATGGATAACCGTTTTACACATATCTAATTAAGTGTTTACTATTATTACCACCTTTTTTTTTTATCAGTGCCATGTTTGATGTTATCTAGTCAATGGAAAATCCTTATGTGCATTATCTTTGCATTATGTGGTGGAAAATGCCTTCACAGAGACTTTCATGACACACTTTATTGGTGGTTCTTTTTGGCCTTATTTGCTTATCCAGGTTACCTTTTCTTGAGGACTAAGAGAAAGGACATTGATCCTACAAGTGAAGAGATTTCTGCTAAATCAGGTTCTGTCGCGGCCATGGAAACGCCTGTGTCTTCTGCGGTGGTTGCAGAGCCAGTAGTGATCAAGGCACGTGAGCCGATACCGGAGAAGCAACAACGTGAGCTCTTCAAATGGATCTTGGAGGAGAAAAGGAAAGTGAAACCGAGAAATGGGGAAGAGAAGAAGAAGATTGATGAAGAAAAAGCGATTCTGAAACAATTCATTGGATCCAAAACCATTCCTACTCTCTGATTGTATTTTCAGTTTCTGTGTTTGATTTATTGGTTTCAGCTTTTATTCTTGTGGATATTCATATATTTTGCTTTTGGAAACAAGAACATAATACTATCAACTTTGAAATCCTAGATTTTGAAAACTTTAAAATTTACATTTAGGACCAAATAGTTGTGATTAGTAGAATTAGTGGAATAGAATGAAGTGAAAAAGAAAAAAAATCTTCTAATTCATTCCTCGAGTAGATGGATGAATGCTTTCTTCCCAAATGTGTTCACACTTTTAGTTATTTAGTGGAACTAAATGAAGTTTCTCCACCCTTCTGTAAAGTTATATAATATTCTTAATTTCAGAAAAATTTTCAACTGAAATAGTGATTTTTTTTTCTCTAAACATACAACCAATTGTAGCTCTAGGGTTGAGTGTAGCTTTGTGTTTTTTTGCTTGCTGTAAGTTTTTTGGTTGTGGCTTTTATTTTTTTGCTGTAAATTTATTTTCAAAGACAATTGAAAACACTAAATAAAAGCTGTAAAAATTGATTTCTAAAACTCACATATTTTCGTTTTTAAATCTTTGCTGAAGATTCTTTTTTAAATCTAAAACATGATTGCATTACAAAATGGATTTAGAGAGAAAAAATAGCTTTGTACGGTCCTTGTCAATCAACTCCTGAATCTATATTAATTAGTTGCTATATCTACGTAGGAACGTAAGCGTTTATTGATATTTGAGATTTCGATTTATACAGCTTAAATTTATCCATTTAATTAACACTTTAAGCTACACATGGTTCACGTGTAAATACAAATCATATAATTTTATTTGTGCTCATTAAAATTTTTGAACTTTACCGATCAGAGACCAAATATTATTGATTATTGATAGACACATGACAAATTATATCCAAATTCAGAGACCAAAAACTCATTTTAACTCTTTAGAAGCCAATAAATAATAAAAAATAAAAGATTTATAACATCATCAGTAGATTTATTTCTCGCAATAATATTTTGTTGATATAGTATCTTCTCTATTTTTAAATTACTCTCAATCTATAAACCCTCACTCACTTGGTGCTACGAAGCTTTGGAAGCTTTTCATTCTCACCTCACATATGGAGAGTGTGAGTTAAGCTTACGTAGTTTATTTTTTGGCTTTTTGTTTTAATGTACAATGAAAATTTTTATTCGACATTGGTAATGTTGAATTCATTTTTCCACCTTAATGATTATTTCCCTCGTATTCAAATCTGATAGATAGAAATAATATCTTCCAAGCTAATGGTGTGTCTTAGTAATATCAATTATGAAATCATGACAATAATTGTTGCAGGTCTAACACCTCGTTCATAACTTTGTCAAAGCTAATCAAATTTTTGTTTTGTTTGCGACCTAGAAACATAATCAGGTTGGTTTTGTTTGGTGACTGAAGCTGTCTATGAAATTATTTCCATCTGAGATGTGGATTATGCACTATTTTTGTTTGAAATTAAAGCTTAGAAATGACTCTTCAAATTCTTTGATTCATTCCTCCAAATCCTCCGTAGAATAGTATATGAATGTTTTCTCCAAAATGTATTCATATTTTAAATTGTTTTAGTGGAAATAGATTTTTTCACACTTTTTTGAAATTTAAGAAAATGCTTAATTTCAGGAAAGTATATATTCAATTTAAATGGTGACTATTTTAAAAAATAAATCTACACTATTAAAAGGGAAAGAGTCCTAACAAAATCTACTTAAAATAAGTTGTTAGCCCTTTCATTTTTAATTAAATCCTACCATATACAACCAAAGTTCATAACTTATAGTATTTTATTATATCAAATCCATGGGGTTCATATTCTTCAATATCTACCGGTTTATATCAACCAAATTTTAATAAAATGACTTTCATCAAACCAACCTTTTATTAATCATTTTGATCAAACGAACATTTATCTCACGAGATCAAATGAATTTTATCACATTGTGACTTTTATCAAACCAATGCGATTAAGAGTTATTCTTGGGTTCACAAACCAATAGAAAGTTATCATTTTGAGATCTAGTATCTTTTAATTAAGGAAACCAAATAACTTGCCAAATTATATTATCTTTTAAAAATAAAATTTAAAATAAATAAAAATATATAAAAAACGAGTTTTAAAAAAAAATTAATGTTGTCAACAAAACACTAAACCCTAAACTCTAATCCTAAACCCTAAACCCTTAGGTAAACCCTAAACCCTTGGATAAATCTAAACCCTTGGAAAAACACTAAACATTTGGATAAATTCTAAACTATAAATCTTAAACACTAAACACTAAATCTTAAAAACAAATATATTTTTTTAAATAATGTTTTTGAAAACTATTGTTATTCTTATTTATTTAATCTTTTTTATTTTAAAAGCATAATACAATTTAGCAAGTTATTTTGTTTCTTTAATTAAAAGATACTAGATCTAAAATGACAACTTTTTATTGGTTGGTGAATCTAAAAATTCACCCTAGGAGTTGAACCCAAGAAAAAGTATTGCGACTAATATTCCATACACATTATATCAAACGAGATCCAATGTTCCAAAAGAAGGGTCATGTGTCCACCATATCTTCATATCTGTCTCATCCTCCTCCATTAAAACATTAAATTATTTTAAAAAATGGATCACTGTTCTGTTTAATATATCAAAACTTTTCGATCAAACAAGAGATTTCCAGAGGGATCATGTGTAAAGCAATCTTATATTTCATTCTCCTCCATTAGTCCCCAATTTAATATATCAAAACATCTGTATACATTCATTTGTATATCACCTTATTCAGTTCATATTAAAAACTTAATTATAAGAATAGAGATTGTGTTTTCCGTCATATTTGTTAAATTATCAATACAAAACCAAACCCTATAAAAATCACATAACCAATATTTTATACTCTATTGATATCTTTTTATTATGAAATCTAAATCTTTGCACATTTTTAGATTGTGTATTATACACAATTTTGAAAATAATTGATGCTGATATTATGCTGATTTAGATACTATTTCATTAAATTCATGTGATTAACACTTAAAACAAATAGCCTATTATAGATACTAAAATATGTTTCACTTATCTATATAGATTTTTAGGGAGATTTTGGAGTGTATTATAACCAAAGATAAACAAGTTTTTTTCCTAATGTATTCATATTTACATAATTATCGTCAAATTCTATAGAAAATGTAATCTAAAAATTCTCTTAAAATCCCTTATTAGTAACAACCAAGATGTTTAAAATTTTCTACCTAGTTTTCGATGGCATATAATACCTCACCCCTAATATTATAAATAGACGTTCATTCTAGAAAAAATGTAAGATATATAAATTATTATGTAATATTGAAAAACTATGTTTGGTTTATAATAAAAATAACACTAATAATAAATGTTTGAGTTTACATATGTCATTAGAAAATCATTTTCAATTTAAAAAATCGAAAATCATATCGTTAATACATTTCAACAATGAAAATATTTGTTCTTTAATATAGAATATCTATACTATTAAAAAAACATATCATCTTTAAATCTATTTCAAACAAATTCCACATTTTGAAAAAAAAATAGTGAATGATAAAAACAGAAAATCAATTGTTAAATGTGAAACAAAAGATAGTGATATATTTTAAATCAATTATGGATAAATAAATATGGAATTTTTTCAAAGAACAATTGATTTTATATTATTACTCAAGATAGACTAAAATTTAGTAAATATAAAATATACTGCATACTGAAAATACAACTATTAACACATTTCCAACTTTTACATATATATAAATATACGTTATCTACAAAAAACTAAATATTTCAAATTATTAAAAATAGTTGAGATCCATTTCTATTATAATTATACTACACCATGTATTGTCTATAAAATCCACATAGACATGCAAACGTAGAGTTTATATATATAGTATACCTTACTCATACGGTAGAACAAAACAAATGAGCTCAAATTCATCAAAAATAATCTTACTTATGAGTCTGACATTAAAATATAGTACACATTCTCTTTTAATAAACCAAATTAAATTGACTTTTAAATATAAAATACAATTTTATAATAGATTTTTTTGATAATTTTAAAAAGTAAATAACAATTAATATCATATTAACTTCTAAATTTAAAATAAAAATAGCCAAATTTATAATAGTTATTAAAAAAATTGAACTGTAAAAATAAATTATTATTTTTTATATCACCATTTTTAAGTTTTATTTAAATGATATAGTAAATTTTTTTATCAAAATGTACAGAATAGTAAATCATATAGTTTATTAAAATGTATATACTATTAAAAAAATATATCAAAAGTTGAATCATTTTTTTTAGAAAATGTCATCAGATTTATATAGGTTTTTATCGGGTCATTTAGTGTCGGATCGCAGGTTAATGATAGACTTTTGGGTTTAGTAGGGTTTATCTGATTTTTAAATATGGGTTTAACTAAATTTGAACTATATTACATACGAATCACCATATTTACCTGTTCGACTCCAAGTCTAGGTCGGACACGGAAACACTGATAAAAACTATTAAAAACCTTACAAATATCTATACCATATATTAAATTAGTCCAAAATCTACAAAGTAAATCGTATGTATCATCAACTCAACAATCGTAGTTCTTATAAAATACATACTAAATATAAAAATGACGATGTTACATAAGAATGTATATACACAATCGCAAATAAACAAAATGATAAAATTATATAATTTTAACCAAAAATAATTTCCTTCTTTAATATAATACACGACTTTATAACATAATAATGTATATTAAAATCAAAACACTAATTATTATCAAAAGAAATTATTAACCGAAACAAAACCCGCGCTTTCGAAGCGCGGGTCAAAATCTAGTTGAATTACATTAAAAAAAACTTCCTCCAAACAACAATTTATGGCTTGGACCCTTAATCTATAACTAACAAGTAAATTAGACAACCTTGCCATGGTTCTCTATAGTGTATCTTCAGTGATGGTGGAGACAGTGAAGGTACGGTAGTTGGGTGTGAAGTTGAATGGTGTGACACAGATCTGAAACACAAACTCCTTCCCCGTTAGCTCTTCAAGAAACATTGGGAGATCCTCCTCCTCCACCTTTTGAGCCCTGCATCAAGCCAGCAGTAAGCGGAAGTTATAATAACTGCATGTTAAATGTCAACACAAATCTAAATGTTTGTGGGAAGAAAAGAAAGTACTTCCTCCAATGCAAGAACAGCAGCTTCCAGTTTGATAAGTTTTGTCATCTCCTTATCGGAGACAACAAATGTGGCGTTATCTTTGCCATCATCAACAACAAGCTCAACACGGAAACTTAGATTGAGTAATGCTATGGTCAGTGACTATTTAGCTGAAACAGCTCTTAGTAAATGGTAAAAAGTAGAAAAAGTTACCTGACAACACCGGTTACGTCAGCAATTACACATCTGTTGCAGTTCAGGGAAGTCCCATGTCTCTCCAGTTTTTTTTGTGGCAAGCAGTGCATTACACAAACGACCACCACACAAAATGGAAGCATAAAAGAAAAGTTTTTCCACTCTTTCATACTAGTGTTCACCTCATACTTCTTCGATTGAACCAAAACTCTGTTCGTTTATAGATAAGAAAAAAGTTGTGAGAATTTTCACTAGTTGTTGTCCATCAAATTTATAATATTCATTTCAATTTAGTCAATGCTAAAAGAAAGTAAAAAGATTAAAAGAATAAGACTAAGAGAATAAGAAGCCTCAGTTGTGATGAATTGTTATTTAATTATATTTCAAGTGTTTTTAGAATTAGAGCTTCTTTATTACTATAAAAATATGTTAATATTTTTTTTTTAAAAAAATTAACTTATATAACAAATAGATTTTCATGTGTCATTATAAAATATTAGGTTCTTTCACCCCGCACTATATGTCGTCAATAATGTGCGAGATATATTTTGTGCATTGTTGTTTTACTGTCCCAGTTTATGTTTATTTGCTTATTTGGTTTTATATCACAATCTTCTTCGGTTTTATTTCCATTCATCTCTCAAATCATCACATTTATTATGTTTATGTGTCGGACGTATCTGGCTCCCGCTCACTTAGCTCATGTAGTATCACATTGTCCGAACAGTTTAATAACAACTGATCAATAGTCTTTCCAACCCCAGACACTACACTTGTGTTTCCATGCAAGCAACTTTCATATATTTTTTTAATTTTCTCAAATATAATGTATCTTTCACACTCTAGAACTTGCAATAACCTATAGTAACGCAAAATCCTGAACAAAAATCCTAATTTGCAAATTCAATACAGATCACATGAATCATTTATCATATTGAATATATGAAAGAGAAAAGACTAAGCGTATTGTACTTCTATATTGCTTGGTGATGGATCTGATTTGAAAATAGTTAGGGTTCAGGTTATTCTCAATCTCAGTAAACTGTTTAAGAAAACAATAGATCAATCCACAATTGATTGTACCTTTATTATCAGTAGATGGCAAAGCGTCAATCATGCATCAAACATCAGAAACTTATAGCCGTTTTGTTTATATACTCTACTCTCAATAAAGTCGAGAATGGCATTGCAAAGTTCTAATTTTCTATATTTTTTTCCTGAGCAATATTTTCATTAAAACTTCAGCCTGAACTTACAAAAGGAATACCAAACAACAACCCAAACTGCTCAAAAGATTGAGAAACTAAGCAAACAGATAACACATTATCACCTGAAACTAACGCTCCACACAAGGAGATTGATGATACTAAGAGAAATTACTTTTACTCTCAGTCAAAAGCCACAACACTTCCTTGATAAACGAAGGCAAAGTATCGCTGGAGACATTAAAACCAAAGATATAAAAGGACAGGACCAACAGAAATTAAGAACATGGTAAGGATCCCAACATAGTATGACCCGGCGAGCCAAAATGATAGTTCGGGTGAACAACAACTTCTGATAGAACTGTCACAAACAAAAGGCTAAAACTTTAGGGGTAAAGAGTAACCACCAGAAAGACCCGCAAGTAAAAACATTGGCTGCAAGCCTGGAAGTAAAAATAGACACATTAAGAGAAAATCTATATAACTACAAAACCTTATTGCAAGATCTTCAAGAGGCTGAGCCTGATTCTGATAGTCATCAGCCTTGGGAAAGATCTTTATCTAACCAAGGAAGAGAAACAAAAGTAGGATTAGATCTTAACTGAAACTGGAAACAAATACCAACTGATATGTTCAAATAAATTTATATTTTTTATGAAAAAAAATTAATTTGCTGTCACAGATAAATAATATTCGTTCATTCTTCATCAAAAAAATAATATTCATTCATTTACTTTTCTTTTCTCATGTCTTCCAGTCAAATAGTTCATATGCAACGCAGTTCACGTTTACGGATGTGGAAGTTAAGTAAATATCAAGTAACCGTGGCCGTCTCTATGGGTGCATGTTAAGATTTGTTTACATCTCAACAAAAAATAAAAGCAAGGAATTTGATTCCAAACAGTTGGAGTTTTTCATGTATGAAAAAACGCAAAGCTGTGTTCTAGGAAAAAAGCAAGAAAATAGATTGAAAACAATATGTACCAATTCATCGGGGAGCAGAATCGTTATCCCCATAAACTCTCCGTTCTTGTTCCGGGAATCCCAAAAGCGGATTAGGCGACGAACAACGGACTGAACAGCTCTTCCTAAGCGAAGAGAGTTGAAAGTGGAGTAGGGGACGACGGGTTGCGACTGAAGAAGCCGATGAAGTCATTTTCGTTACGATGGTTGCAGAGTAAAACAAAGAAAAGAGTGGAAGAGAAAAGTTGAGAGGCGAATGAGAACTCACCATAGACGACTGTTATATATAGGAGGGTGGAGAAGGCGTTACAGGAAGAAGAGTGGTTTCGTCGGAAGAGAACATGTGTAGAATCGAAGGGATCAAGTAACAAAAACGATCCACGAGAATGGGAAGCGTCCTCAAACGTCGAAGAATATGATTTCCAGGAAGCCCTAGGCATTTCTCCCAAAGCCAACCAAAAAATAAACCGGGCTTGATGTTTGATGTTTACCGGGCCAACAAAACCCAACTACAAATACAAATGCTAAAGACCATTAGACCAGCTCCATCAGTGTTTCTTTTGTAGGGTTCTAAACAAATGATAATAAAAAAATAAATGAAAAAAGAAAAAGAAAGACAGAACCGTCTCTTATTATAGGTTTTTTAGGATTGTTAAGCACCCTTAGGTGTCATTTTGGTGTTGGACCTCTATGTCTCTCTCTCTCCTTCTCCTTCCTTGCGTTTTGTTCAGAAACCAAATTTTCTCTTCTTCTTCAATTTCCATCACTCCATCTTCTCTGTCATTCTGATCTCCTTCTTAGAATCAATTCACAAAGCATCTCCCCTCCGGTGTTCTCTCCTCTGTTTCGCCTCTCTCTCTCTGCTCAATGTATTTGATGTTATTGCTCTGTCTCGTGAGGTCGAGGGCGTCGTTGACAGAAATTCCTGGAGTAGAAGAGATGTGTTTCTCGCAGGGGGTGACTTGTGGCGGCAAGGGTCCTTTTCTTTGCCAGATTTGGTGTGGATTGCGGAAGTGAAAGGTTGCTCTGGGTTTCGAGGACTTTCTCGGAGCATCTGGTCTCTCTCTCGCGTCGACTTCACTCGACTTTCCAAGTCGTTGTCGCCTCCTATTCTCGGCTGGGAGAATCAATCGGTGGAGTCAGTGCTAAGCTTCTGGGTGTTTAGGTATCGAGCTTGATGTAGTTAGTCTTGAGGACGGATTTATCCATCGATTACCTCTATCCTCTTCTCCTGTGGTAGTGAGGCGTTTTTCGGTGCTTGGGGGTTGATTCTTGGTGGAAGCTTTGTGACTTATGCTCAAGGTTTGGGCTTTCTCTTTTCTGCTACCAGTGGCTTGGTTTTGGAGAGGGGCTTGTCTTTTCCTTGTTCTGGGTTTTGGTTTCATGTTTTTAAAACAAGAGAAAAAAATACAAAAGCTTTGTTTAAAAATCTTGACTTGTTCTTTGTTTGAATCTCATATTTCATTGGTCTGTATTGAAGACATGATTTTTCATTGTGTTGTTTGCAGGAGGGAGACAATGGAGGAAACAATGGCGGCTAGGTACTGGTTGAAAATGATTCTCAGCCGTGGAATTAAGATCATATGTTTTGATCATCGAAAGTCAGCAGTTTCAAAGCTTAGCTCAGTAAAGAAGAAGAGGTTTAAGGTTAATGTTGATGTTGACAAGAGTAGCTCGAAGGCTGTGTGTGAATATTTATCAAGTAAACTCGCATCTTCAGTGGTTAGTAAGGACAATGTTAATAATTTAGTAATGGTTTAGTTGTGTTGTTGTGTTCCGGATTGCAATCTGAGCTTTCAGCTTATATTGATTGGTATATGAACATTGAGATTTAAGTCGGAAGATTTGATGTTTTGGATTATAGTTTCCCTCTTGTTCTGCAAGTATTGGCTGCTTAATCATAATATGTTTCTCCTCTTGTTCTGCAAGTATTGGCTGCTTAATCAAGTTCCATTTGATGTTAGATTTGTTGTTGCTTGCAAAAATTTAATTAGACTAATAAAGGTTCTTAACCTTTCAAATCACAAAATTAACTATTTTATTATTTTTAAGAACCTTAATAGTCTTTTATGGTTGGACATGCTCTTAGACTACTTACAATGGTAGTTTTATCAACTGTTGATAAATTTTAACAACTGTTGATAAGCTTGCAATGGTTTGTTGAAAAACATAAAAACCTGATGTGGCAAAATCAGTGTTGAAACTTATCAACACCGTTGTAAAACAAAAATGGGTCCATCTTCCATGACGTGGTAAATATTGATTGGACCAAAATATTAGGTTTGTCTCTCAGATTTTAATTCCAACGAAAGTAGATGGATGAAAACAACTGTAAGAAACTGATTGGATGATCATATTTTCTATCTTTTTTTTTCATCTCAATTATTTAACATCAGTTATTTCATAAAGTTGTAACTATATATATAAAAATTTTATATCAAAATTCATCATTTTTCGTACTCTATAAACAAAGTCTTATTTCATTTCATTTGGACACAGAAAAAAACTTATATTTTTACTATATTTTTGCTATTAGAATAACATATAAAAAACAAAAAAGAAAATTTATTTTAAAAATTTATTTAGTTTTCAATTATTTAATTTAATTTCAAATGATAATTTTTATTTATAATATGTAATCACATAAGTACAAAATAAAAGTATGAATAAAATTGGTGCGACATGGTGTTGTAACTTTTTTAAACAAAACCATTATAGATAATAAAAATTGAGTAGGTGTTGAATTGTGACGTGGAAGAAAGAGAAAATGATGTATAAGAGAGGGAAGATGATCTTGAGTGAAAATAGGGTGTTGTAAACATACAACCAATATACATAGTCTAGTAACTTTTTTTTAAAGACGGGGCCCACACATTATTGACGTGTTGTCTTGAGGAGAGAGTAACTCTCCCATTATATTATAGATTTACATGTTTACATAATCCTACTTTTGATCGGTTTGTTTGTTTTTTTTGGTTTAATCGGTCATAAACCAAACCATATCCAAATCCTATAGTTTTAATAAAATCACATGCATTCGGTTTTTATGGTATATACCAAAACCAGACTATATGTCTATTTCAGTTCGGTACGGTTCGGTTTACCATATTGAACATGCCTAATTTGAACCCATTAAAAGCCCAATAAATGATATACATAAGACTCTCAACGCGTTGTCATTAGATCTCAGAACGCAGCCCGGACCTACGTTGTTATCTCTACCAAGAGAGAGACTTAGCAGACGATCACAAAGGAAGGTAGAAGACGATATCCGCAGCAGAAAATGTTTTGTATTGTTATTTTTATGGATTGTCGCAATATCTTTCTATACTTTCATCCTCTTTGAATCTTCGATACTGAAAGTTTAAGTTGCGATCAAATCCAATTCGAAATTGGTTCTAAATAGGTCTTAGGTTTAGCTTGATTTTACCTTTTTTGATGTTATAAAACCCTAATTTTCTTCTTAGTTGAGAGTAAACGCATGATTCTGGATAAACGCAGTTTTGCATGTTTGTTCCCAGTTCCAAAATTGTCGATCTTCTGAAGCTGCGATCAAATCCAATTTGAAATTGATTCTATAGGTTTTAGGTTTTTGATGTTGTAAGCCCCTAATTTCGTTTGAGCAAACGCATGATCCTCGTTGGTTTACAAACTCTTTACATTGATGTAATCGCATATGGCATGCTTGGCTTGATTCTTATACAAGTTTTGTTTTATTGGTTCGATTTTTTTCCAGAAAGTAGGATTGATAGTTTATCATTTCTGGAAGCTATCATGATCCATGTGGTTTCTCTCCCGAGAGACTGTTGGAAGATCTTCAAATACAGTCTGTTGAAATCAAAAGGCTTTTTAGTGATAATCACAAACTAGCTGATGACCGAGTGTTTCTTGAGCGGGAACTCGGCTCTGCCAAGGAAGAGCTTCACCGGATCAATATCTCTATTTATGAGCTTCGTGCTGAATATGATCTGCAATTCAGAGAGTTCAGTGAGAGAATGCAGGACGATGCTCGTGCTATGGAGTCTTACAAGGAAGAGATTCACAGAATGAACCTGATCGTTTCTGATCTCCGTGCTGAACAAGATCTGCAATCGAGGGAGTTCAGTGAGAAAAGGGAGGCAGATGCTCGTGCGATAGAGTCTTACAAGGAGGAGGCTACACAGTTGCGTGGTGAAGTTCTGAAGCTAAATGGTATAAAACGTGAACTTAGTGGAGATGTTGAGATACTTAGGAAAGATTTGGTCAAATTGCAATCGGAGAACAAGCAGATTCCAGGTTTGAGTGCTGAGGTTCAAGACCTGCAGAAAGAGCTTATGCATGCTAGGTATTAGCTTGAAGCCTTGAACCTTTCAGTACTCATTCTATTAGTAATAAACGATTATATCTTTTAAATAAGCTAAATGATACACTTTAATGCCTGAACTTCTGGGTTCCGGTTGTAAATACTAAAAATGGATGCTTTTCTTTTGGAACAGAGGTGCTATTGACTATGAGAAGAAAGAAAAGTTTGAGCTTATGGAGCAGCGGCAGTGTATGGAAAATAACATGGTTTCCATGGCGCGTGATGTTGAAAAGCTAAGAGCAGAACTTGCTGTTGTTGATAGTAGGCCTTGGGGCTATGGTATGACCCCCTCCTAGATGTTTCCTGGAAGCAATTGGTATTTTCATCAAGTCGCTAACTCCGTTCTTGTTATATGTTGTGTGTCCAGGTTGACCACATGGGTTTGAATTTCAACAATATGAACGGCAGTTTCCGTGGTTCTTATGGAGAACACGATGATTTTCTGGTACTCACTCATCTCTGTGGACTTGTACTATTACATGCTTGTATTATGTTTCTTGGATCTTATGGAACTTCTGAACAGATGCCGTCCGAGAGAAGAATGAACCTTCTGTCCCAGCCAAGAAACATTGGAAACCAATTCGCATCCAACCAAGCTGAGGCAACAGAGACACTCGACTGCAAACGCAGCGTGGGGCAGCCGCAGGATGGTGCGAATAGCCAAACCCAGGTTCCCGTGGGAGACACTGCGGCAGTAAGTGCAGCCGTCTTACATGGGCTCAAGGAGCTGTTTGGGCCGTTGCTGCAACAGAACTCCGCAGGGGGACTGGCCTCTCGAGCCACAGCGGTTCTGCCAGTACAAGGAGGTGACGGTCAGGATAGGCCTCCTCCGTTTGTGACAGCAACCTCATACTGGGAAGCATTGAGACGGATGAGGGACCTGTGTACTGAGACCTTCGGTGGTGGTGCTGACCGGGTAGCCGCAGACAACTGGTGGCAACTGCTGGAAAGTAACTTTGAGTCCAGCATGTGCCCAGTGGAATACCGAAAAGAATTAGCAGCCCATTACTTGAGAGAAGAAGCCCATATATGGTGGGAAAAAGTGGTTCAAGGAACTCCAGAAGGGTATGTGCTCAACTGGTACGACTTCAAGGATGAATTCGCCAGGAAATACTTTCCGGAAGAGGCTATCGATCAGATGGATAAAGACTTCGCAGAGCTGCGCCAGGGGACTAGAACTGTGAGGGAGTACGAGCAGGAGTTCAATCGTCTGAGAAAGTTTGTAAGCAGGTACATTGACGAGAGGGAGCAAATAGAGAAGTTCCTGAGGGACTTGCGGGTTGACATAAAGAACCGATGCCAAATGCGGAGGTATGCGAGCATGGTAGACCTGGTGGAGATGGCAGTCCTGATGGAGAGTAACATTGACGTGGAGGTTAAGCAAGCTAGAGCATCCCAAGCGCCAAAGGGAACTCTAAAACGCACATGGGATGACCAGACCGCGAACTCAGGAACAGAGCAGACATCCATGTCCGGACAGCGTGGGCGGAAACACGTTCAACCATGCAAAAGTAAGGCATGTTATGGATGTGGTCTTATGGGGCATGTTAAGCGGAATTGCCCGGAGATGCATCATGGGAATTCACCTCACGTAGAGAACAAAAGACCTTGTTGATTACTTAACTTCGAGAGAGTGAAGCTTTCTGTGAGTTTAGCGTAATGAACTGAAAAATTTTGTTGATAAAGTGGCCAAGATTTTGGTACTTTTTGTTGATAAACTGGCCAAGATTTTGGTACTTTTTGTTGATAAACTGGCAAATATTTTGGCATTGAGACAGTGAAATTCAATAACACTGAACTTCAGCTTGGCAGCCACATTCAAACAAACTTTCATTCTTTCGATATCTTTTAGTTTGTGATTATAGCAACTTTTTTTCGGAAGAAACGATATTATATTCTTCACCAAAATCTTATTCATATCTTTAATGCTACAGTCAAGCAAACTAAAACTGCTGAATGGAAATGAAACAGGAGACAGAACTATAGGTAACATCGTACCATAGCTGTGGTACCAGAGCGACAACATGTAAGCTTGAATTTCCTTGGTATTGGTAGCAACTGCTTCAAACTCACTGTCTCTCTTCTCTTCTCTGTTTGCCAGACAGAAGAAAATATAATCCCTCCGATATTATCCGCTTCGCCGAAGATCCGATGTATCATGGCCATTGTCTCTGCTCTCTCCAATGCTTTTTTTGGAATTAATCCCAGAAAATACTTTGTAGACTTTTTTTTTTAAATAAAGATAGATGCTACTGACTGTCACAGATTGTTTTATCTTTTGTTATTATAAAGGCAAACATTTAGAATGAGCTGATTACGAAAATCACAGCAATGTTTTTAGAAAAAATTGAGGATTTTTTCTGTTGGGATGGGGAGAGTTTGTTACAAACTTGCTTTCAAAAAAAAAAAGTTTGTTGTGAACTTACAATAATATACACCGTTGATTATGCTATCTATTTGTGATGTTATCTTATATAGTATGACATATATGCCTGCATATTCCTAATCAAGAGGGACTGAGCAATACATCATTATCTTTTTTCCAGCAATACATTAAAGTTATTATATAATTCTATCTCTCTCTTTGGCCAAAAAAAAAAAGAAAACTCTCTCTCTCTCTCCAACCAATTTGAGAGACGCGTGAACGAAATGACGAACTACGGCGCGATTCCGACGTCGTCTCATCCATCTCCGCCGATAGATCTCGAGTACATCTCACACGTCAAGCACCGTCTCAAAGCAGGTCTAGCCACGCGCCGCCCATGGAGAACGATGTTCGATGTCGAATCCATGTCCCTACCTAACGGTTTCTTCGACGCGATCTCGAGAATCAAGACGAATCTCGTCTACTTCAGAGCTAACTACGCCATCGCCGTCCTCTTCATGCTCTTCGTGAGCCTTCTCTACCACCCGACCTCGCTCCTCGTCTTGGCCATCTTGGTCGTCTTCTGGATCTTCCTCTATTTCCTCCGCGACGAGCCTCTCGTGGTCTTCGGTCACCAGGTGGACGATCGGACGGTCATGATCTGTCTATCGGTTTTGACCATCGGTATGCTTCTGTTCACACACGCGACGGGGAATATACTCGGATCGCTATTGACCGCCGTCGTGTTGGTTCTGATCCACGCGGGGATTAGAAGGAGTGATAATTTGTACTCCGATGAGGAAGCTGCGGCGGCGACTGAAACTTCAGGGCTGACGTCATACCCTTCCTCATGAAAACTGATTCGATCTTTTGTGTGTGAGATTTTTGTGTGAGATTGAGATACTTGAAAACATTTTCTTCTTCGATTTGTTGACAACTTACAATGTTTCCTTCATTTTTATCATCCAATGGTGGTTTGTTTGTTAATTATTTGGTTTACTCCTAATTACTTGGTTTAGACATCAAATTTATTTACTTGATTTGATCTCTGACTTCCACTAAACCTCTCTGAAGTTTCTTTCACTAACATATGTTAAACGCAAGAGTACTCTTAAACGCAATACCTTCAACAAAGATAAAAAGAACAGACACTCTTGTCTCCGAGAGAGTGTTTGACTTAAGAATGAACATGTTTCAAGATTGGTGTGACTTGCTTTACCTGAGACATACGAGGAAAAGTACTCTTCTAATACAGACCTTGCTTGCCTGCTCACCAAACCCCCAAAAACGAGAGACGAAAAATGAGCTTAAAAGAGGAAACACTTTTAGACTTCATTAACAAAAACACATCCAAAATGACCTAATGAAAGTGTAAAAACTATAATACTATCCCAGCTTCTGTACCTGTGAATGGTGTCCCAACCTCTGGACGAGTTGTACCTACTGTTCTGACTGAATCTAACTAACGACCTGATTTTGTTCTTTTCAGATGCTAGTTCTGGTTCAGATGGTAGATCACACTCTTTCACTGCATCCTTTGTTGGTTACCCTACCCAGTTCAAGCGCTTAACGCTCTATAAGCTCATCTATGCACCGTTTCTCTTCGTGCTTAAAGTGCCTGTAAAAGAACCATCCTAACAACACAGATAGAAAAGTAAAACTAATTAAGTGAAAAATGTTGTGAATAAGAGAAAGAGGGAATTAGTTGTTCTTATTCTTATTTCATATACAGCGATACGAACTAGGTGATTTTTCCGTGTTCATGCACGGATATAAATATTTATAAAATATATAAACTATAATAATTGACTGTTATTTATTTTAATTTTTAATTATTTTATAATATGTATGCATAATTTATATTAATAATACTATATTATTTTAAATACAAATATGATTTTAGATATATTATATTTAGTTGGTCTTTTGTTTTTACAGTTGATTTAGTTATCATTTGGGTATATTAGGTTGTATCTATTTCTCTAAATTCAAAATATTTTTATTTTAAATATATTTAAATTATGATTTTTTTTTGCATTTACGTTGGTTGTTGTCTTATATATGTAAATATATTTGAGGAAGATTATGTATAACTTAAGATATATTATTCTTATAATGAAATAAAAATAAAATAGAGTGTCTTATTCCAAATTACGTAAATTAGTATAACAATAATATTCTACAGTATCATGCATATATATAAATTTTACAAAAGAACTAAATTATAATAGTTGGTTAATATGTTATTTTCATTTGTTATATGTTTTGATTCATCCTATAGTTTACATTTATAAAATAAATTTTATTATAAAATTTTATATTTTTATTGTAATTAAATCTGTGATTTAGATATAAGTTTGATTAGTCGAGTCACTCATGTTGTGAGTATATTGAGTTACAATATTCATTCAAATTCAAACTTAAGTATAATTATATTTATTATAATTAAGTAAAATCAAATTGATTTTATTTATCGTTTAAATGTGCAAGTAGTTTCATAATACATAAGTAACTAATACATTTTTGGAAGCACATGAACACATATCAGTATTTACAATAATTAAAATATTTTATACATTCTAAATAAATTTTTGCCTCAGATTTATTAAAAGAAAAACTGAATTTTTTTAAAATAATATTAAAATGAGAATTCAGATTTGTTTTGGTATTTAATTATATTCATATTAAGTTCCACAAACATAAAAACATAAATTTAAAATCAAATTTAATATTATGAAAAATAATTTTAATAATGATAAAATATAATATATCTACCTCGTTAAAATATATAGTGTTATGTTATTTTATTATTTTTAATTATTTGATCAAAAGATGTTTATTGTTAATTTTTATTTTAATATCTCTTAAAATAAGCAGTTTAGAAGAATTGTGTGATTATATTTTAAAAATCATATTATATAATTAAAAGATAATTTATAGATTTTTTGCTGTAATTGAAATATATTATAGTCACATAAATATATGAGAAATAGATAAAACATTTCAGTAATATTAATTATAAAGTTATTTTAGTCAATTAAACATATATCAGTTAATGATAATTAATTATTTTATGTAATCATCTAAGAAAATAGATAGATATGTAAAAAAATATTTCTATTACTTTGAATATATATTTGTATTGTTTAAAATTATATTTTAAAAGAAATAATATTTATTTTTCCAATATCAAGATTATCTGAATTTTATGAAATTACATTATATGCAAATATATATTTTCATATAAAAATATTTTATTACTGTTTATTTTATGTTTATTGAAAAATATTTTTAAATGGAATATTTCTATTTTGTGAACTTTCCTTTTAATGAAATTATATTGTATATACATATATTTTGTTTTAAACTTTATAAATGTTTCCTTTTTATTATATATATTGTTTGGAAAATTTTAAAGAGGAAACTAAATAAAAAAATCAATAATAATATTTAAATGTAATATTTGTAATTCATTAAGGGTATCAGTGTAATCAACCATCTTGACAATTAACATGAGCGCGACACATAGGAAACTGACTTCTCAAATAATATTATAGAGATATAAAATTAGGGTTGAGAACTCTCTAGAACATGGGCTTGTTGGCGTATTTCGACATCCATATAACTATTCATAACACTCTCCTTTGGATGTCTATTATACATAAATATTCCTAAAGCGCATAAGATGCTGTCTCATTAAAAACCTTATCAGGAAAACTCAATGGGAAAAACCATGGTTAAGGGAAAAAGAGTGCAGCGAGCATCTATTCCCTCTGATGAGAACATAACTTGAGATATCTGAGATGATACAATCCCTTGATGAACTGACTTCTTCTTAGTCTTGGTCTTGGGGCGGTCTACTTTTCTTGGCAGATTTGACACTCTTCACTGAAACTTGAATATCTTGATGACCATATGACAAAATGACTTCAAACAACTTGGAAATCAAAGCTAACATCCATATGTAGCTTTAGGCACCGGTCTAGCTCTGGTAAGATGGAAACATCGAGCAATATTTTATATATCAGATGATATAAGGTATTCTGAGCAGCTTGTACATGTCCCATGAAAACAGTCATATCTCAAGTTCTATCTTCTGGAATGACTTGATTCAAATTGGAGACGAAATTAGATTCAAATATCTTTCTCTGGACACCAAATGCATATTTTAGTTCCATATATAAGGTCTCCTTTGATTGATAAACTCTCAACCTTTGATTCTGTCTCGTGAATGGAATATGTCCTTGATTCTTTTTCAAGTATGATTGATCTTGATCATTCTCTTCCGCTTCTCTCGATCTCAAAATGCATTGGAAGAGTGATAGATCTTCATCACTAAAGTGATAACATTTCTTTTTAGGTATCTATCATTTGCGTGTTCTTTGTTGCCTCGTTAAAACCTTGACATGGAAAAATCCAATGAGATAAAAACCATGATAAGTAAAAAGAGTACAACCACGCACATCATCATATTCTCCCCCTGGAAGCATCATCTTCGGGAGAAGTATTCTCATCATACATATCATCCTTTTAAGAATTGATATAATCATATCCTTAGTGAATAAACTCGTTTGATCGTCATATTATATCTTAGACCATTGGACTTCTTGTCCATAACATTACTTTCATACAAAAGATCATATATTGGTCTATTTAGATTCCATGTCCAAATTTCTTTTTATAGACAATCTTTTAAACTTTCATATTGTACGTACTTGTACATACGAGTTGTTTCCCCTCTTCTTATAAAATTTATTAGTGTGATTATTTTTCTTGTCATACAAAATCACATCTTTTAATCATGAAAGAGATCGATAGATTTCCAATCATGGTATTTCATTACCAAAAATTATTTCTTTATATAATA
Source organism: Brassica nigra (assembly GCA_016432835.1). Taxonomy (NCBI): domain Eukaryota; kingdom Viridiplantae; phylum Streptophyta; class Magnoliopsida; order Brassicales; family Brassicaceae; genus Brassica; species Brassica nigra. The sequence continues at coordinate 46,233,613 of CM028246.1, forward strand.
AGATGATTATGCTAATAGATATTTTATGTAATCTGAAATAATTATATTATATTCATTATATATATAAGGGTTTTAAGTTCAAGACTTGACAATAAAAAATTTACAAAGTATCTAAAAGTCCTTTATGAATTTTTGTATTTGAAGATTACATGACCTGAAATATGTAAATAAATAAAGTATCCAGAGCCACCCAATTAGCTTGCGATTTCTTGGGCCTCAGACCCAACAGATCCAGAAACAATCTCTTGATCCTGACATTAACCTTTCACAGAGTTACAAACAAACATGTGAATAGTTTTCTTAATGTTTCAAAACTATCATTATTTTTATGATGAGCTAACTTAGTAACCTTGATTGACTCAATACGCTATTCCAATTGCGTAATAAAACAAGCATTTTGCTCTTGTGTTTCTTTAGTATTAAAAGCTGTGCGTGTTGTAATGATTTAGAGAAATAAAAGTTGCTTTTGCTAAGTTAGGAAGACACATGTTTTTGCAAGGCGAAGTCACTTCATTGAGTTAAAAGTCGTTTCAACAATCAAGAAGCCATAAAGCCATTGATATGATCGCTAACCGATTACATCTGCTGGATAAATAATTGTTTAGCTTATTACGTCGTTACACAATTACCGCCAAAGATGAATGCGATTGAAATAGTAACATAATATCTAATTCCCCTTGCTTGTCAAAGTCATTAACGTGTCCTTCGAGTTCTTTGTGCCGACCACACGTCAAGATGACATCGGTCCAGGACCATAAGACAACATACACTACAAGACTAAAGTGACTACATACCATCAAGAACTCGTTGAAATAAACTATTATAAATATTATTAACCGACAAAACTACTACCACAAATCCAACCACACACACCATAAACCAAAATGCAAAAAGAAAACTTAAAAAAAAAAGTCTTATTACGTCGTCAAATTAAATGTATAATTACGACAAAAACATCAATAATGCAAAACATAACAGCTATACTCAACAGTAGCATCACCGTTCTTGAGATTAATCCACTTTGTCCGAGCCTCGACATAGCCTCTAGCAAATCGGAAAAGCCCACTTCCTCCAACAATAGGCATTTCTCTGACCTCCGACAACGCCGTGTTCCGACCAAGAATCGTGATGGTGCTTCCATTGTACTTCCCTGTCTTAAAAGCAAAGTTCATAGCCATTAGAAAACCCAACTCCTTTTGGGCTGCTCCCGCGTAAAAGCCTTGTGCTTGGCCCAAAACAGTTGAGTTCATCGGAACTTTCGCTGTCAAGGCGTTGTCGATCATGGAGATGGCTCCGAAGTAGGAAGCGTTTGTAACCGGTGGCTGGATCATGATGGAGGTTGGGTTTGGACCGCTTAAGATGTCGTGCCAATAAACTTTGAAATGGGTTAGCTTCTCTTTCTTGTGGAGACCGAGAAGCTTCCGATCTATGGTTCTGGCAAAGTTTTCACCGTCGTCTCCAGTGGAAGAAACTACGGCGAGGAGGAGGATTTGAATGGCTAAGAAGAAAATGAGCTTAGCCATGAGTTTTTCTTTGGTTTATGTGGAGTTGGTTTGTTAATATAAGTGGTGTATCGAACAAGGGGTGTGATGTTATTTATATATAGGTCGAGTGTTAGACATGTTTGTAGAGGAAAATACTTTATATTACTTAATTTACTATATGTTTGTTTAATTTTGTGGATTGGTTAAAAACATTGACTAGTGAATGGGAAAGCTCTGTATATAGTTTTAACAAAAAAATAACTCTAAAATGTTTATGTGTACGCATTGTGGAAGGCATGTGATGTGAATAGCTATCATAATTATTGCGTCATCGATTCGTATGATTTACGGTGAAGTCATACTCAAAAACTTTTTTCATTTTTCAAAACAGAATAAGAAAAATCACTTTTTCGGATTAATCAAACTGATACATACTACTATCATAGTTGTTAACAGTACTATCATACTTTATATTACTTAATTATTATGTGTATTTAATTTTGTGGATTGGTTAAAAAACATTGACTAGTGAATGGGAAAGCTCTGTATATAGTTTAAACAAAAAATAAATGTAAAATGTTTATGTGTACGCATTGTGTATGGCTTGTGAATAGCTATCATAATCATTGCGTCATCCAGTCGTATGATTTACGGTGAAGTCATACTCAACCTTTGAGACCTTTTCTTGTCATTTGTCAAATTAGAACAAAATGATTAAACTATAAGTATCATAGTTGTTTTAAGAGTATTAGAATCATCATCCATGTATAAATCATTTTGAAGATTTTCTACATCAAAAGGGTAGATAGGTCAGGTCTTAAGCGGCATAAATATTTAAAAATTATATTCACAAATCACCATATTATTATTTTTTTATATAAATCTATTATATTAAAAGAGAAGTCATAACTTTTTTGATGTGTGATCAGGGGCGAATCCAAAAAAAATTCACAGTGGGGGCACAAATGCTAAAATAGGTGTAAACTTACATATGAATATAGGTGTAGACATCAATTTGCTAAGAAATATACTAAATTTTAAAATTATTCTGTCCTCTACCTAGCTCGCCAATGTGTGTGATTTTTTTTTCAAAAAAAAACCCTTACTAGAAATCACTTATGTTTCATTTATTACTAATAATATAGTTTAATAATATATCATTACTAATATATGAAAATCGACTCCTATAAATAAGGCTTGGTTAACAAACACATATTTGAATCGTTAATAAATTAGTCATGTTGGTACAATTTAGATAAACCAAGAAAGTGTACGATTTAGATATTTTGCTAGGAATGATATATGTGAAAGTGTACGATTTAGATAGACCATTGTTAAAACATTGTTGAAATGCTTATACTTTCACCTTTATGTTCTAGAGTAAAAGGTCGACCATTTTTGAAACTGTTTACCTGAAAATAACCAACAAACCATAAAACATTTGTAGACAGACCATTTCAATTAAAATTAACCAGTAAACCTCTGTTTATATTGTCGTAGTCACGTACACATTATGGCTTTGATGTTCAACTGATGACTCGAGTTTGTTATTTTTTTTAACCTGTTCATCTGGAAAAAACCTGCAAACCGGTTTGACTTATCATATCAACATCGATCATTTAAACCAATATACAATGTGCTTCTATTATATTCAAATCATTGTTTATCCATGATACCAATATATCAAGATTTTTAAAATCCGAGATTCTGTTGCAACCAAAATATATAAAAATATTCTTAATATATCGACAATTAAGTCACACAGTATCCGATTACTTGAAAGTTTAAAAGGATATTCTTAATGAATGATCAATTTGAACTTGTCGACTACTTATTCATTGTTTCCTAAATTTTGCTATCAAATTTCAAACAACTAAGAAGAATATCCTCTAATATATATATATATATATATATATATATATATATATCGATATACAAGAAAGATATTAATTACTAACTATACAAGAAGAAGATATTTTTTGGGGCTTTTGCAAAAGTAACTCAAAACTTGGAGTCAAACAGAAACTAACCTTTTCTTTTGACTCATTTTTTTGAGATTTTCACCCCACACCTGCATTTTATCTACGAAAATGCCATTAACTTTTTTTTTTGTTTTTCGAAAATAGCTTCTTTACAGTCTCAACAACCTTGTACTAACTGTTTGGAGCTTTTAATGCCCTTTAATGCACGTAAATCTCTTTACACTCTCTGTTCAATTGTTATGAACTAAAACAACATTTCTTTCACTTTCTCTCCATATTCATTCAAAAACTCAAGCTTTTGATTCAAAATATTTTATGGTTGAGGCATATTTCTTTCGTTTTGACTTACGGTTGCTTTCGTTTGAGGTTCTGGGTGGTTGGAGAAGACTCTGTGTGCAAACGAAGTCATCTCACCTAATTTAAGGTACAAATTTGAATTTTTTTCAAGATCTGTTCGCGTAGAAGACTTACTAGTAAGTCATATGTATGTAGAAGACTTACGATAAGTCTTCGGTCAAACACGACTTAAACTAAGTCGTCCGGCTTTGTTTGTTAAAAAAAACTCGCGACTTATATATAAGTCGCCTACGAAACGGGCTAGTTTTGCATTTGACCAATCGTGTCAGATCTTTGACTATTTCGGACGACTTATAATTCAGCGTCTCGAAAGTTAAAATTTCAATATTTTATTAAACTAGGCGACTTACGTGTAAGTCGCCTTAGGTTAGTTTTGTAATTGAAAATAAAACTTCATCATTTAACTTTTACCGACGACATAATATAAAGTCGTCCGACGAAGACTTAATTTAAAGTCGTCCGGAAAGCAAAGTCGTCCGAATTTTTCCCAATTTTCTGGTCAAACCTTGCTTATCCCGGACGACCTTAAATTAAGTCGTCTACTCGACGACTTTCAATTAAGTCGCCCGGAGAAAGTTAAATTTCAAGTTTTATTTTTCAATTACAAAACTAACCTAGGACTTTACGCTTAAGTCGCCTAGTTTGAATAAAATATTGAAATTTTAACTTTCGAGACGACTGAATTATAAGTCGCCCGTAAAAGTCAAAGATCTGACGATTCAGCTTAAATGCAAACTAGCCGTTTAGGACTTTATATATAAGTCGCCCGAGTTTTTTACAACAAAGCCGACGACTAGAATTAAGTCGTCCCATTTAATTTTCAATTGCAAAAGTGACCTCTTTAGACGACTTACCTTTAAGTCTTCCACGACTTAATTCTAAGTCGTCGCGCAATGTTTATTGAACTTCTTCATTTTCTATGTTTACTAATGTGTTTTATTTTGAATATTTACGATGATTTGTCGGTTACATGCAGTGTATGGAGAATGGTTGTTGAGAGATTGCCGTTGGGATTTTGTGGTTGATGATCTCAAAGGAGCAAGATTGTTTTATTGAATGAAGATTCAACACATGCTGAACTTGTTGCAATGGCTCAAGAAGATTATAACCTGGACATGAGAACAGTGATCGTGGAGATTAGTTACTCATTACCAGCAGAAATGATGATGGCTCCAGGCAGTCCTCCCATTCATGTTACAAGTGATAGACAAGTTCGAACTTGCTCGAGATACTCAAAACATAGAGTATGTCTTTGTGTATCGCGCAGCAAGGTGGAAACGGTTTCAGAAAAGGGATAATGATGAAGCTGGTGAATGGGAAGAAGATGTTGGTGATGATGAAGCTGGTGAATGGGAAGAAGATGTTGGTGATAATGATGAAGCTGATGAATGGGAAGAAGATGTTGGTGATAATGAGTTTGTTGAAGATGAAAATCAAGATGGGGAGGAGGAAAATGGTGAGGAGGATGCTGATAACTCTATTGTTGGTGAAACGGATCAGAATGGTGGGGATTACAGTCTTTATGGAAAAGTTCAAGATGAGGACGAGGAAGATGATGATAATATTTGTTTTGAAGAAATCGAAAAGACATATGCTAAGACAAATGCTATTGAAGGAGGAAAATCGGATGGTACCAGTATCTATGTCAACCAGAGTTTTGTTAGCAAGGATGCACTGCTTTCAGCTGCGGTTGGTAGCATGAGGGGTAGGTTTTCTTTCAGAATATACAAATCAACGAAAACTCTCCTTGTGGCAACATGTCGGGTTAGCGGTTATGGATGGAAGATCAGAGCGAGTGTGAAACATGGGACAAACACGTTTTGGGTAACAAAGTATGTGGAAAAACATTTATGCTCAGTGGGAGACCGAATCGCTCAGCGGAGACACTGTACTCCGAAATATGTTGGTAGTCTTTTCATTGATCGTGTTGGAATCATTGATGGGATAACTCCGCAGCATATCACTGATGCAATGAGGAACATGTTTGGCATGGAGCTTGATTACACCACTTCATACAGAGCACTGTTATATGCACAAATATTGGTGAGAGGATCAACAGAAGAAGGGTATTCTACTAAGTCGTTCGGTGTATTTTATTTTTAGACTACCTTCTACTATCCCTTCAAGTGTATTTTATTTTTAGACGACCTTCTACTAAGTCGTCCAGTGTATTTTATTTTTAGACTACCTTCTGAAAGGTCTTCCAGCTGGACGACTTACAGACGACTTATATATATACAAAATACAAATAAGTCGTCTGGAAAGTCGTCTACAAAGTCGTCCAGCTGGAGACCTTCCAGACGACTTATTTGTAAGTCGTCCAGCTGGAAGACCTTCCAGACGACTTATATATTTACAAATCTATACAAAATCAAGTTACAAAGAGAAATAGTGTTCAAATACAAAGAGAAAATCCATCCACATTTCCAAATACAAAGAGAAAATCTATACAAAATCTATGTTCAAATACAAAGAGAAAATCAAAGCCATACACAAATCTAATCATACATGCCCACGAACTTATCACCATCCACATTTTCTTTCAAATTCTGATCAAGAAGCTCCGTCCATATATCCACCGCCATTTTATCCCTCGTATTCTTCGCGTTGGTCCTAGCAAAGTCTTTAGAGTTAAAGGGGACTCCAAGAGCATGACATTCAATGTACTTTAGAGCGTACACGCTACAATCACCATTGTTGGCCGTGGGTACATCTTGGAGCTGTCTCTCATATGTGTATGGCTCCAACCCGTATTTGACCCGTATTTCGTCGGTGGCAGCGCACTCAACAAGCAGATAAGGGACCATCTCGAGAAAAGGCATCATTATCTCATCCCATGCTTCTGCTGCCGTAGATGAAGGTATGCTGTCCCAGACGACTATGTGCCTCTTAGGGATCGATATCCAAATAGCAACCCAATGAGCGTTGTTCAAGTTCATCAATAGATATCATCAATGTCCTCCCCACACCTTGTTTGATTGGAAAAATGAAGGTACTGATCCATCATAATAATTCCACGCCCGGTAGAGCTCTTCCTAAACCTTTGTGATCGGGTACGGATACTTTGAAGAACTGATACTGGTCTCTCCAAGACAGGGAAAAGTTGTGATCCAGGAAGCACATTCGCTCGCTCCTGAAAGCTTGTGGGTTCTCCTGATACCTCTGCCTCAGCACATTAATCCAAGCATTTATATGCTGCATATAAAATAATACAAGTTAGAAGATACCGGACGACTTAAATATAAGTCCGAAAGTCGCTCACGTGGACGACTTTCCGACGACTTATCGAGAAGTCGCCTACTTGACGACTTTGTAGACGACTTTCCGACGACTTATATTTACCATACGACTTTCCGGACGACTTATATTTACCGACGACTTAAAGATAAGTCGATCGGAAAGTCGCCTACTTGACGACTTTGCGACTTTCCGGCGACTATATTTAAGTCCGCACGACAAAGATACAAGATAAGCGTAAGACTTACGCAGTCTTCCAGCCATTCTCTGGCAGTCCGGAGGATGTGATACCACCAAGTTGGTGATGTAATGGTTTTTCATCATGCTTAGTGAAATAATGACTGCAAACAAAAAGCAATCACTTACGGATCAGAAATAATCAGTTTTGGTAGACTAAATCAAGCTATTATGGGTAAAGCAATCACTTACGGATCAGTTTTCAACCAACCAGCGAGTTCCTTCAACTTAGGTCTGTTTCTGGCTGAAATGGATTATAGGCTGCCACTTTATCTTTTTTTTTGCCGTATAAGGAGATATCTGCGTGGGAGCAGTTTCTTCGCCGCTCACTCCTTTGCGCACGAAGCGGTGGGAGCTGTTTTGTCCAATACAACCAGGCTCGGTTCTGAAACTGGAACGCTTGATTGTGGAACTGGAACGCTTGATACGGTGGAAGCGACGCTCGGTTGTTGATCGGTGGAAGCGACGCTCGGTTGTTGATCGGTGGAGGTGACGCTCGGTTGGTCAGTGGAAGTGACAGCAACAATCTCTTTGGAGACACCATCCGCTTTATCCTCCGCAAGATCTTATTTCCGAGTTCGCCTCATCGCGAATTTCTCTCTGCAATAAAAGTTGCACACTAGTTAACCCTGGGACGACTTAAATAAAAGTTGTCTGGACGTCTAGTTGACATGGACGACTTAATTTTAAGTCGTCCATGGTCAATTAGTCGTCCAGACAACTTACATTTAAGTCGTCCAGGGTCAACTAGTCATCCAGACAACTTACATTTAAGTCGTCTGGACAACTAGTTAACCCCGACTTAATTCTTGTTGGGAGAGGATTTGATACTAACCTCGGATTGTTTGGCTGGAGGGGTAGTTGTTTTGGCTCGAGGGGTAGTCTGTTTCGTTTGAGGAGTAGGCTGTTTCTTTTGAGGAGTAGGCCGTTTGGTTTGAGGAGTAGGCTGTTTCTTTTGAGGAGTAGGCTGTTTGGTTTGAGGAGTAGGCTGTTTCTCTTGAGGGGTTGTCTGATTGGTTAGAGGTGTAGGATGTTTGTTACTAACCCCGGTTTGTTTGGCTTGAGGGGTAGCCTGATTGGTGACACCAACCTTCTTCTCCACAGCTTCCACCCTATCGGACAACTTCCTAATCTCCTTGATGCACTTCTTAAACCCTTCTTTCATGCAGTCAACTACGTCCTTGAACATATTTTCCAACTCCTCTCTGGTCACCCAACTAGCCTCTTCTCTAGCCTCTGTAGGAGCCTCTTTAGGAGCCTCTTTAGGAGCCCCTTTACGAGCTTTCTTCAGAGGTCTTAGATTGTCTTCCTCCTCCTCCATCACAACCATCTCTATCTCTTTGGCTTTCTTAGTACCAGTGACTTCCCATCAATCCTTGGTCCACTTCCACGGTCTCCGATCATACATGACTTTAATGATGTTCTCCGCGGGCACGTCCTCAACCTCAGAGTCCCATTTTGTCCACATTTCACTAATGTCCTTCTCAACAAAGTTGATCACGCGGGTCTGCAGTAAATAGAAGAATCGAGTTAGATATTTGAAAAAAAGACTAAATAGACGACTTAATTATAAGTCGTCTGGTAAGTCGTCCAGCTGGACGACCTTCCAGACGACTTATTATAAGTCGTCTACTAAGTCGTCCAGCTGGAAGACCTTCCAGACGACTTAATTATAAGTCGTCTGGAAGGTCGTCCAGCTGGAAGACCTTCCAGACGACTTATTATAAGTCGTCTACTAAGTCGTCCAGCTGGAAGACCTTCCAGACGACTTATATATAGTCGTCTACTAAGTCGTCCAGCTGGAAGACCTTCCAGACGACTTAATTAAGTAGATACCTGTCTCAAGATAGCTTCTCTCATTGATCTGCGGCCTCTGCTGCCCTCGTAAGCCAGTATCGGTGGAGACGGACTGTTTGCTCTGGGACCACCAATACTAGCACCCAATTCCGCATAGCTGTGTACACCCAGACCTGAAGAACTTGTATAAACCCATCCACGGTGTAACAGCCAGTAATATCTTTGTTCCACAAAGAGTCCATCAGCACCTTAAACGCGACTCTCCCCCATGGATAATTCTCAAACCGTTCTAAATCCATCACTAGCCTTGCCAGACTAGATCGTGTAGCGGTTGAAAACTTTCTCCCTTCAATGAATCCAGTGAAGATGGAAAGGTACGCGAGCCGCTTGCGATCTTCCGTGGACCAATCCTCGCATCTCTTCCTGCTATTATCTGATCAGTAGTTGGCCCAGCTTCCGGATGAACTCCCAGCATCCCCAGAAAGAAACCATCTCTTTGGTAACTTCACATTTTGGTGTCTCAAGGTCCTCGATGTACTCAGTTTAGACCAGTGAGGTTTTCAAACTCTAACAGTGAAAACCTCAAAGGTTCTGACCAACGAGACCACATCTCATACTTCTTCTTAATGTCCAGCTTGAAACGAGCATGTAGTGAACCAGCCTTGAAGCCCAACCAAATCCCTGCTCCTTGAACTTGATGAAAACTCCCAAACTCGACTCCTTGAGCTCTTCAAATTCGTCATCAGTAAGAGCTTCCCTAAGAGCAGTATGCAACTTGTTATTATCCGTATGATACGAAATGCTATTGTGGGCTTCTGCTCTTCCCTAATGTGTATAACCTACGGGGAGTTCTGAATATCCATCCTTTTGTCTGCAAAATAATCAAAGACAACAATAGAGATAAGCTAAACAAGCTAAATCTAACAAGAACACACGAAAAGTCAGAACACAAGCTAAATCAATCACCTTAATTGTAACTCCAGACGACTTAGTAGACGACTTATAATTGTCGTCGAAAGTCGTCCAACTGACGACTTAGTAGACGACTTATATTTAAGTCGTCTGAAAGTCTTCCAACCGACGACTTATATTTAGGTCGCCTACTAAGTCGTCCAGTTGAAGACTTTCCGCGACTTAAATTACAAGTCTTCCAAGACAAAATTAAGCGGACCTGATTAGTAGCGAAGGAGTACTCGTCATTGCGGTTATAGATCTGAAAAATAAACGTGAAACGGTGAGAATGAGTAAATTGATAGAGACAACGCTTTATGTTCATCTTTTCCTCGAGATTGATGACTTACCGGCATTAGGTTTACAGAGAAACGGCTACGGTTTACAGAGAAGAAGCGCGTAGGGTTTAGAAGAAGCGGCTAGTGTTTAGAAGCGGCGGTGAGATAGTGTTGGTGAGCACGGTGGCAGGGAGACGGTTTGTTCGAAATAGTGGAAGCGGCGCTAGGGTTTAGAGGAAGCGGCGCTAGGGTTTAGAAAGCGGCGCTAGGGTTAGAAGAAGCGGCGGTGAGAATGAAGTGAGATAGATAGCGACGCTGAGAACGATGGTTTGTTCGAAATAGTGGGAATTAAATCGCTTTGATATCGCCGTGAGAGAACTGTTAGGTTAGGGTTTCTAAATTTCAAAAATGAAAAAAAAATCACTTTATATATTGGGTAAATAATTGGTTAGCTTTAAAAGTACGTTGGTAAAATTTAAGGTTTGGTCCGGTTTAGGCGACTTATTCGGCTCATAATGTACATCGACGACTAAATATTTAGTCGCTCTTTCGTGACTAAATATTAAGTCGTCCCGCACCTAAAATGAACTCCTAAACTAAAATGACTAAATTAACTAACTAACCACGTTATAAAATCAAATTATACTTCAATAGTGTTTACTATACACAGAAATGAACACGCTTATGTAATTTTTAAATTTTTCAAAAACGGTTTTAATGCTTTCAAATCTAACCCTAAGAACATATACAATACTACAACATATGTTGATGAAAGTTAAACTAAAGAATATCATGACTCACTGCTTTCACTCATCTATGCGGAAAACAATTGAAATTTGTTATATCTTAATTTATATCTCTTAATACATATGTTAATTACATAATTCCTATTTTTCACTTATCAAAATATTTTTTACAAAATTTTTAAATTATGTTTAAGAATAACTGTCCAGACGACTTTCGGTTAAGTCATCTGGACGACTTATTTTCAAGTCGTCTGAACAGACAACTATCGAGGGGTAGAAACGTAAAAAAATACCGTTTTTTGTTTGTTCATAAGGGGATAGTTGTAATTTCAATAGCCTTTTAGGTTACTTTTGCCTTTGACCCAAGTTGGGGTATTTTTTTGGGTTTGACTCCAAGTTTTGAGTCACACTTGGCAATTCTCCAATTTTTTTTGCCTGTCTTTAATTTTATGTTAAATGTTACATTTTTTTAAAATGAAAAATAAGTATTTATTTTACTAAAACATATTTCAAAAATTCATGAAATTAATAGTCGAACACTAATTATACAAACTAAATTACTGAAAAGAAGATACAAAAAATTATTCTTGGAATCCAAATACACGTTTGACTATATATGATTATAATATATCATTCTTGGAATAAAAACAAAATGTCTATATAAAAAAAAATTAACACCTAGCGATTGCGCGGGTCGAGATCTAATGAAACATCTAAAACTGATAATTTATGAACTTTAGTCTAGATTAACTGTGTGTAATCCGGTTTACTAGGTCGACAATCACTATTTTCAAGCAATATATATGCCCAATATAACTGAGATATATATATATATTATTACTTTTACAGTTTTTAAAAAAATTTGAAAAAATAAAATGTTATTTTTATTTTACTTTTCTTTAATCGACAGTCAGGGAGCATAGACTGACATATATGGTCATGGCGCCATGGGGGTCATTTTCTTTGAAGTGTTTTTCACGCTTTTGCTTTATTCACTTTCTCTTGTTTACTAGGAAAAGTTTTCATTCCATTACCTTTTTATATATAACGATATTTTAGTGCCATTCTTTTTTTTGAGCAACATTTTAGTGCCATTCTTAAGACTACTTTTTCTTCAAACTGTGACCACTTTATTACGCAATTTGAATTTAAACAATATAAAAGCATTTATTAACAAAAGAAAGTATTAGAAAGTATTTTTTTTTAATGAAAAAGGAAAGTTAATGGACTTGTCATACTTTACCAACCAGCAACAACAGTATCAAATAAAAAACAATAAAATCGGAAAAAGAAGATATTGGTCTAATTTCTTAACTCAATTCACAACACACACACACATGATACATACGTACCTATGCAAATTACATTCCTGACTTTTTGGGGCGTGCTTGACTTCATCAGAAAGCCCATTAGTATGGGTCCAGTCTTCCATTTTCCGGTATCGTGGGCCCACCGTTTACTCTTTTTTTTGTCGACCAAATGCCCTGTCCGGGCAAGGGAACGCTGCGTCTGTGGCGAGTGAGTGGAAATTGAACGGTAACGACGGCAAATAATAGAGTTGAAAACTGGAAAACGTTCCGCTGCAGTTAATTTATTAGGAGTTTCCAGTGTTGTTTGTACCGCTGAAAAAACCAGCAATACTGTGGTAATCAAACGCGGGTGTCGCTGCGACATACCCTCCACATACTTGAGCTTCAAGTAGTGAAAAATTAGGGTTTATTTTCAGTCGCGACTGACGCAGATTTTAATTGATTTAGAAATCCATACATGTGTAATTTTAAAACAACACTATTATAAAACTAGTAATTTTAAAAATACATTTTATTTATTAATATTTAAATACTAATTAAATATATTTTTAATTATATATATTATTTTTGTATCTGACTTGGTTTTGTATTTTAAACTTATTAGTAGACTTAAATTTTTTAATCTGTTAAATGTATGAAATTATAAACCTAAGGAAATAAATATTAATTAAAATATACTTGTCAAGTTTAAAAATAATTACATTTTTAAAAACTTACAAATTCTAAAATAAAACTTTCAAAATCAATTAAAATACATATGTGTTGGAAAAAAAGCTCTAGATAGGTTTTATTTTTTATTTTTCACGTTTGTGGATTAACATATAGCTAAATTTATCAAAGCATGAAGGAATATGTTAAAGAGACGCAATTTCCTCTTTGATGTCTGTTTTCGTGAGATTGACGTAAGAAAAAAATACTAATTAAACACAATCATAACTGTATAAGTGGTCCATTCGCATGTTTAATATCTAGTTTCCAACTGGAGATTTTGATGGTGAATATAAGCTATGATTTTCGATTTCTTAAAAATATGTTTACTTTTTCGGAAAAAAAATTGTTTAACACATCAAATTTATATGACCATTGACTGATCAAACGATGGCCTAAATAAAAGTTTCAACAAGCAGGAATCGGTGTAAATTTCATGATGACTTTTGAGGATTGGTCTAGAAGCATTGACCTATGAGTTGTGTGATACGAAAATATCGTTAGTTATTTCGGAAAAATCACAAACATTTCACACTATAGATAAATAGTTGAGTAGGTGTGTTCTGAGAGCAGTTAAACATATTATGAATATTCTCTTTATATTTTATCTTATATATTTAAAGAAAAGTCACAATCTTGATTCATATGTGATATTTTTTAAATGGACCTTCCCTAAAGAATCTTATTTCATTTATTTCTAACTAATATTTTGGCATATCACATCTTAAATAATTGACATATATAACAATTTCACCAATAAAATTGTTTTATTTTTTTAATTATAAAATTTTGTTGACAAAAATATCTAACCAAATCTTATTAAAAATTTTAAATATTTTTAATAAATGATGCATTAATTAATTTCGTAATTATTAGTATAATATATTATTATAAATTAATGTTAATTAAGAATTTATTAAAATGAAAATAAAAATAATATTATTTTCTTAAACTTTCTAATTATAGTCTATATTTTGAAAAATTCTAACAAATCTGTTTAAAAATATTTTAACGAGATCTAAATTTTCAAAATATATGTAAATATATATATTTAAAATGAATAGATACCATGATTAAAAATTTTATATTATTAGCTTTAGTGAAATACATGTTAATTATTTACATATATATATATATATATATATATATAAAATTTTAACAAATCTGTTGAAAAATCTTTTAACAATTTCTTAATTTTATGTTAAAATTTCAACTTAGTTAGAAGTGAAATATTATTATGCATTAATATATATTCACTAATTATTTATAAAATAAAAAATAAAAGTTTTATCTTATTTTATCTATTTTATAGTAATAATAATTCATATTAAATGAAATTATTATATTGAAATAAATATGATAACATTACATTAAATTTATAAATTTATAAAAATCATAAATCATAAATATTTATGCTAAAAATATAATACTATGACATAATGACTTAACATTCACAAACTATATAATACATGAATAAAATTAACATATCTTAAATTTTTTATATAAAAGAATATATTAACTGAATGAAAAACGTAAAAATATTGCTAATATGAAGTTCAGGGTTAAAATTGAGCATACTTTTAATACAAAATAATTTTAATATGTTGTTTAATGCATATATTAATTTGTTCAATAAAGAAATACAAATACAATATGATAAATATTTAATAAGAAGCGACAAATATATATGACAGTTTTAAGCAATTGATTAATTATAACATGTAAACTATAAAATGATTATATTTAAAATAGTTATATAAAAATTTAAAAATATGATTAACATTAAAAATTTATGATCTAAAATAAATAAATAAATATATATATATATATATATACACATATGTGTTTCAAAAAAAAAAAAAATAAATAAATAAATAAATAAATAAATAAATATATATATATATAAATGAAAATAAACACCCGCGCGGTTGTGAGGATCAAGATCTAGTTATACACTTAAAATAGGCCAGAGTAGTTATATATAATCTGGTATAATTAGTAAACCTTTTTATACGAATTTGCTAATCTATTTATTATAGTTTATCTTATTCTATGTCAGCTGAATTACGCCATGTATTTGTTTCATGCCCATCGAAACGTTAAACAAACAAAAAAAAGAAGCATAAGGTACAATAAGCTTCAAAGAATTCTTACACTCTTTTTTTCACTTATATATTAACTATGTAAATTACAAGTGAATATGTTTAATGTTTTGGCATCTAAAAGTAGGCATGAGATTTATTAGCCGGTATTCGGTACGAGAGTAACTCCAGATTCGCTCCGAAAATAGAATATCTAGGATACTTGAACCTGGATTAGGCTAGTAAAATTTCGGATCCATCGAAACCGAATCTTGATCCAAATATCTTGATTTTTAGGTCCGGATCTCTGGATCTATATTTTTAAAATATACTCTCTCTGTTTCCAAAAGATCCATATTCTAGGAAAAAATTTTGTTTCAAAAAGATCAATATTTTCAATGAATATAATAATGATAAATAGTAAATTTCAAGAAAATTAATTGTGTTTATTGAATTTTGATTGGTTATTACTTATGGAAAATTGTTCAACACAAAAAACAATGTGTTTTTTTTTCAAAATTTAAGATGTTTTTTTAATATGTGTGATTTTTCTAAAATATGTATCTTATTGAAACAGAGGGAGTATTAATTTTCTTAATAATTATATTTAATATATTAATATTTTTATTTTTAAAAATTGTTTGCCGAATCCGGATCCGGATATCCAAAAATAATACGATACCTAAACGGATATCCGAAATCTTGATATATGGAAATCACGAATCCGAATACTAAATCCACGAATTTGACGAATCCATAACCGAATACCTTAAATTTCCTGGATATCCGGATCCATCCCACCATAAACATAACCTATAAAGCCTCTTTTGAGCAACTAGCCCTTTAATTATAAAAAATATTCTTTTAACGAAATCAATTAGGCATGGATGTTTGGGTACCCGTTGATATTCAGATCGAGTATTTTGGAATTTTTTTTGCAACATCTTCTAGGTCTCATTCTAGTAAATATGTAAGTATGAGTCGGATTCATATATAACACATCAGTTTTGGTTCTAATTTGTATCACATCATAAATCCATAAAGTAATCGTATATCATGTAGATTCACGTTATATCGGATCTGTCCTGTTACCTGAAGTAAAATCTAAAATTCAAAAGCAAAACATAAAAATATATACTTACTAGGATAGGTCCGTCCTACGGACGGATAAAAAAATGAAAAACTAATAAAAATGTAGTTATAATGTTTAACTTATTCCCAACTAAAATTAAATTAATTTTCATGTTTTTACTAAAACAATTTATCAAATTTTTGACTATTTATTTTAAAAATCATAGACTTATTTAATTATTGAAAGTTTTATAGAGGATTATTATTTTGTTTTCTTTTAACTATAGTATTAAATTCTGACTCGCCTTTTGAAGGGCGGATATATTTTTTGTTTTAATTTTTTTGAAAAATTTAATTTTATGCTTGTGTTTTAAATCATATTTGTGATTAATATTAATTTAATTTAATATAATTTTGGTAACTATATTAAATATGCAAAGTTGAATAACTATATATTTAACCATATGCACTTCAGAAATTATAACAAACTGTTGTTCAAGTTAACTCCGGTAGTGCACACCAAAAAAAAAAAAAGTTTCTTAAAATTTGATCTAAGCATACATAATATTTTCCAAGTAGTATATTTCTTGTCTCCCTGAGCTCGTATTGCTTTCTCTCCAGCTCATGAGGACACACTCCTTGTTGTTCCTCCAATGGCCCTGAATACATATGTCTGAACCTAGTTTCTTCTAAATCCTCTCTGAAACCTGCTGTAAAGTGTTTAACAATAACAATTCCACTATAGAAGACGATATGTTCAGAGACTATATATGCGGTGACTTTCCACCAAGAAGCTTCAGCCTCTATTCACATGAAGCCTTGTCTTAGCCTCTTCCAATGCAGTCTGCAGCTCTTTTATCTCATACTTTTGTCTTGTCTCCATGAGCTCCTGTAGCCTTCTCTCCAGCTCATAAGGTCATACTCCTTGTTGTTTCTCCAATGATCCTGAATACATGTGTCTAAACATAGTTTCTTCTAAATCTTTACTCTTCTCTGAAACTTCCTGTAAACAATTTCACAATAACAATTCTATTTGAAAAGACAATCTGATAAATTTTATGTGGGGGCCAATGTGTGACAAAGAATCAAAATCAATAATCGCTTGAATCTCAAGGACGTTAATGTCTGTCTAGTACTTTACCATAAGCTTGGATAGTTACCCTCATGTTCTAGACCAATCTGAAAAGCTCAAACTCGGGTTGACGTTATGCTTCAAATTGATCCCTTTCTCCTCCAGAATTTTCTTCCCTTTCCTTAAACATGTAATGTATATAAAAGACCCTTCATATCTAGTGATTGAACAAAATCTCCGTTTTTACAGTTATAAACACAAAATTGAGAGACAAATAAATGAATGGAATTTTTATACAATGATTGATCCTGCAATGAGACTAAATTGAACTCACAATTAGCATTCTGATTCATCAATGAATCGACATTCAAGTCAAACTTTATATTATACACACTAAACGTAACCTATCAATAAGCTATACTCAAATGGTAACGAAGTTATCGGAATTGATGGTCCCTCACGATATCTCTGTAGATTGGCCAACTGCATACCGATCGTCCTCCAAGAAATTTCTTACGGAGACTATTAGAGTATGAAATGATTGTATGATTGTATGGTTAACTTTGGTTTAGTACGGTTTAATATTCTGTTACATGTAAACCGGAATCAACTCAGTATATAAGAGTTGAATTCCTTCTTTCTTTTTCGATTAACGAATAACAGAATGTCAGTTACAAACTTCTTCTTCTTCGTTTAGCTCTGCAACACTAACATGGTATCAGAGCCATTGAAGCTAAAACTTCGATTGATTCTGTTTATTCTTCCGCGCCATTAATCTAGATTCTTCATCCTCATCGATTCGATCGGTTATTCCGCCGACGATCCTTGTTCTTCCGGAGATTCTGTTCAAATGGTGATCAATCGCAAGTCTACGCGACGCCTTGGACGTCCTCCTGCCTCCTCCGCTCGTTGCGCTTCTATTCCTGAAGCATCTCCGACGAGATCATCGGATCTTGATGAAATTGCTCCCGATAGCATTCATTCACCGTTCTTTCTCACCAATAGTGACAATCCAGGTCTCTCCATTATCTCTGAATCTCTTGATGGAAAGAACTATGATAACTGGAGTATTGCGATCACTATTGCTTTGGATGCTAAGAACAAACTCGCTTTTGTTGATGGATCTATCGTTAGACCTGATGAATCTCACCCTAGCTTTCGGATCTGGTCTCGATGCAATTCGATGGTGAAATCTTGGCTTCTCAACTCTGTTTCGAAGCAAATCTACAAAAGTATATTACGCTATGCTGATGCTTCTGAAATCTGGAATGACTTGAAAGCTCGTTTTCACATCACCAATCTACCGAGATCATATCAATTATCTCAACAAATCTGGTCACTTCAACAAGGCACATTGGATTTGGCAACGTACTATACAACCTTGAAGACTCTATGGGATGAGTTGGATGGAGCTAATTGTATATCGACTTGCAGGCATTGTGACTATTGCAAAGCCATTGAGACGAAAGCAGAGCAATCAAAAGTGATAAAATTTCTGGCTGGTTTGAACGAGTCCTACTCTATCATCCGTAGTCAAATGATCATGAAGAAACATATTCCAGATTTATCAGAGATATATAATCTGCTGGATCAAGACTACAATCAGAGAAATCTAGTTCCAGTCCAGAATGCTTCAGCCTTTCAAATTTCGACAACAAGTCCTGTTATCTCTGCAAATGCTACTCAGGCTAAGTATCCACCGAATAGTAACAGACCTATATGCACTCATTGTGGGTACAATGGTCACACGGTTGATACCTGTTACAAGATTCATGGGTATCCAGTCGACTCCAAACACAAGAGCAAACAAGCAGCAGAGAAATCTTCTTCTGCATTTTCTAAAGGAAATCAGACAAAACCTGTTGTAGCTCAGCTAGCTCTTGGAGATTCTTCCGCTGATGATATCAACAATCTTTCAAAAGATCAAATTGCTGAAGTCATTGCTTATTTCAACTCCAAACTACATACTTCGAATGCTCAAGTCAACTATATGGTTTCCTCATCTGGTGGTACTATCACAGCCCTTCCGGGTATAGCTTTTTCTAACTCTACATTGCACTTTGTTGGCATGTTGAGAGCAACAAGGAAAACGCTTTCCTCAGAATCATGGATCATTGACAGTGGTGCCACACACAATGTTTGTCATGATAGAAGACTCTTTGCTGATCTATCTGATGCAATGAACACATCAGTCACATTACCCACAGGTTTTGGAGTGAAAATTGCAGGGATAGGCAGCATTCGACTAAATGACTACATTCTATAGTCTAACATTCTGTTTATTCCGGATTTCCGACTTAATCTACTAAGTGTGAGCCAGTTGACTAGAGATTTGGGCTGTCGCGTGAGTTTTGATGTGGATTCTTGTCTGATACAGGATCATACCAAGGGCTTGACGATTGGGAGGGCTGAGCAAATTTCAAACCTTTACATTCTAGACACAGAGGATATTGCAGCTTCTAGTTCACTTCATCAGTTTGCTCTGTGTTCAAACGTTGTTGTTGACGCTTCTTTGTGGCACAATAGGCTAGGTCATCCATCTATTTCTAAGACTGATGCTATAATAGATGTACTTGGATTAAAACACAGAAATAAAGGATCTTTTCACTTTGAAATTTGTCCTCTTGCAAAACAGAAAATACCTCATTTTATATCCAAGAACAATGTTCGTGAGAATGCCTTTGATCTTCTACACATAGATGTTTGGGGACCTTTCTCAACATCAACTATGGAAGGATATCGGTATTTTCTCACCATTGTTGATGACCATACGCGTGTCACATGGCTATATCTTCTGCGAACCAAAGATGAAGTACTCACCGTCTTTCCTGAGTCCTTGAATATGGTTGAAACTCAGTACAGTGCAGTTGTCAAAGCAGTGAGATCAGATAATGCTCAAGAACTAAAGTTTGTGAATCTGTTTAAGATAATAGTAGCTTATCACTCATGTCCTGAGACGCCTGAGCAAAATGCAGTAGTTGAGAGAAAGCATCAACACATCTTGAATGTTGCTCGGTCCCTCATGTTTCAGTCGAACTTACCTTTGGAGTTATGGGGCAACTGTATACTTACTGCAGTCTTCATCATCAACCGTTTACCGACTCCACTTCTAAAAGACAAATCACCCTTTGAGGTACTAACTTCTAAAAGAGCTGATTACAGTGGATTCAGAGTATTTGGTTGTCTTGCATACTGCTCTACATCTTCAAAAGGCAGGAACAAGTTTCAACCTCGTGCTCGTCCTTGCGCATTTCTTGGCTATCCTGCTGGATACAAAGGATATCGGGTCATGGATCTTGAAACAAACAAGACATTCATCTCAAGAAATGTCACCTTTCATGAGGATATCTTCCCTTGTGCTAAAGATGACAACATATCTTACTCAGAATCTTTCAATCTCTGGCTGATGAAACACAACCTGACAGTGGAATTCCTGTATCTGAGACCAGCTCTCACAACACTGGTTCTCCTACAGTCGTGAATGCTCCATCTGATACGGTTGATAATGCTTCACAGTCAGTGTCAACTGAAGGCAAACGGAAGACTAAACTTCCAGCATATCTTCAAGATTATTACTGTAATGTCTCAGAATCTGATACAGAGATTCCATATCCCTTGTCATCTTATATGTCTTTTGATGGCTTATCAAAGGAGTATCG
Source organism: Brassica nigra (assembly GCA_016432835.1). NCBI lineage: Eukaryota > Viridiplantae > Streptophyta > Magnoliopsida > Brassicales > Brassicaceae > Brassica > Brassica nigra. The sequence goes on from CM028246.1 coordinate 46,254,583, forward strand.
AGCATACATTTGTTCTGTTGCTTTACATCCTGAGCCGACTTCATTCAAGAAAGCCAAGAAGTTTGATGAATGGTTACAAGCTATGAATGAAGAGCTTAAGGCACTGGAAGCTAACGACACTTGGACTATATGCTCTTTACCTCCGGGGAAACAGGCCATTGGTTGCAAATGGGTGTATAAACTCAAGTTCAATGCAGACGGAACTTTAGAAAGATATAAAGCTCGTTTGGTTTCTAAGGGCTACACTCAACAAGAAGGAGTTGATTTTGCTGATACCTTCTCTCCAGTTGCTAAGATGACAACAGTTAAGACCTTACTTTCTGTTGCAGCTGCGAAGAACTGGAGCTTAACCCAACTTGATGTCTCCAATGCTTTCTTGAACGGAGAATTAACTGAAGAAATTTACATGACTTTGCCTCCGGGTTACACACCGAGACAGGGGGAAACTCTTCCATCTAATGCTGTATGTAAGCTTCAGAAATCGCTTTACGGACTCAAACAAGCATCTCGTCAATGGTTTCTGAAGTTTAGTACGACATTGAGGCAACTTGGCTTTAAAAAGTCTCACTCGGATCATACTCTTTTCATCAGGAATGTTAATGGCATCTACACTGCTGTTCTAGTATACGTAGATGACATAATCATTGCCAGTAATGATGATCAAGATGTCACTGTCCTGAAAGAAGCTCTCAGTCATGCTTTCAAGCTTCGCGACTTAGGACCTTTGAAATATTTTCTTGGTCTTGAGATTGCTCGGTCAAGCAAAGGTATCTCGGTCTGCCAGAGGAAGTATACTCTGGGTTTACTTGAAGATACTGGCTTATTGGCGTGTAAACCTTCATCAATTCCGATGGATCCTAACGTCAAATTAGTTCAACACTCTGATGAGCCATTACTTGAAGATGCGTGTATGTACAGACGCTTGGTTGGCAGGATGATGTATCTCATCATCACTAGGCCGGATATCACATTTGCGGTTAACAAGCTCTGTCAATTCACTTCGGCTCCAAAGAAATATCATCTTCAAGCAGCTTACAGAGTTGCATTACTTGAAGGGAACTGTTGGTTATGGACTGCTATACTCTGTTCAGTCTGATCTAGTGTTAAAAGCATACACTGATGCAGATTGGGCTTCATGTCCAGACTCCAGACGTTCTACATCTGGATTTTGTATGTTTCTTGGGAATGCTCTCATCTCTTGGAAGTCCAAAAAGCAACAGACGGTTTCTCATTCTTCAGCTGAATCCGAATACAGAGCTATGGAGTTTGCTTCTCGTGAAGTTGTGTGGTTGTATCATCTTTGCAGGAGTTTCAAGCACCTCAATCAGGTCTGGTGGCTTTCTATTGTGACTCTACGGCCGCCATTCATATTGCCAACAACCCCGTGTTCCATGAAAGAACAAAACACATCGATCTTGACTGCCATCAAGTTCGTGAAAGAATAGAAGTTGGATACATCAAGACACTTCACGTTCGTACTCATGATCAAATAGCAGACATCTTTACTAAACCTTTGTTTCCTACTCAGTTCTACTCTTTAGTTGGCAAGATGGCTTTAAAGTCTCTATATCTGCCATCTTGAGGGGGAATATTAGAGTATGAAATGATTGCATGATTGTATGGTTAACTTCGGTTTAGTACGGTTTAATATTCTGTTACATGTAAACCGGAATCAACTCAGTATATAAGAGTTGACTTCCTTCTTTCTTTTTCGATTAACGAATAACAGAATGACAATTACAAACTTCTTCTTCTTCGTTTAGCTCTGCAACACTAACATAGACCTGGGTCTTCGTTGAGACGAACACCTGATCCGCATGCAACCAGCTCTCACTCCTACACCGCCATCCACCGGAGAATTCAAAAGGCTCTGGGGATTCATACTCTAAAGAGAAGAGAAAGATTAATTTTATGGATAAAAACTCACCTATAAACACTGACTGGAAGAAAGGGGAGATGCAATGAATCAGAAATCGTGGAATGAGTGGGAAGATGGAGGTAATTGGGAAGTTAATGAGAATGATTGAAACTACCAAGTTCTGTAACCGTCCGGTTTCCATAGAAGGTGAGACGATCAAAGCTTGACGCAGAGATTTACGACGTTTCGTCTCTCCTGAAACTCCATTGTTACTTTAGATGGCCAGAGATCGAAGAAGACTATTAACCCTAATTTGGCCTTCGGCGAAGATGATCGTCTCTCTCTATATGGGGCTGAGATGTTGAGTTTTACAAAACTCATAATGGAAAAGAGCCCAATAAGTGTGTAGCATAAAATCCATAAAGAACTAAAAGAACACGTGGAGTGCTCTCCTTGCATTAATTTCTTACATGGCAAGAGGAGAAGAGAGTTGGGTTATTCTTTATAGAATTAAATATTTAAGGTACTTATTTATACTTAATTTTAGATATTATATCAAAATAAATATGAAGTTAAACATCTGTAGTACACATTTTTGTTTCAAAAATTTATATTGCATATTAATTTAGATATTCAGATTGGTTTTTTGACTATATTTTTTTGGGTTTTTCGGATTACCTGTTCGGATTCGATTAATAAGACTTCGATTTAGATATTTTTTATATACACTACAAAACCCATTCAGATATTTTTCAGATTTCAGACCGAGTACAAATCAGATTTTTTGGTTTAGATTCAGATAGGATTTCGGGTTACGGATTTTATGCCATGCCTAAAAATAATATATTATTACCTCCATAGTCTAGTTCTTCCAACTATACTTGAATTCGTGTAAGCTTTCAGAGATGGGTTTGGCTACACTGAATTCTTTTTTTTTGGATCAACTTCAACTTTCATTATCCAAATTGTGAATACAAAGATTTTAACCCCGTATAGATTTAAACCCCACATACAAACGCCGAGATCTAGTACCACCCACGAACACTTAGAATAATCATACTCTACCCATTCTAGACGACGTTGTATTTTTCACCACAATGAAACGAATCCATCTCACGACTCGAGATGAACTGTCTCTTACACCACCTAATTCTACCACTAAAAAACCAAGATTACAAACTTACTTCAAAACTAGAACCAAAGACAACTAAATTAAGAGACTAATGAAGATCATAATAGATGGCACCGGAAGATGGGAATGGCAAAGCATGGCCACCTGTATCGACACCAAAGGCGCATACTCTCAATTTAGAAGCTTCGGGTAGGCTGAAGACAATAGTTTGAATCTGGCCAAAAGTCGGGTTGAGGAGTCGGCACCAGCTTCGATCCAGCTTTAGTCCTGCTGCGCGAAAGAGGAAACACATCTACCATATATGAATATCATTGTGGCACTGCGAATGATCTGCTACCAGACGTGTAAATACCAGAGCCTCAAAATCACCCGTAGACCAAGCGGAATCAAATGAGTCTCAGCACGTTCTGCTTCCGAGAACCGGAGAACAGCTTTGCTTGCAGGGAACTAAATTGCCGCTGTCGAAGCCTCGCTTGTCCACAGTGAAGATTCAACCTTCCGTCCTCCGACAAGACCATAGACGATCCATTCCGGCTTCAAGAAATATGAACATCACGCGCCTCCTGAGCCAGTTTGACTAGCACACGCTCGCCATATGCACTCCGAGCATGTCTCTGAAGGATGAGATCTTCAAAGCTCACTTGGGCGAGATCCGGACAAAAGAGCTACCCAAACACCGAGTCTGCTCCACTCGCCCCTGCACGCGCCCCTCTCCCATCGAGTCTGAACGACAAGCCTCCACCCTAATCCAGCTTTCAGATCTACAAGAAAGGGACAAGAAACGAAGCGACGCGCCTCCGCCACAGTATTGAGAGCCGACAAATCAAATTGGAAAACGATTGTCGAGCATCCCAACAAACCCTAAACGCCACTCTTCCCGGAGCTATCTCTTCACTTGACTCGCTGGCGTTCCACAGATCTTTCTTCTGGCTACCTTGCTAGTTCCGCTGCGGACAAAGCATCACTTGGAGCCTCCGTAAAACTCAGAATCACCTTGAATATCGCTGAGGAAGGAAACAACTACCAAGAGAGCAAAATAAAAAGGAGGAGGGAAGAAAGAGGAACCTCCGACGCCGGGAGAGGGCACCGTCCGTCGGGGACTGAACGGCGGCTACAAATTCTTCTAGGTTAGAGAGGAGAGGAAACGAGGTTTTTTTCTAACTTTTTTTGGCTACACTGAATTCAAGCCACGACTAACCAACGAGCTAAAATTACTCTTGACATTAATCAAAGTTAGCCGTTTGAAGTTTACAAAATTTAAAATATTCTTGTAAGAAAACATGGGTAATCAATTTATAATTTTAAAAGATTCTTAAATAAAATTGTGATATATTTTCATTTATTATCATCACAATATCCATATTTATAAATAACATTTAAATTTTCAAGAAGAATTATGACACGAATTCTACTTAAAAATCAAAAACTTAATAGGTCCCTCTATCTTATTCTTCCATATAATTTACTAAAAATGTCACTGTTTCAGATATTCATATAATTTTATTAAGAATAAATTGGTAATTATTTATACATTTTACCATTTAAATAGAGACTATCACACATAAGATTATTTTATTATTTAGATAATATATTTAATTTTTTTATTTTCTATTTTATTATAACAAAATCCTATATTTTTAATTCTTATTTTAAAATTATTATTTCAATTTATAATTATTATAAAATATTATAAATAAAATTAATTCCGTTTTAATTCTTAAAATGAAAAATAAAATTCGATAATGTTTATTGAGAATTACTAAATTAAAAATATCTTAAAATTTAGTTATAACTAATACTATCTTAAATTGATTTAACATTACAAAAGTTAATATCTGTTAAAAATAGCATTTCCGTATTCTGTGATCTAGTACAATTTTACAATAGACTAATATGTTTTTACATTCTTTCACTAGTTATTTTTTTCTAATTTTAATAGTTTAGATTTTAGGTAGATTTTAGACCATCTACTATGGACCTATGGTGGTTCTTGTAGTTTTGTAGATTTTAGGCCAATCACGTTGAGGATTTTTGATGAATTTCTACTGAGTACAAAATAAAAAAGTTAGATAAAAAGAGAACGGGTCTCTAGTTTGAGAGACTTGAAAATTTTGCAAAGGACTCGTACTACTTTTCTTATCTGTGAAAGATTAATACTAAAGTCACTAAAAATCTAATATACTTGTCATGTTAGAAATAGTTACTATTTTAAAATATAAATAAAAAATAAATGATGTAAAAAAAACTAAGAAGAGTTTTATTGGATAACAATGCTTTTTAGAATTCAGGGTCTCTAGTTTCTGACAGCGGTTAAAAGAAGAATTTTTTAATATGATCGTTTCAACATTATCTAAAGATAAATAATGGTTGTTTAAGTAATAAAATAGCATTTTAATATCAAAAAGAAATGAAGATTATAATGATACTGCATAATAAAGATTTGATAACGATTACCTACAAAAACATTTTTTATTTTTTTCTTAAATAAAAGTTATAAAATTACCTAATATGATTTAAAATATATATGAAAATTCTAATGATACTGCATAATAAAGATTTGATAACATTTTGTATAGCATCTATCAGTTTTGTTTAACTTCATATTATTAAAATAATTTAAAAATCACATTAACCATATAATAAAACTTTCGATTATATTTGGAATTTATCAAAACAAAATTGTGATCAATAGTATTACAAAATATACAAATGATCATGACTCCATATGAATATAAAAACTCTTTTAATATATAAATATTTAATATTATTTAGATAAAATTATACTAGAATTTAATTTAAAAATTTGTATCAAATTTGAACGGATAAAAATTAAATATTTTTCCAATTTTAACTTGAAGAACTCATAAAACATATTAACATATTTTGTTATTATTATTATTTATTTTTTATCAACATATTTTTGTTATTATTTAAAATTATTTTTTAACAAATATAAAATATTTATTTTCACAATATTTCACCCTGTGAAATATTAATTATTTACCTAAATATAATTCAACCAATAATAAAATAGAGTGTATAATATTGATAACATTAAATTTTTAATAATTTTTACATAAAATGGAAACTTAGAATAATTTTTTTCCTTAAAACCTCAAATATTAAAAATCAGGAGTTTATGGTTTCATTGTCAACGCCTCTTTGGCCTCGATTGTAGTCTTTGTAGAAGGTCTGGCAGTTAGAGCACTTTTAACCCACGCAATATCTTTTGAACTATCAAATATATGGCTTTGTTTAGATTCACAAGAGCTCGTCAAAGCCATCTAAATTTGGATCTTGGTATATTTCAATGAAATATTGGCTTTAACCCTCAAATTTTTTTAAAATTTTCTTTATGTAGATATAAGTTCCTAAATTATGATTTTTAATTAATTTTTTTGAAAAACGTAGACTCTCAGAATCTCAGATCCGGTTATGGAGTTATCATTTTGAGTCAACGACTATAGGAACTCTTCGGAGTACATCATACATTGTGTCTTTATCCTTAATCATTATCCACATGCTCTGTCTTGTTTGATCAGCGGCGAGGTGTAGGTCGGCCCATTTTAAATATTTGAACTATGAATGCAATTTGGGTTGATTTTAATCTTTATGTAGAACGGATGCAGATCAGTTACATTTGAACGGCGTATATCTGCTAACACACGCAAAATTAAATATATTTTCTAAAAACAAATCATTTTTAAGATAAATTAAAATAATAATAAATTTTAGAAAACTAGCTATACAAGTTTATGTTATATTATTTATAAATAAAATATAAAAAGTAATAATATATGTTTCAATCTGAGTGTTCTTGTTGAGGTTTAGATCGAGATCAATATGGAACAAGGTGAGAGAGAGAGAGATCGGCGACACAATATATATCGACACATAAAAGATATGGTTGATTTATATAGACAAAATCAGGAGATATAATCAAGCCTAAAATCTAGGACAAGATAAACATGAATCAAAGCAAGATGGCGGCAACAATGGATAAGCATGGACCGTCCGGTTTGAGCCTTGGTCCGTCCGGTTCGGCCAAATCAAGATGTGGCCGGTTATGGACATTCCTAAACCAACCGGTTTACAACACTCCCCCTGAATGCCATAACCATCTAGAGTTTGTAATGCGTTTGGTATACTGCCTCGTTAAAACCTCTCCATGGTAAACCCAAAAACCCAATGTGGTAAAAAGGGAAGCCATGGACAGAAAAAAGAGTACAGCCGCATTACTCCCCCTGAAGTGTACCTCCGTATATGTTCTTGAGGTTGGCGCATGAGTAGACCGATGGGAACTTCATGGGCGCCAAGTAATGTGTACGTCCTAAACTGATAGGCAGGTCTTCATGGACGCGGAACTGATGTGGACATGGTGAAGAAGCCGGTTGACATGTCTTTGGTTGGACTTGTACTTCTTGAACTCGTCCATCTCATGGACTGTACCATCACGTGTAGAAGCTGCTAATGATGAATCTCCATTCTGCTTTCATGGTGAAACAAGAACTTGGGCTTCTTCATCGTTTTGCCAACGTGTGCATATAACTTGTTTGAGATTTATCCATGTATGGATCCATTGTTATAACCTGTGTCATTATCAAAAACAAAACAAAAACCAAGCAAACATCTCTTTGGGTTTGGTTAGTATAAAATAATCTCAAACATGACATTTGAAAGGATATTTCAATCCTGTCCCATTGCTTTGTCAAGGGACGTGTATGGATTTATTTCCAATGCCTCATAGTCTGATCATTTAACAACATATATGATCATATTGCACTTTGAAGTCGTATAGTATTAAGTTTAGACTTAACTATGGTTTCACTTGTGAGCATTTACATCCGGATGTGTCTTGAGTCTTTTATAGACCAGGGACATATGTCTTTGTCCAACCTAGGATCAAAGGATCTGTGACCTATCTCAGATGGTCTTATGACCGTGTCCTTCCTTGGGACTAAAAGGGTCAGTACTTGGACTGAGTGAAAACCATTCGACCATGGGTCTTACATTGGCTTGTATCCGGACTAAGGTACAACTTCTTTGTCCTTTATGTGACTTAATGGGTCTATGTCCGGATCTAGGGACTATGGGACTATGTTACCATACAATGGGGCGAGCCATATATATATAGTAAACATTTAAAGTCAATGAACCTTATAGACTTCACACAATGGTTCATACCTAACGTTTTGTCATCTTTTATATATACCTTATTGATGCACAAGGATTTTATCTTTAAGTATATGAGATACTTACTTTGTAGTCCCAAACAACCTTTGTTTGTCCCAAACTTAGTCTTTCCCAAAACATTTCATTTTAATGCTTTCTTTTGGTAGTCTTTCGGGAAGTGTCTCCAGAGGTTCCTAGGATATTTTCTTTAGATCAAAATATTCTTGTATACTCTAGTTCTCGAGAAATTTGTTGCATTAGACAACTCTATACCCTCTGAGACTTATATATATATATATATATATATATTATCCAGTGGACTTATATAATCAGGCGGTTTACATCCTTGAACCGCAAGTATAAGTTTCTTTCTTATATGCCAGACTTATCTAGGAATCTCAATGTTTGTTGCATCCACCATGAGGAGCTTATCTCCTTATATTTGATTCCTGGTCTTTGTGAGAATCCTTGTGCACATGACCATGCTTAATATCATTCATATGATCGTGCCATACATTAGGTATATCTCGCCATAGAAATTCCTTTCACAAAGACTCTTTTCTGTCCAACTGGTTTAGCATCTAGAGGTGTCCGTACTTATGGGACCTATCCTCTCTTAACTCCACGTCTACTTTCTTATTTGATCTTAATCTCATATGTTTGAATGCATTCATATGGACGTGGGTTTATGATCCTCATTGATCTTATGATCTCAAGTGCTACATTGCGCATATTTTATTGCTGATCTCGAGTACTCGTTTGTTCCTTTGAGTCCTAGACATGACATAACTTATTGAGGTTTCATTATGACCTTCAATACCTGAAGCTTGGAGTCCCAAGCATCATTAGGTACCTTAGGTACAACCATATCTTATGGTTCCTCATCCATGGCCATGGCTTTTAAGTTTTGTACATGCACATCTTGTGATTGATGATGTCTAGGAGTCCCTCATCCACGGATTTGCACCTCACTTTAATATCCGAGGGATCTTATCTTTAGAATTCATTGGTCTAACATGTTTTAGACTCAGTAGCAAATTGATTGTGTTCTCTTGAACATCAATTCGAATTTGGTGCATTTATAGCTGGTATAGATGACTTCGTCATTCTATTCGGGTCAGGAATCTGGCAATTGTATTAAGCTAGCTTTTGTATAAACTTTATGAACTTCTAGAGTTCATTCTAGAGTCTGAGGATCTTGCCAATATAAGGATGTTTTGATTCCATATAATTTTCTATTATCCAGCTTCCCCGTAATGTTGGATGTTCGGATTCACTGAGGTGACTATCCGTGTACCTGGCCTTTAAACAATTTGTCCGTGGATAGCTCAAGGTACTTAGAAACGTGGATAACTTATATCATATCCAACATCTATTCCCATCCTCTCATCTTATATTTCTGTGGTGGAGCGATAGAATTTATAAGTGGCACTTTCTTTATGTGCTAAGATGAGGTGTGTCTGGCCTTTGACCCGTTTCAGTCAATGGGATGGGTATCAATGTTCACTCCTGTGTGTATGTCCATGTAGAATAAAGGGTGTGTTTTATTCTTATTCTTCCCCCATGGACATATCATACTCTTTGAGTGCTTAGGGTGTGAACATATCAAGACATATAGTCTTTAGGCATTGGTGAAGGAAGTCTTTTCCTTCTTTAGTTTACTTCTTTTCTATTCTCGTCCTTTCATTGTGAATGTTCACGTCCACATTGAGTCATGAGATGTTTTCTACATTCTCCATGATCATATAATGTTTATCAAACCCTTGTGACGTGAGCACTTTGATTTATACTCTTTTGGACGTAAAGAAGTAACACATTTTCTTTTATCCTTAGTTTAATCCGAATGGGATAATCTATCTTTGTTCTTGTGAACTCTCTGATATTTCACTATTGTGTATGTCCATGTTTCATGGAGTGATTAACACTTACCCCCATGGACATATCGTGAGTTCACTTAGCTTTTACCAAGACTTTGTAGTCTTTGCCATCATACAATCTTCTTTGGACGGTTTCTCTTTAGGGAAACACTTTGTTTTTCTATCCATTCATCAATTCTTAAGTTTTTCACTTATAAGAATGAGTATTGTACACGTCCTCTCTTTGTGTACATAGCCTCAAATGTGAATACAATGCACACGACCTCTATGTTGTACACGTCCTCTCTTTGTGTACCTTTTGAGGCAATAGGATATTTGGTCGTGGCTTTTGTGTTCTTAAGATTGTATGGCTTGATCTTATAAGATCATATTTTGTTCTTTAAGAAAAAGAATGGACATTTTGATTTTAGAAATAAAAACTTTCATTAATTCAAAGATAGTAAAACAAGGAAGTGAATAATGTTAAAGGAAAACAGGGAGGTATGAAATAACTAAGAACACTAAGGGCTTGATGTCGAGTCATCATGGCTCATCCTTTCTTGTGATCCATCCGACCACACTTGTCATGATCCATGAGAACATCTTTGACAATTTTCCTTCATCTTTCCGAACCATCTTAGCCTTTCTTTTAAAGCTTTGCTGATAAATAGCGTTTAGATGCTTAGGAGTTCTGCATCTCTTAGTCATATGGTTGTCCATTCCACAATTATTGCACGTCTTAGACCATCCCCCACGTCCATATCCTCTCTTGACATGGTTGGTTTCTAGGTCAGCCCTTTCGGCTGGTAGTGCATTGGTTGGTGGTAATGGAGTTAGACTCGTAAATTCTCTTTCACTACTGCTCATTAGCAATTCATGATTTTGCTCAGCCTGCAACAATCTTGCTATTAGAGACGTATAGGTAGTGAAGTCCATTTCTCTATATTGTTGTTGTAACAATAAGTTGGTAGGGTGAAAGGTGGAGAATGTCTTTTCCAACATATCTTCATCAGTCACTACCTCACCACATAGTTTCATTTCGAAAACTATTTTGAGTAGGGCAAAGTCATATTCTTCCACAGACTTATAGTCTCGGAATCTGAGTTTTATCCATCCCTGTAGAGCTTTGGTATGTATCTCCTCTAGGAGATAATTTTTATTTTCTAGATCTGTCCAAAGCTCCGAGGGATCATTGGTCAGATATAGACTTTTGAGTTTTTCACAAAGGTGATGGTGGATTTTCAGGAGTTCCATGCGATCATCTGCGATGCGTTCGCTGAGTTTATCAGACTCAAGTACGGTCTTAAGATCTTGTGCCCATTTTACACATCGATGGTAGTTTTCTCCTGAGATTATGATGGAGGAATACGACATCTGAAAGTTTTGGGGTTTCTCAAGTTAGATCTTAGTAATATGTTCTGAGGAACAAATTTTAGAAGTCCAGTTATGTATCTGGACGACATAGGGGTTTGATTCATTCGGATTTAATAGCCGGATAAGGCTAGACCGCAAGATAAGGGTGGATAAGGTCCAGGCCGCAAAACATGGCCGGATAAAAGGGTCATCCGCAAATGTTTTCATATCTTGTCCATCTCAAAATAATAAGAATAAAAATCGGTTTAAAAACTTTAAAACCAATCGGATGGACAAGCGCATGGTCCGGCTGTACCTTGCGGTACGCGTCATGGACTTATGCGGATCATGGCCTGGCCGTACCATGCGGTACGCTTCATCGGCCTGTTCGGGTGATTGCCTAGCCGTACCTTGCGGTACGCATTATCGGCTAATGCGGATGATGGTCTAGCCGCACATTTTGTGCGCATCATCGACCGAGGAGGGACATGGCCTAGGCGCGCCTATATGGTGCACATTATCAGCCTATACGGGAGATGACCTAGCTGCACCCTTATGGTGCGCGTCATTGGTCTATACGGGTGATGGCCTAGCCGCACTCATTATGTGCGCATCATCGGCCTATTCGGGAGGTGACCTAGCCGGACCCGTATGGTGCGCATCATTGGTCTAACTGGATGATGGTTTAGCCGCACCTCTATGTGCGCATCATCATCCGGAACGGGACATGGCCTAGCCGCACATCTCTGGTGTGCATCATCGGCCGTCCGGATAAAGACCTAGCCGTACTCATCTAGTACGCATCATTGGCCATCTGCGGATCATAGTCTAGCCGCACCTCATGGTGCGCATCATCGACTACCGCGGGTGATGGATGAGAAGGCATCGACCTTAAGGTTGTGCGGACATCACTCGTCCCATACCAACCAAGGTCATGCGGATCTCATACAAGACTTAAAAAAAAATTAAAATCGATTTTGATCAAAACAAGTTTTAACTTTTATAAACTTTTAGATTTTGATAAAATTATAAACGGTTCAATAATAGATCTAGCAACCTAATTATTTTTATTTTAAATTTTAAACAAGAACAAGTTTTAGCTAGAATCAAAACCGCAAAACCTCAAAATAACTTAATGAAATCGGATTCAATTTTTAAACTTTTGAAATCGGAAATCATTAAACCGCAAGAACAAAGATTAAAGTTTGGTTACATACCTTAACCTTTGGTCGATCTTCCCTTGGGCTTCTCTTTTAGAAACCTTAAATAATCAAACCAAAAGAAGAAACAAATTTGATTAGATCTAAGACTTAAGAACAAATCAAACTTTAAAATAAGAAGTAGGCGGCTTAGGGTTTAGATGATCCGGATGTATGTTGGCGGCGGGTGTTAATCCTGCGCTTGACGGCGCGTCTGTACTCTGATCGGCAATCTGTTTATGACGACTTGTTCAATTCCCAGGACAAAGTTAGGGTTTTGTTGCAAGTCGGCGGCGCGTATTGAAATCGAGTTTGGGAACGAGTATGAGATCGGATGAAGGCGAGGCCGGCGGCGTTGGATTCGTCTCGTCGAGAGCTTCAATTTGGTATGTGGCTCGTCGTCTGAATCCTCACGGTTCAAGAGATAGAGCTGTTTGAAGGTGGCGCCGAATTAGGGTTCTAGGGTAGCTCGGGTTTTAGATCTGGATCATGCTGATAACGTGTTTTAATCTGAGTGTTCTTGTTGAGGTTTAGATCGAGATCAATATGGAACAAGGTGAGAGAGAGAGATCGGCCAAGTGCCTTTTGTGTTCTAAGGTTTTGTGAAACTTAATCTACTTCATAATATCAAAGGGGGACACAATATATATCGACACATAAAAGATATGGTTGATTTACATAGACAAAATCAGGAGATAAAATCAAGCCTAAAATCTAGGACAAGATAAACATGAATCAAAGAAAGATGGCGGCAACAATGGATAAGCATGGACCATCCGGTTTGAGCCTTGGTCCGTCCGGTTCGGCCAAATCAAGATGTGGCCGGTTATGGACATTCCTAAACCAACCGGTTTACAACAATATATTCATTATTAGTATTATTCGCGAGTCACCTGCCAATTTAAGCGGGACGGGTGCAAGTTTAATATTTCTCGTTACAGGTCATGTAGGTTGAAATTTTGAACAAGAAAATGATTTAACTCGCGGTGGGGTGGGTCGTTTGACCCGCAAACCATAGTTAGATCAAAATGTGCTTGCAGATTCAATAGCAAAGGCATGTTTATGCAATGCTGCTCTCTGGGCCTCCAGTCTAATTAGGCTCTTGCATAAATTGTAGTTTGAACAAAAAAAGAAGGTTATCCGGTAACAAAATTTAGTCTCCAGAGCTAAACATATGAACTTATGGGCTTAGAAGTGGGATTTCAAGCTAATCGAAAAGAAATAAAGTCAAAGAATCCATAATTTGGTCAAAAGACTTAAAAGACTCAAAGCCAAACACAAACATCTTGATCACAAAGCCAATTCGTCACCGATTACGTCATCAAAGTCAATTACTTGTAAACTTTTCCAAAACGAATTCTTTAGACCTCTTTCCAAATTCAACATCCACTCTTTATTAAACCCATGAACCACTAATCAAATTCTTGTTAATAATCATCAAATCCTTAAACACCTCCTTCCTTCTCTCCACAACGACGAAACTAAATATTAAGACATAAAAGCCATAATATATGGGAACACTAGTGGGGCATGCCGCACCAGGCTTTGCCTTCTTTGCACTTGGTCTTTGGCACTTGTACAACAACATAAAACTATTTTGTCTACACCCAAACACCTTCACCTCATCACCATGGTTCCCCACTTCCAAGTTCAGGCACCTAGAGCTCTACTTAATCATGCTCTCTTCATCAGCCTCCATAGTCATGGAGCTCTTCATTGGAACCAAGAAACATCAACCCTTTGACTCTGATGGCACCATACCTTCAAACCACCTACACAACTTTGAACACTCCTCTATCTCTATGTCTTTCTTAGTCTACGCTGTTTTCGCACTAGTCCTTGATCGACCAAGGCCTAAAGCTGTTTCTAAGGGACTGACCATGCTCCCGGCAGCCTCTGCCTTTGCTCAACAACTCTTCCTCTTCCATCATCATTCTGCTGACCACATGGGAATCGAGGGACAATACCATAAGCTCCTCCAGCTTATCATCTTCGTTTCTCTCCTTACAACTCTAATGGGTATTGCCTTGCCTAAAAGTTTCTTGGTAAGTTTTGTGAGATCATCAAGCATAGCTTTCCAAGGAGTGTGGTTTATAGTGATGGGCTACATGCTTTGGACACCTAGCTTGATCCCCAAGGGGTGTTTTCTTCATGAAGAAGAAGGGCACCAAGTGGTTAGATGTTCAAGCGACTTAGCACTACACAGGGCGAAGTCGCTGGTCAACATCGAGTTTAGCTGGTTTTTTGTTGGAACCACAATATTCGTTATGTCTCTATACTTGATTCTTGATGGAGTTTACGGTGAAAATATCGAATACTCAAGTTTAACCAATAGAGACCAAGTTGAAGAAGATGGTGAAAAACAAGAAGACATCGAGTCGTTAAAGATAAGTAATCCAGGATTTGTCCAGATGGGTAAAATCTTTGGAGAGCGAGACGTGGAAAGGTGATAAAAACTAGGTTTTTTATATTCCAACTTGTACAAAATATATAATCGATTAGAACGATAAAGTGTGATTGTATAATTTAAACTTATTTATGTTAAGAAAGTGCGTCAACTTGTTTATATATTAATATAATACTAATATATTAATATTACATCACCATAAGTCAAAATATTTTTCTTACCATTTCAAAAAATAGGAATCTTCTTATCAAAACAATCATATCAATGGTGATTGGTGAATTTCGTGACTATATTGAAAACTATTAGTCGTAAGAAGAACGACACTAATTAGGGCTGCTAAAAATTGCGAACTCTATCTTTCGTCTCGGATTTTGCTTTGCTGGAAACTAGTATTTCGCTCATGCTGCGCATGGGTATTTACTGGTTTTTAAATCATTTGATCACCGTCATAATTATCAATTTGAATAATATTATTTCAAAACATTATGAATAGTTTGCACATAATATTAGAGGTGTTCGCAATGAAATAAAGCGGTTGAAAGAGAAAAACAATATTATTATTAAATGGATATATGTTTGTAGTATTTTTGAAAAATAAAAAACATATCAAAATACAATCTATATTTATTTTTATTTTTCAATCTATACCTTCTTACTATTTAAAATGACGATCTCGCTGAAATTTTATGTTACTTTGCTTAACATCTTTTTTGAAAAGCTTACGTTAAACAAAATTAACCTGACATTTCTTATCCTAATAGTTTGTTGAATTTATAAGATTAAAATTTAGAATTTTTTTTTTTGCTTTTTAGTAAACTATAATGAATTGTCCAGAAATAACTAATTAAAGAATATTCACCTTTGGATTCAGAAATACAAGCTCTATGATATGCCCAACAATGGTTTGTTTGGTGGAACTCAATTACGGTAGTGAAAACTGAAAATAATTGATTCAACCAAGGAAACATTAATCAACTAATCAAATCCAGAACCTGATGTTTGTCTCTGTAATCCACTTTGACTCATTTGGAAGATTACTAAGAGTGAGTGTAGTCATGGGATTTCCACTAGAATAATTTTGCTTATGTTCCATCTCCTTGGAAGTATGGTGTGCTCCGGTGTATTGGATGGTGATCTGTGTATACGTACTTGATTCCTATTTTTGTAAATTGCTTATTTAGAAAAGAGTGGTAGACACTATAGCATGTGTATGTTGTATTATATAGCAATTGTAGGTTGCTTTTTGTTCTAATGAAATGAAATCTGGGCGAGATCCCGGAATTGCTTTTTGTTCTAAGTGAATGAAATCTGGGCGAGATCCCGAAATATAGATAATGAATTCCGTTAACAAACGTTGTGTCTTCTTTTCTTTCTGCACTTGTTTTTCGTGCCTCATCTGCACTAACACCCATCTCTCCAAAGTCCAACTGAGACTTTCATGGTCTGAAAATCAATAAACAGAGGAAGCTTCTAAGTTACCTATACTGCAGTGATCTAAACGGATCTGATCTTGTACTCCTTTTTTGTAGAGAAAGCTCCATTGTATTGATTTGTTTTGTTTGTAGATTGATATTTTCTTTTGCTTGATGATCTGCTCGCCTAAGTCATTTGTAGTCAAGTTTGTCTTTAGTCTTCTTCTTCCCTGTTTTTTTTTGTCAGCATCTTCCGTGTTTCTATGTTTGTTGGATACAGAAATGGACCCTACAGAAAAATCTTCAGATATTTCATTTTACCCTCTGTATTTAGCATTTTGGATTTAGAAAAAAGTACATCCTGAGTTCATTGAAGGAAAGTTAGGAAACCTTGTATATGAGTGAGAGAGGCTTAATGTATAAAAAAGTGAGATCAAGAGAGATTGAGAAATAAAATAAGAAAATGTGTTATTTCTGCGCTGAAGAAGAAACGTTATGAATACAAACATCGGATCTGTCAAAGTAGAGAAAATGTGTGTTTTCTCTTTCTTTTGTGTGTGTGGATCATTAAGAGAACAAATATGAATGATGCAAAAGGTAGTTATCTGAATTATGGAGATTGGTGGTAACTGGTGATTGTGGAGATGTTAGAGAGAGATGGATGAGCTAGTATTTAATTTTAGGAATATTTTATGCAGTAAATAGAAAATAGACGTTTAGGGTATGATTGAAACGCAGCGATTGTAGTTGCGGTTGCAGTTGCGAGAGTTTGCTGATATGAATGGTTGTGGTTTCTAGCGTTATTAAACGATTTGTACGACAGTTAGAAATTGTTGCGTTTGCGGGATATTTGTGAATGGTTGATTATGAAATACTATAGCAGTTTATAATAAACTAGGGTTTGACCCGCCCTACGGGCGGGATAGTAAACTCAAAAATTACATAAAATATCATTAGTGTTTTGGGTATTTTAAAATTTAGCTTATCTTAAATTTAAGTTGGTCTTAGCCTTAATTTTTATTTTATAGGTTTTGTTATATTTAAACAAAAAAATATTTCGGGCAACCCCAAAATCTTAGAGAATAGATACATGCTCTATTAATATTACAAACATATATAAACCGTATATTTAATAGGTTGGTCCATCTAAATATATACTATAGTTTTGTTAAACTAACTATCAAATTAATTAGTAGTGTACAAAAGAATTTTTTTTATTTTTTCCTTAAACAAAAGCTACGGAATTACATATTATGATTAACATATATATCACAATTAATGATTAAGAATAATAAAGATTTGATAACAATATTTTGATCCTACATACATTTTGTTTAATTTCATATCATTAAAATATATTAAACAATACATAAACATATAATAAAAATCTAGATTTTTTCTTATATGTTATATTTTAAATTTTATAAAACGACTATAAATGATAAAAGTTTCACATTGAAAATTTTGTGATCAATGGTAACATTTTTTTTTGTTCAGTCCGTTGTTTTTCTTTCATGGACCTTGAACAATTTTTAATGATTAACTAAATGGGTCACATATATAGTAGAATTTGTTTTTGGTCTAAACATTGTTGCATACCTAAAATCAATATGAACCATCATCACTTCCGTTTAAAATTTCTGTTACAATAAAAATTATAGGATTGGGCGAAAAATCTGAATCCAAATAACCGAACCAAATACAATAAGAAAAATTAGTGCATAAATTTAACCATTATTGGTTAGATATCCGAAAGAGTTCAAAATTTTGGTATGTAGAGAACCGGAATCGAACCCGATCCGAACCGAAATATTTCAGGTATCCGAGTATATTCGAACCAGATTTATATACTTAAATATATTAATTATTTTAAAATTTAATATCTAAAAGAATATAAAAAAATGCATAAGATGTATTTAAAGTGTCCAAAATACTTATAAATATATTGAAATAGATAAAAGTACATGTTTAAAATAGCTAAACGATACTTAAATATCAAAATACTTAAAGTATCTATTGATTTTCTATCTAAATATTTAAGCTAAACCAATTATTATGTTAAAAAAGTATTTTGGCATACATTTTCAAATTGATATGTTAAATATTTTTTTTTTTTACTTTTAAATTTTGAGAAATTTAAATTATATATGAACTTAAATTTTTTAGGGTTAAATGGATTATCCGAACCTAAAATCCAAACCTAACCTGCAAAGGTTCAAACCAAACCTGTAAAAATCTGAACCGAACAGAACCTAACCGAATCAAATAGCATCTGAATGTCCATCCTAAATCAAATGTACAAAAAATTATTGATAACAAAATAGGTATTGTTTATAATATTTAAATACAAAACATTTAAAAAATACCCTGTGCCCTGCGCGGGTTATCATCTAGTCTTTGGTATTTCTTAATTTCTTGTCTTCTTACTCCTAAGTAATCAATATTATGTTTTGAAACACTATCTAAAGAGCTTAGTATTGTTAGACATGTCTCTTCTAGTGATATAATAATTAGCCAATGGTTTTTGTATCACAGAAAAACATGAAACAAATATGGGTTGTTTTTTTTCATTGATTGTAAACAATACAACAACATGTTAAAATGGATGATACGTCTTCAAGAAAAGTAAAGCTCTGCCATGAGATGAACTTTGAAACGGGGAAAGACATTGCAGCGTCTAATTCGTCTATTGGAATGTACATAAACGTTCTGATCAAAAGCAAAGGTTTCAGACTCTTGCATGCATATATATATATATATATCACGGTAAAGAACAAGAGGGTTGAGAAGAAATGTGTTGTTCACCTGCTGCTGTCTTTCTCAAAATGTTGAAAGGCTTAGTGAAGATTCTCATTAACTTCAAGCATTGGTGCAGTAATGAGCTTGATTCAGTCAGATTGACCTGTCCCATCAACACCAGCCTAAATAAGAAGACACATGAGTTTCAATAGTAAAATAATGGAATGAAAAAGAACAGTTTTCATGAGCTGCTTCGCTTACCCTGAGCAAACATTGTTTTTTAAAGAAATCTCAATTCTTGGATCCTATACTTATTTTGAACTTCTTTTGATATAACCTCTTCGATTGAATGGTTTACGCTCTTTCGTCAATTCCACTGATCGTTATTTAAACTTGCTTTGCACCCGAATGTGCACCCTATTTAAGGAAAAATTGGTTGAGAATAAATTGAAAGCTAGCTAATCTGATTCAAGCGAAAAGGAAAAGCAAATTGACATACATCATAGGTGTTAGCAGAGAGTCCAATGTCATTTCTGGTGTACCTTTGTGACTAATGTAAGCTAGCGAATCACATCCAACACAAAGAATCAATAAGTCAAAGTTAATCAAAATATCAAAAAGAGCAACGACTTACCAATATCAAAAACACATTAATATCCAGGATGAAACCCAACACTTTCTCATTGTAGTGATGAGTTCAACTGAAGATGAAACAGTAGTTTATTTATGCAAAGTTTTAGAGCTATTAGCTTACCTTAGAGATGCTTTTCTTCGGTGGCTTGTCAACTTTGTCATTACATGCCTCTCAAAACCTAAACAATAGGTCTTCAACGATGTTGTTACAGCGACCGATGAAAAAATGTAGGAGGTTGCCATCGCTGATTAGTGATTCTCTAAGGATTATTGAGAGGGAGCAAGTGATGTATATCAACGAAGCCTGCTCTCTTATTTATAGGTCTATATTCGCTAAAATGGAGGAAGAAGGGGCTGTCTTGAATGAGGCGTAGTGGAGGTCGTGGTCTCTGGATCAATGACGTCAATGAGAAGGGTGATTATGTCAATTGAATGCAACCCCAAAACTGTTACGTCGTTGACTGGCCAGAGGCGGTGGTGAACATAGAATGTCACAGCAACAACGACGCTTTCGGTACGTAGGGAAGCAGCGAGCAGGTTATACATGATGGATTAGTTCCATGTTGGTGGTCTGTTAATGTATTACCCAATTAAGATATATTGCCCAACTTGTTTACATTGGACATAAACCCAAACATTAACGATTTTCGAAAATTATAGAATAGAGTTTTAAAGGTGATGCAATATGTCATGGATTTCCCCTTTTTACTGATGACGTGGCGCTCTATATGAAGAGAATATTTTCTTTTATATATATAGACTAGGGGCGTATCCGTGCTTCGCGTGGAATATTGTTTTATTGTTGTTAAATATGATATTTTGGATGATGTAATATGGTCGTCTTTATTTGTTAAAAGCATTACTTTGTATTTTTATTGTGTTATGTCGTAATAGGTGATAGGTTAGTTTATTATATGCTTTCTTTTCAATAATGTATTGTTGTGTGCATGGTAATACTTATTAGTAGTGAAGTGAACCTGTGATGTAAAGCATATTGAATTTCAATAACTTTGCATTTAGACATTTGTTGATTCTAAGATTGACAGTTTTAGCATTAAAAAGTTGTATTTTTTAAAATGATTTGAACATTATTCTTTTAAGATGTTTTTTGCCCTCTCCCCATATTTTGATATTGAGCCGTCACCATCTATGTGTTTTGTTTACCTTTTGGATGTGATGTGCTTCTCACCATCACCGGAAAAGACTCACCTCCATGCTCTTGTTCTTCCTCATATTTCTCCTGTGGGATTATCTGGTATTTTTTATAGATCAGGTTTATAAGTTACCAGTTGTGCGGTTGTTTCTCACGGCGTTGTAGGCTATTCCGGTCAATATTGGCTGCTTCTCTTCTTCCTTAGATTTTGGCTGATGTTAGGAACTGCATCTCCTTAGGTTGGGTCAGAGTTTAGTCATCTTGATGTTGTTTTCCTCGTCGTTGGCTTACTGTCGACAGTCCCTGCATTTCTTGGTTTTCAAGATCTGGTTTTTGGTAATCTACTTTATATGCTCTCTTTCATAGCTAGAGGACGGCTCCATGGTTTTCTGATTTCATTTCGTCTTACCCTTTCCTCTATGTTCTCTCATCTCGTTTCAGCTCTCATCGCTGCTTGCGTCTCTTGTTGTTCTCCCTTTCGCTATGTTTGCCACTCCAGGTTTGGATAGTGTTTTCCGTTGGGTATGCTCTGTAGGTTTGGAAGGTTTTTTCTGGTTTCAAGATTGCGCTCTGGTTTCTCGGTGGTTGGCTTCCATTCTCCCTCCCCCAAGTTGTTTCTCTTCTTCCCATGTTTCCTTTAGTATAAGTGTGCGGAGTTAGTGTCTTGGAGCTTTGGTCCCTTCTATCTACATTTTTGTGTTTCTTCGCTGGCATGTACATCTTGTTTGTGATTATTTAGTTAGTGAGGTGCTTTTTCCTTCTTAACTGGTGGTTGTGCTTACGGTGCGTTAGGCATGTGTCTTCCTGCTTCTTAGCGATTTTGACCTTCCGTTGATTATTCTTCCTATAACCCGTTTTATTGGTTCTTTGTGTTGGTCCTTAATCGCGCTCCTTTGTGTTCGTCAGATTGCTTTGTCTCAGAGTTTATCTTTCTACTATTTTCTGTCTTATGCTTGTTATGGCCAAGACACTTTATGATAAAGTGAGGAAAAGTTAGTCTTTGTTCTTAATCTTCTTCCAGTTTTAGACCTTTATTGAGTTAGTGTTTTTTTAGCATTTTGCTTTTCTATATGATTATGAAAATTTTATGTTTAGATTGTGCGTTATGTTCTAGTATAATCTTCTTGGTTTAATTAATATTAAAATAAATATATAATTTGTAAATGAAATCATAGAAAGTAAAAGATAAAAAAATATTGAAAATTTATGTTATTTTTAGTTGTGAATAAATTAAATATTTAAACTATATTTATATTATTTTACTTATTCTTTATTCATCTTGCATTTTTGTGACCAATAAAATAGATTATCAAAATTCAAATGATAAAGATTAGTGTGAAAATGATTAGATAGTGCATAATTAGAAATTGGTGAGCTAAATTGTAATAATCTAGAATAAGAAGGACCTAAAACATAAAAAGAAAGAAAATATGACACATGTCAACAAATCTCTCTTTCACATGTCACAAGAAGAGAGATAAGTCTATTTTATATATATATATAGATTATAAATAATAATAAATTTTAACGTTATAAAATATCAAAAATATACTACTATGATAAAATATAATAAATATTAATATAATATAATTAATAACAATATTCCATTTTAGTTTAAATGAAGATTATAATTTCAATAAAATTTATTTGGAAGATTTATATTAGAAATTTTGAAGAATATTTTATTTCATTTATATATCTATATATTTTATATATGTATATTTATATATGTATATATATTAATGTTTAAAAGTTATATTGAATAGTTTTGGTTTAAATTTTTATAAAATAAAAATTATACTGTTAGTAATTTAAATTATAATATAAAACAAATATTATTCATAATATTTTTATTTCTATTTTAAATTTTAAATTAAAATTTTAAAATATTTTCAAAAAATATTTTTATATTTATTTATTCACTCGTAACCATCCAAGAACCAAAACGCTAGCTGGAATCTGCTATTTATTTTATAAGGTTTGGAGCGATTTAAGTTGCTTTGTAACGTTTTATGTGATTGTTATAAAACGCTAATAACCGCTACTAACCGCAAAACTGCGTTTGCAGGTGGTAGCAGGAAAACCAATCACACCCTTAATTTGGTTGTAGAGATTGTGTTTACCTTTAAAGGATTTTTCTGTTTTGTTTTAAGACAATATATTAATTTTTAATATGAAGTAATAACCTTGTCCAAATATTATTGGTAAAGTGATTTGCACTTTAGTATATAAAAGATATATGAAATCTTTTCATTTTTTGTAATTTATTGGATTAATATATCACTTCCTATTCAAAATATATGTATCACCAGGCAATGAATATCAACTTCTAAGAAGTTTTTTAAGAAACCCATAGAAATTAATCTATATGCAATATTCAAGAAAACATTATTCGGTAATTATGCGTTTTGTATAGGCATATTGATTAGACGGATTATTCAGAATTTAGGTAGAAACTAAACATTAACAATCAAGTAAAAAATTATTCTGGTAATTATAAAAATTAGTTAAACAAAAATAAAATACTTTTACTTGATTTAACTGATTTATATTAGTTTAAATTGAGTTTAGACCAATTAAATCGATTCGAACAGTTTCATATTAAACTTTAGGCCAATCGTTTCTGTTATGAACATTAAATATATGTCACTAAAATAACAGAATCTCGATGACAGAAAAAAAAACAGAATCTCCTCTACTTTTACCTTTTTATGAAGAACCTATATACATACGAGAGAGGTAACTCTTATACCAATTCTGACCGTTTACATCTGGTATGATCTAGGCATTCGGGTATTGGATCAGATTCGGGTGAGTATTTCAGATATTAGATAACTCAGATATGGAAAATTAGTACCTATCGGGTAATTTTAAATCTCCGATCGGATTCGGTTTGGTACTTGTTGGGTCTAGATATTTTTCAGGTATACCCGAATGAGCCAAAAATAATTTGGCTCTGGTTTGGATTGATTTGTTATAATCCAAATTTATATTAAAAAAAATAACCGTTTTATCTGAAATACAAGAGTGGGATCTGGTTTCTTAATAACCCTCACTTATATCCAAACATGACCAAAAATATTCAAAAGTAACCAAAATTGTCTGAAGTATCCAAATAATTAATATATTAAAAAAATTATTATAATTTTAATATTTGAATTATTATAATTGTTAATATAACTACTATTTGTTCATATACATATATACTTTATGCTTCTGATATTTGCGGATACCCGTAATTATTGAATTCAGATCTGATTCTTCGGATATAGGAAATTATATACCGTTCAGATATCTACATCGTATCAGGTTGGTTTGGTATCTTTACATTCGGATCGGATCCGAATGTAAAGATATGGATCCGGATAGTCTGTCCATGCCTAGTCTGAGTTTTAAGTCAACAACAAACAAAATCACAGAAACATTGGCCTTATAAATTGTCCGAGTTTTTAGTCAACAATATAACCGCACCGTTTTATAGTTTTCCCACTGGTAGATAAAAAGGAGTATTAGATCGAAGGTATGACGCAGTTACAATCTGGGTGAAGGCTATAGAGGAGGCTTCCGTGTGGTTACACCTCAATTCCTACATCCCTTTATCTGTTTCGGAGATAAAGCTTGATGTAAAAAACAATCCTGCTTGGGTGAAACCTCCTCGAGGAATGATTAAGTGCAACGTTGGCTCCGCTTGATCTGCATCCTCTGAGAATGGTGGAGCAGCATGGATAACAAGAGATGCCACTGGAACACCGTTATTTCATAGCAGACGTTCCTTTGCCGGTATTAGATCTCAGCTTGAAGCTGAATTGTTAGCTCTCATCTGGTCCACGGAAGCACTCATTGATCTCAAAGTCAAAAAAGTCATCATTGAGATCTCTTCTTCTTGGCTTCCAGCGATTTTGTCTCTGTCTTCCATTCCTTGAGACCCTTCACCACCTTGAGGAGCATTGGAACGTCTTGAGGAGTATCACTTGACGTTGACCCACCAAGGAAGCAACACAGTTGCTGAGTGTATCGCTGGTAGTGCTCTTCAACAAGTTTATCATCAATCTTACATCGCAGGAAGCAGTCCTAGTTGGATGAACCCGCTGTTACGTGTGGATGTCATGGGAGACTCTGGCTCTACGTCAAACCATGTCTTGTAATTTTGTAAACCAATGGTATTAGCTAAGGAGCATCGGTTCTCTTTTCCTTGCTTACCCATCTGTTTGGGTTTATTTTTTTTGGCGCCTACTGACTGCTTTTATATTATCTTACTAGATGATTTTCTCATGCTCATGTACCGGTATAAATATTTATTAAATAATTAAACTATAAAAAATTTCAAATATTCTCTTTGGTTTGTTTATAAGTATTAGGTTATTTTGTAATTTATACGTATATTAATAAATATAAATTATATTAAGTATCGTTATGATACCATCTTAATTATTAGATATGTGATTTTTAAATATTATATTTTATATTAATTCAAATATTTATTTTGCTATTTTGAATTACTTTTATTCTTTTAAATTGAGTAACGATTTTTGTTTATTTTTTTCATAAGTAAGTAATCATTTGATAAAAATATAACTATAATAAAATTATTATTTTGAATAAATATACCAATATTATTTTATTTTTCAATTTAAGTAAGTAAATTCTATCTTAAAATTTTATATATATACTTTTATGTTTTAAATGAATACAAAGAATAAAAACTCATTAATAGTAGAATATATATATATATATATTTACCTTTTATTATTTATCTGTTTTGTAAAAATGAAATTTAAGTTTTTAAAAACTTTATAATTTTAATAAAAGAAAATAAAAATAAAAATAAAGTTATTATATTCAAATTAAATTTTTTAGAAGAAGGTTTCGAAAATAATTTATATTTTCTATTTTTAAGAAGCAACGCTATATATACATATATAGTAAAATTTATATATTCTCCTTTTCTTTGTGGTTATTTGAGAAAAATTAGAAAATGTACTTAAATTTATTATATATGAAAATTTTATGTTTATATTTTATAAATATTTACTTTTCTATTTATGTCTTTTTCAAAAATGAAAATTAAATTAAAAAGCTAACTAAAATCTTATTATGAAAAAGGAATGACAATAAAATATATTAAAGTTAATACATTCAAAGTAAAAATATTATTATCTCTTAGAAAAGATTTTAAAAATAATTGTATTTACATTTTTGAAGCTACATTATATATATATATATATAAAGTTTTATATTTTCATTTTATTTATATTGTTTGAGGAAAATTTAGAAAATAATCAAAGTTCGTTTATATATAAAATTTATATGTTTATATTTTCGAAATAGTTCCTTTTATTTATGTGTGTTTTCAAAAGGAAATAGTAAATTGAAAAGTTAACGAAAATTTTATTATGAAAAAAGGAAATACATTATTAATATCAATTATATATAATAGTTTTAGTTCATTAAGGGTATCTATGTAATCAACCATCGTGAGAGTTAACGGAGAACCACATATGAAAGTGACTTCTCAAATATTTGAGAAAATTTAGAAAATGTACTTAAATTTATTTATATATAAAATTTTATGTTTATATTTTATAAATATTTACTTTTCTATTTATGTCTTTTCAAAACTAAAATTAAACTAAAAGCTAACTAAAATCTTATTATGAAAAAGGAATGATAATAAAATATATTAAAGCTAATATATTCAAAGTAAAAATATTATTATCTCTTAGAAGAAGATTTTAAAAGAATTTGAATTTACATTTTTTGAAGCTACGTTATATATATTTAAAGTTTTATATTTTCATTTTATTTATATTGTTTAGGAAAATTTAGAAAATAATCAAAGTTCGTTTATATACAAAAATTTATATGTTTATATTTTCGAAATAGTTCCTTTTTTATTTATATGTGTTTTCAAAAGAAAAAGTAAATTGAAAAGTTAACTAAAATTTTATTATGAAAAAGGAAATACATTATAATATCAATTATATATAATATTTTAGTTCATTAAGGGTATCTATGTAATCAAACATCGTGAGAGTTAACTGAACGCGCCACATATAAAAGTGACTTCTCAAATAATATTATAGAGATATTGTTTCAAAACTATGTTTCTTCACAGCACTTTGGTCTGTGGAAGTCTTTATGAAATTTCAATGACAAAAAAAAAAGATAAAAAAGGAGTATATTTTGTCAGAAAAAAAAAGTTTATATAATCAGTCGAGTAGAAACCTCGGAAAATTGCTTCGCAGACAAAGTCTCCGAAAAGTTTTCTAAAATGAGTTTCAAATTCTAAACGAAACAATCATGTCGATCTAGGGGTTTTCTGAGTATTATGGACTCAGACGAGCCAATGCAGAAGATGGAGCTTCTCCTTTAAATAATCTTTGCAAGACCTTGTTTATTCAGCTTTACACGTCTAGTGTTAACACCCTAACACACAATACTGAAGGATTCCTAAGCTATTCGCTTATGTCTCTTTTTCGTCAAGTACTTCCACCACTGCTTTAGCACGACCTCAAACACTTTTGAGCTTCTCTCTCTCTATAAGATCAGCCTCTGTGTCTCAGTGTCTCTACAGACGACCACATAGAAATCTTATATTATTCTCCAAATTCCCGAAATCCTGGTCTCCAAGACAACATGATATGGACATCTTCCATAACAATAAGTGCAACTTTCCTTTTCTTGGAATGCACTTATTCATCTTTCCTTAAGTCATAAACTTACTCCCCAACTTTATTCTTCTTTCCTTATCTCCAAGATACTCTCTTGCTCTCCAAGTCTAGACGACTCCAGCTCAGCACCTTGACTCCACATGGTCTTCACCACTCAACACGACGTCTACTTCAGCAACTACGTCAGCGACTACTTCAGGGTGGACATCTTACATCTTCAATCTCCCCCTTTTAGTTTGTGTGCCGATTAAGCACAACATTCTTCTGGTTCAACAACCACGTTCCTCACCTGGAAACTCCCTAACGAAATGTGCTTTTCTCCCCCACGAGATGTGCACCACAACATGCTTTTCTCCCCCATGAGATATGCATTCTTTGGACCAGAACGTCACATTCTCCCCTGCTTGATTGCATACTAAGCTAAAACACAGATGCTTAGATGTCAAGAATTACAGACATACCCGTCTGCTTCTCCATGCGTAATCATGACACAGCCCCTGTTGTAATCTATTCTACTATTGTCTTGGAGTGATTTCACTATTACCCTGAAGATCATCACTGTCGAACTACCTTCCATCCCACTTCTGATGAGGACCTGGCTTTCTTCATGTATCGTCTCCTTAACCATGAGCCCCTCCTCATCCACACCGAGTGCACGTTACACTCGTTGCTATTGTCTTGGAGTGATTTCACTCTCACCCTGAAGATCATCTCGCATCACTTCCTGACGCACTTTGATTTCCTTCCCCAGTCTTGATGCTTCTTGACCTTCCTCAAGATCACTTCTAACAGAGTCGCACCCTTCTTCTGATGTCTCATCCTTGATCTCATCAAGTAAGCCACTCTTGGCTAAGAGCACCTCTTCAACCCTCTTGGGTTTAGTGAACGTCTTGTTCACCTTCTTGGCCATGTTTCTGCTTTTCTCACGAGCAAAACACTCCACCTTCTTGTGTCCAACCTTCTCACAGAACCAAAAGCACATCCGATGTTGCTTCTTGTTCCGCCTGACACAGTTGCTGATACACCGATCAGTCTCCTTTCTTGTACCAGCTGCACAACCATGCTTCACAACCTCCTGTTTGACCTTGATGTCGTTGCATTATGTACAACCTTTGCCTTGTTACTCACAGCTACACGCTGTAGTACTTCCTGTCGTACTCCTTGTCGCACATCCCGACGTACTTCCTGACAAGCTTCTTTGGCTCCACTTTTTGATGTGCTCCCCTGCACGAAATGTGATAGCCCCTTCTTTTGAACTTCTTCAATACTCTCAGCTCCTCGGTATCCCAGTCCCCAGTTTACCTTGGCTGGTTGTCCCATCGAGAGTATCTTATCCAAGTCCTTGGATCCACTGTTGAGCATCCCGATCTATTTGCGATTGTCTGCCAAATCACGTTCCAGCATCCTTGCTCTCTCTTGTTCCCTAGTAGCAATTTCCCTCAGTCTGCTAACTTCCTACAAGAGACTCATTCTTCTCTTTCATAGCTGCAAATTCTTCACTTACTTCTGGAACCATCTCTATTAGCTTATGAGCCATATCCTCATATCTCAGATTCTGATTCTTGAGCTTCAACCACTTGTTGTACAACACGTGATACTCCTCATCGTCTGTATCAACATCTGAATCCGAGGATTCACTAGATTCCTCCTTACGTGCACCAAATACAACAAGATTCTTCATCACCTTTCCATCTTCTTCAGAATCTGAATCATCAGACAACTACAATGGAACGCCTTTTCCCTTCTTTGAGTTTGGACATTCACGTCATGTATGTCCAACATCTCTACACTCAGGGCACTTGAGTTCCCTTCATTGTGCAACAGAACAGTCAGCCCTCATATGACCAACTCGTTCACACTCGTATCACTTGAGACCTTCTCTTCTTCTGCTACTGCCTCGACCACCTCCTTGGCGACCATACTGATTCCTCCCACCAGAGGAATTCATCTGCTTACCAAAATTCCTAGCTAACATACCCATCGCATTTCAAGATCCACATATCCATCACCACCTTTGTCAGCTACAATCATTATACTCCTTGATGCACCACTTGACGTAGAGACCGAGCTACTGTCTATCTCCATCTCTTCTGCCTTCAGCATGCCCACAAGCTTGTTAAACTTGAGCTCATCCATGTTTGCAGTCATATTCAAGACCGCCTTGTGAGCTCCAAACTTCGTTGGAAGACAGCGTAGCAACTTCTTCAGTAGCTTCTTCTCCTTGTACTTCTTTCCAAGTACACATGCTTCATGCGCCATAACACTGAGTTTGGCACTGAAGCTCGCCATAGATTCATTATGGACCACATGAGATTCTCAAACTGCGACCCAAGATGATCCAGACGTGTCCTTTTGACACTGTCATCTCTTTCAAACGAATTCTGCAGGATCTCCCACGCCTCTTTAGCTGAAGTACTCTCCTGAATCAGCTGAAACTGCTCTACTTCAACAACTTCAAAAAATTGCCGACAACGCATTTGCATTAACTTTGATGCATTGCGCTCTGCCTCTGACCAATCCTCTTTTGGCTTATGCTTTTTTCCATCTCTTGTGACTAAGGTAGGCTCCTCCCAACCAATCTCCACAGCTCTCCACGCATCTCCATTAATTCCTCGAATCAACTGCTTCATGCGAGCCTTCCAATGACCATACTGGTCCGCATTCAACATGATTGTCTTTTGCATCGAAACAACCGTGTCCATCTTCACCTTCAGGATCACACGAGTAATTTAGGGGACCCGTTCTGATACCAATTGTTAGTGCAAAGATGACACCACAATTTTAAGGTAATGCAGAAGATAAATCAAGAGACAGATACACAAGCAAACAGCAAAGCTTTTATTAGAATCTCCTTTAAACAATCTTTACAAGACCTTGTTTATTCAGCTTTACACGTCTAGTGTTAACACCCTAACACATGATACTGAAGGATTCCTAAGCCGTTCGCTTATGTCTCTTTTCTGTCAATTACCTCAACCACTGCTTCAGCACGACCCCAAAACACTTACAAGAGCTTCTCTTTCTCTCTCTATAAGATCAGCCTCTGTGTCTCTACAGACGACCATATAGCTATCTTATATTATTCTCCAAATTCCCGAACCCTAGTATACAAGGCAACATGATATGGACATCTTCCATAACAATAAGTGCAACTTTCCTTTTTTTGGAATGCACTTATTCCTCTTTCCTTAAGTCATAAACTTGCTCCCCAAGTTTATTCATCTTACATTATCTTCAAGATACTCTCTTGCTCTCCAAGTCTACACGATTCCAGCTCAGCACTTTGACTCCACATGATCTTCACCACTCAACACGACGTCTGCTTCAGCAACTACGTTAGCAACTACGTCAGCGACTACTTCAGAGCGGACATCTTACATCTTCAGGATGTTGAGAGTTTTGAATGACTTGTCTCCACATTTTTTAATGAAAGGTGATGCCAAGAGCTTGCGTGAGATGATTGACGTTTTGCATGTGAGGCACAAATAACATAGTTAGCACATATAAGTGTACATAATTAAGCAGCCATCAAAAGATCAACCGAGCTCCACAGGAGCCGGCGGTCATGCCAGTTGAACAATTGGTTCAACAACCAGGTCAAGAGCATCTCCCGGTTCTCCATCCCAACCCACGACGGGGACATACGACTTGGTTAGTATTTTTATTTTATTTGTACCATTACTTTTTTTCCATATAACTTTCTAACAATTTTTTTAAAAGGTTCAACAATTCGAGCAATGACATTAGCAGGAGCATCAACCAAATGATGTATTCCATGCTCCAGACGGGTCATTCGAAGTGGAGTCTGATCCCTCCCAAAGACCGCGAGTTGTGGTTTTGTCAGTTTGCAGTAACTCTTCAGTTTTTTTTAAAAAGTATTTCTCTATTTTGATTTTTTTTAAATATCTACTAATTTAATTATGTATGTTTTGTAGTAAAAATTCACTTGGGAGTCCGGCCTCATGGAAATAATCCGTCAGAAATTCAACGAAAAGGCCATGGACTCCTATACGAAGCAGATGTACGAGTGGAAGCAAGTATGGCTGAAGAACAAGAGGCCACGGTATATCAACGGGACGGTGTGGGATCAGTTGATAGACCATTGGCAGAAGGACGACACTATACAGACGTCTCTTAAGAACTCAGCCAACCGGAAAGCGACCGTGGCGGGAAAGGTATTTTTGTGCACAACCTCGGTGCTTGCTCTATGTCCTCTAAGGAGGATAAACGAGATGGTCGAAAAGGTAAAAAAATTTTTACTAACTTTAAATTTTTTCCTTCATTACTATATTACTTTTATAATAATTTACTAACTTTAAATATTTTTTAGACGGTCCCTAAAAGGAAAGGCCGTTTAGTTAGGTTGGCTTGTCGTGTTTCTTCATGTCCGGCTTCTTCTTCACAAGTCCCATATGCCGATCCCATGATTCTGGAGGAGCTAGAGAACAAAGATGACCGGATTGTGGCATTGAGGCGCAGAACGCCACAATTCTTCAGGAGCTGGTGGATCAAAAGAAGACCAACCTCGAGATATTGGAGAAGATAGACTGTTTGTTTCCTCCGAGTTCTTAGTTTTTTTTTTTGTTTTAAAACTTTATGAATGTTTTTTTTTCAATTTCAGTTTGTATAAACTTAATTTCTATAATATTATTAGTTTTAAATTTCAGTTTTTGTTTATTTATTAAATAAAATATTAAAAATAAAATATTTAAAAATGCATAAATTAACAATTCCGACGAAAAGCATTCGTCGGAATAGTCCGACGAGACATTGTCGTCGGCATATTCTGACGAAACGAGGTTTGTCGGAATTTTCCGACCACTGATTTCGTCGGAATTTTCCGACGAATATGTTTCGCCGGAATATAGTGTTTCCGATGAAATCTTGTCGTCGTAATTTTCCGATGAAAACATTTCGTCGGAATATTGTGTTTTTGATGAAAACTGTTCTCGGAATAGAACCGACCAATTTCCGATGCTCTCCGTGGTCGGAGTTGTCGTCGGAAGTTCGTCAGAATTCTGTTTCTCGGTATTCGTCAGGATGTCGTTGGAATCTCTGACGAATTTCCGACGAAATTTTTTTTCGACCAAATGATACCAACGACCTGTCATAGTTTTGTCGGAATTTGGCTTTTACGACGATATGCCGACGATTTTGGCCGTCGATATCCGTCTGTTTTCTTGTAGTGAGCAACCCAAAGGTTAAAACAGGGAGAATTGGAAAAATGAGACAATTTCAATTTTTGTTTGTCTAAATAAGACTTTTGATACTTTGGGCCATTTTGGACAGGTTTTACCCTTGTGTTGTGGAAAAAATAGTAAACTAAGTTTAAAAAATATAGAAAAATATAGAATCATTGGAAACCAAAGTATATCTACTTTTATGTTTAAATTTATTTTTTAAAAATCCTGGAACTTTGTTTTATTTAATGTCATAGCTATGGTAGGATACTTATTCTAGCCATGTACCTAGTGTAGAAATAAAATACAAAGTATTATACATAGGTCTGTCTTGGATAGAAAATATAAACAAAACTTTCTTCTATATTTTACCCTAGCTAGATTTCGTCTCGTATTATTCTAACTAGATGTCTTCAGTCTACCTACGACTTTTTTACAAATTCTATCCAAAAATCTGTGAAATACCTTTTCTTTTTTACACGTCATACCTTGTTCTGCCTTTTACCATATAATAACCTAAGGAAGAATGCAGTTTCCGCTCTCTCTACAGCTTTCTGACCTACGTATGATGTATATTCTAGCCAAATAACGTAAAAATGGAAACTTCCAAATTTCGTTAAATATATTTCCTAAATCTATCCTAAATATCTCTAAGTATATTCTTCCCCATGATTTTCTCTTCACACGATCTATATCTCCATCGTTCCTTGTTTCAGTTAATTTCTTTCCTAAATTATACACAAAATCTACCATAAATTCCGCATAATATCTTCTCTCACAGATCAAAAAATTCATCAAAACTACTCTATCTTTCACTCGAACCTGAGTTAATCAAGAGAAAATAACAAACGCAAGCCACTAGACCACATAGGATTCATGCTACTTTGATACGTATACCAGTTTATATACTATCCAGTATAATAAAAATCTTCAAATTATTCCTTGATTAATTCACAATTAATTTCTGAGTTTTGTATATATTGAATTTTCATATAACAGAGTCAAAAATATGAATACTCACTGGTCTAGATTGCACAACTGAAAGTTTTGGGATTAATTTGAGAAGCAATATGTACAAACAGAAAGTTATGGGACAAATCCATGATTAGTCAGAAGTTTGAGGACATGTCTTGCAAAATTACTCAAACTGGCCATTGTTGCCTTCTACAAGCTTTTTTTTTATCCGCGACAGCAAGAGCTGATTCCGACATAACGGAGACAGTGGACTGAAGCAGAGAGGACGACGAGATTGGAGCCTTCAAATATGAGACAGATGAGTGATATTGCGAGTTGACGCCGTGGAGGAATCATGGTCACAGGGGTTGGAACAGAGCATGACCATGAACTTGACGAGAAAGCTGACACCGAGACGAAGCAGAGCAGGATGGTGAGAACTAAAGAAGACGACTGGAAGTTTTTACTGATTTTACTTTCTATTTTTTTTAAAAAAAAATTTGTTTTGAAGAAGATGATGGTGAGGTTTTGTCGAAGAAGAAGATGGTGTGGTTTTACTTTTTCTTTTTTTCTGTTTTTCTTTTTTTAATGAAAAACTTAAATTAAAATTAATTAGTTAATTGAAAGGTATAATGGTATTAAAGAAAATATAAATCCTAGTTACCTAAATAATCTTCTACAAATCTTATTGAGACAAACAGTGTCTCTTTTTACCAATTTTCTCTAAAACATAATTCTAAAATTAGCGTTGTATTCTAGGGTATTGTGCCGCTGCCAGCTGGGAGCTGCTCGGAGTTTAGGTTATGGAGTACATACTAGCCACAAGGAAGAGAGAGGTAGTTGATGTTATGTTCAGTGACAAAAAAAAAAGATGTTATGTTTTGGCGATTAGATGATGGATGCTTCCTTCATATGTAAAATGATCGTTTTGTCTGTCTCTCTATTTAACATGGTTGAATTGTATATGATTGTAGGAGTTAGTAGAGCTGACCATAATGGTGCATTGTCAGGGTTTGTCAGGGGAGTACGGAAGATGGGATGAAGCCGATATATTTGCTTCTCCCGATTCACGAGCCGACCATACCTTGCTCCAGTTCCTTACGTCACTCAACAAGAAAGAGGATTTGCGGGTATAACTATTTCTTCAATTACACACTTTCTTTTTCTTTTTAGATATCCCTCACTTTTTTTTCCAGCAATTGGCTTTGCTTTTGAATCCTAGCCGTCTACTGGTTTGCAACTACTCATATAAATACCCTAACGAGACAGCTGAGCAGGTGTGTTTGTCTTCTTTGTTTTTGTCTGAATTCGTTTTCAACACTCTCTTTATATATTTTTATAATACTTGCTGCAGAGACTAGTTCGAATGACTCTAACACATGATGAGTACCCATTCGACTTTTTGATCCCGTAAAACCCCAAGGACTGGGTCGTTACTACTATCATAGGGAGCCCACGTCGTGATCCTGTTTGCAGTTTTGCACCAATTATTTCCTATATACTACCAAAACCGACATGGTTGCCGTTTGTTGCGAGAAGGTTCTCTAACTGAAGCTGCTGTTAGAGTTACTGCAGTTGACCGCAATTTCAAGGTTTCTTTCCGAGTTTCCGTTTTCTTGAATCATCATTTCTTTCCTCTAATCTCTGATACTAATTAACCTCAACTAGGTGATTCTTGATGAGCTTGTCAAACCAGCCAGTTATTAACTACAGGCCTAGTATTACCGGACTCTGATGCTTTTGCTCTTTGAGAATCAAATGTTATTACTCCTTTGGCAGATATACAGGTAGTAGACTTTTCGAATATAGACAACTGCCTCTTTTTTTTGGGCTTGTCATCATCATCTAGTGTTTTCTTAGGAAAAATTGCCGGGATTATTTCATACGGAAACTATAATTATCGGTCACCTTTTGAAGTTTGAACAAGGATCTCAAAGGTAACTAACTATATCTCTTCTTTTCCACATTATTAGTGACTTACTTGACTGATGTTACTCAATCAGCTTTGAAGATGAATCATGCAAGAGTTATCGATACCTCACTAGTGTTAAACTATGATCTCTCTGGTGGTATAGAAAAGGTTCCAAGGCCCTCTTTAAATCATCTATGCAACTGTTTTGGGATATGAAATGCAGAAATCTCCAGGCAGATGCGTTCAGAAAGTTGAAGCAACAATGAAACTTGTGCTTGCTAAATTGGAGCACGGTGCAGACACCTCTGTTCCACTACCTGATGAGGTAAAGGCTGGGACATGTTCACAATCAGAAACTCAAAGAATAAGTTTATGGTAGCTTCAAATGTCTCCCTGACTTGTTTGTCCTTTTACTATCTCCTAAGTTAGAATGTTTTAAAAGATGGTTGTATTAAGGCTTTTATTACCCTTACTTAAATCTAATAATATTAAAACGTGAAAATGATTATCTTAGACTCTCTCTCTCTATCTCTCTGTTTCTTTGCTTCTTGCACCTCTATCCTCCTATTCCAACTAAAGTAAGTGTCATGAAGCTATTCTTTTGATTACTTCATTGTGTCACTCCCTAGAAAGATGATACTGGCTGGCCACAATGGCAATCCTTCTTGCATTCACCACTACGCCACTTGTTCAGCTTATCTCCCTGTTCTCTTCTTGGTTGCTACAATATTCTCTCTTACGAAGAGATGATTTCTTTTATGTACGGCAAAAGACTCTTCAACACATTGGTTTTGTAGAATAAAACTTGATGATTTCTCCGTGCTCATGCACGGGTATAAATATTAACAAAACAAATATACTATTAAAATTAGTTAATAATTATTTTATTTTTTAATTATTATGTAATTTGTATGTATGATTATTTATAAATAATAATATGTTATTTTAATTATACATGTGATTTTGGATATATAATATTTAATTAGGTTGATAAATATTTAGGTATATTAGACTGAATATAATTTTCTAAATTCAACCATAACCTTTTTATTTTAACAGATTAAATTTTTATTAATTTAATTATTTGCATCTAGTTGATTGTTTGATTTGTAAATATAGTTTAATAAGTTTGTGTACATTCATATAAGAAAATAACTTAATATATAAAAAATATTTTTATTAGTTTAAATATATATGTAATATGTCTCATATTTCTGTTTATGTAATAAATTGTATTTTCTTGTGTAGTATCTGATTCTTTAACTCTATTTGTACTTGGTATATCAATAAAACTTTTAAACAATACATATGTATATAAAATTATTTAATATTATTTTTAAAGGAAATATATAATTTTAATATCAACATTAGTTTTGGAAACTTTTATTTGAAATCATATTATGTATAATATATATTTTGTCTATAAAATTTATCATTGTTCATTCAATTAATATTTTATTTTCATCATATATGTTATTTAGAAATAATAAAGAAAGGAAACAAAAATTAAATACAAATAAATTTTGATAGTAAAAGTTAGATATAATATTTTAATTGATTAAGTTTACCTATGTAACCATCAAAATTAAAATGAATGATACACGTATAAAAGTGACTTCTCTAATTATATACTTTGAATTATTTGTTCCAAATAAACTTATAGTAAAAATATGTTAGTTTCTTATAGATAGTTTTATCTATGTAATTTTAAAAAATAATATAAAGAAATTTTAAATCAAATTTAAAATTTAACAAAAACCTATTTTGAAAATATAAATAAAACATATATGTACTATTAATCATACAAGAAAATAGATTGATAAAGAAAATAATCCTATAACTTAATAAATATATATATATATTATATTATTTAAGATTATATTTTAAAAGAAATAAATTATTTTTAATCCATCATTATTATTTTGGGAAATTTCCTTTTATGAATGTATAATATTAATTTTTCGTTTTAAAATAATAATTATTTATTTGAATTTTTTTTCTTTTATTATATATGTTATTTGGAAATAATATAAAAGGAAAAAAATAGAAAAGTTGATAATTGCAATTAGATTTAATATTATTTAATTCATTAAAGATAGCTATGTAATTACCATCGTGAGATTTAACGTTAACGCGACACATAGAAAACTGACTTCTCAAATAATATTATAGAAATGTGTATCAAGGATCAAAATACATAAGGAAGATCATAACCGTGTGTACTCTTAGTAGTCTTTGTACTCAAGAACGACAAGTATAGAAAGATTGTTCATAATCATCACTTTGGTTGTTTAGTGAGAAAGGACAAAGTGATCAAGAATGAAGATTGCACTGGCTGCTCTTGGAGTGCATCATGTGATCATCAGTCATCATAAGAATGTACTTTAACTATAGCCATGATTCGCATGATAATCCTAAATCTCACCACTTTCATAATCATCATCAATAGTCAATATCATCAGTGGCGAAACTAGGAAATATAATAAGTGGGGACAAAAACAGTAAAAATGAACAAAGGGTTATTCGATCCTTGGTTTAATGGGTGCAGATAGTAGTTTTTTACCAACAAAGTTACAATATACATCTAAATTTTGGTGAATTTAAATAGACTTGTATTTTTTATGGGGGCAGTTGCACCCTTCCTACTCTACGTAGGTTCGTCAATGAATATCATGCATCAGCCGGCCTGACTTTTTCTAGGTTAGAAGCATATAAATTTTTTTGGCCCCTTAATTTGTTTTAATATAAAACTAGAATTTGACCCGCACATTCATGCGGATATTTTTTATTTTATAAATATATAATTTAATATTATCTTAGAAGTTTTAAATATATGATTTACATTTAGTGTTATATATTTTATAACACTATAATCTTATTGTTTAAGCATTTTATTTATCATTATTAATATATAGTAATTTTTGGTTATATAGTGATTTGTTTAATACATTTCATATTCTTATTAATTGTTACAACTTATTAAGATATTTTTGATTAGATACATAAATTATAATTTGAAATAATCAAATATGTAACCTCCTTCAGTATATACAGTGGATGGATATTTGTTTTATGATAATTTATATTTATATGTTGTGTTTAAAAAATAATACTTAAACATCTATCACACTAGTATTTTGCGAGATTTTATAGATAAATATATTATTATGTTTAAATAAAATAGTTCTATTATTTTAGTAAATTGTATACAGAGTAGTACCTATCATATTATTTTAGTAAATTTTATCAACATATGATATTTTCTGGATGTTATGGTATTTAGTTTTCTGATCTTTTATTATTAAATTAAGATTTCAAAATATTATACAATTTTTTATTTTTACAACATAATTTTTTTGTGTTACATTTCAAAAATAAAATATTTTAGAATATATGATTTTATCTTTTATAAAATTTGGAATATTATCATTTTCGGATTTTAAGATTTACTTTAAAATTTGTATACTTGGCCAAGATAAATTTAGAAAATTACACAGTTATTTTTTAGTTTGGAAGGTTATATGATTTTTGAATTTTTGTTATATTTTAAGTTTTTGTTAAGATTTTTATTTCATAAAAAATTTTGATATAGTTAAAATAAACATAAATTTATAAGTAGGAAATGATTTTCCATTATTAAAAATTCAAATTTTCTAGTAACTATTTTTTAAATAAGACATGAACTAAATGTTAGTATACTATTATATTATGTATATAATTATTTATAGATATTATATTGCTGTGAGTTTCAAAATAAACAAAATGATAATATATAGCTGTTGATATAAAAGTTCAACATATGTTAATAATTTTAGTTTGAGAAATGGCCTTAGATAGTCCTATATCAACTTTTTCTTCCCAATCTAGACTCCAAGGCCCAAAATTAAAAAAATATTTCATTTAATATGGTCATTCGGTCAATGACCATATAACCCTCCTTCTTTAATACCATAAATTATATTATTAATTAAAAAATAAAACATTTAATAAAAGTTTTCGTCCTCGCCTTCGTGTCGTAAAATGTTGCTCTGTCGTCGTCTCCACCGCCTTCTCCACTGTCATCTCTGTCATCGTCTCCGTCGTCACTGCTCCGCCATCATGTTCTGTCATCATCTCATCCATTGCTGTCCTTCGATTTCGATTTATGTCTCGGCATCGTCTCGATTTATGTCTCGGATGATAAGTTGATAGTTAATTCCAGTTCAGAGTTTCATATCGATAAAATACCAGAACTTTTATGATTTTGGGGTACAGTTTGATTTGATTATGTTATTTTGAATTGATTTTTCGAGTTGATTTTGAAGGTTTAGATCATGATTTGATTCATATATTATGTGCTCTTTCTTAGTCTAGTTTGTGCTATTTGTTAGTCTGATTATTCATCCTTGTCTCCCATGAAAAGCTCTTTGCTTTTTAGGCTCTCGAGAATGCTTTCAGAGTACTGTTTCGGTTGCTCTTCTGTTTAGTTATTTACCTTTTGAAGCTTGTGAATTTTTTTGATTTTAGTATTCAATTAGAGTACATTGTAAGGTTCTATCATCAACAGTCCCTGTTTGTAGCAAAGACCTCTGTTTATTTGTATCCATTTACCTCAATTTATTTGTCTATCAATGTTTTAAGAAAGTTATCATCAGTTAGATTTTGATTATTAAAAAATACTAGACTTATTCGATGCTTTACCACACCTCTGCTAGTGATAGTTTGCAATTTGCTTTGACTTAGTAATTACTAAGTTATTGTTTCACGTGTTATGTTGTTTTTGGCTATTTGTTTTGCTTGTTTTGAAAGATTAGTTCTAATTTAGGATAACCAACTGGAAAAAGGATTGCTTTACATTTTCTTACATGCTTTTTGAACTGCTTTGAAAGATTTAGTTCAAATTTAGGATAGTCATACTGAAAAGGATTCCTTTATGATTACCTTACATGCTTTTGAATTGTTTTGGAAGATTTAGTTCAAATGTCTCTGATTTCACAGTGGGTTGATCTTTTTGAGACTTTTTGTATGAAATTATTGTATGTTCATGATAGTGTTTCTATATATGTACTAAACTTTCCAAAACAATTCAAAATTTGCAGGTTCTTCCTTATTCATCTAGCTGTAACAAGAAAACTACTAATACATGTGATTCTTCAGTTCCTTGAATGCTTCTTCAGTTTGTCCAATACTTGTCTAAAGCTTTGACTGTATAACATTGTTAGCGCAACATATAATGGTGAAATATCTTTTACTCTTAATTACTCTACATATTTGCAAATCAGGTGAATGTACATTTCTTCTCAGTTACTCTCTTAAATGTATAAATAGAGAAATACACTAACTCATTATACTTCTACATTTAAAGAGAGTAATACCATTTATTCTTTTTCTCTCTCTTTCCCACTTAAAATTTTTCTTCCATTTCTACTTTTAATATTTCTCCATTTTACTCTACAAACTATCAATCACAACCTAAATACTTTGGAAGGCCTTTTTAACTATGTTATAATCTATCCTGACTACGTGATACTGCCGAACACACTCAAATTTGGTTTAGGAAACCCATTCAAAATATGTTACCTGCTATCCTTGATAAGACAACTTCATTTGATTCTTACCAATATGGTGTCTTATTTTGGATAAACCCATAACATATATAATTGAGACTTTGCTCAAATACATTCAAAATATGTTCTCGAAGCTCATCCTAAATATGTTACATGTTATCCTAAATACGGTATATCCTAAAAATTTTGATTAATTTTATTTTTCAAAATTAGATAAATTCATTTGATTCTTACCAATATGATGTATATTGACTACACATGACATATATAATTGAGACTTAGCTCAAATGCACTCAAGATATGTTCAGAAAATGCATCCTAAACATGTTACACGGTATCCTAAATACGGTATATCCTAAAAATTTGATTTATTTTATTTTTCAAAATTAGACAACTTCATTTGATTCTTACCAATATAATGTACAAATCCTTAATTTTGGCTAAATACATGACATATATAATTCTGAATTTTCTCAAATGCAATCAAAATATGCTCTAGAAACTCATCCTAAATATGTTACATGTTATCTTAAATACTGTATATCCTAAAAACTTTGATTAATTTTATTTTTCAAAATTAGATAGATTCATTTGATTCTTACCAATATTGTGTATATTGGCTAAATACATGACATATATAATTGAGACTTTGCTCAAATGCACTCAAAATATATTCAAGAAACCCATCTTAAATATGTTATATGCTATCCTAAATATGAATCCTAAAAAAATGATTAATTTTATTTTTTAAAATTAGACAACTTCATTTGATTCTTACCAATAAGATGTACAAATCCTTAATTTTGGCTAAACACATGACATATATAATGAAGCTTTTCTCAAATGCACTCAAAATATGTTCCGGAAACCCATCCTAAATATGTTACATGCTATCATAAATACATTATATTCTAAAAACTTTGATTAATTTTATTTTTAAAAATTAGATAAATTCATTTGATTCTTACCAATATGGTGTA
Source organism: Brassica nigra (assembly GCA_016432835.1). Classification (NCBI taxonomy): domain Eukaryota; kingdom Viridiplantae; phylum Streptophyta; class Magnoliopsida; order Brassicales; family Brassicaceae; genus Brassica; species Brassica nigra. The sequence continues at coordinate 46,296,740 of CM028246.1, forward strand.
TATTGCTAAACTCATGACATATATAATTTAGACTTTGCTTAAATGCATTAAAAATATATTCTTGAAATCCATCATAAATACGTTAAATGCTATCCTAAACATGGTATATAAGTATGTTTGTCAATATATTCATTTATGTTTGACTAAACCACTATTCTTACTCTACTTAAATCGAATATCCTCTCGTGTTTGATTCCATTCGGAATCTAAATATTTTTTAATTAAATAGATAAAGATTGCATATATAATTTTAAAAAGTAAGTCCAACAAATATAACACCATAGCTTAGTGGCTAACACTATATTATTCTTCAAAGAGGTCTTTAGTTCAATTCTTCAAATATTCTAAAATATTTTGTTTTTGAAGATTATAACTTCATTTGGTCTTGCCAATACTGTGTACAAAACTATAATTTTGGCTAATCACATGACAAATATAATTGAGACTTTGCTTAAATCAAATCAAAATATATTCTGAAACCTATCCTAAATATGTTACATGATATCCTAAATACGATATAGATGTAAGTATGTTGATATATACACTTAAGTTTGGTTATGAACAATATCACACAGTAGAAACCAGGCTGCATTTTTCTTCACTAAATGCTCTAAGAGAGGAAGACATGTATCATCTTCCTTGATAGTGATAAATGCTCCCTGTGTAGCTTGATTAGAGGGTCCATAAAAGTTTCTCCAACTTAAACTCTTGTGGTGTGTGAATGAAATCATGAACCTACCAACGAAAGAGTAGTGCAATAGACCAAAATATAATGAAAGAGCTTATTTTATAGTATCGATTTATTGTCACTCTTGGCTTTGGCTCTGATCCTATAGAATACTAGAGCTCAGACAGTGCTAGTATTTCAGGTACTGAATCTCCCATCGTGTTGCTGTCCTGCGTAACCAAGACAAAAAAAATTTCAAATTTTCTAGTATCTGATTTTCTGGAAAGCTATCCTGAAACTATGAAACACCTTCCTGAAATTTTTTTTTAAAAAAAAAACCTCAAAGTTTCACAAGCAAACTCGTCTCAGTCACACTCAGGAGCACGAGGATTGCTGATAAAATACCACACATAATCAGCAGAATCAACATTATCTAGAAAAGAACACAATCAAAGGTACATTACCTCAAAACCTTGTGTTCTCAGAATTTAGCAGCCTTTGATTTGAGCTCCAACAACTTCCAAGGCCCTTTCCCTCGCTGGATAACAAAAGCAAAAGAGATGTGCCTTTATTTGAGCTCCAACAACTTCCAAGGCCTTTTCCCTCGAAACTCATCACATATATGTTACATGTTATCCTAAATATGATATATTTGCAAGTCTGTTGATTTATACAGTTAAGTTTGCTTATGAACAATATCACACACTAGAAACCAGACTGCATTTTTCTTCACTATTATAATGCTCTAAGAGAGGAAGACATGTATCATCTTCCCTGACAGTACTAAATGCTTCTCGTGCAGCTTGATTAGAGGGGTCAATAAAAGTTTCTCCAGCTTAAACTCTTGTGGTGTGTGAATCAAATCATGAGTCTACCAATGAAAGAGTACTGTAATAGATCAATACATTATGAAAGAGCTTATATTATTGAGAGATCATAGACAAGCAACAAATATGAAACAATTGATTTTTCCATAACTCTCACCAGTGTTAATTCAAGATTGCATCAACATAATTGTACAAAATTCTCCTAACGACTAATTCACTATACAACTCAACTTAAGATACTATAATCTAACAAATGCTAACCTGATTTTATGTGTTCTTAACAAGAACAAGCTACAAATTTTAGAAGAACAAGAGAATTAAAACATCAAAACAGAAGTTTGAAACAGTATCATATCACCTAATCTAACCATATGACACAATCAGACTCAATAAAAAAATCTGAATCTGAAACAAATAAAGCTTGGTAAGAGAAGAAATAGGAACATCAAACATTCAAAATAGCACTCATGCGCTCTTCGAATCTCTTCTCTATTCCTGATTCTCGCTTGAATTTCCTCCTGAGATGGAGGCGGCGGCCTCACCGGAGCGGGGATCGAGCTCATGGGCGTAGAAGTGGATATGGTCTATTCTAGTTGCGGTGACTGGGGCTGCGATTCAGGGACTGTATCAAAGTCGTTGGAGAATCAAACCTTTGGAGATGATGATACTGTTGTTCGCCGGAGACGTCTTCACCGGAGATGACGAAATGAAATCGATTTTAAGTTTGTTTCGCCGTCGTGAGAGAAATCTAGAGTTTTCTCTTTTTTTCCTTATTTGTTCTTTCTTGGTGTAATATAAAGCAAGGACTTTAAGGTAATTTAGTCCATTAATGAATGTTATTTTTGAGACATTTCTCCTTCTAGTGCTATTTTGGAGACAAAAACTTTTAACGGGGTATTATGGAGAATTGCCTTTTTGTTTTAGTATAAAATATTATATAGTTTACGAAGTTTAACCCGTTTTTTATGATGAATGGTAATTTATTTAAATGAAACTGTTTTAAAAAAATATCTGTTAATCTACCAATTTAATATAATTCTGTCATATTTAATTTATAGAGCACGCCTATTTAAATATAATATAGAATATAATTATAAAATTTATAAAATAACATAGAATTTTAATTTTATTTTGTTCTATGATAAAATTTTAATTACTATTAATATATAATAATATTACTTTACTAATTAAAAATTATAATGCATTATTTTATTTTAAAATATTAAAATATTTGGTAGAATTTTGTTAGATTTTTCTCAACAGATTTTATTGTAACTAAAAATAAAATTAATCTAAATAAAATTGATTTATTATTAATATCTTTATTGATTATTAAGATTTAATGTAAAAAATCAAATATGTCACATTAAGTAGTTAAATAAATTCCTACTATTAACAGTAGATATAGGACTCTAAATTAATAGAATATATAATTAGAAATACATATTCAACTATTTATTTTTAAAGCTCATATATATGTAAGAACATATTAGTATCTCTACATGTCGTGTTTGAATTGTATGTTTAGGTATGATAATCATAAACTTAAACTTATATAACTTTCTGCACATATCGTGTATGAATTTTATGTTTAGGTATGATAATCATAACCTTAAACTTATATAACTTTAATGTTCAAAGTGTTTCTAATTTCTATATGAGTAAAGAGAATATGGTTGACAAAATTGTGTTCAAAAAGGAGGATAATATTGTGTTCATAATGGGAGGATAATATCGTGTTCATAATTGCACGTTTCTGAAAGTTTTTAATATTAGAAAGTGATTTCAGATCGTATGCCATATTACAGATACAAATACAAATGTTCTTCGTATATACAAAGAGTAGATGATCCAAAAGTGTATCAAATTTTGCATGTTTAGTAAGATGAAAATAGACAATATATGAGTTTATCTGAACATAAGCAAACACAGAAGGAATTGTTACGGTGCGAGTAAGGAATATGGTGTCTAAACTATGTTGATGTCCAACCAGAGTCTGTGCGTAACATGTAATGTATAGATAAGAGTTTTATATTATATTGTTCCTATAACTAGATTTTTTAACCGCGCTACGCGCGGATAAGATATTATATGTATTTTTCAATGCTAAAAAAATAATGTATAATATTGTATTACATTATTTAAAGAATATAAAATAAGACTACATAACATTAATATATTTTGAAAAGAAAAATCTTTGTGGATATCATTATGTTGTTTGATTGTTGTACTTGATTCACATATTTGCATAGATATTTGTGATAGATGAATAACTGTTCTTTTATTATCAATAAATAATATATATTTATTATATTATATAAGAAAACTGAAATTACTTACTTTTTAAACAAACTTGTCTCATGTTGGGGACTCGGTTATAGACATATCATATTCGAATGAGACATTTTTACAGTTATCAATCTTCTTAACAATCAAGAAACAAATCTGAATATCAAACAATATCTTATACAATCTCTTTGTGGAAGAACTGCTTTGAATAAATTGAATTTAGGCATCAAAAATGACTGGAAATGGATGTGCAGATGTGTTATCTAAGTCAGCTTTAAAAAGTACTACTCATAGTTTGATATATCATTTATGTCCATCATTTTTTTTGTCAATCCTTTCTTAAACATCTTGAATATAACTGATGCTAATTAATAATAAACTTTTGGCTGGCAAAATTAAAAAATCAAACTTGTCTAATTATCGCTTAGATATTTTATTAATATTGTCTAAAAAGCTTTCAAGTGATATAATAGTTTAATTTTTATTAGTTTTTTTTTTAAAAATTTTTAGAGTATTCTGTATTTAAAATTTTTTCCATATTAAACTTCTATTTCTTTCACAGAGTTGATATATATAACCTGTAAGAAAAAACATTACAAACTTCATAAGCAAAGAAAAGTTGCATCAGATTTTATGAGAGCAACTTGATATCGTGACTTGAATGAGCTAAAGGTTTCTGTTTCAAGTATTTGAGAGAGAGAGGCAATACACACCATAAGCAAGATGAAAACCATTAGAATATGAAAGTGGTATAGTTACTTTTCTCAATGTAGGGAGTTGAAATGAAAGACATTAAAAGATGGGAGTAAAGAGGAGGTTTGATTGTTAGTGTCCCTGTTCGAAAATTTGGTAGGCGCTATAATGCGCTCGGGTTGGGCCTAGCCTAGTGTAAAAGAGGATTAAGCAGATTACTCGGTGCCAAGTTTTAGGTTTATCTTGGATTTTTAAATACATACATATATAATTAGTGATTCTTGTATATGTGTCCAAGAAAGTTTCAATGGCTTACTGGTAACTGTCCTATATTTATGTTATACTAACCCGAGTTCGATCCTTTCCTTCATTGTTTTTTCATTTTTTTTCTTGTCTCAAGTGGAGGTGAAGTGACAACTTCAGGCTCTCTGATTGGTTGATTTTCCGTGCCTATGGACAGGCTAAATGATGATCTTATCTCCTTTACTATAGTATAGATCATATATAACCGATGGTTTATTTTTAATTTCGTTTACACTAACAAAATGGTTTTGTTCTATTAACCGGTGCTGGTCTGATTTAAATATTGCGGTATAATTGTTATGTAGCGTGCATCTTATATTTTTGTAACATTTTGAAAAGGTCTAATTTTAAATCACAACTCATATCAGTAGATAAAAAGTAGGACCCTATTTTAATAGATTAGATATTTAACCTAAAATAACTGATAAAAGTAAAGATAAAAAGTAGGATTCTATTTTAATAGATTAGATATTTAACCTAAAATAACTGATAAAATCGGTTCTAAACTATGTCGAACCGTGACCTGATCAACTGTAGCAGCTTACTCAACCACTGAACCAATGACAAGTTTACATAAATTGGCTCTAAATTAATATTTAGTTTAACCGGCCTCCAAGCCAATGCTTGTTCTCCTTCGTATCAAGCACGGCCCTGGACATCATCAAGAATCATTTTTTATCACATATTCACAACCGTTTTTTCTTTCAAACTAATATATTTGCCAGTATATGTGAATTGATATCATCTCTTTTTTTACATCAATCCTCTTTATATTATTTGAGGAGCACTTTTAATTTCTAACCTTATGTTCATGTGTGATTAACACAATTGTCATTGCTTAGATGTCATCATGAGGAGCCTTCTCATACCCTTTTTAAAAGAAATCTCTTTTCTCTAGAGATATTACATATAATGTCATTGAACCTTTAAACTAAGATAATTATTATACTATATCTTTTCCTTTCTTATAGCATTTTGCTTTTGCGTGTATCCCCTTATACTATATCGTGTTCCATACCAGTAAAAACTATTACGTGTATTGTTCGACTGAGGAAGAACATAGAGATCTTGCTGAAGAAGAACATAAAGCTCTTATTGAGCTTAGTTTGCTTGACTGAGGAAGACCATTGATATATGATCGAATTTTAAGCTAAATATTGTTATTAACTCGATCCTGAAAGATTTACGGACCACCTATCTAAACTGCATCGTCATGTATTGGTTCATGTTTCTTCCAAAAACACTGAGAACATAGAGATCCGTTACAAATATATTGTGTGTGTTTTTTTAAAAAAATTTATTGAGCTTAGTTTGTAAAGTTTTCCATGTATATATGTTCTATTTATCTTCATCTTAAGAATTTATTATTCCACGTATAATATACAGTGCATGATAATGTTTGTAAAATAGTTCTCATTTTTTATTTATGTTTCAGAAATTATATTAAAAATTTGGCGAACATCTCTTATGTAAAATACACGATCACTATAATTATTTCTTAATAATAAATTGATGAGCTGACAAATTTTTTCTTTTGAACTAAATGCTGACTAATTTGTTTTATTATGCTTTTGTTTATAATTATTAGACCAAAATATATGTTACGATTTTGTTTTCTGTAAAAGTTGAGAGAATGTTATTGTTTCCTAAAATACTTTACAAAATTATCAATCATGTCACTATAACTGATTTCACGATTTTGACTACATTATGACAAGAAACTTTATTATTTTCTTAATCTCTTTTATTTTTGTATATTTATGTGGATACCCAATCACGTAATCCTTTTAAGACAATCTCGAGCTTCAAAATATTTGGTAATTAATGCATGATTGAATCAAATTTCAAAATTTGCATTGAATAATTTAGCGAAAATATAGTGTGTGTTAAAGAAAGTATTTATGTAATATGTATCACTAATTTAGCGAAAATATTTTGTGCATCCTTGACTTAATATAGCGATATTATTCTATATATATATATATATATATATGTGACCATTGATTATAGTGTGTATTAAGGAAAGTATTAATATAATATGTACCACTAATTTAGCGGTACTAATTTTTGTATCTTTGACTCAATAAACAGATTTCTAAAAGGGAAAATAATTAGTAAACCTAGAGAATATTTCATTACGAGCCATATACTCTAATTTCACAGTATATAAATAGATATGCCATTGGATGCAGTCGTTTTGTCTATTTCTTACAGATAATTTATTTAAATGTTTTGATGCAGTCGTCTTTACACTTTAGTTGTCATATTATCATCTATAGTCGAACTAATAATGTGTAACTACTGTTCCATGTTTCTATTAGACTGGAGCTTTGATTGCTGTAGATGATATTAAATATATAGAAGATCTGCAAGCAAATGATGGTTATCATTCAGAATTTTTTTCTTTAATAAATATTATGGTTTATCAGATTGTTTTAGTCTTTAGCAATTTTTCTTTTTATTGTATTTTGAAAGAGTATGAAATTTTTTAATAAAACTACTACATATAAATTTTTTAATAAAACTACATTTTTTGGTCGTCGACAAATTCTTTTCCATGAACTCCAACACTTCAGTAAATTGGAAAGCCGAAATAGAATTTATACATTGATCTCTATATCAAACATTACATCAATAATTATATAACATGTATATATTTGTTACAATGACTTTTACATTTCCAACATATTATATATAGATTAAACGTTATAAATTCAATTGAAAAAATTTACTCCGTGCATGGCGCGGGTTATCACCTAGTATCTTATTAAACAGACCATCTATATTATTAAAACCTTTTTGAGGTTCCCTTGTGTTTTGCAAGCATTTACGGCCATACCACTGCATTTAAATTTCCATTAAAAGATGGAAATTATTTGTAACTACCAAACTATTTTCCTTATTTATCTTTAAGTGAATAAAACTATTTTCTTTATTTATCTTAAGTGCATAAACATTAGCATTTCATTAATATACACGACTCTTTATGATAATAGTTACATTCGATAATTGATAAATAAACTCAACTCACTGGAAAACACTACCAAACAAACAAATCATATAATGATTTAGCTGAACTGATTGACAGTCTTTACATTATAAACCATATTCCAAAACTATATATTGCAATAGTTTGTTATATAATTTATTTTAATTATATATACATTTGAAACACAAGACTTTTTTTTTAGGTCTCCTTGTGTTTTGCAAGTATTTACAGCAATGCCACTACATTTAAATTTTAATAAAAATTATGTGAACTATTTGTAACTACCAAACTACTTTCCTTACTTATCTTAAGTGAATAAACATTGTCATTTCAATAATATATACGACTCCTTATGTTAATAGTTACATTCGATAACTTTATAAATATACTCAACTCAGTGGAGAATACTACCAAACAAACAAATCATATAATGATGAAAATTTTACTTTCAAAGACATATTATAAGTTACCAATTACACATAAAGACACATTGTCTGAAGAGAAAACTTTACTAAGCTGATTTGTCTATTATGCCCTTTAACAAAATATATGTGGGTCTAAAAACATCTGTCCAAAAATCACATCTGGTTAGTTTTGCTTTGCTTCCCTGTTATATTCACCCACATAATTGTTTCCTCCTCTCTTAATGCTTCCTCCATCATCACCAACATGGCCATTTGAAAAAGACAAAGGAGTTCACAGTGATGAATTATCTGCAAGGCAAAATAACATGAAAATTTGCAACTTTTAAATGAAAGAAAAAGTTAGGAATTGCAATAAGATGAAGGATAGAAGATGGAAGAAAATCCCAGAAGACTAAGAGAGGGAAAAGGAGAGAGTTTAAACACCATGTGTTTCATATCGGTTCCCAACTCACCAATTCTTTAACACGGACTCGTCTACACGAATCGCTGATTCGTTCCAACGAGTCAACTCGATTCGCCACCATACTTCATCCACAATACTTTGACCACGAAACTCCGTCCACAAAATTGTGTTCACAAATTTTTGGACACTAATGAAGTTCTGCGCCGCCTCTGTCATCGACTCCGCGGCTTCATTGGCGCGTACGAGAAGAGAGATTCAGAAATGAATCGAAAAGGGACACGACAAGGACTTCCATCATCTACATCGCAGTTTCGACGGCTTCATCATCTTTCAAACGTTCCAGAAACTTCCGAGCTCAAGATTTCATAGATAGCCGCATGTAACATATCGGCCTGAGGTGTACACTCTGTATGTGTGGATACTGTGAACTGGGAATGTGTGGATGTCATTGTCGGGGATATGTGAGGTGCGGATGTGACTGCTGTGGACAGAGGATGTGTATATGTGATCGGTGTGGATGGCAGTTGTGTGGATGTGGTGGCTGTAGACATGAAAGATGGGGATCAAGTACGCAGTGATCAGACACAAAATAGTAACTTAGTTAGCTTCTATACAAAGTATATCCATTATGTTGTGTCCATAAAAACATAACCCCACAAACGTGTCCACATATATAATCATAGAAATCATATCCAGTTCTCTCCACTGACGAATTTTCCATCTATATTTATATATTTTGTATAAATGTTAAAAAATAAAAATATATATATGAATATGGATGTCAAGTTATAGAAAATAAATATTAGATTTTATTGAATCAATTATAATGGTTTTGCATATCTTAAAACTGAGAAAAAAAACAAAGGAAGACATAAAATGTGAAATGAATAATAATAATAACAAAAAATGGAGATGTTTTAACTAGTATCTTTAAAAAATACTACAACCAAGCTATCCCTAAACCGTCAGATATTCTTACACAAAATTCATCTAAAAGCCCAAAATAATTTTCATTAATCCAAACACCTACATAAAAATCAATATTGCATTTATTACAGCTACCCATAAACCAAGTTATGTTTCGTTTGCTTTCCTAAAACAAACAAATTTATTTTTGCCAAAAAGCAGGGTTATTTTCGTCCATAACAGACACGTTAGTACACATAAAACGTGTCAATTCAGAATGTGTCTTTGCAGGTAAACAAAAGATAGAATGTGTCTTTATGCGTAACTCTCTCTATAATGATTTAGCTGAACCGATTGGCAGTCTTTACATTATAAAAGATATTCCAAAACTATTACAATCGTTCAGTTATATACTGTATTATAAATATACTAGATGATTCTCTCGTGCTCATGCACAGATATAAATATTTTAAAATAAATATATTAGAATAAATTAATTTATACTTTCAATTTAAATAATTTTATAATTTATATGTATAATTTATATTAATAATATTATATTTGGTTAAACATGTAATTTTATATATGTAATATCTAATCGCTTTAGTTTCTACTTGATTGCATTTACTTCTTTAAATTCAACCATAATGTTTTGTTTCTTTAATTATATTAATGTTTGGATAATTTTTTATATTTTAAATTTAGGTTGGTTATTCTCTTAAATATATTTTTGTGAGATTCTGTATAACATAGTTTCTTTTTTTAGAGTAAAATAAACAAAATAAATTAAAATATGGATTGACTAAAAATTACATAAAAGAATGTAAAGATAATATTGAATCTCATGCATATATATTATACAATAGAAATAAATTGTTAAATTTAGTTAATATGTTTTGAGGTAACCATAATTTATATGCATGAGATTCAAAATATTTAATATGTTTTGAGGTATCCATAAACAAATTTTAGTGAGATTTTCTGTAACATAATATGTTTTGAGGTGACCGTAATTTATATGTCTAAAAATTTTTAAAAAACAATATTATAAAATAATATGTTTTTATTTATTATTTTTATTAATATCAAGATTACTTTTTTAACTTTCTTTTTTATGAAATCACATTATATATAAATATTATTAAAATTTTCGTTCTTAAAATTTGTAAATATTTCCTTTTATTATGAAAATAAAAAGGAAACTAAATAAAGATTTAATTATACAGCACTACCAAATAAAAAAAAAGAAAACAAAATTTAATAATAGTAACTAAATATAATATTTTAAATTCATTAAGGGCATCTCTGTAATCAACTATCGTAAGAATTAACGTGAGCACGACACGTAAGAAACTGATTTCTCAAATAATAATATAGAGATAGTAAAGTTATTACGGAAATATTACGATATACATATATATATATATACATGGACAGTCATAAAATCACACATATATAATCTATATATACATGGACAGTCATAAAATCACACATATATATAACCTTTTATGTAACGGTTTGTTTTTTGGTATATGCAAAATATTTACTTACAATATAAACTATACTTTTAATGTATAGTATTTTAGTTAGCGTTTACTATTCCAATCCGTGTGATGATTTCATAAATTATGGTTTTATGAATGATTACTTCGTTTGAAAATGTAAACTATAAATTTACGTTTACAATTAGTTAAGATCTTCTCATTTCAAACTATATACTTCATATATTTTCCAAACTTATAAATTAACTAGGTCCGAAATCTGGTATAAATAAGTAATTGATATTTTAAAATAACTAAATATCTATTATATAAAAATAGAAGTTACAATTTCACTTCATGTGTGATTTTTTTAATGGACCTTCCCTAAAAATTGGTTATATTATTTCTAGATTTATATAACTAAATCCTAACAACATATTGAATTTATTTTTTATTCACCAATATTAAACAAACATAAAAGATAAATTCAACCAGACCATTTTAAGAAAGTCACGTCCTCCTAATAATAGACCATTTGTGTACATTTTATATATGTAAATTATATCTTTACGAACATACATATGTTGTCAAAAAAAATACAAACATAGGTTAAATCTAATGGTTTCGTTCTTATTTTATACCACACATATCAAAAATTAACAAATATTAATTTTTTACATATAGAATAATATATTAGCCAAAATGAATATACATATAAAAATTACTAAAAGGTAATCCATCGTTTTGAAGGATGGGTCTGAATCTAACATAAATTAAATACAAAATCATTTTCGAAAATGTTTTTTCGTGTATATATTAATTCGTTTAATAACCATGCTTAAATCTAATAATAAAAACATATAATAGAAACAACAAATACGTGTGACAGTTTCAAACAATTAATTAAATTGCAAAATATAAATTATGAGATTATCATATTTCAAATAGTAATATAAATATTTGATTGACATTACCAAATTATTGGTGTCCAATGAGGATTTCAGTTTGGTTTTGGTTCAGCTTTGGTTTGTTTATTTTGGGTTTCAAGTATTTCAGTTTATAAAAAAATAGCTATTATAATAAAATTATATTTATTTTAGTTTGGTTCGGTTTATATATTGTTGATCTTTGATCTATTCGGTTTTATACCGAAAAATCATAATAATATTTATCTTTTATACAATTTTGTGTATTACTTTACATCATTAAATATTGGCTTTAAAAAAATATGAAGATATTTTGTTTTTTAAATAGACTATTTTTCTTTTTTCTTTTACAGTTTAAAATAATTAGTAAAGTTATTAAGTTTAGTAAAAGATATTAAGTTAATAATAATAGGTCTTATAGAATAAAAATATAAAAAAATTATTTATCCATAATATTATTAAAGAACCAAATATCAGTAGGCATATTTTTCGACACACAAGTAAAAATTATACTTTGTTTAATTTGATAAAAATGAAAAATAAAATTTTAGTTTAAAACAAAATATTAAGCTACTAAACTTAACATTTTAAGTAAGAATATCATATTAATAAAATAAATTATGTATATATTACTAATTAAATTATACAGTTTACATATAATTATACTACTATTTTTTCACTAATCGATTTATTCGGTTTGATTAGTTTATATACCAAACCGTTTTCATACCGTGGCTTCTTAAAAATAACATTCAATCAGTATATTTAATATTACCAAATCCAGACCATACCGATTTCTCTTTATCGGTTTGGTTTTAATTGGTTTGCTTTTATCGGATTGAACATAAGCAATATATATCATTAATGATGTAAAACAAGTTCTTATATGCATTAAAGTGAAAAAAATACCCGAACGGTTGCCCGGATAAAAATCTAGTTGTGTTTAAAATTTGAAGAGATCGGTATATCCATTTTTTTTTACAAAACAGCATAACTAATGAGATTATTTCAGTTAATTACAAAATATATGAAATATATCATTTAATTATACTGGTATATTGGATTCTTATATTTCACTATGAATCTACATTAACTAACAATCAAATCTTACCTAAATAGATTTTTCCAAATCTATACTATTAAATGAAATCAATCACTTGAACTGAAATTTATTCAATTTTTAAAATATTATAAGATATAACTAAACTAATACAGTAAAAACTCTATAGATTGATACTTTATAAATTAATAAACATTATAAATTAAATTTCACCGGTCCCAAATTGGACTAGTGTAAAATTTGATACAATTCGATAAAATAATAAGATAATCTTATGTAAATATATGGTCCCATATAATTATAAATTAATATTTAGTGTTCATAATGTTTCTATAATATAATAAATATATACAATGATGGAATGTATTTCTTCAGTACAATATCAAATTCTTATTAATGGCCACCCAAGAGGAAATGTGATTCCTCAACGAGGGTTAAAGCATTTGTTATTCACGGATGACAGCTTATTTAGAGGGATGAAGTGTTAACTATTCTCATGATTTTAAAGGAATATAAGGTAGTTTCAGGACAATTAATCAATTTTCAAAAATCCTCAATACAATTTGGTTTCAAAATTGAGGAATCAATTCGACAGGAGATTCGGGATATTTCAGGTATCCAGAATGTAGGAGGAATGGGTCATATTTGGGACTGCCAGAAAGTTTAGGTGGATCCAAGGTTCAGGTATTTGATTTTGTTAGGGAACGGCTCACCGATAGAGTTAATGGATGGACTTTTAAGTTTTTCACTAAAGGATGGAAAGAGGTAGTTATTAAATAGGTGGTCACAGCGTTGCCAAATCATGTCATGTCTTGCTCTCGAATTCCAAAGGCAGTAATTTTTAAAGTGACAAGTGCAACTGCACAATTATGGTAGAGTTCAGGAGGCAATGTAAGAGGTATGCATTGTAAATTATGGGACAAACTCTGTATTGAGAAAGATGAAGGAGGTTTGAGTTTTAAGGATCTTTCAGACTTCAATGTGACTATATTAGGAAAACAGCTTTGGCGTTTGATCGAGAAACCTAATTGTTTATTTTCTCATGTTTTCAAAGGGAGGTATTTCAGGAATGCTTCACCCCTGGAACCTATCTGCTCATACTCTCCGTCCTATGGATGGCGTAGCATTATATCTGCTAGATCTCTGGTTAGAAAAAGACTAATCAAAAGGGTGGGATCAGATTCATCCATCTCAATATGGAATGATCCTTGGCTCCCAACCTCTCACCCGAGACCAGCAAACAGTAACCAACAAAATCTCTTCCCACACAATCACTGTGAATTCTCTCTTTAATCCAATATCACACACAGGGAATTCCCAGGTTATTCGGTCATTGGTAGATCAGGAGGATGCAAAAATCATAGAAAGTATTCCACTGAGTAGGCATCGGCTGGTTGATCAGGATGGATGGAATTTTACTATTAATGGAAAATAAACTGTAAAATCAGGATACCAGGTAGAACGAGTGTATCTAGATAGAGGGAGATCGCGGCCGGAGTAAAGACCCACGGTCACACTGTTAAAGGCACATGCATGGAAAGTTCGCTGCCCACCAAAAATTACATACTTTCTCTGGCAGATCGTATCAGGCTGTATATCCATAAAGAAGAATTTAAGGAATATGGGCATGCAAGGTGAAATGCAATGTGTAAGATGTGGAGCGAATGAGGAATCAATCAATCATGTTTACTTCGAATGTCCGCCGGCGATTCAGGTTTGGGCTCTATCTAAGATTCCATCAAACCCATCCATCTTTCCAACTCAGGCACTATTTACAAATATGGATTACTTGTATTGGAGAGTTTACAAATATGATCATCAATTTGCATGGATTTTGTGGTACATTTGGAAAGCACGGGATAACAAGGTATTTAGCAATATTGATGTGGATCCTAGAGATACACTCAAACTGGCTGAGACAGAGTCTCTATTATGGGCAGAGGCTCAGATTTAAAAGATTAATGTTCCAACACAAGTTCGAGAACCTAAGGAATTTAGTTTACCTTCCATATCGGGGCGCTGGCGTTTTACGGATGGATCATGGAAGGTTCAGGAGAAATTTTAGGGACAAGGTTGGTGCAGCACTTACAAGGTTTTGACGGATTAATGGGAGCAAGGAATACAAGAGCAAGCATTTCGCCTCTACATGCGGAAATGGAGGCCCTTATATGGGCAATGGAACGTATGAGGAATTTGCATTAATACCATGTAACTTTTGCGATGGACTGTATTCAATTTGTTAAGATGGTTTCTACACCAAAGGAATGGCCAGCATTTGCGAACTATTTGGACGACATTAGGATTCTTCAAGAAAATTTTCATCACTCAGAGATCATTCATATCCCCAGAACACTGAATACCAAGCCGGATAGTCTGGCGAGAAGCGCTAGGAAGCAAACGTCTTTCGTTGTTCATATGGATGCAGAGTTACCGGTTTGGTTTGCAGAGCCTTCATAGAGTCTGCTTTAATCGATGTCAATATATATATATATATATATAATAAATATATTGTATAGTTTATTTTTCATTCATGGTGAAATTTATCTTTATTTTTTCTTAAACTCTCTAAATATACTAATATTATTTTGTTATTTTACAATTAAAATGTATGTATATTTACGGTATACCCCAAATAATCAAATAAACAATAGAAAACTTGTATCAAAAAAATTTAAGCAATACATATACCACAAAACTTAATATTCTTCATATGTATATATAAACCTCATTTAAAAAAATATATAAATCTAAAAAAGGAAATTTTCTGTAAATTAATAACTCTTTCAAATAATAAAATATCAAAGTCCCAACATTATTATTTATAGAATTTTACTTTATTAGTAAGATAAAAATATTTTGATTCTCATAGTAACAAAATATAAATATAAATTTTAAAATAAACTGAAACAAACATATTTTAATATAATAAAGATATTATCCTTCATGCCTAATAATTAGTTACTGTAGACGCATATATAATATGAGATAACATATTGTTGTCATATGCATAATATATTACACTATGTGCGAATACATATGTTACATATTTTTTGTATATGAATTATATTCATTCTATAAATTATATTTTTATATTTAATCAACTGAAATATTTGAAGCTTAAGAAAAATCTAACTATTTCAAAAGTATATTTCCATATGCTTATTAATTACTAAAACTTTTAATCTTAGAATCAATAAATGGTTAAATGCAAAGTTATTAAAATTCGACTAGACCTTGATCCGCGGACCGCGCGGATATTTATTTTTTCATTTTAGTATTTTGTTAGAATTTAATGATGCATTTATCAAAGTTAGTCGTATCACATTACGTTGTTTTTTTTGTGGCTGTTAATAATTTTTAAATGTCATATAAACAAATCAAACATGTATATATAATTAGAGGTGTGTGTTGACTATGCAGAAAACTTATTTTGAATTTGGCGATATGAATACAACTTAGATCTATGAGTTAGTATGATATACAGAATTGTTAAATTAGTTATAACATTGTGAACTCTATGCAGTGATGAATTTTTTTGGGAATTGTGAAGGTGATATTGAATATGTATGCAAGGTAAACTATATATAATGTCAATGTAAAACCCTAGTGATGAACCATTGTGGAAGAGAAAATCATGTGATATTATGTAACAATATAAATTGTTTCCAAAATATCTTTTAGTATATGAAAATAAAGGCAAATGATTTTTTTTTTTTTGAAACACAAAGGCAATTGATTAGAAATAAATTATTCACAAATTATTATTGATTCTTTTGCAAGTAAAGCGATGAAGATTTATTATTGATTTGGTTTGTTATAGTTTCTATATTTTATATGTATAATAAAGATTTGACATTGATTATAGGTTTGTATAGAAAAAGAAAAGATATTATGTTTTGATTATGAATAATTTGATTTAATTTATTTATAAAGATTAGAAAATCGATGGAAATCTTTTTGTGGTTGTTCTGTAATTGTAGGTGTAATTGAGTTTGAATCTACCAGTATATTATATTTTTGAATTCTAAATAGAATAATATTTTGGGTAGTGACGAATTAAAAATAAAAAAAATTGTATATATGAATTATGAATAATTAGTATATAATAAGTTTGCCACATTGGAAAAAAGAATTAGGAACTTATTAAAATCATTCAACTGTCAAGAATGTTAGTTTATTTATCTTTTTCTATGAGTTGAATTATTCATTTAGTTTACAAAACTTTGCTGTTTGTGCAAAGGTTAAATAAGCGAAAAGGAAGGATTTTGATTATAAAATACATGCATGATTTAGTCTCGATATTGGAGGACAAATGATTTAGTGGGAAAGAACATTTATTGACTACATTAGTTGTTTCCGTCATTTTAGGTAGTTTTTTTCTTGTCAACGTCATTTTACGTTGTTACAATTATTTTTTGGAATATTTTGATTATTTGGAAAAGACAAACATTTTTAATAGATTAGTTTATTTAATTCTCAGTAGCATTGGACTGTAAATATTGTGCAAGTTTAACGAATATTCTTAATCTGTACTTCTATTTTAATAATAGAGATATGCTTTACATCAGAGATTCACTTCAGCACTAATAAGTACTACTGTACACACAATAACACATTATTTGAAAACAAAAACATAATATATTAACATATCACTTATTACTACATAACACAATAAAAACACCAAATAATACTCTTAACAAATAAAAAAAATTTCATAATAATAAAATCGTGTTTCAAAAAAAAGTTACATAATAAAATCATCTAAAAATCATATTTAATAACAATAAAACAATATTTCAGCTGAAATGTCCCTAGTATATAAATATATATATGTGAATATTTAATGTATGTATATAATTTATATTTTACGACATATTTTCAATGATGCTTTATATTTAATCTTAATTTTAATATCGTAATAATTATTTGGATCATATTTCTAATAAGAATCAGAAAAATTGGATGTAATATTAAATGTTACATAAATTAAATATATATAAAATATCACGATAAGTCTATATATTAAAATATTTTTTAAAAACTAATAGTATAGATATTGATTGAATAGGTTAATTAAACTAATAACTTATATTAAAATCATGGAGAACATGACACATAAGCTAATTCACTTTCTCGAGTAATAGTATCGATAGATAGATCTAAATCAATTCAATCTAATTTTGTGTGAAGATAAATTCAGATACAAAATTCAGTATTATGTTATCTATGGATCGTTCTAAATTGGACAACAATGATGTATACAATAAACCCAGTATCTTTGGGTGAGTGATAAGACAATTGACAAATCCTAAAAATTCAATATACTTTACATCAGAGGTTCACTTCAAGGCTTCGAATAGGTGACGCGGATCAAAAAACGCAGATCAATCAAAAATGCAGATCAAGTAGAACAAACGCAGATCACGCAGAACAAACGCAGATCAGGCAGATCAAGTAGAACAAATATAGATCAATATAATTTAATAAATTGTTGTGTTTATAATCATATAAACTAAAATGTTATAAAAGATAAATATAATTGAACATGCCTAAAAATGACTATACAAAACATATGTAAATTTATTTGATAAATAAATTTATTAAATTATCATATTTTTGAAAATGTTAGAAAAATCAAAAATAATTTTAATGATATATCCAAACTGAAAATATAAGTTCTTAAATACATATAATAAATTTTAAATTACCAAATAACATATATGAATTGTTAAACTAAGTTATAAAAAATATTATAAAATAATAATTTATAAACAAGTATTAGTTATTTTAATTATATTAATTATTATCAAGAGTAAAATAAAATGAACTATAGTATCTAAACGAAAATAGATATACAAAAGGTAGACTATTTATTAATAATTAATAAAAAAATATTTTCATTCATTGGTTATCTGCATAAATCCCAGCACTTTCTCATGAATTTTGCAAATCAACAATTTCCTTTGTAATATTATTCTGCATACAGATTGGACTGCAAATTAAATGATCTGCATTTTAATTGATTTGTGTTTCTTCAGCAATTTATCTGCATTGCATTCAAAGCCCAACTCTAACCAAAAAAAAAAATTACAGTGGAATTATGAGTACTAGTTGCATAGCCTCCGCGCAGGCGCAGGGCCGGTGACATTGTTAATGTATCGGGTAATTTTGTGTATGTGATTTTATCCATTGATTATGCCCTTGAATATTTACCGAATGTTGTTTGATGATTATACCAAGAATAGTAAGGAATGAGACAATGAATTTTGAGTTTGAAAAATGAAATTATTATTTATTATTACCTTGTTTTGGTTCATAAATTATTTTCCCGACACATTGGACAACTTATATTTGTACGTAGCCAATGATTAATGCAAATACAATGAAATTTATGGCCGCAGGTGAGTGTTGAAATATTGGTTACATTGGTGTAATTCTCAAAGCAGATGGTACATATATGGTTTTCCTCTTCGGTTGTCGGGTTACTTCTATGTCCATGATGATTAGATCAACGTCAAGTCTTGCGGTTGCATTTTGATTGTAGTCTCTAATGGCGAGAGTAACTTGAAGATGTTGGGATATAATATTATGGTTTTCCCTCATTAAAAATTCATCACATATTGGTTAGTCTCCTCAATAAGGAATGTAGAGTCGGATGATGAATGTCATGATATGATAACATGAAATCTAATGATTCAGCGACTGAGTCATTGTAATAACCTTGATTGTCAAAAATTGATGGTACCTGGAAATCGATGACCGATTGTTGTGTGTTTGGTCTTTGTATATAGACCTGGAGTAATTGTCTAGGATTTGCTCATGTTGATGTTGTTTAGTGTGAGAGCCGATGGGTAAGAAGTGAATTGTTATTCATGTTTGTGTTTGGTTGTGAAAACTTATCACATTGTAGATATGTTTATAGATTGTTAGGAATTGATGTTATTTTTGCCTATTTATTTTTACGCTTGTTTATATAGTGTATTTATTATGATGTTGAATATTGAAATTAATGTTTTAGTATTTAATTACGGTGATTTATTGAATTCTTCTTGTTATGAAGACTAATTTTCTCTTTGTTTGTTATGATATTTAAAATGGTCAAATAAGAAGAATTGTAAATTCTTCTCATAACATCAATCTTCCATAAAAAATATTAATATTTTTTATTTGCATAAAATGATGACCTTCACAATTGCTTAATGTATAGCTTTACTTTCAAATTTGTCGAAGAAATATCTTGAATACAAAATGAGGATTATATTCATATTGTTATATAAATATTTATTTTAGTGGTTTATTTGAGTTGTGGAGTTTTTTTTTTGTCTTTCTAATTATTTGAATTGTTGATCATAAAATTGAAACTGTTTCCCTAATGTTTTATTGTAAAGTTTAGTAATAGTGAGTTTAAAACATTGGGCTCAAATTACAATGGGCATTTTCTGAACTAATGTATTGGAAAAAATAAAAGTATGATCTTTATTGTTTATTCCGTCTTCGGGAGAGCTTCACGTCTGCGATTATTTTCCTAATATGCATAAGTGTGTGAGTTTGGAGGGCGCAAGCGCGGGGTTATGAACAGAGTTTCATCTCAATATTTGCTAGAGTTATTGTAGTGTGAGTTTTATGCTTGGTCGATCATTGTTTTCAAGTTTTTATTGCTATAGGGTTAGAGTTATGATGATGAACTGTATAGGCATTGCTCTCCCTTTATGAAGGACTAAACTGTGTTAGTAATGTGATAGATATAGTTTGTAGTGTTGCTTATTGTGTCACTGAGAATTATTGTTTGTTTGTCTTTTTTATTTGTCTCTTATACTGTTGAGAGTACATAAATTAAATTAAAGTTGTTGAGAGTACCTTTGTTTCTGGATTTTTCTCCAGATTAATTGTGTACATTGTATGTATTAAGTAATAATTTTATTATCTTTATTATGTTTGTTATATTTTTTATTTTATTTATAAACTTGTTGCTTTTACGAACCTTTAAAACAAATACATGAAGACTTGTAGAAATAACTATAAAATGAGTGATAATTCTGAGTGTTTGGACCTTAATGGATTTTCAACAAATTTATGTATTTCTCATAAGAAGACAATAGCATTGGTATTTTGACATTGAACATGTAAGCTATTTTCACAAGACAAGAGGAGGAGCAGTGGAGATGTTGTTGTCGATTTGTGTCTGTCTGGATTTTCTCTTGTATCTCTTGGTGTGCATGTGTTTGTTTCTCTTTAATTTGATGGGTAATATGTAAACAAAATCATTGTTTGTTATATTTATCAGAGTTCATAATTTACTCAGCTTTTTCGTTTAGGTGATTTCACTGATCTTGGTTGTCTTCTTTGTCTTCTTCATAAGCATCTGCGAAAGTATGTTTATAATTTGTTAAATAACTGGTTGTGTAGTTTTTGCTCAAAAAAAACTGGTTGTGTAGTTTGTATTTGTTTACCTGACTCGATTGTATGTCGTTGAGTTTTAGTTAATGTACTTGGTTTGGTATATTTGGTTTAAAGTTATTTGTAAAATTAGACAAATAAGGTGATCATTAATGATTCGTCATTTTTTGGACTCTAGTTTTTGGATTCTAGTTTTTGTTGTTTTGATTATTTGGGTTGTTGTGGTTTCTTTTAAGCTGTAAAATAAAGGTCTGTGTGAAATTAGTTTGATAAGTAAGGGAGATAAATAGACGACCACAGATCTTGGGTAGGAAATATTTTTGATCATTGACGTTAGTACAATATAGACAGTAATTGTGTGTTGATTTTTTCTAACTGGTCATAGAGAATACGGATAATGACTCGAGTTGTTTCTTTTGTGAGGTCCAAGCTCTGGACAGAACGGATTTGCCTAACCACATGTGAGTTTAAATATCATTTATAATATCGAAACATAATATAAATCTGTATGTAATATGATAATATACATGGAAGTTTGAGGTTTGTGTTTGCAATCATTTGGAGATTGTCAAACAGCCTAATCATGACTAGAGATTGATCTCGGGAGCACTCGTGATAACTTCATCAATAATAGTTGATGCAATGAGGAATTGATGATCAGTTATTTTGTACATATTTGAGCACCTAGCAATCTCAAAACGATCAATTTTCACGAACCGGCTTTCAAAGATGGCATGTAATGATTAGCACATCCGGCGGGAATAAATCCATGAATCACAAAATCTGCAAATAATATTATTCAACAAAGAATCAGAAAATCAATTAAAAACAATTTATGTTAAATAAATGTGATAGATCAAATATTAACTTACCATAAACTCACTGTCTTTCTTAAATTTCAAGGAATCCCAAAAGCGGAGGAGGCCAACGACAATGCTCTGACTACTACGACCAATAAGGAGAAACTCGAAGGTTGAGTGACAGACGCCGGTGACGCTGGTTTGAGAAACTGGAGAGGCGGAGAGAGACATTTTCTAGAAGATGGTTAAAGCTAAGAAGAATAAATGATTTATGTGGAGATGCAAATTAGGTTCATCAAAGATGAGAATCATATATATAGGATTTACAGAGGGGCTACAAAACAGAAATATTTATGATCAAGCGATTTAAGATGGGGAGATGAATAGTTTACCGGTAAAAAAAAGTTACGGACAGACAAACGGCGCAACTTTATAACTCAGTCCGATACAATGATGAAAAGAATTCTAACTCATGTTAAACAACGACGATTTACAATATGAGAAAACTATAATTGTTGCAAACTTAAGCTATTTCTTAATATAACGTGATGAAGCTCTTTTAAAAATTAATTCCATAATACATTTGCAGACCCGCCCTTAGAGAAAGCCCAAGAAATAATGACTTCCAACCTTCATAAATATATATTAGTTTCGACCATCAATGTACAAATTATTGATTAGTTCAGTGGTATAAATGATGGATGTTGTGTCTTAGTAACCTGGGTTCAAACCATGAATTGACATTTTTTTAACACTTTTTAAAAGTAGGCCCCACAAAAACGTTGACGTGTCGCCTCAGGAGTAACTCAACTTCCCCATTAACAAAAACGTTGGGAAACTAAGTTTCCATTTACAATTTAGAGAGAGAGAGAACCCTGATCATAACAGTCGTGATAACCTCCATGTTGCTAGGGTTTGAAAGCTCTTCTCTAGATAAAGACAGAAAAGAGTGTACGAACGAGCTGATAGCAATGATATCTGACTGTATAATCTTTGTCTTCTGTTCGTGGGAGGAAACGCAAAGGCTCCTACAAAAGATTGTTGTGGTGTTTCTGACTAAGGTTATAACATAAGAGTGAAGAGTGTATTTGCATATTGGTCAAAGACAAATGATCCTAATATGGGCCTCAAATTCAAGGCAACTTCATTTAAAAAAAATAATAATAATAATTTCAAGGCAACCCTAGCCGCTAATCTCCCCACCGTTTATTAAGGCTCCTAAGAGCATCCGCATTAGTGAACTCTCTCTTGGGGTTCAAAGGGATTTTTTAATATATTTTTGATGAGACCATGAATAGTGATGAACCTCTATCTATTGTGCTATTGCATTAGTGAACCTGAAGAAAGGGTTCATAGGAATAAAATAATAATTTTTTTTATTTTTTTTTAACTTTTCAATAAATTGACAATACATGAATAAAATATAATAATTTATAAAATATTTTAAAAGTTTTTATTCAATACATTAACAATAGATAACATTAAAAAAAATTACATAAAATTTTTATTCAATACATTGAAAATTCATGAACATACAAAGATTATTCATCTTTATTACCAAACTTTTGCCAAATATTTTCCATTAAATCAGCTTTCAAACGATCATGCTTCTATGTATCTCGAACTTCTGCGAATGCCTAACATGTTACCGACATGAATATTTTCTCTCCTTTTCACCTTGGAACTTCTGCTTGACTCTCCTGACTCGAACTCAGATGTATCAATTTGAGCGTATCCGTGTCGTTCGTTATCTACTATCATATTGTGCAATATGACACAAGTTCTCATTATCTTTCCTATCTTTTCCTTGTCCCATAGTAGAGCTGATTCTTAACAATTGCAAACCTCGATTGCAATACTCCAAAAGCCCGTTCGACATCTTTTCTGGTGGATTCTTGACGTGCAGCAAATAGCTCTGCTTTAGGACTTTGAGGAAGTGGGATGGATTGGATAAATGTTGACCAATTTGGATAAATTCCGTCAGTAAGATAGTAGGCCATACGATAAGTGTGGTTGTTGACCTTGAACTTAACTTTAGGTGCTCGACCTTGTAAGATGTCATCAAAAAATGGTGACCGATCAAGAACATTGATATCGTTGAGGGTACCTGGTAATCCGAAAAATGCGTGCCATATCCAAAGATCTTGTGATGCCACAGCTTCTAAGACAATTGTCAACCTAACCAAATCAACCTAAACAGATTCAAGCAACATAAACAAGCTCAAGCATTCAACCTAACCAAATCAACCTAAACAGATTCAAGCAACATAAACAAGCTCAAGCATTCAACCTAACCAAATCAACCTAAACAGATTCAAGAACTAAAATATTCACTCAAATACAAGCCACTCACCAAATCAAAGCATTTCAGAGATTAATTTATTTTTTAAGGGATAGTTCTTGATCAGAAAGTGTGGCTTCATTTTTTCCAAGGAGATGATCAAGGATATTTTGTTTCTTAATATTTTTCAGAGCTAGCAGGCTCTGTATTTGCTCAAAAGCTGCTTCATTCCCGTGCTTCTTGCGCTTGGCTGCTTTGCTAGCCTTAACACCAGGAGGTCGTACCTCTTCATCGTCAGGCACCACCTCCGGACCTGCTTCCTTCCTCTTCTCCTTTGCACCATCTTTCGACAACGCGTGTGATCTCCATTTCTGATCAAACCTCAGCTCTCTCCAGCAATGTTCAAGTGTGAACTTCACATAATAGTCATTTAAGAAGATGTCATGTGCAGCTTTCATGACATCATTCTCATTTTGGTCAGACACTTGCTCCTTCAAAGCGGCTTCATGGCAACCCACAAACTTGCACACCTGCTCATTCACCCTTCCCCACCTCTGCTTACATTGACTCCATTCTCTAGGAGCCGAGCCAATGAGCATAGGGCTTGAGTTGAAATACTCCTCTATTCTCTTCCAAAACGCCTCTGCCTTCTGCTCATTACTGACTATGGGATCTTTGCTTGTGTTCAACCAAGCGCTGATGAGCACAAGGTCTACCTTGGGTCCCCACTTCCTCCTTTCCAATGGTTTAACTAACCCGGGCGAGTTAGCAGCTGGCTCAGCAGAGTCAACGTCTATTGGTGGAATGCTTACTGAAGCTAATAGGTTAGCATACCCGGGAGAGGTAAAGGAGAAAGGTTCCATTTTCGGTTAGGTTTGGTTTGGTGTTTATATGTTAGTGTATTTTTAATTGTGGACTTGCTATGTTTATAAACTAGTTTTTCCTTTGATAGGAGAGAACAATTAAACAAAGTCTACCTACCAAACATTCATTAGAAAAGGCTTTTACCAGAACAAGTTGTTCACATAGAGCAGTGAATACACATCAAATCACTGGAAAATATTAACTACAGCTAAGTACAATAGAAAATTGATCACAGCAACCAACAACCAACAGAGAATTAATTATGACTTTTTTAAAGTTGTAGTTAGAGTTCTAGTTCTCCTTGTAGTTTACTTGGCTTGTAGTCGTAGTAGTAGTTATCTTAAGCTATCATTAAGTTGTAAAAATGGTTACACTACAAGAAAACGTTGCTTTAGCGACCAACAATTACGACCAGGAAAAGTTGGTCGTAATTTTGGGTCTAATTTACGACCAACTTACGACTAGAAAACAATTAGTCGTAAGTTGGTCGTAAATTTGCAACTAAGAAGGCTAGTCGTAAATTTACATCTAATTTACGACTTGTATATCCTTTAGTCGTAAATTAGATGTAAATTTACGACTCAAATACGACTAATTATCAGAGTCGTAAATTTACATCTAATTTACGACTAATGTTTCATGTAGTCGTAAATTGGTTGTAAATTTACGACTTATTTACATCCAATATTTTATACATCTAATTAAAGACTAATGTACGAGCAATGTAGTTGCACTTTGGTAGTTAAGATATGATTAAACGTAAATACGTTGTAACATTGCTACCTACCAAAATCGAAATTTCTCTATAAATATGATGTTCTCCCTCATTCTTAAGATGCACCAAAAAAACGAAAAAAGGAAAAAAAAAACAAAAAGAGTAAAAAAAATGTCTGGAAATATTTATGAGGTTCGAAGTTGGATGTATGCGCATAAAGATTCAAGGGGAAGAGTAACTGACGAATTTCTCAACGGAGCAGAGATATTCATGTACCAGGCCGGACAGACGCCTCTCACAAAGGAAACGGGTAAAATGTTCTGTCCCTGTCGTAAATGCAACAATACGAAGTTTGCTGCTAGTGAAACCGTTTGGAAACCGTTTGAAAACATATAGTAAGTAGAGGATTTACTCCACATTACTATATTTGGTTTAACCATGGAGAGGGTGATAATAGGAACGAAGCTAGTAGTAGTAATCAGGTTGAAAATGTTCGTAACAGAGATGAACCACATTTGCCTTCTGAAAGTGTCATTCAAGAAGATCATATGGTAGATCATGATAGAATGCATGATATGGTTACCGATGCATTTAGTGAAACAACATCAGTAATAGAGGAGGTCGAAAATGTAGAGGGGCCTAACTTGGATGCAAAAAGATTTTATGAAATGCTAGCAGCAGCTAATGAGCCAATTTATGAAGGTTGTAGAGAAGGTCTTTCTAAATTATCATTGGCAGCTAGGATGATGAATATCAAAACTGATCATAACTTACCTGAAGTTTGTATGGACGCATGGGCTGAGTTGTTTAAAGAGTATTTGTCTGAAGTGAATTTGTGTGCTGAATCTTATTATGAGATTCAGAAACTTGTTCATAGTCTTGGCTTACCTTCAGAGATGATTGATGTGTATAGACAACTGTATGATATACTGGGGAAAAGACGTAGAATTGTTAGAGTGTAAATTTTGCAAGAAGCCACGATATAAACCGCAAGGACGTGGGCGGAATAGGGTGCCGTACCAGCGGATGTGGTACTTACCTATTAAGGATAGATTGAAGAGATTATATCAATCTGCGAAGACGGCAGCATCGATGAGATGGCATGCAGAACATGATCAGAAGGAAGGAGAGATCAATCATCCCTCTGATGCAAAAGCGTGGAAACACTTGAATTCGGTGTACCCTGATTTTGCAAGCAACCCCCGCAACGTTTATCTTGGGCTCTGCACAGATGGCTTTAGTCCATTTGGAATGTCTGGAAGACAATACTCGCTTTGGCCAGTCTTCTTGACGCCATACAACCTTCCACCAGAGATGTGTATGGAAAAATAATTGTTTTTCATGAGTATATTGATACCTGGACCAAAACATCCTAAGAGGTCCCTTGATGTTTTTCTACAACCTTTGATAGAAGAATTGAAGGAATTGTGGTCAACAGGCGTGCAGACATATGATTGTTCAACGAAAACAAACTTTACAATGCGAGCAGTTCTATTGTGGACTATTAGTGACTTTCCTGCATATGGGATGTTGTCGGGTTGGACGACGCATGGAAGGCTATCTTGTCCATATTGTATGGGAAGCACAGACGCATTTCAGTTGAAGAATGGTAGGAAGACGTCCTGGTTTGATTGTCATCGGAGATTTCTTCCCATTAACCATCCGTACCGAAGGAACAAGAAATTGTTTCGGTCAAAAAGGGTTGTACGGGACACCGCTCCACCATATTTATCTGGAGAGGAAATCGAGAAGGATATTGATTACTATGGTGGACTAAGCACAGTCAGCAAAGGTGGTAATTGGCATACTCCTCCAAATATGTCTGATGGTTACGGGACTCAGCATAATTGGCACAAGAAGAGTATATTTTGGGAACTTCCATATTGGAAAGATTTACTTCTGCGCCACAATCTTGACGTGATGCATATAGAGAAGAACTTCTTTGACAACATCATCAATACATTGTTGAACGTCCCCGGCAAGACAAAAGATAACAAGAACTCAAGGTTGGATTTGCCGGGATTATGTTCTCGGATTGAGCTGCATATTAGAAATGATGGGAAAATTCCAGTTCCCATTTTCAGATTGTCAGCAGAAGCAAAAGCGGCGTTGTTCAAGTGGGTGGCATCAGACGTGAAGTTTTCTGATGGATATGTTTCAAATCTATCAAGATGTGTTGATCATCAGGGACAAAAGTTTTCAGGGATGAAGAGTCATGACTGTCATGTTTTTATGCAACGACTTCTACCGTTTGCATTTACGGAGTTGCTTCCAAAAAATGTTCACGAAGCACTTGCAGGTAACAAATAATTAAAGTTAATTAATTATTAATTCTATCTTGTTGGAAAAAAACTTATAATTGTAAATTATTTGTAGGCATCGGAGCTTTTTTCAGAGATCTTAGTGCACGCACCTTAACTGTAGATGTCATCAGACAACTTGATGAGAATATCCGGATCTTGATGTGCAATTTGTAGAAAAATTTTCCTCCGTCCTTTTTTGACGTCATGGAACATCTGGTTATCCACCTTCCGTATGAGGCACTGCTTCGTGGACCTGTTCATAATGGATGGATGTATCCTTACGAGCGAACTTTGAAATATTTGAAAGGGAAAGCAAAAAATCTGGCAAGGGTGGAAGGTTCAATAGTTGCTGGGAGTTTGAATAAGGAAACATCTCACTTTACGTCCTACTACTTTGGGTCACAAGTCCGGACACGGAAAAGGACTACGAGCAGATATGATGATGGTGGTGTTATGCCGACATATTTTGGTGAAGATGTTCCAGACATATTCTGTCAGATTGGACGTCTAGGTGGAAAACTGAAAGAAGTTTGGTGGTAGAGTTCAGAAGACGCTCATAGCCCACACATATATACTCCTTAACTGCGAGGACATTGAATTATTTGAAAGGTAATTAAATTAATTATTTTGCTATTAAATTTTACCACACACATATATACGTACTTTAATGATCATTTTGTTTTAAAACAGCGATTTTGTTGCCCAAGTCGAAGAAGCTATTCCAGGAATACCAACCAATGATCTCAACAAAGGAAAGACCAACACTATGTGAAATGGTTAAAACGAGGTATACATATCACAATTTATATAATTAACAAATATATTCAGTGAAATTATATATTTATATATATATATATATATATGTTGATGTTCCAGGTTGAGTATGATGATCAATTTTATCCTCAGTGGTTTCACGAATTGATACAAGGTCCGGTCGGTAAGGTCACGACAGCATCTATGTATTTCACACGAGGATACACATTTCACACTTACGAATATGGAAGTCGGCGAGCAACAATGAATTATGGAGTATGTGTAAAGGTGAAACAGATTTCTATGGAATCTTACAAGAGATCATCGAAGTGGAGTTTCTCGGCGTAGTAAAGCTGAAATGCGTTCTCTTCAAATGTGACTGGTTTGACCCAACAGTCAATAGAGGTGTTCGGTATAGCAAGTTTGGTGTTGTTGATATAAATGCTACACGGAGGTACAACAAATTTGAACCATACATTTTGGCTTCTCAAGCGGACCAAGTTTGTTTTGTTCCATACCCGAGGATCAGACAATCTGGAATATCTTGGTTAGCCGCAATAAAAGTTACACCTCGAGGCCGAGTATTGAGTAGTGATGAACAACCGCCTTTACAAGAAGATGTCGTGAATGAAGTAAAAGTACCCGAACAACCTACAGATGCTATCTTACTTATTGATCCACATAATCCGGGATATGAAGAACTTCCAGATGATGCAACGGACGAAGCCAACGAAGATGAATTTGAAGAAAATAATGAAGTGGATGATGTTTCTGATGATGACGAGTGATAAAGTTTCATTGTGTTTTACTATTATCAATTAAGTTTCTTTGTATTGAATTTCAAATAATATATATAACTTATCATCATGTTTGCTCAATTATATATGAATTTAGTTTTTTTTAAATTGTATTTTGGAGTATGAAAGTGTTTAAAACCCAGAGAGGTTTGGGGCTTGGGGTTTGGGGTTTGGGGTTTGGGATTTGGGGTTTGGGATTTGGGATTTGGGATTTTGGGTTTGGGGTTTAAATGTACGAAAGTGTATAAAACTTAAGAGGTTTGGGGTTTGGGGTTTAGGGTTTGGGATTTGGGGTTTGGGATTTGGGATTTGGGATTTTGGATTTTGGGTTTGGGGTTTAAATGTACGAAAGTGTATAAAACTTAAGAGGTTTGGGGTTTGGGGTTTAGGGTTTAGGATTTGGGGTTTAGGGTTTAGGGTTTAGGGTTTAGGGGAAAATGAAGCTCATTGGTTGTAAATGTACCACCAATTTACGACCAATGACATACTTGGTCGTAAATTGGTGGTACATTTACGACCAATGTACGACCAATCATGGCTGGTCGTAAATTGGTGGCAAATGTACGACCAATGTACGACCAAGCATGTCATTGGTCGTAAATTGGTGGTAAATTTACCACCAATGTACGACTAATTTCTCTATTAATTTCCTATATATACCCACTAATTATTTTCTCAAATCATAGAAAAATGTTTAGAAATCTTATAAAAATAAAGAAAAGAAATATCTGGAATCAGAAGTGGAAAAAGACATTCGTAGATTTCGTCTTTTCTATTTCCACTTGTGATTCCAGTATCTTTCTTCTCTTTTTTTCGTAAAATTTAAAGTGGACCGTTGTTCATAAAGTGGACCGTTGTTCATAGAGGTTTATCATGACTTTTGATAAACCTCTTCTCATTTTTCGAAATACACTTTTAGTCACAAATTGGTTGTAAATATAAACTTGGTCGTAAATGGGTTTTAGTTTACGACCAATGTAGGACGAATAGTCCTTCATTGGTCGTAAATTAACAACCAATTTATGACCAATGCTTCCTTAGTCTCACATTGGTCGTTAATTAACCACCCTTTTACGACCAAAGCAACATTAGTCTCTCATTGGTAAGCAAAATTCTATATAAGGCAAGCAAAGCAAAATTCTATATAAGGCAAGCAAATCGTAGCCATTTGGTTGCTCACTCCCATCTCTCTCCCCTCTCCATTACAACCATTTGCCTTCTCTCTCAAGGTAATTTTTTTTTGTTTTAGTTCTAGGTGGTTAGTTAGGTGATTAGATTAAGTTTGGAATTAGTTTAGGTGATTAGATTAGGTTGGAATTAGTCTAGGTTGGAATTAGTTTAGGTGAGATTACATTATTTATAATAATAATAATTATTTGATTTTTTATAACCATTTTTTTTTTTTTAATTTTTTTCAGATTGACGCTATTGTAGTTATGGCTGGCGGTAGAAACAGACTTAGAAACCGTGGCAGAGGGACCTCTTACGGGAGTACATTTCTCGGTCAGACGGATCCATCTGCACCTTCTACCTCCCGCACCCCAGACAATGTCCCCGATAGCCAAATTCCTAGTGTTCCGCAAGCTGTCGATCATGTAGCTCCATACATTCCGCAGTATGATGATGCTGCATACTTTACTTATGAGGAGCCTCGGCATGATCAGCAGCCACATGATCCGCAGACGCATGATCAGCAGCCGCCGCATCAGCAGCCGCATCAGCAGCCGCCGCATCAGCAGCCGCATCAGCAGCCGCCGCATTAGCAGCCTCATGATCAGTATCATCCACAGCCTGATCCACAGCCTGCTTCACAGTCTGCTTCACAGCCTCCTCCATACCAGCCTCCACACCAGGTCCCACAGCCTGCTGCATACCAGCCTCCACACCAGGCTCCTGCAGCTCCAGGTCTTCATCCAGATTTGTTGGTGCCACCGAATGCACCGTATGCAAGATATTCCGTGGAAGATATTCTCGAGATGCCGGGACGAGAAGGTTTACCCATCCTTGATCCAGATCAACGACCCAACACAACTTGGTAATTAATTTTAAATTAATTAAATATAATTTAAATTTATATATAACAATTAATTCTATATATATATTCTTTCAAATTTTGTAGGTTTAAAGCGAACAATGCGGTGGGAGCGTTGGGAATGTCATCAGATCAAACTTCCGGAAGCGATCCAAACTGGACTCTTACACCGGACCACGTTCGCATAACTTGGTTCAAGTGCTTCGCGGTTAGTTATAAATTTTTTTTTAATTTAAATAAAAATAATTTGGTTAAGTAATTAATATTTTTCATTATTTTTTTGTAGCAAAAATGGAATTGGTCTATTGGGGTCAATGAAACGGTGAAGGCAGTGTTCAACAAAAAGGCGATGGCTCGCCTTAAGAACATTGTTGGCGACTGAAAGGAGAAGTGGAAGTATTTGGGGGATGACGCAAAAGAGACCTACCTCAGCGATGAGGTTTGGACTGGTTTGAAGGCCTATTGGATTTTTCCTGACTCAGTCCAAAGGTCTCTCACTTGCTCTGCGGCCCGGATGACCCGAGATGCTGATGGTAACCTGCCAATACCTCATACTTCGGGACAGACTCCACACGCCAAAAGGGCACTGCAAATTGTAAGTTTTAGACATTTCTTAATTTTTATTACATATATAATAATTAAATTTTTATTAAATGCTATATTTTTATTCATTTGAATTTTATTTTTTAATATAGGCTGCCAAAGAAGGAGCACCACCGACTCTGGCCCGGCTTTACAAGTTGACCCACCAGCATGCCGATGGCACTTTCTCTCATCCTCGAGCAGAGAAGCTCTGCAACGATGTAGAGGCTCGGATTCAAGAGGTCCAGACTCAGCTGACGCAAGAAAATCCGGACGGTGCACCGGTTCAGCTTTCTGCCATCGAACAAGACAGAATTTTTGAGCAGGTAAAATATTCGATCTTTTTAATTTATGTTTACATATATTTTTACATATGTACTAATTAATATCTATTTATAAATTGATACCAGGAATCGGGAGTGTGAACGATGTCCCCAGGGCGAGAGTTGAATACGCTGCTAGAAGGGAAGAAGAGTCCTCGCTCCGGAGGGATTTGGAAAATGCGAACCGAGCCATAGCCGAGAACAACGACAAATGGAAGGCTATATCAAGCGTTTTCGATATGATGATAGCCTCAACCCCCAACGTCAACCCGTCGGTTACGTCAGCGTGGCAGACCCTACGTTCGAATTTTGCCGTCTCCGACCCTACTCCCGAAGAGCAAGCGGATTTGCATCGGCGTGCGGAACAGAGGAGTTCTGAACTTTTAGATGAAATAAACCTAAATTCTTAGTTTTTTTCGGTTTTAAATATTTTGTATTTGAATATTTTAATTTTATGAATGTCATATATTATGTTATTATGGAATTTTATCAATTTCATAAAAATATATAAAATTTTAAATTATTAATTTTTATTTTATTTTTAAAAATAAAAATTTGTAAATAAATTAGTAAATTGTCATAAATTAACGACTAATGTACATCTCTATTAGATGCACAATAGTCGTTAATTTACGACTGATTTACTTCTACATTGGATGTAATTTAGTCGTAAATTTATGACTATATTACATTTAATTTACGACTACATATTTAACTACTAATTTACGACTACAGTTTTTACATCTAATTTACGACCAACATTGGTAGTCGTAAATGTACATCTAATTTACGACCATATCTGGGAGTCGTAAATGTACAACTAGTTTACGACCAATAATGTTAGTCGTACATTTACGACCAAGTTACAACCAATTAGTGATTACGACCAGCGTATAACGACCAAACACAATTGGTAGTAACCTGGTCGTAAATCGCTTTTTACGACCAATTTACTACCAATTGTGTAGTTGTTAAAGCCCTGTTTTCTTGTAGTGTTAGCTTTGTATTAAACAAGTTGAACTACCTTTACTTTTTAAAAAACATTAACATTTTCGAACACACATACAGCAAGCCAGACATTCTCAGACATTTTCGAACACACAAACATTAACAGACATTTTCGAACTACCTCTACAGTTTTGTTGAGTCTTACCTTTGCTTTTCAGTCGAAGCAGACCTTGTCCAGCGTAGCCACCTGCACGGTGAGTTGATCTACCTGTCCAGAGAGGATTTTAACCTGTTCCTGGACATGAAAACATCAAAGAAAAAGTGTTAGTCACGCAAAACAAAATACAAAACTATAATGTACATGGAATGAAAAAGAAAAGAAAGTTGACTAACCTGCAGTATCTCTATCTGTTTACTGAGATTTGACGTCTCCAACATCACTTGTTCAGCCTCCTCCACCCGCTTAGTCAACCTTTCGATCTCCTCCTGCACACCTACCACCCAAGGCTGACGATAATGGAACCCATCAGCCTTGGTTACAACATAAACAAATATCAGAGAATTTTCGCTTCCTAAACCCATAAACGATAATCAAAGCGTGTAAAATCAAACTTACCTCGTAGTTCTTGCAGGTGAAAAACCGCTTCCCCGGAAGAGTGTTGTAGTCGTCCTTCCGGCGAACCTCATCAATGATTCTCCCACCACATGGACACCTTCTAGGAATCCCGTACTCTGAATCGGCCACGAACCCTAGCATGTTGATGTAATCCTTTTGCCTCTTTGAATGTCTTCTCTCCTCTGTCGGATCCATATGTGCCACAAATCGAAATTATTAGCACATAAAAACGATAGAATTTGATTAAATGAACCCTCAATCGAACTCCCATATCGATTAAGAACCCTAAAAAAAATTCCCCAATCGAAAATCCCTTACGAACACACAATCGATGCTAACACACCGTGAATCTACTCGATACTGACCTAAGAGCGTGCAAAAGAGAAAACTGAATCGATTTGATGGAGAAAACCTCCGGAAATCGCCGTCGCACGGAATATCGCCTCGGAGAAAAGAAACCCTAGCTTTTTCAGACAAGAGAGAAATGAATCGAGTTACGCGGAAATCCTGCTTTCGTGGTCGTCAACACGGAAAGGAGAAGCCAGTAAGTGATCGACACGTGGCTTGAACTCGCCTCTTACGGGTTCACTCCTAAGGCCCCGTTCATCGAATTAAACCCATTTTTGATTTTCTTTTAATCATTCGGTCCTAAGAACTCGAGCCCACGAACTCGGTATAAACCGCTAATGCGGACGGTCTAACATCATCAAGTGTATCTGCAAGCCCCACTGATCTCTTTCTTTTTAGTTCTATTTATCTAACTTTAGAGATCATGTACATATAATATTAGCAGGTAATCCATAATACAGTGTACAATTTGTATCAACTTTTAATAATATGATTTTTATGAGAAAGCTCTTCTGCATTCATCTCCAAACGTGACATTAGCTAGAGAGTTTGAGAGATTAGGAAGGATTAAAGGAAATGACAACTCCACATCTCCTTGACAAAATGTTAAAGGTGACTAAAATTAATTAGTACTATTTGCACAATTTATTAGTCTAACTATTTCAATATCAATATAATTATCTTATTAAGCCCACTATTCATCTAAACAGATAACATAAATTAGGTCAACAGTTACTCATTATTATCAAATTTACTGATTCTGCAAAAAAAAACAATTTGGGTGTAAATGGGACAAGAGGAGAAGGTGAATCGGAGTAATGGAGAGAAGAAGAGTTGGTTGGCTGTTGAGCTTATAAATATTGTTCTTGTGTTTACAAAAATAATTATTGTTCTTCTCTCGCATCTTCTTTTAACGGAAACTAGATTTTGTGGCAAAATGTTAGTTGATATTAAGTACTATAGTTTAAATTTTGATCTATATGTTTATGTTAAAAAATAGATATTCAGTATTTTCATATCCTATCTAGATTCACGGTTGAACAACTATACTCGGAGATCCGGACATTATCCAGTTCAAATTTATTGTAAATTTCGTTGATTTAAATATGATAAATCTGATAAAAAATATTAAAGTTATCATTGACCCGTGACTTAACCCTAGTTGATCCATTTAAAACCGAGAAAAAACTGATAATAATTCTAAAATTAAAACTGATAATAAAATTAAATTTTTATATAACTTAAACTCTACATAAAATTGAAAAAAAAATTTATTAAATTTGTAAACTTTTGTACTTTGATGAACTTTTGACTATTCGATAAAATAAAAAAAATCTTAGAGAAAACAGAATTTATTGATATGAAAATATTTGTTTGTTTTTGTTATTTATATATTTTTAAATAATATGTTTAAAGATGTCGGATCGTATAAAACTATTTCAAAATATTTATTTTTTACTATTATGAATATATAAATTTAAATTGTTTGGGAAATTAAGATATCTTAACAACTTAATTAAAAATATATATTTTTGGTAAGTTATGATCTGCATATATTAATTTTTATTTCTATAAACAATATCACTTTATAAGAAAATCATTAATAATCATCCTATTTAAATTCTTACCATAAAATTTTTTGACATCAATTCTTACCATAAATAAAGCGAGAATTTATGGTAGTTTATAAATACATTAGACTTAAAGATAATATTGTAGAGATATTACTTATATTATATAGTTTTTTAAAATATTTTCACCTAGGTTCAAGTTGGGTCCAAAAGTGATGCTTCTATTTTAATAGTATTGATTTACCTAAATGACTAATTTGAATGAAAATATATACTTAAAAATTAAAACTCAATCAAATGTAAAATAGCCTACAATAATAATAAAATTACAACTATTGCTGTATGATCAAATAAAAAAAATTATGAACACTTTTATGGTTATAATCTTGGGAAATTTTCTCAAGAAAATGAAGATTCCTCAAAAAAGTCTATTTATGTATAGCTAATTTTAAAATTAATTCATAAGTTTTGAAAAAATATTTTATTGAAAATAAATTTATATCATGTAAATATAAATAATTCTAAATGATGTAAATCTAAATTTAATAAAATTGAATTGTTTTCTACATAGATGAATGAATATAGATATTTTAAGTCATGATTAATGTACATTGGATAGGGTTTGATAACATTTGATCAAGTAATGTATTTAGAGTTAGATTTTAAAATTTCAATAATTGTTTCGAAATTAAAATCTAACGTATAAGTGTTTAGTTTTGTATATATTAAATATTTCAGAACTTGATTTTATGTTGAATGGAATATTTATGCTTATCTATTAAACTATTTGATTTTAGGGTCTAAAAGTAAAAATATTCATTAAGAAGTTCTACATTATCAGACTTCTTTAAAAATATTTTGGAACGTATGATAAATTTAAGATTAGTAAACTTCTTCAGATGTCTACTTATAATGCACTAGCAGGTTTTTTCATAAGTCTTCTACATTGAAGTTTTTTTACTTAATTGAAACTTTTGTCCCGCTATATAAAAACAATTTACAAATTTTGTCTTTTTCTCTAAAATTGCTGCAAAAATAAATGTAAATTTTTTCTCTTTAGACTCTCTAATTTCTTTAAACTTGAAGACATCAAACTACATCATTTTGTCATTTTTTTCTTTTATCTTTTCACCATTTTATCTTGTTTTTTTTTGCAGGTTTTTCATTCCATATTTTTCATCTTCTCCTCCTATAAGTAGATCCATAAATTTTATATGTTAGATTTGAATAAAACCTTAGATTCAACCTAATGTAATTGTTTTACTATTATTTATTCATAAATATTCTATTTTTTAAGTTTTTTTTGTTTTAAAATCATTTTAACGTTTTGGATATGTATGTTTTTCAGATATATGAGCAATATATCACATTAGGGTTCTCGAGAAGCTTCTATTATTTGATTTATGAAAAAATAAAAATTGGTAAATTTTTTATGTTTTTCATAAATCTAAATAAACTTATACTTCAACTTAGTGTGATTGGTTTTTTATTATTTTAGTTTACAATTATATTTGTCTTGGCTTAATATTTTCCTATTTTTCTCTAAAAATTTAAGATATATATATATATTTTTAAATTTTTATTTGTTTTATGTGTTTTAAACCAAATAAACTTTGCAAAGTTGGGTTTTATCGGATTATCCATCTCTTCCAAGTTTCTTCCCGAGTACATCTATATATCAGAGTATGGATTTCCCGTTCTTGTGGTGAAAAGCAGTAGCCCCTTTGAAACCACATTGACATCTTTCCATCGATCATTTGGTTCATTTGGAAGAAAATAAACGATAAAGTGTTTAACATTTATAAATAAAAACTGTTTTAATTAGTTTATAATATGAATGAAAACTTATTTTTGAATGTGGACAATCACATATCCTGATAGATTTTTGCATATATTCATTGTTTGATTGATAATAAAAAATTTAGCTATAATCATAGTTTCATTGTTATTAATGTTATTGAAAAGAAACTTTTTACCTCAATTTTCAGTTCATCTTGGCTATCATCTCCTGCAAATGATTGATTGTTTAGTGCAAGTGAATTTGAGGTGATAAGCCTCTAAAAAAAGTTAGGGCACACATCTTTCAGATTTTGAGGTATATATTCAAAAGTTTTGATGATGGAAAATAATTATCAAGATATGAATCTTCAGTATACATATTGTATCATTCATGATATGACCACGTATCACAATCTCCAAACACCTATAATTTTTCTGAAGTATTACCAATCGTATTTGTGCGATTCATAAAGGAAAACAAAACATGGGTGTTTTGTTGAAGTTATAGAAGTTGTGGACAACATTTAAGAGTGCATTAAAACACCCTACTAAAATAGTTGTATATTATCTCTATGCTTGATATCACATTTGGATTTGTCCATCACAACAAGATAACCTTATCCAAACACACGCAAATCTCATAGCTCTCTTTCTTCCCATGGACCATGACATGTGTTCTATCTCCAGATTTTATATCAATATCAATGTAGTTTTATCTCCAGTTTCATCAATTATATAACAAACTAGGGTCGGTCTGCCCTACGGGTGAGATATACTTTACTTGTGATCTAGGTTATTATTTTTTGTATGCTTTTGTGATTTGTTTTTAGGTTTGCATTTGCAAGAATGTGTATAATAATAATTTTGATCCTTTATAAAGTTTTAGGTGATGAAATATTATATGTGATAAGATATATATTTGCTTGTTTAGAATAGTTGTTTCTATATTAAAGAGTTGTGGCATTGATATGCTGTGAGGGCTTTAAATGATCTTCATGTTGTTTCCTTTTACAAAAATTTGATCCCTTATTTGGTGCGTTATTTTTGGTTCGTAATATTTGGGTTCAGAATGATTGGATTGTGGGTAACTTTTTGTGTATGTTATAAGATTCTTTCGACATGTTATTAGAATGGAAGTTGTGACTATTTGAAGTTTCATTTCTTATTAAAAGTAGAATGTTATATTGAATGAGAAGAATGTAGTAATGCAAAGCTAATCAAAATAAAAAACAATGAAACTGGAAAGTGTGAAAACTGATTAGTGGTCGAAGAGTGTAGGCACTTGTTAGTCACCGTAAGGCCAACTCCAAAAACTTCTCTATTTGTTTATAGTAATAACAATCATCTTGGCCTGACTTTCTAGATTTTGGTTAGTTCTCAACAATCTTCTGGCAAAGTTGCAAGCGATGGCAACGGTCTTTGACTTGTAGCAGACACTCACTGAACTAAGCACTGCGAGCCATAAGTGAGATGAACAAATACTGTATATTAATATGCTTTACCAAAAAAAAACTAATATATATTTTTGTAAGTTTAACAAAATAAATATTTTTCAAAATTACAAAATGTTAATTTTATGTTTACTACATCATTTAATATGATTTTAAGATAAATGAAATAATGAGTAAATTTAAATATATACATGAAAATCGTATTAATCTTTACACAAAAATATTTGTAACTTTTCATATTCGTTTTTCTTTTTTTTTGCTAAGACTTTGTAATAATTAATCTTGCTGTATTTTGGAAGTGGTCAACCAAAACATAAATATTATCAAATAACCGACATTAAAATCATGCACATATAAATTTTTATTATAAGATATCTAAATTTTTAAAGGACCTTTTATTATAAAGAACCTAAAACTTTAAAATAAATGTGAAACATATTAATAGATATGATATCCTGTTTGATTCATCTCTATTATATTGTTTAATAAATCACTTTTCTACGTGGCGCGTTCACGTTAACTCTCAAGATATTTTATTACATTGATACCTTTAATGAATTGAGTTTATTATATAATTGTCACTATTAATATTTTTTTATTACTACAATCCCTTTATAACCAAATTGTTAGTAAAATGAATTTCATATAAAAGGCAATATCTATAAATATTTTTATTTTATTTTCATTTTATTAATAAAACCATATTGTGCTGGTTTATTACTACCCTTAATGAATTGAGTTTATTATTATAACTGCCATTATTTATTTTTTTGTTTTTATTAATATATTCCTTTTATAACCAAATTGTTATCAAAAAGGAATTTCTTATAAAAGAAAATATTTATAAATGTTTTCGTTTTTATTTTTGTTTTTAAAACCATAATGTTATGAAAAATTAATTGGTTATAGAATGAAATATTTTTACTATTAAAATACAATAGTTTAATATATTTGACACATGTGATCAAATAAAACAATTTTCATTCTATAACAAATTCCAGTTTTAAAATTTTTAATTTATATTTTAAAATTATTCTTAGGATGTTAAGAAAGGAAAACTATGTGATTATACCTTTTACATTATAATTCTTAATCCTAATACTATTTGAATGTCTCCAAAATCATAAATAATAACTGATTCTCATAAATCTAGACTACTAAACTACAGCCGTAAATATAAACTATCAGTCAATCATCCATCGTTCATAAATTTTTTAATTCATAAAAACTATGTCTCTCCTTTATAGGAAAACAACTTCTATGGCTTCCATCAGAAAATTCTGTTATTCTTTAGATATATGCAAGATCAAAACCAAGCTTAAGATCTTATTAAGCTTATCAATTGTGTTGCCATAACTCTGCTTGTAAACAACAAAGGTCGCACTGAGCTAATAGATACCGCGAGTTCCTAATATGTACAGGACATGATCATGAGCTAATTGCTTGTTTTTATAGCATCATAGAGCATACACGTACGTCTCTCTATTGTACCTACTATGTGTCAACCTTCTCATTGTCATATCTGTACAAAATTGCCAATGACACCAGCGACTGTGCAGACTTGAGCTTATTATGAGACAGCTGGATAACAAAAAAAATATTTTTTGAAATCTAAAATGTAGGAAGAAAGATCTTTGCGTAAGGAAAATGCACATGCAGAGGAAGCAATGATTCAAAGAGAACATTAAACATTCTTCATAGCAATCATATGGTTTGAGAAATTGTGGGAGAGATCTATACGATAACCTTCAGTTTCTCTATGCTTTTCTTTTTTCCATTAAGACCATCTTCGCAAGCCTTGCGTCCCTCTTTGGTGGATCTTAAGTCCACAAAATCACAGCTTACCGCCATAAATCAGATGTTTGTTTTCACATGGGGAAACAACCTAAACCCATCTCATCCATGATTGTATTGGCAACATAGGTGGCTCCAATTTCAAGAGGGTTGTCACAACGACATCAGTTTTCTGTGCAGGCTCGTGAGTCTTCTTCCATTGTGAACTACCACTTTGTCAAGCAAGCGGTTATAACTCTCAACTTCTTCATGTATGTCTCCAGTCACCTGACAGGAGTATGAAAAGAATAACATCAAAATGGTATTGTCTTTATGGTTAGACTTGTCAGAAAGCAATAGACTATAGCTCAAGATTCAATAAGGGTCTACACATACATATCCTTGTTGATATACTCTTAAGAATTCAGATCCGTTTCAACCCTTTAACACCAGAAGCCAATTCATAATCAAGAATTACAGATTACAAAGCATTTATAGATCCTAATGTTCATGTTTGTAGATATGAAAAGAGAATACTCACTTTAGAAAAGAAACTCTGTCCTGCAGAATTTCTAGTTCTTCATCATCGCCGCGCTCACTTGTACCATGAGAATACGAAGAGGAAGCCTTTAAGCGTCCTTCCTCAAGTCCATCAAACCCATCGAAGAGAGACGTTCGTGTCTAGCAAATCGATTAATCGGTTCTAATAGCATAAAGTAAATATCTGAGTTACTTTGCATCATCTTACATCATAAACCTTAAAAAAAATCAAAAAAACACAAAATCATCTAAACTATAACTTTCTAAATCAATAAAATGAAACCAGAATCATCTAAACTCAAGCTTTTCAAAAAAAAAAAAGCTGGTGATTGAAGAGAAGATGAGTTTAAGGAGAGGGATCTCACATATATTTATACCGAAACCACACCGCCTCTCATATCTAAACAACGCTTTGAAGACACATCGTGGGGGAGTGAATCAATGAATTTTACACGAAGCCATAACTCATAAGCCATAGAGGAAGCATGAACGTCACTTGTTTTCTCATCGCCGTCGCAAGAAGACGATAACCTTTAGTGTTGTTTATAAGTGGTCTTTGGGCCGTAAGAAATCGCGTCAAGCCCAAATTACAAATCCATACGCAAGACGAAAACAAACGCACCGTATCACTAATGGTGACACGTGGCGGCACAGCATGAAGCGAATTATTGACCTGGCAGCTGATGTGTCATGCCTAGGAGGGAAGAAGACCGAGTTTT
Organism: Brassica nigra; assembly: GCA_016432835.1. Lineage (NCBI taxonomy): Eukaryota > Viridiplantae > Streptophyta > Magnoliopsida > Brassicales > Brassicaceae > Brassica > Brassica nigra. Next base: position 46,339,301 of record CM028246.1, read on the forward strand.
ATATATATAGATAGATTAATTTTATATTCATTTTAAGTTCCTATGTGAGCATATGATTAATTATGTTAAACTATTGATAGTTTTTGCAACATTTTTGTTTATGTGGTTTTCAAAAGATGATAACTTATCACATCGACTTGATCAAATCATTTAAATGCAAGGATCAAATGTTTACTTTGGTAACAAAAGGATCGATCTCATGATTGAATAAACTATGAACAACAAAAACTTAAAGCATCTCAATCTTCTGAAAGATGAAGTTTAATAAGAGAGTAGAAAGAATTTTTCTCTCTCTAAAAAACACGTTTTTCTCTCTCTAAAAAACACGTTTTTCTCTCTCGACAAAATAAACAAAAGATTTCTCTCGACAAATCGCTTTCATCTTCCCATACGTGGTGTTGCTCCGCCGCCACCAGCGGATTTCTTCTCCTCCTAATCTCTTTTTCCTCTTTGCTTCACTCTCTTCTCTAATCCAAGCCCCAATATGCCGGAATCCTAGAAACGCCGTTTGATTTTGGTATCTCTGATCTAGGCCTAGTGATGGATCTAAAGGAGGATGGTTCTTTTCCGGTGTCAAGAAGGGGTTATGGTGGCTAGGGAAGAAGTGGAGTCGGCTTTCCAGGTGGTAATTTTGGAAAGCAATTTTCAGATCTGTCTTTACTCGTCTGTTTTCTACTGGAGTTGGTGGTGCGTGGACAGTGGAAAAGACTCTCTTTTATAGGATCTGGTATATCCGTGTCCTTTCTTGTGTGGAGGGTTATGCGCCATCGTTTATCTGGATGTCGTGGTGTCACAGCTTCAGAGGCGTTTCATCTGCTCTCATGAACAGCTTCAACGGTCCTGTTCTGTCAAGGCGTGCGGCGATGGTGTCTCTTCTGGCGGTGTTAGAACAAGATTCCTGTCAGTTCGTGAAGGTTTTTGGTGTAGCCAGAGCGTGGAGCGGTCTATGCTCAGGTTTCAGTTATCCGGTCAGCTTTCCTTGTTATTTGTCTGTCCCCGGTTCATGTCTGTGGTATGGGATTAGAGACCTATACAGATTTGCGAAGTCTGTGATTCTTCGGGTTTGGTTCTTCATGTGTGCGGCTTCGACCTGTCACCAGTTAGCTGCTTTTGGTGTTGAGATGACTCAGCCTCTTGTGCTGAGAGGCGAGGCGTGGGAGAAGCGCTGAAGCTTTGGTTCATCCCCAAAAGTCTTGTTCTTCTCTGTGACAGTGCGTTTGGGATTCAGACATCCCAATGTGAATGGTGATCCTTGTGACTTGTTTGGCAGGTTGAATCCGTCATCTTATTATTGCAGGTATTCGATTTCCTCTTATGCTTTAGATGCTGCCTCAATTCAACCTATCGTTTTCATCTGTGGGAGGAATGCACATTTGTGCTTGGTCGTGGAAGTCAGGTATGGATTTTGGACCCTCGTTCCTCTAGTGAGTTTCAAATACTACAATAACTTGTGCAAGAAGGAGAGTGAAAGCGATAAACTTCTCCGGAGTAACCCGGATGAGGTGGTGAAGATGGAAGGATCCAGATTTGCGCCCAACAACTTGGCTATGTGTTCGATGAGTCTAACCTACCAAATTTGTGGTTGTACTGATTTGCCTTGATTTCTTGTATAAGTTTATTGTACTGATGCCCGGTTTAGGGAGAAAAATAAAACTTATTTAAAAAATATATTTTCTCTTTCTATCAGAGAGAAAGATGATCTTCTTTTAAAAGGTATAAATTTAAAAGTTATTCTAATCTAATAGATAAAGTGGAGCACCCTTGATCTAGTGGTTTGACTAAAAATTCATTAATGCTTCTACACCCGAAGGTCTGGGATTCAAACCCCAGAAAATTAAATACCAAATTATGTCTATAATGGAGAAATAGGTTACAGGAGATCTTCAGCTTGCTGCAGAGCGTACCATATAAGACGGTTCGGAGTGATGCAGTCAAACGTGTATTCTCACAAGGTGGTAGAAAAATCGTTTATGTAATATTCTAATCACTATAATACATATTTGATCAGACTTTTTTAAAAAAAAAAATCTAATGGATAAATACAGTAGGCCCAATATATTTGTATTTTATTCTAATCTAACCCAATAATGATAAATACAGTAGCCCAATAAATTTGAAATACACCGCGACAAATCCTAATCTGCATTGAATAAAAATTAAAGAAAAAAATTGTGAATATCGAACAGATGGCAATATAAATCTTCTCATCGAAAAGAAAAAGAATTAAACAAATTAAAGAGTTTTGTGTTAAGAATCAATTAGTGATCGACCCATAAACCGGACGAACCGTACGGACTAGACAATACTGAACCAGACCATGACCAAGCCCGGTCCATGACCAAGCCCGGTCCATGACCGGCCCAGAGAGAGAGAGAGAGAGAGAGATTGGCGGCCAAGGAAGATTCATGTTTATCCATATTTCCTATTCCTTGCTGTAGTAGGATTTCCTTTTCCTAGATAGACTAGAAATATGTATTTGCCCTTATCTTATGGGATTGTGATATTTCCATTTATCTCTTATGTAATCATGTATATAAGGGAATCTTTGATCCTTGATAATAATAAGAATAAGAACTCTTTATTCACAACACGTTATCAGCACGAGCTGCTCTAAATCTCTTCTCTTTTCCGTTTTTAAACTAAGTCACCAAAACCCTAATTTCCGGCGTAACTTCAAACTGTTCGTTCTCTCAAACCGTAAGGATCCAGACGATAAGTAATATATCAAATTGAATCTCTCGACGAGACGAATCCATCGCAAAAGGCCTTGTGTCAATACGATCTCAGACGCGCCCTCACGCTCTGTTTCAATACACGCCGCCAAAGAACCCTAAACCCTAATCGGTTTCTAAATCACAAGAACCCTAGTTCTTCATCCTGCTCAGATTTATCTTGTTGAGTTTTAAGCATTCCAGCTTGATTCCAGCTCTGTTCGTGATCCAACAAAGGCGTTCTCACCTTGTCCGATTCACCCGACTCATCCAAACAAGCCAGCCGATAGACGATCAGCTTTGCCCGTCCTGCTCTCGTCCCAGCTCGTTCCAGCCGATGATCCGAGCACCCGATAGCGAAGACCAGTCCGTTTGCTCCCGACAAACTCACCCGGCCGTTGCACAAGCTCGTCCACGTCCGATAAAGTCTCCCGACCAAGGAGATTTTGTTTTGCAGTTCGTTCCGGCTCGTGATCCATCTCCTGGAGGTCCAAATCTATGCTCCTAAGAATTAAAAGGTAACAATAAAAACCCTAAAACCTAAGAACCCTAATCCTTGTTAAAAACCCTAATCTTGTGGAATTAGGATCTGGTTTAGATTGATTGAAAGTTAGGTTGTTAGAACAATGGTCGTTAAGTTGCTAGAACATATATTGATCCGTTTTGCGTGCATCATCATATTGAATCTGCCTAGATTGATTAAAATAGTATGATGAAAAGAATTGTTAGCTTTCTTGCTTGTTTTCGGATTTACTAATGTTCATCTTGATAGATCTAATGATAGATCTAATAGCATATTGTGATTGAAATCAAATTGACCTGAGGTTTAGAGGTTTATGACATTCGAAACCCTAATTTGTTCAGCCTGTTTCAAAATTGTTTGATCATCATAAGGCTATGTGTTCCTGACCTTAATTGTCGAGTTGAACATGATCATATTGGTTGCATCTTTTGATTGCATAATTTGACCTTGAAAGATAGGTTTGTTGCCTGATTGATCATATTGTGTGATAGATTGTTCATATCACTAAAGGCCTTGAAACCTTAAGCATTGAATTTATTTGCTGAACATTGACATCACATATTGATGTGGCGGTGTGGCCTTGATTATAAAGTGTCCGAATGGCCTTGTTCACATTATAGCTGTGTGGCCTTTGTTTGCATAGTGGCCGTGTGGCCTTGTTTCCATGTATGGATGGCATAAGAAACTGTATGCACTGATACTGATTGATTCTAAATCATTGTTTGATATGATTCAGGTATCGAGATTCGAACCCTCGGATTATAATGCATTAGATCTCTCTGGAGATAATTATCTAGATTGGGCTATGAACACTTCAGCTGCCTTGAAGTCTAGAGGACTCGGGAAGTGTTTATCATCTATTGAAATGACACCACTGAGAGTGAAAGACATAGAGCCATAACGATTATGCGCTATCATCTCACTGAGGATCTAAGAGACGAGTATGAATACATTAAGGATCCTCATGATCTCTGGAAAAGACTGAATTCCAGATACTCAGAGCCAGTGTTGCAAAAGGCCATGAAAGAATGGTATGCTCTAAGGTTCCAGGATTATGAATCCGTGGACGACTATCATTCTGCTCTTATGAGAATCACCTATAGTCTTAGACTATGTGGTGAAGTGGTAACTAACGGGGATATGCTAAACAAGACTCGTGACACATTCCACCCAAAGGAAGTGTTGTTATCACATAAGGCCAAAAGCTTCACCACCTATTATGATCTTTTCTCACATCTATTGGCAATTGAGCAAAGAAAGCAGAGAAGGATAGATACCATCAAAAGATTTGATGAAGTTATGAAAATATATTATGAGCAACGAGAAAATGAGATGAGATCTCCTGAAGCTGATGAAGTTGAGAAAGAGGAATCCGAGTGGACTCACATGGATTGTGAGGCTGGTTTATATATTGACTAAAGATAGTGAATTTCGATATTCTGAACTTATGTCTCATGATTTGGTTTTGTTTTCAATTTGACTTGTCATTTACAATTTCATAGCATCAATAAAAGTTTTATCTTGATTGATTTGTTTGAAAATCTCTTGATTGACAAATGACAAATGAAAACTTGAGGTCAATAAGTCTAGACCACGCCTAAGGCATTGCCTAAAGGGGCACGAATTTGTTCACCCAAATGAAAAACCCATTGAGTTATAAAACTTGAGAGTGAATGGTTTCCATATTGAACCAATGGGCTAAGGAAACAGAAATGTTCCTTGAGATTATAAGGAAAATCGCCAAAGGCATATAAAAGAGGTCGAGACTATACTCCCTACTGATCTAGACTATGCCAAGGATCAGTATGATAAAGCACAAAGGCCTAGGTAACCAGAATGGTATACCACACGAAATTAAACACTTTATGGCATGACCGGATTAGTCATCCTGGTCCAAACTTGATGCAAAGTTTGATATTACAAAGGCACAAAGAGTTATCCCATAGAATCTCACGTTGTGAAACATGTACACAAGAGAAACTCATGAGGCTTAATTGTCCCAAGCATCACGAAATGGCATAATGATTTAGTGTCCTTACACAAACGAATTTATAGCATGTTCATGAGGGGGAGAATACACACCCGTGGTACATGACCATACTATAAAATACGAACATGAAAGCTTGGCCAAACAGAACGTGATAGCCTGGCCGAGCAGGCCATAACCTATAAGGTTCAGACTTTAAAAGCCTATAAGCTTGGGGACATCACAAGTTCTACATGTATAAAAGATAATATGCATCAGGCCATATAAAGTGAGCATAGATATTCCCATCTAAGTATGATAAAGGGTCAAGATCCAGACATAGGCCATCCTAAGAGATTATGAATAGACCACCACAAACATGTGTGCCTTCTAGGATGGAACCTCATAAGAAAATGAGATAAGATTGGAAATATATGTTGGATAAGAATATGTCTTTCTCTCACAAATTCTAAGAGACCATGAGCCAAACATGGGTGATCAGATTGTGGCCAAGGTACACGGATTACATACAAGATGAATCCGACTATCCAACATCAAGGAGAAAGAAATAAGCTGGTAAAGAGTAAAATTAATAAGAGAAATGGAATGGTATTAACCATCCTTGTCTTGGAAAGATCCTCGGACTAAAGAAAATGATTTAAGACGTCCAAAGAATGTGATCAAATGATACAAAAGCTAGCAGAACTAGATGCCAGACACATAGACCCGAAAAGAAAGAAATGAATGACTAAGTCATACCAGCTTAGCACCACGAAATAGATGTCCTAGAAGAGACTGAGACATAATCAAGTTGCTATAGAGTCTATAAAATATAGACAAATATGTTTCATATATAAGGAACCTCGGATAGAAATAGATAGGTGCTCATAATGACAGATCCGAGGTCATAAAGGAAACCAGACCAGACATAGAGACAAGGCTGGCCAGCTGAACATCTAAGGTACCAAACCATGTAGCTTGGGACGCCAAGCTGCAAGGTAATGAAGGTCCTTATAAGAATGAAATCTAAAATCGATTAGAACATGTCTGGAACGCGATAGAACGCGATAGAATGCGATGAAACGTGATGGAACAGGATACAAGGTGTCGACACACACACACAAAAATGATAAAGATACATAAGAGGATAGCGCTTGAGTATAAGAGATAAGCGAGGATCATGAACCCATGTGAGAGTACTCATAAAGATAAAGAAAAGAAAGGAACGTGGGGTTTAAAGTAAAGTAAAAGATTGGCGTATTGGCCATACATAAGAAAGACGCCATCTGACTAGTGGACAAAAGAGTCTTGTGAGGAAAAGAAAACCGTGAGATGTAGGACATGACCACGTAGATAAGAGGTCGTCCATGTCCCTACTTAAAAGCATTCAAGGAATGGCTTGATTACACAAGGTTACCCACAGAGACTAAGGAACAGATTATAAGGAAATAAATTCCTATATGGTGGATGCTACTGCACAGTATAGATAATGTTTGGACACATAAGAAAGATGTAGTAAGCAGTATATAGATCCCTGGATATAAAGGTTATAAAGGTACCTAAGAGATGAGAAAAGAAATTCTCATAGAACAGCATTGTTCCTGAGCTGTTCATGGACTGAACAAGCAGCTGCACATGAAATGATAGACTAAGTGATACTTAGTAAAGGATTTCTATAAGAACGATCAGTCCATATATTATGAAAGAAATCCCTTGTGTTTATACTTAAAGAAAGGATGATTAGTTTGACTGATTCTTGGATAGGCTATGATGGGACTACAATGATTTATAATGGAGACCATAGCCGTGTATGTGTATTGAGATCTATGATCCAACATACCAAGAATAGAATGTGATATGGTCAGAGAATAAAAGAATGAATCCATCAGATTCACGACCAAAGGATCCATATCAATTAAGATCATGCCCGACCTAGTTCGGCCTTAAGCACCTCGGCCTATTCCAGCCCGTTCCAATCTGTTCCCTTCGGTCTTGTTCCGACCTGAACCGTCCAAGTGACGAACAACATATTAACCCAAAAGTGGTTTAGTTATGAGGAACGTCAAACCATAATATGGTAGCCATTCATGAACAGGTTGTGGACATATACTAAAGAAGGTTCATGAAGAGTTTTGATCAAAAGGCTATGAACGGGAAACATACAGTGATCAACAATATGATCCGTATGGACCATGAATTTCTGAAAGCATTTATGGTCGAGATCCATTTAAGATGGATGCATGAAAATAAAGGAGATACTCCCATATATAGAAAGTCTAAATGTTCTGGTCAAGAACCATAGAACATGTCTGACCATATTTATGAAAATGGACAAGAACAAAGAAGTACAAGTACCTCACGTTCACTGAAACAACATTCAGAAGAACTATCCAGCAAGTGAAAGACATTGCACGGAGGTACAAGTCAGGGGGAGTGATACACGTTGTACTCTTTTTTTTCACCTGGCTTTGTTCCAATTGGGTTTTACTGGTAAGGTTTTAATGAGGCAACACCAAGATTAGTAAAGTGTATTCACGAGGTCCACATGTCTATGACATCTAAGAATGAGTTCATGCGTTGTACTCTTTTTTCTTATCCATGGTTTTGTCCTACTGGGTTTTCCTGAAAATATTTTAACGAGGCAACATAAGCATGTTACTAACTCTGAATCAGATGTGTCGATCAAGAGGAAGTGTTAAGAATCAATTAGTGATCGATCCATAAACCGGACGTACCAGACAATACTGAACCAGACCATGACCAAGCCCTAGGAAGATTCATGTTTATCCATATTTCATATTTCTTACTGTAATAGGATTTTTCTTTCCTAGATAGACTAAGAATAAGTATTTTCCCTTATCTTATGGGATTGAGATATTTTAATTTATCTCTTATGTAATCATGTATATAAAAGAATCTTTGATACTTGATAATAATCTAAACTATACTAAAAGAGAAATATGGAGAGATTCTAGCCTGTCCACGTCACTTAATAAATTCCTCCAATCACAACATTTCATTAAAACACGTCATACGGGCTTGAGAATCTACCTATAAATTTGGGCTTCAGGTGTATTTGTGTTTTTGACTGGGCTTTGTATGCATTACGGCTGGACTTCATCTACTCAGCTCTCAAGCTCTCCACATGTGCAGATAAAATCAGCCAATACAAATAAGTTATTCTGCCACGTCCCTACTACTCTCAACTAATACTCAATCGTTCATGGCCCCTAATGGCCGCACATTCTTCATCTTCCTCACTCCCATCTGCATAACTCAGCCGTTAAAACCTGTTCCGATTCTCACTAACGTCGGTGTTCCACTTTTTAACGTCATAAAGTCTCATTAGTGACATAAGAAATCAACAACGGAAAAGATTTTACCACTATATAAACCGATGGCGAGATCCAGGTCCCAAACATACCTCATCATATCGTCCCAATTTAGCAACCATCCTTATGACTTCTCAGAGCCAAAAAACTTCAGGTTTGTATTATTCCTTCATTGTAGATTTGTTTGAGTATATATTCAAACCAAGGCTGACTAATTGTCGTGTTTATTTTTGTAAGTTTCGCGAGGAGGCTACGAGTTACAGAGAGAAAGTTTGTGCCGAGAACAACGTACGGTAGCTTGATGTGTAGATTGCAACGTGATTTCATGGTACCATGCTTAAACCCTAATTAATTTAATCTTCTCTTTCAGATTCCGTTCATTATTTATTTTCTTCAATTACTTGGGTCTTTTATCAAATTTTGTATGAATTTTTTTGGGTCGTCTATCAAATTTTCTATGTTAATATATGGTCTCTGGCACTCTGCTTCTTTTGTTCAAACCTTTTTAGATACCATCCGCCCCTGAGTATATATAATAAATGGGTGCACTCACTCATGTCTGTGATTGTTTTTTGTAGGAGAAATGTTTACATTCTCAAAGGTATGTTAATTTCATTTATAATTGATAATGGTTCTGAGAATTTTGTGAGACTATGAAGTCTCAAAATACTTATTTGAATTATATTCCGTGCCCCAGTGAGACGTGCTTCAAGTTCAAGTTCCCTCTCTGACGCTTCTGAAGCAATGGTTACTTATTTTTGAGCGTTTTCAGATTCCATCAAAAGAAAAACATCTATGAGAAATAACCTTACATTATAGAAACCTAAGAGTTTAATAATGCTTAAGAATATACAGTTACAACTTTTTGCCGAAAAAATATTTTTCTGTATAATGTCATAAATTCGAGTACACATTCACTAAGAAATTCATATAAATTCTTCTTTTACATTCCTGTAAGTTGATTAGAAAAGACAAGAGACCTTTTTTCTTTCGAGATTTGATATATTTGCAATATAAGTCAGCCACGAAGTCCATGGACAGGCTGTGGAGGAACTGACTTCTTTCTCCGGTCTTCCGGTCTGTTTTCTGTCATCATTTACAAAATATATAGATTCCTGCATTCTGAAAAAAAGAAAAAAAACTTTGAAGTTTCTAGATGATCACAGATACATTATTTGAGAAAAATAATAAGGGTACATGTTCTTGAATTATACTTTGTGCCTCAACGAGTTGTGCGTCAAGTTCAAGTTCCCTCTTTGATGCTTCTGAATTAAAGTTCAAGTTCCCTCTTTGAATGTCCTCAAGTTCCATCAAATAAAATAAAAAAAATCAGAAAATAGTGCGACAAACGAAAACTAAATTTAACCAGAGATCGTTACTTGTTTTTTTAAAAGAAGAGATACTGTCCACTACAAATGCATAATATGATATTTAATATTTAATATCTGATACTGATTTTTTTCTTTTCCTTTCCTACTATATGACATAATAACTTTGAACAAATATCACCATGTGTTATTCCATAAGTATAAAACTAGATTTATCACATAGTTTAAAACTGTAATGGTTTGGTTATGGATATTGCATAAAAACTTTGGAATAATGTTTTGAAATAATTTTTCTTAAAAATAATGTTTTCTTGAAAATTAGATTTTGAGTTTATTACATTAGTTTTATAGAAAAACAAGTCAAACTGTTTGAGAGGTGTCAAAAATATGTACATAATTATCATTGTAATATTAAAATGAAAACATGTAGATCATCACTCTTTGGCAGAAATGAAGCATTCCTAAAACTTATAAAAACTATTAAATCGCAAAACAAACACACCATTTAAATTCAGAAATAATTACAGTTTATAAACTCATACTTTTCATAGCAAAACATTTAGAAAAATATTATTGTAATTTTAAAAAAAAATAACATAAATATCATTCATACATACACAACAAATTTTGGTTAGTCAGAAAGACATTAAATGTTCTCCAAATATCTAATAGTGCTTAGTGTGTACTAATATTCTATAATTTGAGTATATAATGCTTTTTATTACTAAAATAAAATGAGTGTTCCATTTTTTGTCTACGAAAAAAAACAAACTGAAAGATATAAACAAGAAATTTAATGTAAAACTTTATTAGTTAATTAAATGCATTGAACTGTTAAATATGATTTTCGATATTATTTTAAATTTTTAAAAATATGCCTTAATATAATTTTTACACATTTAAAAATATATTTTTCACAAATAAAAAATAATAATTTAAGAGATAAATATGTTAATATTGTGAAGCGCATCAAATGGAATAGTGTTGGATATATTTTCAAATTTTGATATAAAAGAACCACAAGATTTGTCGCCAGCCATTAGCTACCGTCATTTTTATGTCATATTTTATTGTTATTATGGATTTTTGTAAACAATATCACATTTTCATTGTTTTATATATATAGTCATATAATCCGCGCGGGTAGAGCGGACACGGACCTAGTAAGAATAAAAATTCTTTATTCATGAGAGTTGTGCTGAACCAAAAAAGACTAAAAATCAAATTATTGTACGCGTGTCGAGTTTACAAACTTACGTTATTCCTAAACTACCCTCAATATTTCTGTTATATGACGGACCATTCTCCGCAGACCGCAGTGCAGTCACCATCAGTCACACCAATGGCTTCTTCGATCACATTCTGCTGCCTCTTCCTCTCTCTTCTATCTCTCTCCACCGCTCTATCATCTCTAGATCTCGACCGTCCATCTCTCGCCTCCGGTGACGTCCACGATCTCCTCCCTCGCTACGGATTCCCCAAAGGTCTTCTTCCTGATAACGTCAAATCGTACACTCTCTCCGACGGCGGAGACTTCACCGTCGACTTTAACACTCCCTGCTACGTCGATTTCCCCGGTCAGACCGTTTACTACGACAAGAAGATCGCCGGGAAGCTCAGCTTCGGATCTGTGAAAGACGTCCAAGGAATCAAAGCTAAAGAATTATTCATCTGGGCATCGATCACCGCCATGAAATCGGATCCGAGCTCTGGAAATATCGTCTTCTCCGTCGGATTCGTATCCAAGTCTTTGCCGGCGTCTATGTTCGTGACGGTTCCGTCTTGCTCCAAAAAACTAAGTCTTGAAGCTTAAATGAATCCACCTGAAGCTGTAAAATGTTGAATATGTGATTCACGAGAAAAATCTCTATCTTTCGAATTGGATACTAGTGGACATCGTGATTTGATTCAAACTATATATATATATATGGAAGACTTGAAATTTACAAATCAAAGAAACCAAAATGTCAATAATGATTGGTAAAACCATTTCAAAGACCAACTTTGTATGACTGTTAAGACCGGACATTGAGTTCTTGTATTTATAGATTCAATCGGTTGATAATGATTGTAACTTTGATTCTCACATTCTGAAACAGTTCTTGAGCAAGTAATCAAGAGTTGCTTCTCTCCTTTGAAGCTCAATGTGCTTTGGTTTCTTCTCAACAGTCTGTTCTGGCTCAGATGTTGAGTTGTTTTTTGTCAGGCTTGAAGCACAATATGACTTTTCACAGCCCTTCCTGCGTTTACTCGACCATATATTACTGAGTATGCTCTTGAACTATTCATATATCGATTTGATTCGAATCATAGACAAAAAAAAAAGACTTGAGAGATTTACAGACCCACAGAAAACAAAATGTCAATAACAATTGCTAAACCTTTTAAAAGACCACTTTCCTATCAATACTAACAAAGATTAACAACACCAGAAGAGATGGCCATGTCTGTCTTACTCTCTCTTTCACTCTTGTACGACTGTTAAGACCAGACATTGAGTTCTTTGCTCTGTAGATTCATTCCGTTGTGATGACTATGTCGAAGATACATTTCTTGAGCCAGTGGTTGAGACAGTGCTTCTCTTCTCTTCTTGGAAGAATGTGGTTGGATTTCTTCTCTTCTGTTCTGCCTCCATTGTTGTCAGGCTTGGAGCACTTGGCAATGCACAATATGGCTTTTCACAGCTCTTCCTGCGATACTCGACCATATATTACTGAGTATGTTCTTGGACTGTCCTTTCACCGCAATGTTTTCCCACACTCGAGGGTTGTTCTTATCAGGATTCGTCACATCAACCAGACTCATGCTCATGTTGTTCCGTATTATACAAAGCTTATTGTTCAGCGGAACAAGAGCCGCAGCTTCAAGCGACCTCGAGTTCCCCAAATGTACTTTACTGTCCATGAATTTGTTCCATGAATCCGTGGTTTCATCAAACACCCTGAGCTTACACCCGTCCCTACAGTCCAATCCGTAGAGACGACCGTTTAGAGAAGTGCACGGGTTTCGCCAACCGGTAACCATCCCGTCACTGACCGGGCTCCATGAGTTAGTTTCCGGGTCATAAGCTTCACTCATCACCTGTTGGTGAGACCCAAGACCCTTGAGAAACCACTTTTTGTGATAAACCACACCGATAAGAGGCACCATCGCTGTGCTCATATCAGCAACAAAACTCCACCTGTTCTTGTTCGGATCATAAACCTCAGCTGAGCGGAGCGTCCTCTGTATCCCTTCGCACTCCCCACCCGCTACGTATAAGCAGTTGTTTATAACACAAGAACCAAAGAAGTGTCGCTTCCTAAGCATATCCGGCGCCCTGTGCCACTTATTCGTCCCGGCATTGTAGAAAACGACCCTTCTCATCGAACCTCTAAGCGGATCCTTACCTCCAAACAAATAAAGATGACAACCGCTTAGAACAGCGCAACCAAACCCAACAGCTTCTGAATACTCTCTGGGAACAGGTGGAAGAGGCTGCGGATGCTGGGAGACGGGATCAAACGCGCTCCAGGAGATCTTCCCATCACGGTCTCTCTTGAAAACATAAACCCATTCTTCAGACATCCCGAGTAGCTTCCTCTGAGAGTAGAAAAAGTTTCCAGAAGCGAGCCTGTACCATCTCTTACACACAAGCCTGAGTTTCCTGTGTTCGGCACGAGGGACACGGATGAGGCAAGCGACGGCTAGATCGTCAGGGAGGCCAGGGAGAAGCGGAGGTTGGATTCTCGTCCTCTCTCGCTTAGAGTTTTTGCTGCGACGATGAGCATTGGGGTTGATGTCGGGTTGGATACAAAGCTTTGAGCCAGGAACGAACTTTCTAGCTTCGACAACAGTCTTGAGACCTGAGTCTACTCTGCAATAGCAAGATACAGAGTCCACCTGAAAAGAATTCCAAATTTCAGGAAACTTTCTAAAACAGGGAAGCATTTTGGTCAACAGAGGGGAAGTAAAGACTAGTAAATTAAGCTAGGGTTTCTGAAAAAGGAAAGGAAGACGAAGTGAATTAAAAGGATAGCTTGTCAGAACAAGTCGATAAATTTCCCAAAATAGAAACTCCGTGAAGGAAGGAAAGATAGTTAGTGGAAAAAGAGAGCTTACCAATGGAGCTTGAAGGCGAAAACCCCTGGAACCATTTGGGGATTGTCGTTGAGAAGATAGATCCATCTTCTTCAAAACCCAAAGCTCATAAGACAAAGATCCGATGATGATCGAAGAATCCGATGAGAAACCAAACAGTCAAATCTCTGTAGAAGAAGAAGAAGAAATGCGGAGCGAAACGTGAGCTACCTTCCACTTGGCTCTTTCTCTCTCTACACACGGTAAATGGGACTGGTGGGTCTCTCCGCTTTTTTAACAAGTCACAAGTAAAGCGTAGGTATTTATTAATACTCCATTAGTTTTTCTTTTTAATTCTGGTAATTACAGAATCTAGAGTTTTATTTATTGAATGCATGTAGGGTTGAATTTTCTCATTATAGACCCTTGAAAATTAATAGAGATCAGCTAGTGATTACTCAAGAAGGTGTAAGCTTTTGTTGATTTCTTTAGTCAACCATGTCTAAGATTAATAATCAGGTCAATCACAAATCTACTAGAATTTAATTTGTATGTTGTACACACATTTTCCACGACGGATTTCAAAACCTAAAAAAGTTCTATCCATCAATATGTTTCTAAGATCAGTAACAAAAAATTAACAGATATTATAGTTAAATGCATTATTTTACTATATGATATATAATCATTTATTTAATAGCGTAACTCAAAGATTGTGAATGCTAGTCGGTGGAAACAAATAACAATTTCATGCCGATGTTGAAAATATAGAACATTTTTGGAATTTAGTAATTGAAATGCGTACTTCGATCTTTCTAGCTATCACATAATTATTTTATTTTTTCGTGGATGGGATTCATATTAATTATTTTTCTTGGACGGAATTCAGTAGTTTAAAAGTTAAAAATATTTAAAATGGACAAGCAATCAAAACCGTCGTATTTAAAAAATGTTTAATGGCGGAATCTGTCAGGTATTTAAATAGTATAATTGTCTGGAGAACAAATTACGCTAATTGATGCCTTACGAATGCTATGTTTGGAACTATATAGCATGAACCGATTTTTGTATTTAATTTAATTCAAATACATTAAATTATACGTCAATTGTTCAACCACTTCATCAAGAAGGATTTAAAAGAAGGGGACGATTTTGTCTTATGGGATGGGTTCACACTGAATATTTAGAAAATACTTATACCACATACTTATACCACAATTTTCAAATACAATTAGATTGTAGAATAAATACAAAACGACATATCTATCCGCACAAATAATTGAGGTGTATTAAGGATATTTATCGTAATGTTGGCCCTTTTTCAAGAACGCACATGAGAGAAAAGCGCCAAACACACGGTAGAACCGAAAGTTTTGTGTATTGAATATTTAGCTGGACGATAGTAATTTGCTAACTACTATTTATTTTGTAGTCGAAATCAGATATCTTTTTATCAAGAAATCAGATATCAACCTTACTTTTATTCAATAGACAAAACTTTCTGTAGTTCAAACATATGACAAGGGGTCATTGATCATATATATATAGAACAAAATTCAAACAGTACTCACACCAAAAAAAAAAAGTCATACAGTACAATACAATTATAAAATGTTAACCTATCATAAAAACAATGTCAGTAAAGATTTGAAATTTATACAGACAGAAAGAAATAAAATGATGAGTGTCAAGACTCAAGACACAAGCATGCATGTCAATGAACCAATGATGGCAACTTGCAACAGTTACGACCTAAAGAGATGATTTTTCAACCCCACTTAAACTATACTCTTATACGAATGCATAAAGTAAATTTGACAATATTTCATAAACATAATGGTTGTTAGTAGTTATGATATCATATAAAGTGTCTATCGAGTACTGAAAACAAACCTCCTCCTAATTAATACTTTCATAAGTCATGGCTTGCCCGATCAATTCTTTGACAATGACATCCTACTAAACCCTCAAGGAAACAAAATCTAATTTGGTATGCCATACACTTTCCTTTGTCCCTTATAACATGCATTCTTCAAAAAAGAAAACAACAAAAACATTAGGTCAAAAATCAATGGTTTGTGTTCTCTTACTCGCAAACTCTCATTTGAGTTTTAAAGCCTGAAAATTAGATGTACATAAGATATATGCAATATATATATCCAAGTGTAGTGCACCTTACATCATATAAGTTTGTATAAACTCACCGAAATATACTGTTTTATTAGTAAGAGAACACAGACCATGCTTTGCTGGTTAGAAACGACTCTTTAAGTGTATTTAGTTTCCTATGATGCTGATGTCTCAGAAGTTAGAATCAACAAACAAACATCCCCAAACTAATAAAAAGTTAAGTATTGCCAGACCGGAACACTCTTCTCTTGCTGACAATGAACCAAATAAATGATAAGTGGTGGTAAAAATAGCGGCCAAATTCTAGACATACAATATCATCGCTGGGTTCGTTTCTTTAACCCCTTTTATGCAAATTTCCTTGCTTTTCGACCAAATCCAATAGCTTTAGCTATTGGTTACAAAATAACCTCTCACATTGAATCATCAGAATCTTCTGATTCACTTCTCTCAGGCTCAGCTTCGGTTGCATTATTGTTATTGTTATTATTAGTCCCTGTCTCAGGAGCTTCTTCAGGCTTCTCACCAGGTGTATCAGCAGGTGAAGAAGAAGACACTTTCTTGTTTACATTATCACTAGTATTCTCGTTGGCAACTGTTTCCTCTTGCTGCTCATTTGCCTACACACACCAAAAAAAAAAAAGGTTCAAGAAAAACTGATCCTACCTCAGAGTTATATTGGAATCAAACCAATCAGACTAAAACGAACTTACGCTTCCGACTGTTCCGCCACTCAAGATGTTAAGCAAGTCTCTCTCAACACGCTGAACAAGCTCCGGCTGCCACATTTTGACAATAAACATTTTACGTCAAAACAAGAAACCATCCACGGACTCCAAAACAGCTACATGCATCAAGATTCAATCACAGCTTTCAGACTAGAATCTACACCCTATCTGTTGGGTTTCCCAATAATTAAAAGAGCTTTTCTACTTGATGTGACAAGTAATGGCGTAAGCATCAAATGTGATTGATAATGAACTCTTGATAATAATATAAAACAAATGCAAAATTACATTAAGGTCAGGCTCTCGACGGAATCTTCTCTTCCGAGCATCCTTCATTGGAGGAGTGAGACCATGTCTGTATTCAACTGTATTAGGCGCGGGATCACCCGGCTCCCTAACCATGATCATCTGTGCATATTTCAAAACCAAAGCATTCATTATGTGGATATTTTTAGTCAAACACATATAGCAGCAGTTTTGACAATCATCACAAGTCAAAAGTGAAACTGATTTTACCTGCCCAATATCAGCAGTTTTGACTAAAGCAGAATCATCATAAGTTTTGTAAGACTCAACAACAGCAGGAAGATCCAGGAGAGAAGCCGGGAACTCTTCGTTTCCAATCACAAACGTCCCACTTCTACCATCCTCTGCAACAACACAAGAACGATACCACAAGAATGTCTTTCAGGTTTCTCTGACAAAAACCCACACCAACATCAAGTTCCTCTAGGAAACACTGTTAAGACACCCTTTTGACTATTAAAACAGATTCAAGAATGATGCGACAAGAATGTCTTTTGATTGGTCGAATGTTTAAAACCGATTTTCAAGAAGCTTTTAAGATTCTCTATCAAACATTCGTAGAACAAATCAGCAAACAAACAGTTCCAACTATTAAATATCAATCCACGAAACGACCCAGAGATAGTTTTTTCTTTGAGTAAAGGACATGGATTTTATGGAAAAAGGTTGAAACTTTGGATGATATGATCATCCCCCAGTTAGATGTGCTAACAGAGACAAAAAAAAAAAAAAAATTGGAGAGGAACCAAACCTGAAAAGCACAAATCTAAAGGGATTTCGTCGGAAGTAGAAGCCTCGTCGCTCAAAAGCCGATCGATTCGCTCTGAAACAGACGGTGGAACCCTAAGTATGAACTGTTCCTCCATTGTAAAGGTAATAAGGGCTTGGCTTTAACGATGTCGTAAGATGAGAGAATCTATTCTATTGAATCACAAAGGATATTATTAACTCTGTTATGAAAGAAATCAGAAGTTCGATCTGAAACTGTCTAGAAGAAATACTCTTTTATTATTTACTATTTCACCCTATAAGTTTCAGTTTTTAATTTTCTGACCCAAATAATACCAATATATGCTATTAATATATTTGCTTTATAT
The DNA here is from genome assembly GCA_016432835.1 of Brassica nigra. Lineage (NCBI taxonomy): Eukaryota > Viridiplantae > Streptophyta > Magnoliopsida > Brassicales > Brassicaceae > Brassica > Brassica nigra. The sequence continues at coordinate 46,357,481 of CM028246.1, forward strand.
TCCTCTAGATATTGACGATAACGTTATGAACCTAACATAATCGTAATTAGACCTCCAGAAACTTTTAAAAGGAATTTTGTTTTATTTTATCTGAACCAAAATTAAATCCGTGAAGGGGACATTCAATAAAAATAGATACTTTGAGGCCAAAACCACTATTTATAAAGACTTTGGGGGTTAAAAAGTAAACACAATCTCCGTATAAAACCCTAACAGCAGCGCTAATACTTGGACCATTAATTCGTCGTTTGTCCAATTCAGCAATTCTTAACATCAATTCTATCGCCGCCGTTCGTCACCACCGACCTTCATTCTCCGGTAACTTTTCGAGTAATCCGGCCACGATTCTTTTATCTTTTACACGGCTCCGTAGTATATCGAAGCTCTCTATTTGTCGGTAAAAGTTGTATGTTTAATCGTCTTTTAAGGATTGAAAAACGCATCAGAGACCAAAGCTGTTGTCTTTTAACAGTTTGCTACCTCAGTTAGTATTGGTCGCTTCAATATAATTTAGATTTCAATTGCGACAGAGATGATCTCTGTAACATGTTGTATGATAGTATTTTTAGGCTTTGGATTTGGTCGGAAGGCTTATCTATAATAGTATTTTTAGGTTCTCTCAGATGTTAATGTTACAGCTCTTGCGTTTGTGGTCTTTCTGTTTTTAAACATCCCAGACGTTCCTGGTTTATTTTCTTACACAGTTTGTTTGTCTTTATTGGCTGACAGAGATGTTGAAGCTTGCCTTAATGAGGTGAAGTAGCTACTCTCCGTCACCACCAAGGGGTTATGGTAGGAGGGCTCGAAGAAGCCTAAGCCCTAGAGGAGGTCCTAGTGTGGACCTCCCCACCAGTCTTTTGGTTCGCAATCTACGCCATGATTGCAGGTATGTACTTGGTTTCTCTATAACTCCCTTCTTCTGCCATTCTCTTCCTGCACAGGATTCAGGACTGTAGGATCGTTTCGACGCCTCTTAAGCATGATGTTCTCTTTTACGTACTGTGTAGACTTTAAGAAAGTTCATGCATGTCTTCAGAGTTTTCTTGATACCTATGTTTGGTGATAGAATTCTGGAAACAAGATACTCTTTGCGTGTATGTACTTATGTAAACGTTTTTACGGTTCATCGTTCATGAATACCATAGTTCTCTGTATAGTTGACTGTGACTTCAATATGTATTCATTTTTTGGCTTTTCTTTTTGTTTTTGCAAATTTAACTTCTTATCTAACTTCTCTTCCCTTTCTTTCAGGCAAGAAGATCTCAGGAGGTCATTTGAGCAGTTCGGGCCTCTTTAAGGACATCTATATGCCAAAGGATTATTATACGGGGTGAGCATGTTTAATAGATATGTATATGATATCTATTGTTTAAACACTTGATTTTCTTACTTGTGTTTTAATTAGATAATATTTCTACTTTTCACCTTCTTTACCACATTTCTTGAATCTTTGTTTACTAGGCTTAGTTCCCTTTCCTTTTCGTTCTTCCATTTCTGTGTGTCTCCTCATGGATACTAGGGTCTTACCGGAATCCTCTGATATGCGCTTATTCCATAAACCAAAATTAGTCTCCATTTTCTTGCATAGTTTTCTATGGATTGAGGGCTTCATTTGAAGCCTTAAACCCCTACTTTTCAGTAATTCAGTCTCAATAAAAGAGTGTGGATTAGTTTTTTTTTTGGATTTAGCACCTGTTCAGACTTCATACTTTTTAGTCGCTTAAGGAGAAGGATACAATGTTGTTTGATATGTCTCATGTGTGTTGATTAAAGTTGTTGAGGTTTAGCAGTGAATCTATTGAAGACATCAAAGAAGTAATTAGAGTTTTTATGAAGATGTTCTGTATGGTAGTGAAAGAGTTGAAGTGATGTATTCGATTTGAAGATGAATCAAGTCTTGAAGAAGTCATCTTTATACTGAAACTAGCGAGGCAAGTGCTTGCTTATTTCATGTTTATTCTGTGGCAGGGAACCATATTGCCAACTGTCTCTCGATTGTAAAGTGGTGTACATCTACGTTTGTCATTTTGTATGTTTGGTTCCTGGTCTGATATCCTGTTTTGTTCAATATGCAGAGATCCGCGAGGGTTTGGTTTCGTTCAATTTGTGGACCCTGCTGATGCTGCTGAGGCAAAATATCAAATGGATGGTTATCATCTTCTTGGCCGTGAGCTAACCGTTGTGTTTGCAGAAGAGAACAGGAAGAAACCGACTGAAATGAGAGCAAGGGAGCGCGGTGGAGGAAGGTGCGCATTGATCTTTCTCTTTTTAATTTTTTTTTTCTGTTTATCATCAATATCAGTAAGTCCTCAATGACCTTTTAACATTCTTTTGTGTTCGTAGGAGCATCAGCTTTCGAGACAGAAGACGTAGTCCCCCTCGTTACTACTCTCGCTCTCGCTCTCCTCCACCTCGACGTGGTAGATCTCGTTCACGGAGTGGTGATTATTATTCTCCTCCCTCTAGAAGACATCACTCAAGGTTTTTATCTAAACTCCATTACACAAACGAACATTCTCCACTCGAGTACCCTTTTAAATGCTCACCATCTCTCTATTGTCGCAGGTCTATCTCTCCCAGGGAAGAACGATATGATAGGGGGAGATCATACTCGCGCTCACCCGCCTACAATGGATCCAGGGGTCGCAGTGTAACTCCAGCTACAAGTAAGAGCCGCAGCATAAGCCGTAGCCCAAGAAGAAGCATAAGCCGTAGCCCGAGGAGAAAGAGGAGTCCAAGCCCGAGGAGAAGCAGGAGCAACACACCTGTACCAGCCAGAGGCCGCAGCCCCAGGAGAAAGAGGAGCAACACACCTATGCCAGCCAGAAGCCGCAGCCCCAGGAGAAAGAGGAGCAACACACCTATACCAGCCAGAAGCAGCCCCAAGAGAAAGAGGAGCAACACACCTATACCAGCCAGAAGCCGCAGCCCCAGGAGAAAGAGGAGCAACACACCTATACCAGCCTTAAGCCGCAGCCAGCGTGAGGAGCAGTATGAAGACCGTTCACCAAGCCAGTGATTTATTCTTCACTCTCTTAATAGTGTCTTCTCTAGTTGATGGTTGTGTCTCTATTCTTTTTTTTTTTAATTATTATCCTAAGACAAAGTTATGATGATTTGAAAAGATGAGATCTATGTAGGGTCGAATCTTGGCTTTTTATGATCTATGGAGTATTTTGGGAACACTTAACAATTACTATGCGTCTTCATTAAGATGACCAGTAAACTATTATGAAAGTTGCAACTCTGGTTTTGCTTTTAGATTTGCGTCCCCTGTGTTGAACTAATTGTTTTGGTTATGACCAAAACAGCCAGTGAAATGGAAATAAATATTCAGCAGCATGCAGAAAAAGTAATTTGTATTGACTATTGAGTGATAGAGATAAAGAGATGAGGAAGAGCACATGAGAATTGAGAAGTGATGACTATGGCTGTAAATGGTGATTATAAAATAATAATAAGAATGATGAACAAGAAAAGAATACCAAAATAAAAGGAATGGAAATGAATTTCCATTACTTATAATTCCTTACCAATTTTGACAAAGAATGTATTTGTATGCTTTTCTATACTTATTTAAAATTAAAAATGACAAAAAACATGTAACAAATATTTTTATAATTAGTATAATATTAAGGAATAAATAGTAATTCGTTATTCTTATTAATTCCCTTCACCATTTAGAGCCTATGTGAAAGTTGGAATGATTCTGGAAGATGCCAAGGGACTTGACAAAGTGGCGAGAGATGTAATTTCAACTTTTCAAGAGCTAAAAGAAATCAGAAGTTTATTGAATAAAAAGTTACTAGATTGAGATCCACGATTTTCGTGGGGTGAAGCATGTATAAAAATCATATATTCAAAGTATGGCTGTTCCCTCTGGATTTTGGTCTTTTCTCGTTTGATTTTTTATATTTTGGTTTATAAAAATTAGATACTATGTTAACATCATATTTATTCTGGTTTGGTTCAGTTTATATAGTGTTGGTTTTTAGTTTATTCAATTTTAGTCTGATATCGGTTCGGTTTTTTGATATTTTGGTTTATAAAAATCAGATATTATATTAAACTCATATCTACTTTGGTTTGATTCGGTTTATATATTATCAGTTTTTGGTTTATTCAATTTTATACCAAAAACCTAAACTATATTTAAATTTTATAACATTTTATCAATTTCATTTTGTATAATTAAATATCAAATTTATTAAACAGTACTCTAAATTTTAAATATAATATTTTTCTACTTTATTTAACTATTAAAATAATTATAATTATTATAGATTCCTAAGGTTAAAAGAAAAAGATTAATAATATACTAAATTTTAACACAAATATATGTTAAGAAAGCCTTTACTTAAAAATATTATCTATTTTATTAGTCTCTCTCGACCTATAGTTTCTATCTATTTCACTTGTTTCATCTCCTTTTATATGTCTCCCGGTTTCTCTCCTAGCCTCTCTCTCTCTATCATAATATTTAATTTCTCTCTATTTCACCTATCAATATATCTCAATATTTAAAATATATAAAATAGTCAAAATTAAATGTCTAATATACCTAAAGTATACTGAGAACACCAAAACACTTAAAATATCTATTAATTCTCTATCCAAGTATTCAAACCAAACCAATGTATATGTTAAATTTAGATAGTTTGACATATGTTATTCAAATCTATATGTAATATTTTATTTTGTTTATAGATTTTGAGAAATTTAAAGTATATGAATTTTATAGTTATCCGAACCGGTCCAAAGATATTCGAACCGAACCCGAACCAAAATTTAAAAATATTCGAATAGAGCTGAGATCTTTGACTCAACAGAAAAACGAAGTCATTGAATTTTATATGTTGTAGAATGTTTGTGTTTTTGATTTAATAGCTCTATATTGTTTTGAATCATATCATGTTTTGAATGTTAAACTTATATATATTTTCTTCGGTTTACTGATTTAGAATTTGTAATATATGCAGATGAACTATTATAAGTGCAAATACTTTCTTGAAGCCATATATGACTTGATCAAGGTACTACAAACAAACATGTTTTTCTTGATTGAATGATTTTTAATATGTTAAAGAGAGTGATTTTGAACAATTCTTTTGTAGGTTGCTTTACGAAATGGGCTTTCTCACCTTGCCACATGATTACATAATACAAATTCTTATTATTTTCTTTTCTTTTTAGAAAAAATACTGAATATGAACCAGGAAACTATTATTAATTGGTTAACCCAAGAAAAACTTATGATAAAATATTAAATTAGGAAATATTCTAATATAAGTCAAAAAATTGGTAGTAATAAGATAATTGGTAAATTAAAAAGATTTATCTTTTAATCTGTATCAAAAAATAAAAGGTTTACGATGAGAGAGAGAGAGAGAGAGAGAGGGATTAGATATTGAAAAATTCTAAGGAATCACATTATGAAATAATATTTTTTAGATATTTATTTTATCGATCAAAGCAATAAGTTTAAAATCTGAAATATTTTAATGAAATACTTTCGTTTGAGTGATTTTTAAAATTAATGCATGTAGTTTGTGTATATTTCACAATACAAAAGAAAAATATTATGACTTTTAATGATTGTGTTATTTTTTAAGGGAGAGATAAAAAGAGATTAATAGGGAGAGGTATGGAGAGAAATGATATTTTTAGACAGAGAGTGAGGGAGACTGAAAAAAAGACTAAGATATATTTAGAGGTGAAATTGAGGAAAATTAAAAATTATGATAGAGAGAGAAGAAGACTGAGAGAGATATAAAAAATAGATGAAACAAGTGAAATATAGATAAAATAAAGAAAGATAAATTAGATATTGATAACAAAATTAATTTTAATAATACATAAAACATATCTAATTTATGTTTTAATAATAAATTTATGTATAAATATTATCTATTTTATTTAATAATAAATAATATTTATACATAAAACATATGAATCATATTAATCAGCAAGCGCTGGACATTAATCTGATTCATATGTTTAAAATAAAAATATGAATAATACTTATGTATATGAATAATACATAATACATATTTATATGAATAATGCATAAATCATATGAATCGTATTTTAATAATACATAAAACATATGAAGAACAAATTTAGTTGTAATAATCATAAAACATTTGATTAGATATTAATAATATTTATACATAAAACATATGAATCGATAAATGTCCATTATGCGTATGGTATTAATATGATTCATATGTTTAAAATAAAAATATGTTAAAATTTTAATTTCTTAAACACTCATCAACACTGACAAAATCTGAGAGAGAGAGACAAAATGAGTTCGAGAGTGAGATGCAAAGAAAAAAAGATAGAGCAAGTGTGATTATACAACTCTTTATGCACACAATAATTTGATTAGATATTAATAATATTTATATATAAAACATATGAATTGATTAATGCCCCCATGCGCATGGCATTAATATGATTCAGATGTTTAAAATAAAAAATATGTTAAAATCTTAATCTTAATTTTTTAAACACTCATCAACACTGATAAAATCTGAGAGAGACATAGAGAGAGAGACATAGAGAGAGAGACAAAATGAGTTTGAGAATAAGATGCAAAAAAGAAATATAGAACAAGTGTGATTACACAAATCTTTACGTACATAATAATTTGATTAGATATTAATAATATTTATACATAAAATCTATGAATTGTTAATGCCCTCACATTCGTACGGGTGGTCGACGTAGTTATATTGAAAAGGTAACGTACATGAAATGCATAATTAATATTACTACTATTAAAGTTCACCGATTGTAGCAATTTTTATTTCTCTCTCTCTTCCTAAGTAGTTGGAGCCGATGATCGAAACATATTTTTGATCAGTAATTAAAGAGCCCACCAAACTAGGTTCATGCATATACTTGGTGAAGATTCCTTCGACCATCTCCCCGTCAAGAAGATCCACCCATTGCAGTTGACTGCATACTGGTTGTTACTGTATACGAAACGAGGAAGAAGACGGAATCGTAACTAACTTCTTCATTCTTATTATTTGTAAACAGAGTACAATATCAAGCTTATATAGTGAGCTTGTCACCGGTTTACACAACATAATGAACCAGAAACTAAACCATATTAAACCGATATTGATTTTACTCTAATATTCCCCCTCAAGATGGCAAATATATGGACTTTAAAGCCATCTTGCCCATCAAAGAATAGAACTGAGGAAAGAATAAAGGTTTTGTGAAAATGTCAGCTACTTGATTGTTGGTGCGAAGCGGAAGAAGCTTGATGAAACCGCTGACTACACGCCACAACTTGATGACAGTCAAGCTCAATGTGCTTAGTGCGCTCGTGAAACACAGGATTGCTAGCAATGTGAATAGCAGCCGTAGAATCACAGTAAAACGCAATCGGACCATGTTGAGGAGACTGAAGTTCGGCCAATAAATTGCGCAGCCAGATGACTTCCGTGAACCATACTCCATCGCCTCGTACTCGACTCGCAGAATGAGATACCTGCTTTTCTAGACTTCCAAGAGATCAAAGCATTACCAAGAAACATGCAGTAACCCGAGGTGGAACGACGAGAGTCTAAACAAGAAGCCCAATCCGCATCAGAAAATGCCTTGAGAACCAAGTCGACTCAACAGAGTAGAAAAGACCAATCCAATAGTGCCCTTTAAGTAGTGAAGAACCTTAAAAGCTGCGATGGTGAGACTGTTTGAGCTGAGGTGAACTGACAAAGTTTGTTCACAGCGAAAGTTATATCCGATCGTTATGTCAAATACATCGACGGCAACAAGTCTTCTATAAGCAGCAGGGTCTTCAAGTAAGGGTTCTTTAGAATCCATGCATAACGCCTTAGGATCCATAGGAATAGGGGAGGTTTGCAAGCCAAGAGACCAGTATCCTCCAAAAGATTCAAGGTATATTTACGTTGACAAACGAGATACGTGGTGAGCGTGCCACTTCAAGACCGGAAAATACTTCAAATCACCAAGGTCACGAAGCTTGAAGGCAGCATTCAGATCGAGTTTTAACTGAGCAACATCCACATCATCATTGCTTGCAATGATGATATCATCAACGATATACCAAAACAGCTGTGTACACTCCTTGAATGTTGCGAATAAACAAGGTGTGATCAGCATTAGATTGGCCAAGACCAAGAAGAGTACCACCAAATTTAAGAAACCACTGTCTGGAGGCTTGTTTTAAACCGTAAAGAGATTTCTGCAGTTTGCATACTGCATTTGGTGGTAAAGATTCCCTTTGGCGCAGTATCCCGGAGGCAAAGTCATGTATATTCTTCATCTAAGTCTCCGCTTAAGAAAGCGTTTGAGATGTCAAGCTGAGTAAGACTCCACTTCTTTGCAGCAGAGCAGAGAGAAGAGTTTTAACATCGTCATTTTTGCTCAGGAGAGAAGGTTTCAGCAAAGTCAATACCTTCTTCTTGCGTATAGCCTTTGGCTACAAGACGTGCTTTATATCTCTCTATTGTGCCATCAGGGTTGATCTTAATTTTGTAGACCCATTTGCAGCCAATGGCATGCTTTCCGGTGGTAGAAAACGACAGTCAAGTGTCGTGCTTTCAACCTACAAGCTCCTCATTCATAGCCGTTAACCACTCTTCAAAGCGTTTGGCTTGAGTAAAGCTTGTAGGTTCAGGATATAAAGCAACGTTGCAGATAGGCTTTGTAATCGCAGATAAACTGGCATATGACATGTATGAAGATAAAGGATAGGAAGA